>OZ004700.1:16080190-17280190 GCA_963924545.1 Pogonocherus hispidulus
AGTTAGGTGTATACAAATTCTGATAAAAATATGGATCATGCCACTATGGATAGAAACATTTGAATACTTCTAAATTGCATAAGCATATACATATTTATTACAAAAGTTTGTAAAGAATGTTCAAAAATATTTATTTAATATTATGCTGCAAGAAATGGCATTCTGTTAAAAAAGTATTATTGTACTTGAAAGGGATTGGAACCTTTGGTGTGAAGGAACACTGGATTGGAACACTGACGTAGTATTCCACATAACACCACAATACTAGAAGTTGGCATCATCTGGAGATGATTAAAAAATGATTGATGATGATTAAATGATGATGATGATGATTGATGATGATAAAACTCGAGTGTTAATCATCTCCAGATTATGGTTGGCGAAACGCGCGTCGAATGCAGTATAGTGTTGTGGTGTTATGTGAAAAACTACGTCAGTGTTATTAGTATACTTACTTTTTAAAATCATACCTATGACGAGTCTATATCTACCCCACTGATTGAGGTATTTTGAGGCAGACAGTTTATAGGAAGATATATAGTAGATGATATTAATTTTTTGATAATGTATATATTGCTAAACTGACCAAGACCATAGATTTTTGTTATTTTTTTTTACTTTACCAAGGACGATACCTTGTTAACCCACCGACATGTCAATACAATCTAATTGCACCACCCGGTGATTCACAAACACCTCTATAAATAAAGGAGGAACTACTTTATAAAACACGGTTCGTCGTAACCTTAAACTTTAAAGATTTATTCATGGTGAAGATGACGTGACTCTTGTTTAGTATCCTTTTAAGGACGAATGGTTTTGTAAAAACTTGTTATTATTTTTTTTCTCAAATCATTATAGATACGAATCACGATTCTTTATAGATGATTACAAGTGTGTCAGTGATGTTCTAGGAACATTTCAGGAATGAAAAATGCAGTTTTGCTAGAAAAATTTCCATTTATTGCTATTATTATGTCATCCTCATTTTTATTGTGAGGAGTGCATATATTGAGAAATTTTATATTTTCCAACACTTTTGATCTAGAAATATCGTTTCAAACGAAGTATCTACAGTAAGTCCAATGGAGGCATTTTCCTTTAGTACCCTTTTATTTAATTGTTTTATCAAATTGATCATAATTGAATTTTTAATCATGATTACATCATCATAACACAAAATATTATCAGTTAAGAAAGAAACTAGTTAACATTTTTATTTAATAATGTTTCTAAATTTATAATATAATATTTCATTTATATCTAAAACAAAAAACCATTGGTTAGTGTTTGGTTTTGTTGTTCTAATTTATAGCATAATTATATTTTTGTCACGCGCTTTTCCGCAATAAGTATTGGATTTCCTAGTTTTTCATTATTTATAAGTGATGTATACATTATCATAAAATAATTTTTTGTTAAGTTACATATAATATTCCAACACCTGAACGATTAGTGACTTCTACTTTAGTTTTTTTAACGTAAACTCTTGAATATTTACCAGATTGTTTAGGCATATCCATATAAGAATGGAAAAATCATCTTTACAAAAGTTAAAAATCTACAAATTTCATTATACTGTATAACCAATATCATTACCTTTCAATTCTCATAATTAATTCCATAGAGGATAATTCTATTGGCTCCTATCAAACATTCAATGCAACCAGTAAAATAATTACTGAAACAAATTAAGCTTCCTTGAGAACAACATCTCATTGAAGCAATAGTAAAAAGTGTCTTCTTACGTAACACCACCACCTTCAAGGCTGTACCAATCCTCTTACTTTTAATTCCTATTGCACATTGACCTAGTCTAAGAGAACATCATTATTTAACCAGCAAGGGTTTTTCTGAATGGTTCCGTTGTTTCTACTAATTATATGCTTCGTGGTTGCTCGTGCCAGCTAATCGAAACATTTGGAAGCAAGGCCATGGGAAGAATATTTCTTGTTATAACATTTCATGTACCTATATGCTGTACATATATTGAAACTGGCTAGATCAATGGTGTACTAGTTATTGTTATTATTATTATTTAGCACATTTATAGTTAATTACTCGTTTACAGACTGAAGAATGGGTTGGTTTATGTTTTAATTAAAGCGAAAAACAGGCATAAGGATGCATTTCAAAGTAATTAAATACTAGTAAAGAAAAAATCATGTACCTGAAGGTTTCCTTAGAGACTAAACAAATCAATGCAGTGATTTAGTAGAACGGTAATGGAACTATATACAGTGCTTTCATTTAAAAACGAACCACACTAAATATCTTTCGAATTTGATGAAATCTAATAGCTATTTATGTACCTAGTGCAAAGAGTTAGTGTTTATGGCACGCTGCAAGAAAATTAGAACTAAAAGCATCATTAAAACTTAAAATATGTTAAGTGCCATAAATACAGTTTTTACACGTGTTACATACAATTTTTTTTTTGATATGCTGAATGTCTAATAGTGATAAGAGTAACGACGTATTTGGTACTCCTTCGGAGATATTGAATACTGCGATGAAAGCTACTCTAGCCCTTTTGCCAGAAAACTAAAAAAAACACAGTATTAAACAGATTTTAAAAATGGTGTCTACAAAACAGGGTAAATCATATAAGTATCTGAAAACATTATTCTTGCATATTTTTCTGAAAGGGAAAAAGTTTTAAAATCCTCTTCTTTATGGTATGGATATTATCCCATGTCTTTATATGTTCAAGCTGAAGAAATATTAGTTATTCCCGACGGCGTGCTCCACTAATACCAACAATCAACACTATCTAAAATAAGAAACAATTTCAATATTTGGAGAGAAATGTGAAAATTTCATTTTACCTTCATCATTAACCTTAATTCATGTTTCCTGCTTCTTTAAAAAATTTTTCAACTTTTGATTTTCTTAAAACACTAGACTTTTTGGATTTATGTCCTACCAATTTACGTTTAAGGAAAGCAATTAAACTTGGAAATTTCTTTATGTCAATATTCTTTTTCACTGCCAATGTTGTTCTTATCATTGAGCAAAGACTCCGCAGTGTGGAACTCTGGTATACTCTGGATTTTTGTTCAAAATAGACTAGTCGAACTGCAATATTTTGATGACTCCCTTTTGATGACTCCAATCTTCAAATAAGCGATACGCTTTTCCATATTTATCTTTGGATTTTGTGGACAATAATGATTGAATCGTGATTTTTGCTGATTCTTCTATATTATCTTCCATAAGTTTATTTTACTTGGGCCATTTTTGTGATATTGATATTGATAGTATGACTTTAGTCAATATACCTTCCTTATTACTAGAGATAGATTCTGCAAACGGTATATCAATATAATTATTCTTGAGAGAACGTCCCATCTAAAAATAAAATAATATACTGGGTACCCTTTTTAAAAAAATTGTTTCGTTCTCGCATCTCTGTATTACTGCATAGTTGGAAACTATTTTAAAGGGTTAAAAAGCAAAAAAACAAACTGAAAAGAAAGAAAGAAAACATCTCTTTTAAACATGTCTCGGAAATACATATAAAATGTTGTCGAGACGAGAATAAGTGCAGACGGAGGAACACGAAGCAGGACGAGATTGTCTCGTCTTGTTTTAATTATCAAATCATTAAAGCCGATTTCGAAAATGAAATATTAGAATAATTTTATTCAAACACCTTGGCTGGGTTTGTAACAAGGAAACTTATGAACTATTTACTTCACACTAAATACAGGGTGTCCCACCGAAAAGTATCACATTTCGTCGCCTTATATCTCGAAAACTAAAAGAGATATCGGGATGCGGTTTGGACAGAACGACTTAGGATTTTTGTAAGTTTTTTTTGGCACTGTTGCCAGATCTCCAAATATATTAGTAATTTTTTTATGGAATATGCTCCTATTTGGAGTAAAATTACTTGCTTAAATTAAATGGAACACCCTGTGTATTTTGCCATAATCAGAAAGCCTAATCACTGTAATTTTCAAAAAGGTAACCATTGTTTACATTATCTTGAGAATTGGAGCCACAAAATTAAATTTGTTAGAAGTACTCTTATTTGGGTTATTACGAATGAAAAAAATACCTCCTTCTTTGTAAAGTTATTTTTAAGATTTTGTACACTTATTTTAAATAAAATACCCTATATATTTTATCATTTTAAAATCTCTAATCAAACTTGATGTGGAACTTAACTGCATTTGCTTTTTAAATGAAAAAAGATGAGGGAGAAAAGAATAATTCTTTAATAATCGGTAGGAACGAGTTTTGTTAACAATAACAACAAAGCACAATGACAGTAATAAAAATAACAGATAAAATAATCAAAATAACTGTATAAATAAAAAGTACTTGAATAAGTTAGAAAACAATTTGTTTTAACTGCCCACCATTTACTTCAATAATATGTACATTTGTGCATCCTTAGTAGTAGATGATCAAAAGTGTGCGATCCTTGTAATGTGAACATTTTTATATCTATATTTCAAATATTTGACACAACTGACAATAAAGTTTATTATTGTACTTTTGTTTTTCATGGCTACTGTGAGAACGCCAGCTTCACAAACTGTTCAAGTCAGAGGTGCTCCCATTAAACTGAATTTTGTGGCTCCAATTCTCTAGATAATGTAAACAATGTATACCTTTTTGAAAAGTAAAGTGATTAGGCTTTCTGATTATGGCAAAATATACAGGGTGTTCCACTTAATATAAGCAAGTAATTTTACTCCAAAGAGGAGTGTATTCAATAAAAAATTGACCAATATATTTGGAGATTTGGCAACAGTGCCAAAAAAAACTTACAAAAGTCTTAAGTCGTTCTGTCCAAACTGCATCCCGATATCTCTTTTAGTTTTCGAGACATAAGGCGGCGAAATGTGATACTTTTCGATGGGACACCCCGTACACCATAACACAATACAAATGAGACTTAATGGTAGGTATAAAAAAGAGGACAAGTAAAAAAATACTCGAAATTATCTAATTTACAAAATATTGCAATAATACCGGTTTGTAGATACTAAATTAACATTAGAGTTCGTAGGGATAGTTGTAACTTTAATTTTAGAATGGCTACCAAATTATTTCTATATTATAAAAATCTTACTAATGGGTTTTTCAATAAGAATGATAATATGATTTTGAAACGATATGGTAACCATGGTAACTATGCTAATAAAATTATACCTGTCACTAGTTGTCATTTATGTTCAGTATACTCTATAATAATTTTTTATGGCTAAATACGTACTTCAAGAAGGTTATTATCTAAAGATTTTATGAAAATAGAAGTTCTTTCTGTGAACACTTATCGCACTTCGCGAAAACTTTGGTCCAAATAATCGTCCCTCTTTGCTTGCCGTTCGTCGCATCGTTGAGAAATTTGAAAATAATGTTACTCTTCACGATGTAAAAACACCTGTACGACGTCGAAATGCAAGAACTGTTGAGAATACCGCTACTGTAAGAGCTAGTGTTGCAGGGGATCCAAATTTATCAATTCCTCGTCAAGTTGGGACTTAAAAAGAGAACTTGGCGGATTTTGCAAAAAGACTTGAATTTACACACGTATAAGATTGTTTTGACCCAAGAACTTAAACCGCTGGACCATCGTCGGCGCTGAGAATTTTCTGCTTGGAGTTTAGATCAACTTGAAAGGGATCCTAATTTTGCGAAAAAAATTATCTTTTCAGATGAAGCTAATTTTTGGTTAAGTGGATATGTTAACAAGCAAAATTGCCGTTTTTGGTGTGAAAACAATCCACAACAGATTCACGAGAAGCCTTTGTATCCACTAAAGGTAACTGTATGGTAGTGATGTGCAGTTCATGACCGAATAGTTCGCATGAACTATTCACTTGAGGTGAACTGAACGAACTGTTTCATATAGTTGCCACTGAATAGTTCATTTTGAACTGTGTGTGAAATTGTACCATTCATTCACGTTTTCGTTCCCTCGTTCGAGTCAGTTTAGTTCTTTAGTACTTCATGATTCAACATGTCGGACATGAAACATGAAACTTAAAACCGAAAAAGAAAACTTTTCAATTTAGTAATTTAAATGAATTATTGCTCTGAATCGATAAATTTAGCGTTTTTGTTATCTGAAATTCTGAACCATTTATGTATATTTTATAAACTAATAAAATAATTTACTTCAAAAGTTGATAATAAACGTAAAATATATTTCTATGTAAAAAAATAATACGAACAAAAAAAAGAAAGTTCAACATAGTAAAATTATAGTAGGTTACTGTACTACTGTACATACTTTTATATAGATACAAAATTTATAGATTATAGTTTAAAAGTATTACTTGTGACAATTTCTAATGTTTTATATACCATTATTTGGTTGTCATTTGTCATGAAGAGTATAGGTACCTACCTACTACCTACTACTGCAAATATATTCGGTCCGCAAGGAAATCAAATACGAGACGAACTGTAGTTCGTTTTAAACTATAAAAAAGAACTATTCACTTAGGTGAACTGTTTCGGTCCGAACTATTCACCAAAGTGAACTGGAATGCCCATCACTACTTTATGGTGTGGTTTATGTCATGGTGGCATTATCTGACTATTTTTTTTCAAAATAAAGTAGGAGATGCAGTTACAGTGAATGGTGAACGATACCGACAGATGTTAAGACATTTTTTGTGGCCAAGTTTAGATGCACTTGATTTGGAGGATATGTGGTTCCAGCAAGACGGTACCACATGTCACACTCCTCATAAAACTATCGACGTATTGCAAGGAAAGTTTGACGAAAGGATAATTTAAAGGAATGCAACTGTTCACTGGCCTTCAAGAAACTGTGATTTAACTCCTTTAGATTACTTTTTTCGGGCTATTTGAAATCTAAGGTCTATGCAAACAGACCACAAACACTTGATGCATTAAGATTGGATATTGAACGCTGCATTCGTCAGATCACAAAGATCCGATCTATTGCACAAAGTCATCGAAAATTGGGTTCGTTCCTGTAGACGAAGTCGTGGTGGACATTTAAAGGATGTGTTATTTAAAATGTAAATGTTATCGACTGTACTTTAAGATAATCTAAAAAGTTTGGTTGTATCTGAAATAATTTCGTTCTTAATTTTATTTCATTTTAAAATCATATGGTTTTCATTGAAAAACCCTATATATTTAAAAGACAATACTTTTATTTTACAGTTTCTGGTAATATGACATCATATGTAGTCGTATTTCTAGAAATGAAATTTTAAATAACACATACCTACTTAATGCAATCTAACACCTTGCACAACTTTTTCATCACTAAAGAAACAATGCTTCTTATCGATACGTTCTCTTTATTTGCTCGTCTATTACATAATTCGTCAGTTAAATTAGCGTGTCCTGAAGAGGTATGAAATACAGATATTACTGGCTGTTTCAAAATTCGTAATATGTTAACAAATAAGGATGATAAAAGATGCAGGTAGAAAGTACGCGGCGTAGACGGAGAAAGTCGGCATTTCTCTTCAATGAATCGATGAACTTCCTTACAGTAAGGAAGGATGTCTATATATACCTGAATAGTTATTCTTATGTTCTAAAATGATTGAAATGAGTTTAGCAGTAAATAGAAATGTATTATTAAGAACAAGCTTTTACTTGAAGAATCATTTTAAATAAAACATTTTCAATCGCAAAGATCATTGTTACGACAGTATTGTTTGTCCAGATGTTATTTGTATATGTTGATATTGAGACGATAACCGCAAAAATAATTCTTCTACTTACTTGGAATTTCTACTTCTAAATACTATATGAAATATTAAATGAGGTCCCGCAAGCTTTCCTCGATTATATGGATTCTAAGATACTCCGTTAGCTGAACCATACTATGGTAGCTTAAAGAAAACTGATAACTAGAAAAATATTTATTTGAAGGAGTGCCGAAAACGGGAAATGTGCCCCGACTGGTATTGCATTACATCAGCATCTCCATAGAAGTCGCCACATTGTTTATCGAGACCAACTACGAGACACTGACCGGTTTCGCGCTTATTTTGCGCTCATCAGAGCGCCATAGGTAGTGGACTCGATGAACGATGCTGCGACGTGATTGCCTAATGGGCATTGTGAATGTTAGTAGTGGTGAGAAACACAAATGCAATGTCAGTCGGGGCACATTTCTCGTGGAGTAGTTGTTTTCGGCATCTCCTTCAAATAAATAAGTAGGATTGTCTTCCTTAAAGACAATAGAGGTCACTGCTGTAATGGCACCTTCGGAAGCAGGTCGTTATCTGTCTGTCAATTTTATAATAATTGTCAGGAAGGTAGTAGCAAAGACCCAAAGAGGGCACTACGGTGTGTTTCTCACCACTAGGTACTAGAAAAACATTTATTTGGTACAAATGTTTCATTTAAAAATATATTTCAAATATTTTTTTTTATATATTACCTATATATTTATATATTACCTATATATACCTAAAAGGCCATCAGAATAATAGTAGGTCTCCTAACAGGACACTGTAGGCTAAATAGGCACATGAATCTTATGGGACTGTCAGAAGATGCAACTTGCAGATTCTGTCAAGAAGAAGAGGAAACCTCAGTACACGTACTGTGCCAGTGCGAGGGCCTGACAAGACTGAGATTTCAAATACTTGGGGAAGGAAGACCAAGAGCCAATAGCTACATGGAAGAGCCTCTATCAAGGCTGTGGAGTCTAATGCAAAGGACAAAGCTGGACAGTGTGCTCTAAATAGGTTGGGAGTGCCACAATAGATCTTCTAGGTCGCGGTGGACCAGGCCAGGGGGCCGACTCCTGCATAAATCTAATCTAATCTAATCTACCTATATATTTTTATACTTTTTAGTTTTAAAACCTAATATTTAGGTGTGACGGTCTATACATGGTGTTCTACCGGGAAGGGCCGCGATCGGTATATGAAAAAGTACGTACAGGGTGATTTTGAAAATTTGGTTATTTACAAAGGTCAGTGGGGCCTAACTTTTTAAAATATTTTCACGTTTCTGCGACTTCCGGTATAACCGGAAGTCGACACCAACTTGGTTATTTTAAATGGAATAGCCTATATATTATATCATTTCCGGATTCTACGTGAAATTGTAAACACATTTCTTTAGGATGTCCTATACCTATCTTCAACGGTTTTTGAAATACTGACAGCTGAATATTGATATTTTGCAACTTTGACACCCTGTAGAATCTAAACGGTTTGAGATGAGGCAAAACTGTTTGCACATTCCAATCTTAACTTTTCATAAGCTATCGTTTGACAACAATTTCAGATTTAGCCAGAAATGAAAAATTTTCAATTAAATTTAATTTATTGGTGAAAACCTTGCAAGTATCAAAATTTTTCAAAAAACCAAATATCTCGAAAACCATAGGTACACTTTGGGTATAGGGAATTTTTATTAAAATGACTCTTAAATTTGTGAAGGAATTAAAAACTGCAAAAGAAAATGTCCATTTGAAATAAGGAAGTAGGAATCGATTTCCGGTATAACCGGAAGTGACAGGAAGTCAAAAATATTTTTAGAAAAGTCAGCGCATTCTATTAGTCCCCCATGCAAATTTCAAATTTCCTTTCAGGATTTTCAGCTAGAAACAAGCTACTAACCTGGCGCTGTAATAATGTGTTATTTTCTATAGATATACAATAAATTGATATAATTAGTTCATAGTTTGTTTCTTTTGGGATTACACCAAAATTACACTTTTTTTTCCTTTTTGTTATTTTACAGGTGGTGTAATCCCAAAAGAAACAAACTATGAATCATGAAAATGCACCACAAATAAGTTACAGACATGATATAATTAGTATTTAGCAAAGGAGAAATGTGACTTCAGTTTCTTATTTTTATTATTACTATAGAGATATTCTTTAAAACACTCGGTACCGTCTCGTACGTCTTCCCACACCCATGCTTTTAGAAAGCAGCACTGAAGGTACAGGAAAAAGTAAGAGTCTTTCATTCAGCATGAATAAATTACTAACTGACTGGTGAATATTAATGAATTTGTTTAATATATTCACACAAAAAATAGGAAACGTAATATACCATATACCTCAACATATGTACATTACTTCATATAATAAATGGTATTGAGAAATAGTGTATTGAAAACAGATAAATAAAGTTATCATTACATATTATCCATTTTGTTAGTAGTGGTGAGAAACACACCGTCTTTGGGTCTTTTCTATTATCCGTATGACAATTACTGTCTAATTGATAGATAGATAGCGATATGCTTTTCCGCAGATGCCATTACAGTAGTGACATCTATTGTCTTTGAGGAAGACAATATCCTACTTATTCGTTTGAAAGAGATGCCGAAAACAACTACTCCACGGGCAATATGCCCCGACTGGCATTGCTTTACTCCGGCATCTCCATGGAAGTCGCTACATCCTTTATCGAGACCAACCACCCGACACTGACCAGTTTCGCGCTTGTTATAATGTGATGTGGCAATTTCCATGGAGATGCCGGAGTAATGCAACGCCAGTCGGGGCACATTACCGTGGAGTAGTTGTTTTTGACATCTGTTTCAAATAATAGTATATTATGTTACTAGGAGTAGAAGAGGAACATTATTTGTAGAGCCCAGAAGCTTACTCTAGAAGCTTACCTCGGCCACAGCCGAGGCGTTAGCCAGGGGCGTGTAAACTGGGCGAAACACATAAAGGGCTTTATACTCCGTGTGACATATACTATTTTTTCTTCATGCCTTAAAATTAAAACTATATTTTTTCAGATATATAAGCTTATATAAAAAGCGATCTGACATGAGATTTAATTTCAAACTGACAGTTCTGAGAAATCATGGCAACACTTTTACTTTTTTGTACTAGTAAAGAAATGAAAATATTTCTTTACTAGTAAAACAAGAGGCCTTTTATATAAAACATCTTACATAATATAATGTAAGTATTATTATATGTTTGAAGAAAAACATATATTATCCATTTTGTTTTGTACATTTTGTTCTATACTCATGGGAAATAATTATATACAGTATATCTACAACTTGGGTTTCCATTTTATTGTCTATTTTTGAGGTGTCAGTTGAGAGAATAACGGATGCTGAAAATGAAGTAGTTTAGAGATATTTTAAATATATTGTTATATTCAGGAGTTCCTCAGGGAGACCTGGTTTGGTATCTTTTGTTTGGATGCTTTACTAATGACATTTGCTTAAATATATTGTAAGACAATGACGATTTTTAAGTAATTCGATGTCGGTTGGAGACTGTTACCTCTTATAAGAAGGACTGTAGCTTCGTAGTAACAGACTATACCGTTAAGTGGCCCATAGACGGTCAATATTATTGTACAATATTTGGATTTGTGCAAAAAATTGAATCGTGTGGAGGCAATATTGAAGGTTGTACAATATTTTGCGCAAACCGGAGTACAGATGCATATCCAAATTGTGCAAAAACAGTCCCCACCAGAGTTTCATGAAGTGAAATCATGTTGAGCGATACTGAGCTATGTTAATTGCTGTGGGCAAAATATGTGCGCAAAAGAAAAAGAAGACTCGAAAAGGCAGAAAATGGGCCTAACAGTGGTTTATTGATAGAGACAAGTACACTCACGAAAAATTACTAACTCAACTGAGAACGATTGAACCAAATGATTTTCGCAACTTTTTACGGATGGACCCATTTTCTTATAACCCATGGTGATGCGTTCTCTACCGCTCATTGATACCGACTAACGGCATATTGCGCAATATTGCCAACAAACGACACAATAATTTCCAGTTTGCACAATATATTTTCAAATATTTGAATTTCGTACAATATATTGTGCAAACTTTCAATATCGCATACACACGATCAATTATATTACCGACCGTCTATAGCGGCCCAGAGTCACGTCAGCAAATTTTAATTTTGAGATAATAACATTATTGTATGTGGACGCAGAGGATTTAAGCACATTGTAGTTAATAATGATATGAATTTTTGCTGGGCATATTATTCATTCAATGTTGAATGTTTATCATAAAAATCTAGGATATATGTTCATGAACTCAGAACTTTTATCTACACTTGCCTTGTCTTTTACCTCACTTGCCTTCAATTAGGTTCAGGCTACAGTAAATGAGTCCTCACTGCAATATTAAATAAAATTAGATTAAATAAATTGGTAATAACCAAGGAATGTCAATCTCAAAAACATATTTTTTTGTTCTTTAGGTACTGAGGTAATAAAATGAGGAAAATATATTTCAAAATTACAGTGATGTCAACGATATAGGTTTTAAACAAGATACTGTCGTTACTGGTAACAATATTTAGTTTGATACAAATTATACTTACATAAATTATTGTCTTTCCCATTACTCACGATTTAAAATTTGAACATAATAATAGATCTTATTTCTTAATCAATAATAACTATTAGATTGGTATCCCGAAAATTTCTATAAAATAAACTGTTTCCAATAGTTTTTAAATTCACAAAAACTGCAAAACTTTGTGATAAACTTACTGATTTTTGGAATACACTGGGATTTTCTTTGTGATTAATTACTTTTAAAATGCTTAAATGGTCAGTATGCATACGACTATTGTTTTTAATATAACGTGATGTAATTTTGTAACGAATTCCTCACATAAGAACTGTTAGCGGTTAACGCCCCAGCTGGTGGAAGCCTTACCAAGAATCACAATGAAATAGTAACTGAAGAAACTATTAATATTCTACTCAGAATTTACCGACTCGCTGAGTTTCAGACCATACAGGGTGTATAACCTACAGTACATTATAGCAAATTTCCAGTGTCGTTTCTAAGATGTCGGCCTCTTGCATACACAATCAAGTAGTTTGTCGTAGCTTTAAAGATTGACAAAAAGTTATGTGCATCGTAGAAAGTGCATTCTGGAGGGCAATAAAATAGAAATGTATATCATATACTTTACTTTGCACTTGTAGTCCAATTGGACACATTTTGAAGTAACCCATTAACATTCACATAATAATAAACTTTTGAAATAATTAGGTTTCTTATGTACGATAGAAAATGAATTATCTATGATAGAAGAAAGTATATGAATAACAAAATCAGGTCTATACAGTGCCACCACATAAGTACCAATCTTAACACCTAGCATTAAACGGTTGTTTCGACCTATTGGGTCTCCTCCATGCTCTCCATGCATCTCAGAATGAATGATAGCTAGTCCAGGCTAGTCCTAATACCTAACAGAAAGATACTTATTCATTGAGACATATTCTTTTCGGCTTATTAGGTCGGTAAAATAAGAAAATTCTTTTTTGCTACATCCTGTGTAGTGTGACTTTCAAATGATGTTTAACCAGATATTTCAAAAATCATGTTTGTTCACCTGGTATAAACAGCCCTTCAGAAAAAAATTCCTAGTAAGTAATTTCTTCAATTCCTAACAGCGGCCACATTTTATGACCATCTAAATGGATACTTAGAAATACATTCGATGGTCCGGTTGAGTGATTTTCCATTTAAATTAAATAAAATGCTATATTAACATATTTTCATGGTTACTGTGAATGCGAATTAGGAATAAAAACTGCCATTATAATGTTTAAACCTTATTTCGGATATATTTCTTTATTATAAGCCTATTATTTCAAAAGTAATTGAAATCAATTATAGTCTATAGACTTTATCACATTGGCAAATAAGAAATATAACAGAGTTTATTAAGATTCAGGAGTCCACTTCCAAGAACAGAAATATTAATTTAGGAGTGCCTCAGGGTTTTGTACTGGGACCATTTATCTTTCTATTATTTGTCAACGACTTGTTAAAATTATATTGAAGCATCAGCGCTAACATTATTTGCTGATAACACATCCTTAGTGGTATAAGATTGAATCCTAGAGGGATTTGTAATAGATTCTGAAAGTTTTATTACTTGTTTTGCTAATTGGTGTAAATCTAATAACCTTATTGTAAATATTGATAAGTCAGGAGTTATTTACTTCCGATCCCTGAAGAGTATAAATACAAATTTATACTTTAATGTCTTCTAATAGTACCAGATTTTGGGTCCGTGAAGTTAGCCCCCAACTCCTGGAGTTGGACGGCTGGATTAGTTCTTGAACTGCCGTTGGGTATACACGCGCGTAGTTTTTTTATAATCTCGTCTATCTCATCGCTATTATTTTACCATTAATTGTATTATATTCTACCATCTTTTTGTATGTTCGGTATACTCAACAAAGAGCCTGAAAGAGTGTTAAACTGATTTAAAGCTTGTGAATCAAGCTAAACTAATCCTCACTTTGCTACCCACCTTCTCCGCCCTATCCTGTAAAAAAAAAACCAACCCACCATAGTCAACCCCAAACGTCCTCTCCCAAAACTATCCCTACAAATACATAAATTGCCCATAAGGGCCAGAATGTCGGAACCAATTCCTGCGCAAAAGCGCAAAAAAAAACGCAAATCTGACAAACATCGACCACACGAAGACAACAACCCACCGGTAAGTAGCAGCAGTGCAACTTCCCCTACTGTATCCCACACTCCCAGCATATTTACTCCTACAGATTCCCCACAACCTGAATCATCGTATATGTCGGAATACGCTACCCCCCGGACAATCACCGGGGGCACACCGACGTTTATATCAATTTCAAGCATCATCCCGACACTGCAATCTTCCCATACCAGTACCACAATGACTTACACCACTGTGAACACGACCACGACAACAGCTCTCATCCACTCCACGCCACGCACTTCACCTACCCCTACAACGACTGTACAGACAACTAAATCCCTAATAGACACCACAATCCATAGCATATTCCCAGATAACCCATATCAACATAATGATATGGATCAACTAACGTCATCATCCCCTGAAATAGTTAAACCCACAAAAAAACGCAAAAAATCCAAAAAAACAGTACAAGACACAGACATGGACGCCATAGAAGTCATCCCTGCCACCCCCGTACAACCCCCCGTCCCAACACATACTACACAGACACCTAAATCACCAGCCACACAACACACAACACAACCCAAAAAACCCAATCTACCCCCAATATACATTTACACACAAAAACACACAAACACCATCAACCTTATCAGCAAACATATTAAACCGTCGCCGATATTCAAATTTAACAACTCTGCCCTCGTGTGCCACGCCACTGACGCGAAGACGCATAGAGATATGGTTAACCTGCTCAAAGCCCACGAAGTCGAGTACTTCACTTACAACTTGGCCAACTTCAGGCCGGTTAAGGTGGTAGTCAAATATGTACCGACAGACACCCCAACATCTGAGATCGAGGCCGACCTCAGAATAAACAACCTACCCTTCCACTCCGTTGCTAGGGTAATGCTATCCCGTGGGGGCAAAAAAGTCCCTTCAAACATCCTTTTACTAACCATTCCTAAAGAATCCACCCAGGCATACTACGAGATGACAGATTTATGTCATCTCAAAGTATCTGTCACCGATTACGTACGCCTGGATATCCCACAGTGCCATCGCTGTCAAAAATTCGGGCACTCCAGCCAGCTTTGCAACCGCGCACATAAGTGCGTGAGATGCGGCGGCAGCCATTTAGGCCAACCCTGTGCCGCACCCGCCTGCAAATGTGCGAACTGCGGCGGTGAACATCCGGCTAGCTACCGGGGGTGCCCTGCATACCTGGCAGCGAAGGCACGAACAAACCCCACTACAGTTCCTAAACCCACCTCTGCCCCCACGAAACGTCCGGCAACAACCCTAGTTCCTCCCCCAGCATCCGCATTCCCTAATCTACCCCCCCCAAACAAAGCCACAGCCAAACCAAAACCAATTCCCGCAGAAACAGCGGACAGTAACCAACAGGCTGCTCAAGCTTGGAAGAATTTCCGAGCTAAAGAGCAGCCCAGACAACAGCCACGACCAACGCCACAGACGAACACGTCAGACAACCCCCTCAGGGAAATACTAGACTTTTTCAAATCTATAAACATTTCCAATATATGGAACAAAATCAAAAATATTATAGACAGACTAAAAAACGCCACAGACGCCACGGAGAAGCTACTAGTAATAGTAGAAGCTCTCACGGACCTTTTTTAAACACCTACAATGACTAGACAACACCGACTCAGACTGCTGCAGCACAACAGTAATGGCGTGCTGCGGCAAAAAGCTGAAATCATGACATTACTCAGAGACGAACACATTGACATAGGTTGTTTCTGCGAAACTCGCCTCAAACCCTCCCAAGCCTTCAGCATCCCTGGCTATCAAGTGTACCGTGCCGACAAGGCCGACGGCACTGTAGGTACAGCACTGATAGTCAAATCCCATCTAAGTCACTATCTAACCCCATTACCTACCCTTACATCCTTTGAGGCTGTGGCAATCACTTTAAAAACTGCCACAAACGACCTACTTATTATTTCAGCCTACAAAAAGACATCGCGTAGACTCGACACCACGGACCTAGACCAAATAGGGCTCGTAAACAGGAGATACCTGCTGCTCGGCGATATCAATTCCAAACACCCCTCCTGGGATACATACCACAGGGCCGATCGCTCCGGCAACGCCCTGTATGAATATTCCATCCTTAACCCGCATATCCGCATACACACCCCTGACGAACCTACCAGACCAGTATCTCAGGCCACTATAGACTTCGTGATCAGCTCCCATTACACAAGGGATGTAGAACTTAATGTTCTACAACTACTTAGTAGTGATCACTGGCCAGTGGTCTCGATTTTCGAGACCGCTGCCGTCCCGAAGGTAGTTAAAAGCTACCCTAGGGAGAAGGATTATAACTGGCCTGATTTCTCCCGAATTCTTAAATCCCAATTACCAAACAATCCCCCTTGTACCAACCCTGCCCTGATAGACCGAGCTGTGCACACAATCACTACGGTGATCCAACGAGCCCTCAGACAGACTAGCCAACGTACAAATACGACACGTCCACTTAAGCCGTTACCACAATATATACTGACTACAATAAAAGCGAAAAATCGACTTAGAAAATTATTCCTACGAACGCACAATCCCGATACGCTACGAGAGCTGAACAGGCTAAAGCGACTCATAGCGCAACAAGTGACAAATTTCAGAGACGAAGGCATAGCGCAAACTATCCTCGACCACCCCGACGATCCGTATTATCTACCTCGCATATTTCTGAAAAAGAGAAGTCAGATTCCACCTCTGCTGGTCCGTGATGTTCACTACGTCACAGATTCTGAGAAATCCATGGTCCTATCCTCTCAGTTCCAAAGTCAATTCACCCCCAACGTCATCCCTCAGCATACCAAAGCCCTAGTCGACCACCAAGCCGCTGATATACCGGCAGGTCGGCTACCAACCACTTTAGACCCTGTATATTTCCCTCCGTCCAAAGTCCTGCTACAAATTAAATCCATGAATCCTAAGAAGGCTCCCGGGCTTGATAATATCCCTCCTTTCGCCCTTAAATACCTTCCTTTGAACGCAATCCTTTTCCTTACCAAAATCTATAATACAAGTCTTCGAGAAACACACTATCCCGTCCTATGGAAATCCGCCAAAATCACCCCAATTAAAAAACCCAACAAGCCCGGAAATCAGCCTGCCAGTTACAGGCCTATAAGCCTTCTTTCATCCCTAGCCAAAGTTTTTGATTCCTTGATCCTGGAGACTATGCTGGAGGTGATAGACGACGGCAACGTCGTCAGTGACTTTCAGTATGGTTTCCGAAAAGACCATTCCACTACCCAGCAACTTCTCAGAGTCTGCGAAAAGATCACGACCAATAACAATCGAGGTCAGTTCACGGGGGTTGTCTCCCTTGACCTCGAAAAAGCCTTTGACAAAGTCTGGCACCCTGGACTACTATTTAAACTCCAGTCAGCGGGTTATTCTGCGCGTATCGTTAAAATGATACAAGCCTACCTATCTAACCGCACTTTCCGAGTAGTAGTCGAAGGGGAGTGTTCACCTCCAGCCCCTATCCTATCCGGAGTCCCGCAGGGGTCCTCCTTAGGTCCTGTATTATTCACCCTTTACACCGCGGACATCCCAGATCCCGACGACAGACGAACCACCCTTGCGTTATATGCCGATGACACGGCTATCATAACAACTTCAGTTAACAATAACCTGCTTCACAGATTAATACAGCATCAGACGGACGCCACAGTTGACTACTACAGAGACTGGGGACTCCTAACCAATCCCCAAAAGACACAATACTCCATCTTTACAAAAAGATTATCCAACACCCGACATATTCTGAGGGTCGATAATAACCCGATCTCGACTACCACCACCCTGAAGTACCTAGGCCTTGTACTCGACAAGGGCTTAACCTTCTCTAAGCAAGTCTCCGCGACGCGGGCAAAGGCACTCTCGAGGCTGTACCAGATCGGCGGCGTGTTAAACCACGGGCCTCATGCTCAAAGTACACTACTATACAAAGCATACATCCGTCCTATCCTCACCTACGCATCTCCAGTCTACTACCCCATCCTTAGTAACACACACAAAAAAGCCCTTCAAATCATCCAGAACAAATCCCTCCGTTTAGCCAACAACCTACCCCGAGCCACACCCATCCCAGTACTTCACAACATTACAGGCACCCCGACACTCGAGGAATTCATACACCTCCGACTAATACCGAACTTCAAGACCACCCTACAACAACACACAAACCCAACGTTACACGACCCCTTGACACACAAATTCGACGAAAGACCTACCCACCCATCCCTTAATTATTTTTACAACCCCTAAAAATCCCAAAGTCAACCCCTAAAATTTTCCTACCTAAACAATAAAAAAGTCCAAAAAACCACCCCTAAAACCTACCCCTAAATAAAAATTTCCCAAATCAACCCCAAAAACTTCCTACCCATAAACAATAAAAAATCCGAAAAACCACCCCTAAAAACCCACCCTTAAAAATAATCTATCCCGCAATTCACCCAATCCTTCGCCAACATCCCTTACATTAAATAATAAAAAATCCAAGAACCCACCACCCCTAACCCATCCTACCCTGCACTGCTACTACATTTGCTTTTAATGCCCGCTTAAATAAACAATCTCTCCAACCTGATGCAAGCACCGAAAGGTGGAGAGCATCGCGACGACGGCTTCGGCCGGACTCATTCCCGTCAGTTGGAGTTGGACGGCACTAATCCACAGTCGGTTAGTAAGTTATTAGTAAGTATTTGTAAGCCCATTGCTAACATTTGTAAGTAAAGGGTAGCCGTTTTATTTGTTATTAATTTTTAGCGGCTAACTTCTTAGCAGCCCCCAAGTTGTTTATAATTGCAGTTTTTATGTTATCAGCTATTAGTAAGTCATTTGTAAGTATTTGTAAGTTGACTGTCGACATTTGTAAGTCTCTAATAAAAAAGTTATTACCAATTAATAAATGGCGGCTAACTTCTTAGCAGCCCCCAAGTTCTTTCAGAATGTTTTGTTTATCTTACCAGTTGTTAGTAAATCGTTTGTAAGTATTTGTAAGCCGTATTGCAACATTTGTAAGTCGCTAATAAAAAAGTTATAACCAATCAATTAAATGAGGGCTAACTTCACACCAAGCCCCCAAATTCTTTCAGAAGGTTTTGCTTACCTTACCAGTTGTTAAATCGTTTGTAAGTATTTGTAAGCTGTCTTGCAACATTTGGAAGTCGCTAATAAAAAAGTTATAACCAATCAATTAAATCAGGGCTCACTTCTTAGCAACCCTCAAGGTCTTTCAAAATATTTTGTTTATCTTGCCAGTTGTTAGTAAGTCATTTGTAAATATTTGCAGGTGACTTTCAATATTTCCATGTCACTAATAAAGAAATTATAACCAATTAATTAAACGGTGGCTAACTTCTTAGCAACTCCCAAGTTTTCTGTAAAAGTCATGTTTACATCATTTGCAAGTCCCTAATACAACAGTTACTTATCAAGTAGTTCTGTCGGGGAAACTTGTTTGCCCTGTTTGTTTTATTTACTGTTGTTGTCGAAAATAAACAAAACTATTTTGGAAGTTAAAGATTTTACTAACGTAAGGTACAGATCTTGCGAGATATACCTAACAGATTAAAATATGACAAAATCAAAATCTCGTTAAAAGTATCTAGTTTAGTAGGTACCTATTTATCAAGTTTAATTCAATATATATTTTTTTTTCTATTTCACAAAGGTTACTCAAATATTATTGCGCTGCAGTTGTTCAAAATAGATAGGTATGTAATAAATAATGGACCATGAATCCACGCTTATTTTAAAAAAGTGAGGACTTAATAAATTTAGATCTTATAGTATTTAAGTATGTTGTCTGTTTTCTAATGTGTGTAGTGTTTTCTAAAGAATTCGGTATACACAGCAGGAGAGCAAAGTTAAGTTAAGCAGAGAATCACGGTGACACCAAATACGGATCATTCTCTGCCTAACTCACACGTACCTACATTGATTGCATTCAAACAATAAAAAAGATGAAAAACAGAATAAAACCAACCCATACAATAAAATTAAAATAGGAAATTGATGTATTAGGTAAGAAAACACTTTTTGGATATTTCTTCTGTCACTAATCTAATTTAATACTTATGTTAAATCATTATTTTTAGCTATTAATTAACCTTGAAAAAGTCCGAAAACTCGTACGAAACGTAGGATATTTGTCGTAAGTTGTTAGTAAAATCGTTTGTAGATATTTGCAAGCTGACTTTCAATATCATTTGTAAGGCTATAAGAAGTTAATCCAGTGAAGCAAACTTCATTGTTCTGTTTACCTTAACTATTGCTAATGGTATTTATTATAACATCATTTATTAGTATTTGTATGCTGACTTTTTTCATTTGTAAGTTGTTAATGAAAATGTTATTACTAAATAAATTCATAGAGGCTTACCTCTTATTAGTTCTAACTAAAAGTAAAATGTCATATGTATATGTCATATGTATAAATCATATACTTAACGTATCTACAAGGCACTAAAAGCAGTTAGAAATCGCGGACATATCCATTTTAGTTGGGGATTCTTCTTATATTTGTAACTTTCAGTTACCTCACTCAGAGATTATAAGATAATCTCTACTTCACTCAAAACACTTTAAGGTTCATATATAGTGGGGTAGGTTATCTACCAAATATAATATTAATATAAATATAAATCTATAAACATAATATTAATATCTACCAAACCAATACCAATATTAAATTAATTGTTGGTTGGGTACAATAATAGTTGTTTAAAATAAATATTTTAAAATTTTAGTATTCAAGGGAAATCTTTATATTAAATATCAAAAAAAAAAAATAGTTAATTTGATGAAATCAGTTCAACATTTTTAACCTAAAGCTTTAGCCGCAAAGATGAAAAAGGCCGTCTCAAAAATGTCCCGAATCGGACTCACCTCGGTAAATAGTATGGTATTGAAAGAATCTTTATTTAGTTAATGGCATTGGTTCCTCCATTGACCAGTTACTCTTAGTTACAGAAGTTAATTTTCTTAGTTACTTGAAACCAGACACTGACCGATTTCGCGCTTATTATGCGCTCATCAGAGTGCCATAGCGCATGATAAGCGCGAAACTGGTCAGTGTCAGGTAGTTGGTCTCGATGAATGATGTGGCGACTCCTGCGGAGATGCCGAAGTAATGCATTGCCAGTCGGGGCACATTGGCCGTGGAGTTCGGCATCTCCTTCAAATAAATTTACTTTTCGTTAAATACTATTCACAATGAAATATTAATATATTTTCGTTTCATTATCAAAAAGTTGTCACATAAATGACTGTAATTGTATAAATTTTTTATATATACTGTTCTTAAATTAATCTGTAACGGTGACTGTATTGCTGACTGTGATGAGTATTACAATCACTAATATTCTAAAATTTATTTGTTGAATAAATATCCTACGTTTCGTCCGAGTTTTCGGACTTTTTGAAGGTTACCTAATAGCTAAAAATAATGGTTTAACAAGTAGTAAATTATATTAGTGACACAATAAATATCCAAAAAAGTTTTTTCTTAGGTACCTAATATCAATTTTCTATTTTAGTTTTATTGTATGGGTTGGTTTTATTTTGTTTTTCATGTTTTTTATTGTTTAATAATGCAATGCACGTGTGAGTTAGGCAGAGAATGATCCGTATTTGGTGTCCCGTGATTCCCTGCTTAACTTAACTTTCGTACTGCTGTATATACCGAATTTTTAGAAAACGCTACACGCATTAGAAAACAGACAACATACTTAACTACATAAGATCTAAATGTATTAAGTCCTCATTTTTTTTAAATAAGCGTGGATTCATGGTCCATTATTTATTACATACCTATATATTTTGAACAACTGCAGCGCAGTAATATTTGAGTAACCTTTGTCAAATAGTTAAAAAATATATATTGAATTATACTTGATAAATATGTACCTACTAAACTAGATACTTTTTAACGAGATTTTGATTTTGTCATATTTTAATTTGTTAGGTATATCTCGCAAGATCTGTATATTACGTTAGTAACATCTTTAGCTTCCAAAATAAAACATTCATTTTCGACAACCACAGTAAATAAAACAAACAGGACAAACAAGTTTTCCCGACAGAATTAATTAATAAGTAACTGTTGTATTAGGGACTTGCAAATTATTAGTTGAGATGTAAACAAAACATTTAGAGAAAACTTGCAAAGTTGTTGGAGTTGCTAAGAAGTTAGCCACCGTTTATTAATTGGTTATAATTTCTTTATTAGTGACATACAAATATTGAAAATCACTTGCAAATATTTAGAAACGACTTACTAACAGCTGGCAAGGTAAACAAAATATTTTGAAAAACCTTGAGGATTGCTAAGAAGTGTGCCCTGATTTAATTTATTGGTTATAACTTTTTTATTAGCGACTTGCAAATGTTGCAAGACAGCTTACAAATACTTACAAACGATTTAACAACTGGTAAGGTAAGCAAAACCTTCTGAAAGAATTCGGGGGCTTGCTGTGAAGTTAGCCCTCATTTAATTGATTGGTTATAACTTTTTTATAACCGACTTACAAATGTTGCAAGACGGCTTACAAATACTTACAAACGATTTACTAACAACTGGTAAGGTAAACAAAACATTCTGAAAGAACTTGGGGGCTGCTAAGAAGTTAGCCGCCATTTATTAATTGGTTATAACTTTTTTATTAGAGACTTACAAATGTCGACAGTCAACTTACAAATACTTACAAATGACTTACTAATAGCTGATAACATAAAAACTGCAATTATAAACAACTTGGGGGCTGCTAAGAAGTTAGCCGCTAAAAATTAATAACAAATAAAACGGCTACCCTTTACTTACAAATGTTACCAATGGGCTTACAAATATTTACTAATAACTTACTAACCGACTGTGGATTAGTGCCGTCCAACTCCAGGAGTTGGGGGCTAATTTCACGGACCCCCAGATTTTTAGTTTACATCGATTCCCAATTGAAGTGGTCTGAACATATCGACGTACTCAATAAGACACTCAATAAATCATTCTACGCTATATCTCTGATAAGAAAAACAATGCCTTTATTTGCTTTATTGAATATTTATCATAGTTTAGTCACCTTTCATATAACCTCATCTTATGGGGATGTTCTGTCAACAGTTATAGAATATTTGTTGCACGGAAACAAATAATTAGAAATATTTTTGGAGTACGCCCTCGTATTAACACTGTGATCTATTTTACAGATGTTTATTATATGTTAAGAGGATGTTTTTTAAAGAAATAGTTTACAAAATTGCTTTGGATGGCAAACTACAAGAGATATTCTAATACTCCATTCATCAGCTATAATTTTTGTTGTTATTGAAGATATGTTGCTATAAAAATTACTCTCTAATATGTTTGAAACCATACACAACTCAACTGTCATGGATGTTAGGGTCCCCAAACTACTACGCTTGTTTTGTGACGAATTGTTTCATCGCTTTTGATTTTTTTAACGTAAGTTCGTTTCAATAATTATTGATTAATAATAATATGAATAGATATTAAAATATATGCACAAACAAAAATTTCGTATATTCGTATATTATTATTATTCAATTTTTATAATGAACGTTTTCTATTAAAATTCTAAAAAATGGTGGATGATCCGGTGTTAGAATTAAGAAAAGTGTACCTAGTATTTTTTTCACAGCGAAGCCCCCGAGCAAACTTTATTTTAGGTAGTTATTATTCTTATTTAATATAAGTTTGTATTAAGCTATATCGTTGAGTGAGCAAGTAGTAGGTATAGTTATACATATAAGATTCACATTCAACAGTTACATTCAACACTGACGATGCGTTATTATTGTAGTACCTTTTATTTATATTAGTGTATTATTGTTTTACCTTTTACAAAACAAATTCGAAAAATAGTATTGCAAATTTTAATTCTTTTGTGTTCGCAAGTATACAGAGTTCTCCATATTTCACAGTAAAGTACCCATTTCAGTATTTGAATAAAATATGTGCAGTTTCAATATGGAAAATTTTTATTATACCAAATTACAAACAACACCTTGAGGATTATGAAAAAATACAGCTTTGGTTCAATTCTTTAGTATCATGCCTTCCAAATTACCGCCATTCACTTCGATAATGGGTCAAGATTGTGTTCGAAATTTTGATAATATTTTGTGAAAAATATCTCTCCCTGTTTCTGCGATTTCATTACGAATTGTGACTTTCAACTCTCAACAGTTACTGGACCTCTTATGCGAACTTTTTCCTTTAAATACCTCTATAAGAAGAAATCAGTCGCAGTTAAATCGAGAGTTTTGAGGAGTAAATTCTCAAATCGAAAAATAGTACAACCTCAAAGATCATGTTGATTGATCTGTTACTCCAGTTTGTTAGACCTCTGATTCCAAATGAACGTGTATCTCACCAAACAGCAACTTTTGGTCTATGTAAATTTTTTGTATGCAGTTAGTGAGGGTGTTCACATCCCTCACTAACAGCAATTATCCTAACTAACTAAAATTATGCTTATTGACAACCCCTTCCCATTGAAAATTTGCTTTACTACCTACTGTCTCTAACAGAAAAAAATCACATTTCAATAATACACTTAATTAAACTACTGGGTGACAAGTGCCTACTTGATTTGAATAGCTGAATTAAGCCCATAGATGAAAGATTATTCAGTCAATTGCCTCGTTTATATTTGATTTGAATATTAAAATGGAAACTCTAATACAGGCAACCCTGTATAAGAGTACTTTTACTCATAGACAACAGGAATATATTTCTGTAAATAAAAATTTAATTTTATAATATGTCTTTAAGTTGTTTAGATAATAATAGTATCTTAATACGATGTTCAATTAAATATTCTAATGTGTTATGTAAGTTAATATCAGAAACCAGCTGCTAATAGCAAAATTATGCTGTTATTTTTATAACAGTGCTGTGGATGGAATCATACATAATTAATAAGGTACTTGTGCATATTTTAATCAATCTAGGTACATATTATCATCGCATAACTATGTCTTTATTGAGTAAGTTTAGAGTTTATCATACGCTAACGATTCAGTAAAATAATTAATTATTTAATATACACATAACTTTAATGCAATGCATTTTTTTAATGTTACGGAAGTAATTGAATTTTCTAAGATAGGTATGGCGTTAGTACAGTTGTTAACATCTTGCATAGATCCTTCTTATACCTCCCATAGAGCATTTTAAATCATTTGATGCCAACAGATAATGTAATTACACTTTTTACCAAAAATGTAAACTGTGTTATGGTACGTTCTGAAATTACATTGTTTAATTACGTAGACTTAGAGAAGTACATAAAACAAGAGCTGTAAAATGTAAGAAAAAAGATCGATAAATATAGATAAAGACAAAAGATTTAATAAAAAATGCAGTTTTAAGTTTAGATATTCATGGGGAGAGAAATATAAAACCTTATTTAAGGCGACATCTACTGAATTGATATAATTTACTTTGGATAACATTATATAGGGTGTTGAAGAAAAAGGTGAAAGAATTTAAGAGCATATACCGGGTGTCAACGGATCTATTAGACAAGCCATAACTTCTAGAGTATTGGATGTATCAAAATAAGATTTGGTATAGGTAAATGGTAGAGGAAGAGGAAAGTTTTTGCATATTTTTCACTTCAATTTTGAATTTTTAAATGGAACACCCTGTATATTTTTACATATTTGAATTTCTGAGACAATTTTGGACTAGAAAATGACATTAAAACTTTTAAAGTATAATACTCGTATACGAATTTATTAAAAACTTCATTGAAGTAAATGTATTTTATGAGCTTATTTTTAATCCAATCACAATGAATTTAGTATCGTTGGATTCGCAAAAAAATCCCTTTTTGAAAAGTGCTTGTCTAAAAAGTGTTGCCATTTGAAAAAAAATAGTTAGATATAAAAAAGTAATTTTGCCAACTTGTCTCATTCCTATTTACCATACTAATCACTAAAACTTTGCGATTACATTTTTCTGACATCATCTAAGGCCTTCAGATTAGTTTGCGCTCAATCATGGCCACCTAGATGCAATATTAAAAATGGCTCTGAAAAAATCAAGTAGGCGAAAAAACTTTTTAGAATGTCATTTTCTAGTCCAAAATTGTCTCAGAAATTCAAATATGTGAAAATATACAGGGTGTTCCATTTAAAAATTCAAAATTGAAGCCATTTCCGGTGAAACCGGAAGTAACCTAAACGTGAAAAATATGCAAAAAGTTTCCTCTTCCTCTACCATTTACTTATACCAAATCTCATTTTGATACATCCAATACTCTAGAAGTTATGGCTTGTCTAATAGATCCGTTGACACCCGGTATAGGTATAGAGAGCGAGGTTTAGGTTAAATGTGGAGCTTGAAAAGCACATTTACTTTATAGCTTTGGATTCGAATCAAACAAAATAAGGTATGGTATTACATCTTTCTTTATATAGGAATTAAGGCAAAAAGTTAACTAATAGATAAATTATGAATGAAATTATCAAATATTACTGTTCAATAAAGTTTAATTTTTTTTTTGTTACCTATAACCTAGGTGCGCAATGGAATAACCTTATTATTTTAGAGATACGTCGAAGACAACTACTTTGTGTACTATATGCACCACTCAATATTGAATTACAACGGCATATCTTGACATAACCTCAACTTATTGCCTTTAATACATTTTTATTTTTAATAGTGTTATCTACATCATTTTAAACAATGAAATATTCATTTTTTTATTTTTATTTTGAGAAAAAGCGATACAAACAGGACAAACCCAAGAAAAGTATCCACTAAATATATAAATTAAAATTTACAATAGATAAACTAAAAATAATTAAAAATTTTATAGCAGGAAACAAAAACATTGTATAATACAAAAGAAATGAATTCAGTTAATATAAATAGGCAATATTAAACACACTAGAAATAACAGCGAATGATGTTACAAAAATCATATCAGGGGCACTTCAATGTGCCAGATTAATTAATGTTGTAAAAATATCGTTTTAACGAATTGTTAAACTTTAAATAACTGTCAGAAAATACGTCTATACTGATAATCTGTGACAAATTATTATACGTTTGAGTATCTCGATGGACAGGGGAGTTTAGGTAATAATTAGTGACTGACTGTTCACTGAAAAACAGAACAGAAAATATTAAACAAGCATCTACTTTATATTAAAAATAATGATTTTTGGTCACATACCTTCTGTATTGATTTTTTGGTCACATGCATGTGTTGCATATTTTAATTTATAGATCAACAACTGGTGAATTAAATATATTGTTATTGTTTTCGAGATAACAATAAATACTTTAAATATTTGTAATTTGTACTCCCTATATTTGAAAATTCTATGTATTTAAAAAATACATAGAATAAAATGTATTTAAAAAATAAACTGAACGTTTAATGAAAATTATTTACATTTATAATAGTTCAAGTAAAAGTCAGAAATGCGTAAATGCTCCGGAAAGTCCAACAGCCCCCATTTCCTCTATCTAGTGACGCCCATGTAATGTACGCATGTGTTCGAAATTAAAACAGAGATTTACCTACTTTCTTTTTGCAGAATCTTGGTTTGTAATCTCGGTTACGTAAGTGTATAGAAACAAAATATTACATCTTCATATACATGTCTGCATTGCATCTTCATACATTGGAAAGTTGTAAACTC
Source organism: Pogonocherus hispidulus (assembly GCA_963924545.1). Lineage (NCBI taxonomy): Eukaryota > Metazoa > Arthropoda > Insecta > Coleoptera > Cerambycidae > Pogonocherus > Pogonocherus hispidulus. Next base: position 16,108,336 of record OZ004700.1, read on the forward strand.
ATGAATTCTAAAGAAATTAACGGAACTAGGGCATTTACCTAGGAGGTGGTAAAGATATACAGGGAGCCTCAAATGTATGGATAATAATAATTATATTAGGTCTCCTCGGGTGACTTGAGTCTAGATTCATAATGAGGGGTTTTTGAATCAGAACAGAACGTAATGAATAATTTTTATTTTATTTGATCAACGTAAACAAGTCATCAATTATATTAACAAAATTGGGTCGTCAACAAGTCTTCAATTATATTAATAAAACTTAAAAAACCTATATTCATTCGCGACATTCAATTTGCTATGACTGGAAACATCATACACATTGTAACGACCTGATGATGCCTTACAATTGGAGACCCAAATGTTATATCAATGGATGTGTGTGTCAATGATTTTACAAAGCCAATATTGCCTATCAAATGCCTATTTAAACTATACCTATAAGCACCCTATTGCATCAAACTATAGTTCCGCTCTTTCTGTGGTTTTCTTACAGAAGCAATATGTGTCTCAGCTTTACAGGTTTGATTGAAATGGAATGTCAGTGAATAAGATTATTTCACTTGCCTTTGCTCTGGTGTTAAACTCCAGTAGGAGAATTTCTATGTATCCTCGTATTGTCTAAACTCTTCCATAATGCTGTGGAAGAATTTAAGGAGAGTCTCTTCCATTTTTCAATACCAGGGAATGTTTCTGGTTGGATGACTGATTGATTGTACATCTTTCGGACAAGTCTGTCGTCGCATTCGCTTTTATTTCCTTATGTTCCTGACAGACATTTACTTTTCCATTTGCATACTGTTCCCATATTATGTCCAAGCTACTATTCACTCAAAGTGAATAAATTTACGATTATTAAAGTCGTAAATTTATTCACTTTGATCTCTGACTGTCTAATAAGCTCTGTGAACAAAATCTCTCTCTATGGCATGGATATCTGCTTGAAATATGATGACCCACACCTACCCAATCATTCATCTTCGATTCAAGTTTTTTCTTTTAAAGTAAAGTTATGTTATAGTTTCTTTTATATATTTAACTTTAACTTTTATCCGTACTTTCAAGAAAATTGGACGTTCAGTTTCTAATACAAGCATTTTAACAGTTTACTTTACTTTTCCCATCAATATACATTAATAGAAAACGGTGCGTGCAAATTTCTTATTAAGTGTAGGTAAACGAGAAGAGTGTATAGTTGAATGGTTATTCATGTTCCAAAACAAAATATTTTTACTATTCTTTACCCTATTTTAACCAAAGTTGGTGCCGATACCAAAAATTAGCATAAATCCAAACACTAGTAAAAAATATTTATCTAATAAGTAACTACCAAAGTAGGTAAGTGTTTAATGATCTGTCTAGAAGATGTTAAAAATAGATACTGGTGTAAAAAGAATATATTAATTATCAAATCAGGAACTGAAAGTATATGAGCTGACATACTGATTAATTTATCATCAATATTAAAATTTAACAGTTATACTATGACTATATATAAAAACTTCTACTAATCACAGTGTTAAATGCATTGCATAAATACTGCGGCTGTTTTTTGAAGTACCTAATAAGAATAAATACCAGTTTCGATACCATTGATTACCTGTTTTTTACTCTTTTGGATATTAATGACATGCTCTTGGGAAGAATGTATTGAGTTATTTACTCTAATGTTGTTATATCTACTATTTAGATGTATTAGAAACATATACAATATATATGTCTCTGGATTCACTAAGGTCAAGAGAATGCTTGAATATAAAAAATAGTATCCTTTATATAAAGAGTGTATTTTTATCAGGCCCAGAACTGAATCATTTGAGTTGCGAGATCCCACAGACTTTTTTAGTATAATATTTCGTTTTAATACTTCTGAATATCGATATTTTCGAAAACGATTTGTTTTCCCGTTGCTTTTTCATGCCTGCAATAGTTTAGGTGTTAAAGAGTTTGAACATCGACTAACTTATAACTTTATCGATGGTATGAGTGTGTATCAGTAGCACAATATTGGGTTTTTATACATTTTCACATATCTTTTATTTAAAAATGTAATAGGTTCTACACATATAAATTGTATTTATTCAGAATATGCCGATATAGTTACTGAGTTTTAGCCAACTTCCCTTAAATTTAACTTTTTTGTAGGTTATGTCAGTTGCCAGCAAAGAGGCAACCAGGAAGATCCATGCAAGGTGAAATCGAGGGTGATAGGCGACGAAACGTACTGTGACAGGTACTGGGAGTGTGTGAGTGGTCAACCGGAGCTGTACGACTGCCCGAACGGGTTGGTCTTTGCAGGAAAGAACCGAGGGGTGACTGAGGGTTGCGACTATCCTTGGAGATCAAACTACTGTGAGGGAAAACAGCAGGCCAGTAAGTAATAATTAAAATATGTTTTCTTACAAGTTCTACGACCGATATGTTTTTACAAGTTCTATGTCTTCTACACGAATCTGTCAAATCCTTCTGTGAATTGACTAATAAGCTACTAGAAGGTGGCCAAGCCTTCACTGGTGGTCTTTAGATCCATTCAAGTACCAATTGCGGCCAAAGATGCTTGACTTTTCATATCATTAACTTGTATATTAGGTTGGTTTTCCATAGCTTGCCCTATGGACTATTCTGGATATACATTCGATACCAGTAATAAACTTTCCGATTACATTTTTACTAAACAAGTTACAATATATAAAACAAACAAAAACAACTATTTAATTTTACGTAACAGTAGACGATGCATGATGTTCCATTTGAACTAAAAAATGTTTGGCAGTTTGAAATTGTTAAAAATTTTACGTGAAAATTGAACCATTACTATTTTAACATTTATTTTAATTATAGGAGAGAGTTCATCCTGTTCTTTCTATTAGCTAAAAAACAAATTGAGGACTTCTCATATCAAAAGGTTATAGAGATTTAGATCAAATTTATTAATCAAGAAATAATTCTTTGCCATTTTAGTTTTCTATAATTGTAAATCGAATTAAAGACAAGAAGATCAATGAAACAAAATTTAAAGTACAATAACTTTAACTATTTGTTGAAAGCGTAATGAGTGCTAATAATTTGAAGTATTGAAAATTCAATATAATTTTCTATTTCAGATCCACCAATTGGCACCGAACATTGCGGTTGGCTGTACGGCATATTCGGCCATGAGACCTCATGTACCAGATATTGGACGTGTTGGAATGGAACAGCTACAGAACAGCTCTGCATTGGAGGTCTTTTGTACAATGAGCGAACACACTCTTGTGACTGGCCAGAAAATGTCGAAGGTTGCCAGAAACATCGTAAGTATATAATAGCGGTGTAATTCACAGTAATCCACTCTATTATTCTATGGTATTCTATGGTGCCCGACAATATTAGGTTTGTTCCTGCAGGAGTCCAAAACTGTCAGTAACTGTCAGAAGCATGCGCATTACAAATCTAAGCGTTCCAACAAGAGTCGAACGACAGTCCAGGATTTCTTGTCCTCTGTTCCAGCTTGAGTCAGGGCAGCTTGTTGATAGTTTGAAAAGTTCACTGATTCTTCGGAAACTCATAGTCCGGTGCCTGCGCAATGCGCATTAACCAAAACCATTTACCAACTTGAACCTGAATTATTGCACACTGTCTATTATTAACATTATAACTCAACAAACAATAATTATTTGTCAGAAACGGATGATATTCCTCCATAATTTATAGGTTAAAAAATTATTTGGTTATTGTTTATTGTACTCTTCTTTTTCTGCTATTAAGTTCTCTAAAAATCCGGTGTTCCAGCAAAAATCAGAAACTAATCTAAGATCACACATTCGCATTAAATCACAATCCCTGACTGTCAGGGATTTATCAGAGATTCTATGCAGGAACAAACCTATTGTCAATCGAGAAATAGTAGGTATGCTTATGGTTTATTTGAAGGTTGGTGCTGATGAATGATGTAGTTAGTGTTCTAGGATATCCATTGCTCTTAAATAATAAAGTATATGTTTCAGTCTGCATATTAATTTTGTGTGGATATACATAAATTAAGCATAAACTATTATAGTTCTTCATATATTATCTGAGTAAGGTTTTGACTGCAACATTATGCTGAACTTTCTATAATTTTACTCACGACTAAATCAGTTCATCTTTTTTCACTTAAGCACTATGGCTACTTAAGTTACTGGAATTTTATTGTTTTATTAGCAGATGATAGCTTTGAATAACAATTAATAGAAGTGCAATTAATAGCAAAGAAATAGCGCGTCCAAAGCTGAAGACAAATTATTGAGAATTTTTTTTTAATCGAAATTTGAATATTTACATTTACAAATGAATAACAAATAAAATATATAGCAATAATATACACGTAAAGTAACTATTTTTACTTACTCTAGACTACTTTCACTTCTACTAGAAGATGACAGGCTCGTCTACGACTCACCAGTCATATAATTCTGTCCCATCAGTAAAAACCCTTTTACCATGGTAGTAGTGTTATATACTATTTCATTCCTTTCCATTTATTTATTGATTTATGAATCGTAAACAAATGTGATGGCCTGTATCTGCTTCATGTCTTAGTTCTAATAACAATTGCTCTTCTAGTTTTTAGATATAAAGTATGGTCATTGATTAAGCTCTATTTGAAGCCCCAGCACGACTGAAAATGTAGAGAATTTCACTATAATCTAGTAAATTTTAGAGCTATAAGATACACACTAACCATGTAAAGGTTGCCTTATCGATCTAGCTTCTTCTTTTGCAACCAATAACTTTATTTTGACCTCACTGGACGATAACGTTACAACATATATTTAATTTGTTTGCTTTTTAAAATATTGATCTTTTAAAAATGAAAAACAAGAAGATGAATTAAAGCGAACTTTACACTGATTATACAACCTTAAAAGACTTAAAACCAAACATTATTATAAAGGATTGGGAAGCGAATGATCAGATATTGTAGGTGAAACATGTTTTTTTATTTTAGTTTCGATGGTTTGTTTATTGGATGTCAAGATTGATCAGACCCAAATGATCTTAGGACAACTTCTAATTTATAAAAAGATCTACTTATCAGTTTTTTCACTAAGAATGTATAGAATCGCGTATTTAATTTCCTTCTAATAATTATTGTACCTGTTACACGTTATACAGGGTTTGTCATTAGTTCGTGGATGTTGCATAGCTCCTACCCTTGAAGATATATCAAAATAAGTTTTGACACAACGACGATGACCGAAAACGGCGCATTTTAAATTTATTTTTCCTTTTAGATATTGGCCAAATACACAAAATGGGGACTAGAAGTTTTGAAAATACATGAAATATTTTTAAAAGTAACACCCCCATTTTGTTTTTGTGTTCGGATAGTCCTATCAAGTCCTGTGCAGAGTTGAAGTAGCTTTTGACCAATAGTTTCTTTGTAGATGGTCTTATTTACAAAAAGGCTTAGCATTTCTCGAAGTTTGGAACTTGGTAATCATTTTTCTGCAAGAAAGTCCCATAATTAACAGTACTTCTACAGAGACATCCAGAATGGGCAACTAAATTTTGAACCCACCTTGTTCCAATTACTATCAAAATTGGTTTCCATTTGCTAAAATTACATTCTTTCCTATTATTAATTGTTCGATTTCGAAAACCGATCAGTTGATAATAGAAAATAAAGTAATATTAACAAACGGAAACTGGTTATGACAGCAATTGGGAGAGGGTGTGTTCAGAATCCGATCAATCATTCTGGAACTCTCTGTAGTACACACACATAACTTGGGTGTCCACATGTTTTTCAAGTTGATAATACACTCGTGGAAATTGGAAACGACTCACCTAAAACTATAGTCATTTTTGTACGGTTATATTTTCTAAACGGTTTAATCAATTTTACCAAATTTTTTTTTATTTCATTAAGCCAAGCTTGGTCTGTAATGTAGGATAGGTCAGTTGTCATATAACACGGTTATAGAATATGTACAGGATGATGTGTAGGAACGCGTTTTTTTACCAAAATATAAGCAAGCATCTGGGATGCACGTAAGGAAATAAATTTTATTGTGTCAAAAGATAGTTTTATTTGTGCTAAAAAAAATGTTTTTTGAAAAGCCTTTCTATCTACATTGATTTCCAAATTATAGCGGCTTTTGTAAACCATTGCATTTGTGACTGATCACATGCCGATTTTTTAAAATAAAATAAGTTGGCTTTGAAATAAAAATCGATCCTGTCACTTGTCACCTAGCAATAATCTGATTATAATTAAAAAATCATATACAAAATTTAAGTTCTTATTTATTAATAAAATCAAAAAACATGAACTAGAAATGTTACAAAAAAAATAGGACTCTAGGCAAATAGGAATATCTGGTGGGGCCTCCACGAGCTCTTATAATTTCATAACATCATCCTGTTAGGTGACAGGCTCGATTTTCATTTCAAAGCCAACTTGTTTTATTTTAAAAAATCGGCACCTGTGATCAGTCACAAATGCAATGGTTTACAAGAACTGCTATAATTTGGAAACCAATCAAGATAGAAAGGATTTTCAAAAAAACATTTTTTTTAGCACAAATAAAACTATCTTTTGACACAATAAAAATTATTTCCCCACTTTGCGTGCATCCCAGATATCTGCTTATATTTTGGTAAAAAAACATGTTCTTACACATCACCCTGTAGATATTCCTTAACCGTGTTATTTGACAATTGACCTACCCTACATTACACTCCAATAATGGCTTGAAGAAATAAAAAAAAATTAGTCAAATTGATAAAAGCGTTTAGAAAATATAACCATACAAAAATGACTATAGTTTTAGGTGGGTCGTTTCCAATTTCCACGAGTGTATTTTAGAATTTAAGAACTGCTACAAAAAACCACTGGTCAAACCCCTCTGTTACACTTCGATAGGGTTGCCAGCATACAAAAAGGTGTGGATGTTTCACTATCCTATAAATATATAGCTGTAGGTATAAGGGGAAAATAATGTTAAAATACACCCCTTTTTGGTAGCCGTCGCCCTCCTAACCAATTTAATTTTGATATCTCTTCGAATCCAGGCGCTTAGGTCCATCTACTCGTAATGAACCCTATACATTTACATAAACATGACTTTATTACAGCTCTCTGCAACGACGATCCCAACGGAAACGTGCCCCTAGGAAAATCCTGCAACCGCTACTGGCAATGCCAAGGCGGATACCCGCGCCTCCAGAGATGCCCCGCCATGTTGGTGTTCGATCGTCACTCCTTGAGATGCGTGGTGCCCCCCACTGAGGACTGCGACGTACCCAGCACACCCCCACCACCATCTCCAGAACCGGAAGAGGAAGATAATTTACCCGAAAACAACCCTAGGAACAGGCCACCTAAAGCCGATTTGCCTAATCTTCCTCCTGGAGCCATTCCTGTTCCTGCTAAGAACAGGCAGAGGAACTAGGTTACCGTTTTAATTGTGTAGGTTTAAGAAATCAAAAATTTGGAGGAAGAGTAGCGTCAGAAATTTCCTGTAAAGAAATTTGAGGGAAATGATTTATAGAAATCCACTTTATATTAAGTATGAAAATATTTTTCTTTGTCCACAGTAGCGCCTGCCTTTCTGATGTATTTGTATGCAAATATTATTATTATTTCTTTAGAAGTACAAAGCTTTCAATTAATTTTTCAATTAGTAACAAACTTCGTACCTAATTTAGTTCTTTAGTTATTTGTACCTAATCTTGTGATGATACTTAAAGGCACACTGAGGGAAATAGTGAAGTAGAGTTTATAAGCTTTGTATAAAATTTAGTTCTAATATCGAATCATATTGACCAATTTCAGTGAAAAATAATATTTTTAGCAATGTTAATGTTATTAGTCAAATTTATTGCAACAAAAACTAGATGTAACACGCATTTGTGTTGTATTCCAAGTAAGTATATACAAATAGAAACAGAAATTTAAATTTATAATGACAAAAATATGACGTAATGTGCCATTGTCAGTAACTTCCGGTGTAATTATATTAGAAACAAAGTAGAATCGGACTGCCGCTTATTTTACTCAGTGTCCCCAACAAACTTGAATTGGATAACTATTGTTAGATACTAAATTGAATGAAAATAATCATATTTTATGTCTGTGGATTCACGCCAAGAACTGCAATTATTTGTTCTTGAAAATATTTTACTGCACTCCTACAAACGTTGTAATTAAAATTCCTTACCCACGTATGCATCTCTGTAAAGATCACCAGGAGTCGTGGCATAATATTTTATTTATTTCTATTCCCTTACTGAATAATTAACTCATATTTACTCGTATATAGTATACAACTTTCACTGGTTCTTTTTTATTTGGACGGCAATCATTCGTGCTGCAACCTTTCTCTACATGTAAAAGTTTTCCGTGTACAGGGTGGTACGAGAAAACTTCTTAAGGAATGAACCAGGAATTATTGGAAACACTCTTTCTATTTTGTGAGAGCGATATAAAAATAAATTACTCTAATACGATATGTAATACATTTACTAAAACGTATTACATGTTATAAATTTTACAGTTAGGAACCAATAACTTCTTTTTAATTTTCAGTGAACCAATTACATTTTTCAGGAACATTTCAGCTTCCCAAATTATCCAAATTTAATCGCGTGTTGTGGAATTCTCTAATTGCCTATTAGAATTAAAACAATCCTATAACAACTTTATGTCAAAATTTAAAATTTAGTTAAAGTTTTTACTTTAGTATATCGATAAAAATTTGTTATTAGAAAAGCAATAGGTGGTTAATAAAATCTTACTATTCGTATCATTTAATTGAGATTGCAATCATTAAAAAACATAAGGTCTTATTTCTTTACCCATCCTGTGCCTGTACTTACCCACATTTAGTGCCAGTACCTTTCTTTAAATTAATTTTCCATGTTTTCCTTGTTATGTAATGTGAATACTTAGTTTCTATTTGTTAGTAAGTTTGTGTAAAATATAATTATTGCTGAATAAAGTATGTTATACATTTTTTTAAGTTTTTATTGTTGTTTTTTATTGCTTTACATATACGTTTACTGTTTATAGTCAGGTTCTTGCTCGCAAAAGTTATTTTGTTGCAAAAATTAAACTCCGGGAAGCAACTTAAAGTTATGCTTCTTACCAATTTCTTCTGAAAAGTATTTTGATATAAGCTTCTCATATATCTTCACGGTCCTAAAAAATAAGTATATTTAGGTAGGTATGTCTAAATTAAAATATTGTACATAACCTTATTTTGTACATTCATAGATTGAAGGAATTAATAAGGCGCTAAACTGAGTAGAATAGAGATTTTTTGGCATACTATTTTTGAAAAAAATGTATAAATCTTGTTAGTTTTAGTTCAATATGAAAGTAGCTATAAAGCAGCCTATTAAATGACTAAAATCTTGATTACACTCAGTTACATGTCTTATTAAATTTTGCAGTCAACGTATAGTAGCATTAGTATAGTGCAGCATTAATATAGCTGAATAGTGTTATAATTTATTTTGTACCATGGGGACCTTATAAACAAAAAAACAAATTGTAGGGGCTTGGTTTATGACTTTTGATCTAATTTCTTTCAGACTGCCAAATGTCAGAATTATTTACAGGGTGTGATTTTTCTAAATGAGATATCATATACGTTTTTATAGTGCTGCATTTGAATAGTCTTTTCTCACGAAAATGCATTTTATTATAATATTATAATTTTATATTTCCTTCAGAATTGTTACAACAATTAAGTATAGCAAATTACGGTTTTAAACAAAACCAAAACAATATTTATATATTGGTATGTTACTCACATATCGTTTGTACAAGCATCGACCATATTTTTATAGTACGAAGGACAGGACTTTGGGTAGAACATTTTCAGATGCAAAAGGATACCGTGACACACCATGTACAAAATTTGGCGTAGCCAAAAGTGGTTCTTTATGTTCAGCTTGTTGCTTATGTCGGCGTAGAGTATCTGTAAAATTATAATAATCGTATTAGAATTATAATATGGAACATGCAATTTTTACTGCACTTTCCGGCGGACATTTGGAGTGTACTCTAATACTTTAAAGTAAAATAGAATATACTGCATTCTATAATGGCATATACTGAAGATATTAATGTTCATAATCTGCACAAATGCAGCCACCGAGTGCTGCTTATAGTCTTAGAAGTTGACGAGATGGCAGAACACACTTTATATACCTGATCCGCTCAGAAAACTATGAGATACTCAATATTAGGAATATCACTGTGGGAATATCACTGTCACTATTACGAATATATCCGATCTAAGTAAAACTTGTGTCAGAGGATTTGACCAAATTCTCACCCATGAGGTAATCAATTTTATTAAGATGTGGGAGCTGTTGGGTGAAGTATACTTAGGTGTGAGTCACAATAGACCAAATCACTCACCACTCCACACCACTCATTTTTGAACCTAACTTAATCTAATACTACATTGCAAGTAGTGGTCTCATATCAAAGAAATACCTACCTGTAACAGAGTGGTAGTTCCTACAACTAAAACTTGAATGTTTGGAGAAATGGCATATGTCAATCCAGATAATAGCCCAGCTATTAAGCCGTGAAATTTTCTTCTTATTTTTCCCCATTTAAGCAAGGAGCAAGTTATTATCTGGAAATAGTGACATACAGTTAGTCAACTCATGGAACCAAACTTATACGCTAATTGAGAAATTGTTACAGTGCCATTATTTTTAACTACCGTATTGGCATACTATAAAACCCGATCATGTGCCCCATCATGTACTACCCGCACTATGTATGTATTTATTTAAGAACAAATAAAAGAAACTACATCAGATAGGTCATTCTTCTCTTATATAACAAGTAAAGGGTGTTTTTTAAGATAGATGGAACTTTAAATTTGAATTAATATCATAAAGAGTAATTTTTGATCAAAATATGTTTTTTTTCCAACCATACGAATAAGACACTATAACATTAAATTATTTTGTATAAAAAAGGGCCATTTCGGGACTGTTTGAGATCGCCATAGCAACTGTACGAAATAGTATATTACATACTGAGGCGGAACATGTTTCATTAGGTTTCATTACTGTCGAGCGCTGTTTAGATAACCGAGGTAAGCTATAGCGCGAGACAGGAATGAAACCTTCCGCCGAGGTATGTATACGATTTTATTCACAACCATCTCTAAAAACCGAGAAAACGAGAATATCTCCATTTATTCATTCATATATTTTTCTACGGGCGTGTGGAAAGTTACAATTTTTTGCACGCATTTGAGGGTAGAAAATTGCACTTTTCCGCACTAGTGCGGAAAATAAATACCTATGTATTACTTGCAATGTGATCATAATATTTTGTTAATCAATCTTAATTCCAAAAAATCATGTTGTCACTGTTCAGATTTTGACATAAAGAAAAAGGAATGCTTGACACTTCTAATTATTAGACAGCATTATGTGCACTTGACATCTCACAATTTATTTCAATATAAAACGAAATATTTTTTAAAGTAAAGTCAAAAATGCATAATTGTTCTGACTCTTCAGACGATGATATCCCAGAATTTGTTCTAAATGAAGCGAAAATGGCAAACATGAGTTTATTACCGGCAAAATCTCAAGGACGATACGAGAAGGAATACGCTCAATTTATGAATTGGTGCACCGAACAGAGTGTCAAAAATTTAAAAGAAGAAATATTTCTAGCATATTTCTTTCAACTAAATAAGGTATGTAAGCCAAACACATTATGGTCAAGATATTCGATGCTCAAAAGTGTTACAAAAATAAAAAACAACATAGACATAAGTGAATTTTTCAAATTAACTGCATATCTTAAGAAACAAAGTTTAGGATTCAAACCAAAGAAATCAAAAGTTTTTAACAAACAAGAAATAGCAAAATTCTTACACGAAGCACCAAATGATGTATATTTAATGATAAAAATCGTTGCAATATTTGGCCTAGCTGGTGCCTGCCGCCGCGATGAATTAGCAAAAATTACTCTTGATGATATTGAAGAAAAGGAAGATATAGTAATAATAAATATCCCTGACAGCAAGAATCACACATCTAGATCTTTTGTGATTTCCAATAAAATAAACGATGGAAATCTAATGTCTCTGTATAAAAAATACAAAAATTTGAGAAAGCCGGAAACGCCGCACAAGCGATTTTTTGTAGCATATAAAAGAGGCAAATGTACTGTTCAGTGCGTTGTAGTAAATACGTTTGGAAAAATTGCATCTGAAATAGCCGCTTATTTACAGCTCCCTAATCCCCAGTTGTATACAGGCCACAGTTTCCGTAGATCCTCCGCATCAATGTTGGCTGATACTGGTGAGGGTATAAAAAGATTAGGTGGTTGGAAATCAACAAGTGTAGCCGAAGGATATTTAGACGAGTCAATTGGGCATAAAAAAGTAATTACAAATAAAATCTTGTCCATATCTGAATTGGATAATTCAGCGGCAGATCCATGCTATGAATCTATCTTAGCGGGACCCAGCTCTTCTACTTCCAGTTTCCCAGGAGCAAATCAGTTAGCATCTGCTATTAATGTACAGAATGCTACCACCTGTACTTTTAATATAAGCATAAATAACAAGTAATACATATTTCTGTATAATTGTTTCTGTTCAGTTAAAATATTCATTTTTCTTATGTTACTTTTCTTCATGCCCGTAGAAAAAAACGTTGACCTATTTCTGTATAATTGTTTCTGTTCAATTAAAATATTTATTTTTCTTATGTCAATTTTCTTGACGCCCGTAGAAAAAACGTTGTTCCTAACACATGTGGAAGGTGTCTTTTCCGCACTCACTGCTTGTCCGAACTCCGCTTCGCGTCGTTCGGACAACTGCAGTCGCTTGCGGAAAAGTATCACCTTCCACACTTGTTAGGAAAATAACTATTTCATACTACTTTTCAATTTAGATGACAGTGAAAATCCATTTCTATGACACTGACATTATTATTTAATAAAGGGGGCATAAATTGTTTACTGTCACACTGACAGTTGATTATTTTTTAGTATTTATAGTAAGATTTGAAGTTACAATATCGGACTCTGATGTGGAATAATGTATTCCGCTTGAGGTTAAACATGCCGCAGAAAAAGCCGAAGAATATTTGTTACCCGAAAAAAGCAAAAAAACGGTGCGATAAAAGTTATCAAATATATAGGAATTGGTACTCTAAGAAAGGTGTCAATAATGTAGCAATAAAAACATCACGTATTTTTCAGATGTTTTACTTTCCACCCTTGGGTGGAAAGTGTTCACTTCCCGACCTGGACAGACAGTAGCAAAAGTTAGTAATGACCAGTTTTCAAACTTCTAAAAAGTCAGTAATAACCTTATTACATATATGGTTGTGAATAAAAGAGATATTGTACAGTTTACAGTACCGAAAAGTAATTTGACATTGACAGTGCATGTCACATAATATATTGAAGTTTAATTAAATAGAAAAATAGAAACAGATAGTGACACCGATGAATCGTTTTCGAGACTCGTAAAAACCCTTTCCCTCGTCCCGAAAACGTGTATTTTTTGTACTAGTTAAACCAATAACTATTTTATTTGAAAGAAAAATACATGGCATGATGTTATTGACGAAGCGCTTTCTATCACTTCAATTTTGGGTCACTCTCCAGCAATGGTGGCCGTATGTAATACCGAAAAGTGTCGGCTTCCAAGACCGAATAACACGAACAGTGTTGGCTTCCAAGTATTACTGCTTTATTAAACCAATGACTTCATGTAGCCCCATAGGAAATAATCTGGAGGTATGAAATCGCAGTACCTGGGTGGTCCGTTAACAGTAGTGGCGTTCGGTAATTACCTCAGATTGATCTTTTTAGTCCGTATCGTTCATTAATTACATCTAGAGGTAGGGGAGGTAAATCTTGATCGTTCAGAAATTAAATCAGATCGATCAGAGCAAGATCTATTTGCTCGAAACATTTTGGTCGAGGAGAAAGATTAATCTGAATTTGTGAGGTTGTGGTGGTCATGGTTGTCAGTTGTCATTGATTTTTTGAAGTTGTAGTCCTAGATAAAAATACAATAGATAACTATCTTAATATTGACATTTTAAGAATTAAAACGGCGCCCCCAGACGGTTTGGAAGGAAGTAGGTGTATAACTGGTTGCATCAGATATTTTCAATGAAAATGGAAGTAACGTTTAACTGGTTGCATAAGAAATATTTGCAGGATCCTTGACCTCTACCAATACATTTTTTTACTATGAAATCGAAATGTTACAAATAAAATAAAAATATGAGACATTATAAAATATATATTTATCACGAATTTATAAAAAGCTTTACAAACACTTTTACATTAATATAATCTAAAACTTACGTTGCGAAAACTTTATAAATTATCAAATTATTATGGTTATAAAGTAATTGTGTTTCCAAGGAATAATAAGTACAATCTTTTCTTGCAGCACCTCTTCTGAAACGTCTATCATGCACCTTCTTTCATCTTTTCTTTCAAACCTAAAAGATAATAATCTAATAACTGAACACTAATTACTAAAACTGATTATTATTACATTACCTGTATTATTACATCTCCCCAGAATGATAATAATGGACTAAAGTTTGTCAGCTACTGAAGAAACAAATTAAACACAGAGCAGTTAGTGCATTTTTTTCATAGGATATTCTTTAAAAAACTGCGGCGAAAACTTCAATGTTTGAATGTCAGGTTATATTTCAACGAAAAACGACGCTGCAAAATGGCGACGGAAAGTAAATGTTTTAGACTACTAGATGTGTACGATTTTGTTTATTTCATTAGCTACAGCACCATCTATCGGTTTGGAAGAAACTAAAAATGTATCTCGGGCGTGTTCTATGGAAGAAAAACATCTATTTCTTTTCATTTAGGGTTGTAGTTGATTCTAGTTAAGTTGAGTTGTCATTTTTTGGAAATGGAGAAGTAGATTTGCAATTATTATTTGATTTACAAAATACAATTACATTAAATTTACAATTTACAAAAATTTTGCACTGTTTCATAAGCGAAGTTTTAATTTTTTTCCAAACAATTTGTACATTCTTCGTCTTCATCTTCAAAAATTATTTCATATCCTTGGACTGCATTTAAAATGGTTGATTTTACAATATTCGTTATTTAAATAATTCGAAATATAATATAAACAAACCGTCAACAAAGTCAAAACAGAAAAGGTGAGGTTATATTATGCCCATATTATGCCTTATGCAATCCATTTCGTTCATTTATTTTCTATTTGTCCGTCTCATCTGGAATCACGTGACTGTAATCTCGTCGCATCCGTGAGCATATTACCGAACGCAACTAGTTTCATTTTTTGATATCAACTTGTCACCAAATCTTATTTCCAATAAGTTAATAGTTTCGATCGGGGTAAGCCACGAAGCGGTATCTTGTTGTATCTACATTTCGTTCAGATTAATTTCATCATTGGTCATGTACTCTTGGTCTCTTGGTAACGTTCTCCATTAACTGTAACGTTAGCTCTAGTCTCATTTTTAAAGAAATAAAATCCTATGATGCCACCATCGTGTTTTTCTGAATATGATGGAATCTGTAGGATCTCTTTTGGATTGGTATCACTCCATATCCGACAACTCTGCTTATTAACAATCCCGTTAAGCAAAAAATGAGCAATCAACACAATTTTGGAATAAAACAACGGCGCAGCTTGAAACGGCTCTAAAGCCTAATCAGAAAAACAACGCCGCAAGTGATGGTCTTGTAGCTTTAATTCTTGCACCAACTTGATTTTATATGGGTGTAGGCCAAGGAGTTTTGTGTACATTTTTTTGCTGAATCTAAGCTTAAATAAATCTCAATATTTCTGTATAAATAAATCTATTTAAATTATATAAATTAACATATGCGCATGACAAATTGCGAGAGTATGCTTGTTTACAAGGGTAATTTTATAAAGTATATAATTTATAGGTATTTTAAGGTTATGAATATTATTAGACTTACCCTATATGCCGCCACATATCCTCCAATAAACAGACCAAATTTGAAATTGGATTTATTGAATAATACCTTCATAGATTCTTGTGGTTTTTTAAGCAAAGTTCCCATTCTTGGAATCAGCCTCTTTATCACATTTACAAGATATCCTAATGAAAAATATTTTACGAGTCCCTAAAAATCACTAATTAGGCATACATAATATGCAGAATATCTAAAAAACAAAGTACGTCTCTACTATACTTCTAATTTCGACAACATTTTTAGCTAACATTTTCCTTCCGTAAAAAAATTGTTACATTTTAGTTTTTAGTTAAATATCGAGTTTGACTCATCGTTGTACATTTCCTGATTAACCGAAAGGTGTTACAAGGCCATTTGTGCCAATCGCTTTTGGTTAGTTTTAAAAGCTCACTAAATAGAAACATTTATCTGGTGAAATTATAAACCGAATTTTAATATCGGCGCATCCGCCAGATATTTGAACGATGCTATGAGAAATATCTTCACGCCGTATTTCCTCTTAAAAAAAATAAATAAAAAAGTTGAACTATTTCTTCTGTATAAGAAGTGTCTTACTTTTTATTACAATAATTATTATGAACTTATATATCGTATCTTATTAAAAGGAAATTTTTAAATTCAAGATACGATACCTACAGGGTATATATATGGACCAGTGTGACAATTTAATATAACTGCTGATATGGAAAATACAGAAAATATTATTGTATGCAGGGGTTCATATTAACACGGCATCTTTTTAAAATTAGTTTTGGATGTACAGGGTGTTTTGTTTGAAGGTGGCAAAATAGAGATTATTTTTTAAATGGATTGATGTGTATAATTTTTAAATTATTTATAAAAAAATTTTTACAAAGGTACTTAAGGGTTTGTATTAACCTTCATAAGTTTTTACGTATATATAAAAAATAATAATTTGGGTTTTGGCACAAGAAAATAACATAAATAAATAAATGTCTTCCTTTCAGAATCATAAGAAATTTGAAAATAGCATACTAAGTGTTCCATTTTTCACGTTACAATTTAGGAATTTTAAAGTGGGGAAACTTCTTAATTGTAAATTGAACATCCTGAACTTTTTTAAACGGAACATTACAATAACATATAAAATTGGTATTGTAAGGGTTGATGTTACAATTTTTTTTTAGATATTTCCGATTTTCTTGGGATTTTAAGAAGCGTTTTGTAAAAATTACCATTATAAGGCACGGATGGAAAAACACGAATAAAATAATTAAATTCAGCCACTGCGGACTGTTTGACTTAAGGAATACTAATTATTTTGGTTTTAGTCACCCATATAGCGGACATTGACCACAGAATGTATATTTTCAAATTACATTTATTTGTAGTGTAGTTTCATTATTATTGTAAGAATGTTACTTAACTTTTACAGAAGGCAACAGAAAAGATAATGATAAAACTGAGATAGAATATAAATAAAATATCACATGAAACGTATAAAATGCCATTCACCTTGATTTATGCACATTTTTAAACATTGCTCAAGAGAGATGTTTACATTTTGAAGAAATTTACAAGAATAATTTGAAAAATTTCACTGATTCGATATCGTAATACCTTAATTGGTTAAGTATTTGGTCCATTTCTCTCGGTCCATCTTTCCGAGAACTTATAATTTAAATGTAAAACATTTATCAGTATGCTATTTTCAAATTACTTGTAATCTGAAAGAAAAATACCTTATGTTTGCTTTTTATGCTTAAAACCAAGTTATTATTTTTTATGCGTAATTGTTATAAAGGTAAGTAATTCTTTATAACATTTACTAAAGTTATAAGACATTTATTTATTAAGAAGTAAATATAAGCAATTTCATGTAATTTTTACTTATAAATGAAATTTTTGATTTATAAGTAACTATACATAAACAAACTTGAAGCATCTATAATTTACATAAATAAAACACACAAATACCTCTTGACAAAATTTCCAACACGTATCTACGTGATTGCAGACATTTTCTTCAGATTCACCATCATTTTTCCATTTAGTCGGAGTATAAAACCTAAAATGAAATCTGTACGGTTTCTGTACTTGGGGGGAGCAACCCCTACCCACCAAAAACTTTAAAATTTCAAATGGAACCACCCCACTTCTAATACATGGTTTTAAAGCCCTTTCCATTCATCCAACCATATATATAGAGCAATATATTTAGACAAATTGACATTGAAGGGTGAATTTTTTTAAATATATATATTACTCTATTATATTTTTGGATATTTGCACATTAGTAGTAAGTAGATAAACTTTTTATAAGAATATAGTGCTGGGGAACTTTTATTAGCAATACTCAAAGAATAGTATTTTGTTATACTTCATACTAAACTGTTAATTTGGTTTGGTTTTACGATAGTACCTGCAAATATAGTTAATGTTTTAGTTTTAGTTAATGCAAATAGTTTCATTTTTTTAAAGCAACTTTAATTTAGATTCTGTAGTTTCAATTAATAAATAGTTTGTACCGTTGGTGAGAACCTTTTATATCTTTTTTTAATAGTTAACTATTAATTTTCAGGTATATCCATTCTAATTGTGCATTTATAAATAATAAAACAAAGTAAATATAAACTCTTGAAGGATAAAATAGAAGATTCAAACTGTACCTGATTAGAGTAGTAGAAATTTACTTACCAAAAATATGTCATGTCCAATTTTGTCTTTCTGTTTTCCAAAAGATACATCAATATAGCACTAACCCCCATAAACATAAGAATTTCCTTAATTGGTGTGATTTTAAAAAGTGAAAAATGAATAGTGTTTAATACGGCTTCTACAAACTAAAATTGATATGTGATTTATAAGTAATTTATTGTTGTTCCTTAGTACATGTTGTACAGGGTGAGTTTTTAGTACGTTTTTGTTGTATAATACCTTCCAAACGTTTTGAGATGAAAAAAATGTGATGGCTTCGAGAGCAGTTTGGGCATTTTTATTTTTGCACTGTTTAAAAATATTGACTAGTGACTAGAGAACATCGACCTTAAGAATTTTAAAATTAATTACTATATATGTTATTGTAGTTTCCTTTGGGATTATACCACCTGTAAAATAACAGAAAAACAGGTTTTTTAATAAATAAAAATAACAAAAAATATAAAAACAAAATAACAAAGAAAAACTATATATATTTTTTGTTATTTTACAGGTGGTGTAATCCCAAAGAATCATGAAAACGCACCACAAATAAGTTACAGACATTAACTATAGATGTCATTTGCACACATTTGTATCATAAAGAACTTACGATACTGCTAGAGTGTACATATGTTCTATTCTGAAGTCATAATTTGACAAAGTTGAGATCAAATCCTTTTGTTTTTTTAATAACTAATGTGAGTTCATTGTAGTTGTTTCTGATGCAAATTTGAAATTTTAGCAGGCGATCTATTTTTTTAAAAATATTTTCGTTTGTTTTCTACTTCCGGTTATACCGGAAATCTATATCAATTTGTTTATTTTAAATGAAACATCCTATATATTTTTGCATTTCCGGAAATAACATATCATTTTATTAATATTTCTATTTCGCATAAAAATTTTGCTCACATTCTTTATCGTTATCTTTCATATTTCTCTGTGTGAAGTGGTTGCAATGGAATACTTAAATCAAGACATATTAAACTTAATTTATATTGATGAAGAATGTCAAAAATAATTAGAAGAATCTGTAAAACTTCCAACTAGTGTTTCAAGATTGATTCAAAATAAGAAATTTAGTTTCGTCTCACACTTATAATTATGTCCATCTTGTTATCAATTTTAAAAAAGTGAAAACACAGCCATAAACAACCTTGAGTTGTATACGCACTAAAAACTCATTCTGTATATGATGGATTATACACATTGGTAATTACAGAGTTAAAAAATATTAGAGTATCCAAGATTTGATTTTCCTTTGATTCTACTAGCAGAGCAAGGCCAGACATTATTCCAGGAAAAAGTAATAAGTTATAATAGTGAAGCCTTCCGGATATTTTCCTGAAACGGAAAAATAAAATTTAACAGTTTTATATATGACCATGCACGAAATATATACAGGTTGGATAAAAGTAGTTGACCTATTAATTTAATTTAGTGAGATAAATTTGGCACCTCCAGGGTTTTGGATGTGCTCTCCTCAAACAAAATGATGGCATCTATGTAGTTCTTCCGGTTGTACCGGAAGTTGACGTCAACTTTATTATTTTAAATGAAACACCCTGTATATTATAGCATTTGTGGATTCTACATTAAATTTTAGGGGCACTTTTATCAAATTTCCCTATTGGGTATTAAACTTGTTATTACTACTTGGTATTAAATTTTTACCATCCTGTAAACCTTGAAGATATGGTTACAAAGCTAATGGATTGAACTATCTGCCCTGTGAATATTGCTGCTATATCTTTGTTACTATAAAATACACAGGATTTTGAGCTAGGTACTGCTTTTTCATTTTTTGAAATGGATGATGGTTCAAGAAAAGCAAAACGTAATATTTAAAATTTAAATATCTGGGCCAATAGAGGACTGAAGGTTGCTTCGAGAAAGCACTCTTCATTTTTCAATATCTGTTGCAAGAAAATGAAAACGAAATTTGAAAATTTCGGTTTTTTTTCAAATTTCCAAACCTAATCAAGTTAGCCTTGATTTTTTGGTTAATTATGTTGGTCCCCTGATTTCGCAACTTTACCCCCATTTGAACTTATTCCTATCTCTTGTAGTTTCCGAGATCCCAGTGGTGAGAAGCGAATTTCTAACAGCCTATAGGCACTAGAATAATTCAGATCTTCTAATAATAATATTATTATTCTATTATTAACTAATGGAGAAAATATTCGGACTCACCTTAATACACAAATAGTAGATACGAGCGAACTGGCCATCAAAACACCATATAAAATTGATGTAGCCTCTGAGATCAATAAACTTTTAATGAAACTGATATCTCTGATTTTCTTATAGTTGATCAGTAGCTTTAACTGAAAAAAAGTTTAGTAAACATGTAAATCATTCAAATTATAAAAATTCTAGGAGAATATTCACTTAGGAAAATCTAAACATTCGTAAAAATGGCCAGCTATTTCACAGTAAAGTTTTAATACAAATAAAGTAAGAGAAAACATATTAATAAGTCAATTTTGACTTGAGGAAATGACGAAAGACGCTTTTAAATGGAGTAGCAAATGCGGTAATTTTTTAAAAGTCATGCAAAACGTACGTTTTTTGGTATTCTTTTCTTTGGTATTCTTTTGTTTCTTTGGGACGAAACATAGGATATTTGTCCATGTATCTGGCTGAAAGTCCACTTTTTTCTATTTTATTGAAGAAATAAATTCTATTTTAACAGCCAACTACTTTTCCAATATCATACCCTAAATTGCTCTTATGACACTCTTTTCTAGAAATACCTTCTTAATTATTAGATATAGACCCATCAAATAATATATCACTGTGTTTTTGTAAAAAAGAGTTCATTTTAAATATGTAAAAAAATACAGGGCGTCCCATTTTAAAATATTAAAGTTTATATCGACGTAGCTTCACTGAGCTACATATAACGGGTTAGCCAGAATGAAGTATCTATTTCCTATGTACTGGTATTCATTAATGGTTAAACTTTAATCAAAACCGAGTGAAAAACTGAAACAAAATGTTCTTAAGTAAGTAAACATGGCAATTTATTTTCTGAATATCGCAACAGTCAAATGACCTCTGCCTCGCTGCTGGCACTCCTGAAGTCTAGCACAAAAATTTTGCATCACTCGCTGCAACATTTCAATTGAGATTGCGTTAATCTCGGTTCGAATATTATGCTTCAGTTGTTCCAAAGTTCGAGGTCGATTAGCGAATACTTTTGACTTTAGATAGCTCCATAAGAAAAAATTGCAAGCTGACAGATCCGGTGACCGTGCAGGCCAAGCGACTTCCCCAAATTTTGAAATGACACGACCAGGAAACATTCTTCGCTGAATTGCCATAGGCTACCTAGCAGTGTGGGAAGTGGCTCCGTCCTGCTGAAACCATAGTCTTCGGAAGTGTACACTTTCGTTATGAAGTTGTTCAAAATTTTGCAATACAAGTTGATATCGTTGCGATGATAACGCTCCATTTTTTCTATGAAACTGACGTTTCTCGCAAACAGTTTGGCAACTGTCATAAATTGCCATGAATCCATTTTTAATTTCAGATTTAACCAAGAGATTAAATTTAATCGAAAATTTTTAATTTGTAGAAAATCTGAAATTAGTGTCAAACGATAGCTTATGAAAAGTTAAGATAAGAATGTGCAAATCGTTTTGCTTGATCTCAAACCGTTTAGATTTTACAGGATATCAAAGTTGAAAAATGTCAATATTCACCTGTCAATATTTCAAAATCAGCTGAAGATAGGTATAGGCCATCCTACATAAAATGTGTTTAGAATTTCACGTAGAATTCAGAAATTAAATAATATACAGGGTGTCCCATTTAAAATAACGAAGTTAATGTCGACTTATGGTATAACCGGAAGTGGTAGAAACTGCAAAATATTTTCATCAAGTAGATCATGGGCCACTTTGACTTCACCTCAAATTTCAAGTTAATAGCTTAATTGGTTTTCCTGGTACACCCTTTATAATAGATTTCGTCAAATATAAAACAAATATTGCACAGTGGGTACCTAATATCCAAAAAAAAAGTTTTGTGTGATTTTTCCTGCTAATATTCAATATTTAATTGAATAATAATTATTCTGTTATCATTTATTATAAATAAATTCCTGTTAAACGTTAAATTAAATACATTAGTTCTCAAATATTTAATTGTTTAATTGGAAGTACCTACTTTATTGAGTTTTTTTATAGCATATTTAAAATTTTATTTATTGGCTTATTTAACTGTTTAGAACTTTTTTTATATGGGAATTAATCCGAAAAGTTTACCAAGAGATACATTATTAATGAAATTATCAAATATTATGGTCCAATAAATTTTTTAATTTTCCTTTAAATAAGTCAATAAATAATATCAAAAATATACTAGATGTTTATCTATTAAACTGGTAATTTACCAGTGTAATATGACTCAAACATTATTAGGATAGATTATAGATTAGATCCACCTCCTAAACGATGAGGTCGTATTGATTAGATAGGTATATACGAAATTAGGGAAAATTACCTACAAACTGACAATTTTGACATAAAGTAATTTTAATTTAAAATCAGTTTTTAATAGTCATATATTTATAATTTTTAACAATTCTTAGATATTAAATCTCCTACCACACATGTGCCTGAAGACGCCGGAAGCAAAAATACGTATTGTACATTAGGATAAGGAGGATACAATTTCAGTTTTTCAGTAAAAAAATATTTTTTTCATTAAAATTCAATACAAAAGGTATGTGACCAAAAATAATTATTTTTAATGTAATGTAGACGCTTGTTTGGCTTTCTAGCCACTCCACCCTAGATCAAGTACACAGAATTACTGACGTAATAGAAAAGTCGCTAGAAAACAAAGAAGTCTGTTCAGCGATATTCCTTGATGTTGCGCAGGCTTTTGATAAAGTGTGGCATGATGGGTTAAAATATAAACTAAATAAGTTACTTCCATATAAATACTCAGAATTATTGGAATCATATATCTCAGATAGACTCTTCAGAGTCAAACAAGATGAAGCACACACTGAACTAAAAGAAATCAAAGCAGGAGTACCACAAGGAAGCGTCCTAGGCCCTATCTTATACCTGATCTACACCAGTGATATACCACAGTTAGAGCAAAACACAATAGCCACGTTTGCAGATGATACTGCCATTCTTGCGACAGGAAAGGGCTATGAAGAAGCTGCAAACAAACTGCAAATATCAGTTAACCAAATCAATAACTGGACCAGAAGATGGCGTATCAAGCTGAATGAAACCAAATCAGTGCAGATTAATTTCACAAATAAAAGAGAACAACAAATACCTATTAACATGAACAATGCCCAGATTCCATATGCAAACTCAGCAAAATATCTAGGCATCACATTAGACGCAAGACTTCGCTGGAAAGTCCATGTTAAAAAGAAAAGAGAAGAGCTAGACATCAGATATAAGAAAATGTACTGGCTACTTGGTAGACAGTCCTGCCTATCAACTTACAACAAAATACTGTTGTATAAACAAATTCTCAAGCCAGTATGGACCTATGGAATACAGCTCTGGGGCTGTGCCAGTAAGAGCAACATATTAATTATTCAAAGGTTTCAGAACAAAGTACTGCGGAACATCGTCAAAGCGCCTTGGTACATCAGAAACAGCGACCTTCATCGAGATCTTCAGATGGACACTGTAGAGCAGACAATTAATAAATTTGCACGGACTCATGAACAACGACTCCATCAACATGTGAACATCGAGGCCATCCAGCTCCTCGACAACACTAACATAGTAAGAAGGCTCAAGAGGGTTAAGCCCTTTGAGTTAGTGAAGTGATTATGTCAGTATAAAAACACAGCATTGTGGCATTGTGCGGTTAGTGTTACACGTTAGTGTTAGTGTAATTAAGTTACCAGACTCTAAGGTACACTAGTGAGTCAGACCTTAGCTCTAAAATTTTCAACTTTAGTTAAATTAGGATAGAACTAAATTACTCATTGATCTCCCTTTGATCAGATTGTAATAGCAGCAAAATAACCTTCAAGGGGTATTTTCTATATATAAAAAAAAAAAAAAAAAGACGCTTGTTTCATATTTCATTATTTAAAAAATGTGAAAACTATTAAAAAGAAAAATGTATCAAAGGCAATAAGTTGAGATTATATGAAGATATGCCGTTGCAATTCAATTCAATATGGCACGCAAAGTAGTTGTTTCCTACGTATCTTAAAAATAATAAGGTTATTCCTTTGCGTACCTATAGGATTAAAGATAACGATGAAAATTAAAAACTGTATTAAACCATAATAATTGAGAATTTCATTAATAATTTATCTCTTAGTTAACTTTCTGGCTTAATTCCTATATAAAGAAAGATATAAATACTTTATTGCCTGTTTTATTATAGATAAAATTAGAGTTCTTATTAGAAAAAAAAAACGATAGGAAATAAATAGGTAAGAGACTAAAACTTTCGAAAAATAAGTCTAAATAAAAGTAATTCTTACCAAATATATGGGAAGGAAAAACCTGCTCGACCCTTTTATCACATTGTAAATAATATATGGAGACAAACTAGCTTTTTTACAGTCAGTCTCCCAAAAGTGAAATTCCGTACAATGAATGTTTTTGTCTATCATCTTATAAAATAATTCCTTACTAATCACAGTCATAATAATAAATCAAAATTTTAAATAAATCAATAAATAAAATATCAATAAATAAATTAAAATATCATCGAAAAATGTTAAGGCTGTAAACAAATGTATCAAACACAAACACTATTTTGAAGATTTTATTTCGATATGATATAGGTGTACCTACGATAGCGCAGATCGTGTTTCATGCATATATCAGCATATATTTACATTTTTAATTGGATTAAGTAAGTATTGTTGAGCAATATAAATGGAATATGCAGAAATAGACGAGGCGACGAGCAAAGTGTCAGATACGGGGTGTGTTACGATGATTGACCGATAGCCGCATTTGGAAATGTAACCCGAATGAAAATCTATGAATTTTTAAACGAGAGATTACCAAAATGATATCTAGGCATGTATTTCTTGAAAATAGAGCCTACCTCATCCAACCTTATACCTAATCCAACGAGAGAATGGACTGCCGCTGGCGCGAAAATTCGTTTGTTTGGGTTATCTCCGCCTATTCAACCCCTGCCTCGTTGTAATTGGCTCAGCAGTTGACCAGGGCCGGTGCCTTGCCTCGATCCGATACCTTCCTTTTTTAATGTTCTTACTTTTTAAATAATAAATATCTTATTTTACGAATATTGAGAATATATATAACATGGCGCTGATAAATTTATTTCACCTAATTTAACCTACTACACTGAAGAAGCGCCTATTTTTGAAGAGGCGCTAGATTTTATGTACATATAACGGTCCTGTGAAGCTCGCTATACACTCCTCCCCCTCTATCGCCAATGCGCAAAGCAAGTCCATTCTCTTGTTGGATTTAATTTAGATTGGTTACTGTGTAAGCATTAGTAACATCTTTTCACCTCGATCTAGAAGATCTTTTGTGAATACTCCTCTAGGTGAAGCAATCCAGAGTAAGACTCCTTATGAAGCGAAGGATATTCTTTATAGTTATAAATATAGGGTTAGTCAGAAGTAGCGTATGGGTCAAATAACTCGGAAACTACTGGAGATACGGAAACATAATTTGGTATACATAGTGTACAAATAACGCCCGATCCAATAAAAGTATTAGCAATGTTGCCAAGTTTACCCTTTTTTCCCAGAAAATTCCTATTTATTTTTTTTAAATGGAACACCCTGTATATTTACTTATTTGGATAGGGCGCTATTTTACGAATACATTGGTGTATAGGTTTGTATTCACAGAGCCAGTAGCTGATTTCGATAACTATACAAATTTTTTAGGTACGTTGAAGTTTTTAGAAGAAGTTGAAATCATTTCCATATACGGCTAACAGCTTTTCGTTGTTACACACTCTGTATCTAATAAGTGTTTTTAATTGTTACACAATATTTCGCTTTCAAGTATAACTGCTTAATGATAATAGAAAACATAATAGATAATAAGTACGTATTTTACACATTAAAAAAGCAATTTATATAGGTCTACGCTAACTAGGTATGCTTTAGGAAATAAGTACCTAGGTACATCTATTAGTCTAGTACTTTTAAAAATAATGATGAAATGGCTGACAAATTTCTAGTGTACATCGTAGATTCAAAGTGTTGAATTTTGACTTGTAGAACGCATATATCTAAATATAGTTAACGTGCTATTACCTTGTTATCAAAAATACCTTCGTGATTAAACCATTTCTTTATTTTTGTGTTTTTATATTGTAAAGAAAACCTTGTATTAATACGACAAAATTTTACCGTAAGTGATTTTGTGTGTAGATTTATGACGTATGCCTAAATTTATGTTAAATTACATAGGTAATTATATTATATTATATTATATTATATTATATTATAACATATTTATTTGGTGTTATAAATTGGTCAGCAATGGACATAGACAAGACAAATATACTAACATAGCATACAATTAACACATAATCGAATGCTGCACTCAAATTCATGTAAATTCATTCAAATTCATATATATATATATATATATATATATATATATATATATATATATATATATATATATATAGGGTGGACCGATGAAAAGATTCCACCTACCTTGGTATGCAAGTTTTTTCAAACAAATTCCAGAGAGTGGTCGATTTTTATTTCAAGGAGGGCACATTTCCATATTATTGACAGTTATACAGAGTGTCCCAAAAGGAGATATTTAATAGTGTAAAGCAAGAACATATAAAAAATGAACTTTCATATGCTTACAAACAGTCCTATTATACCCAGGAACAGAGGAATTTAAAAAATATGTTTTAAAGTACATTTTAATTAAGAACGATAGGTGCAGACAATGCCATCAATTTCCTGAAACCAGGCAATAGCCCTGCTATATAATATGCAATCGGAGCCTCAAGCGTACTATCAATATTCAGCAAGAACTATAATAACACCCAGTATATTATTTTACGGTCGAAAGCAGCATTAAATTCTGAATCGAATGATATAAATTTGTATGTATCTACCTATCTTTTAAGGTTTCCCAGTTACACTGAATTTTGTTATAAAAACTGTAAAAACGTGTAAAAACTGAAATATTTAATTTTGCCAAGTAGACTGAAAAAAATAAAACAATTTAGTTTGTCTGGAGTGTCAAATTTATTGTCAGAAGTTTCATCAGTATTGTTTGTGTCCACAAACATATACGAAGTTTATTTAAATTTATTTGTAATTTATGGACAACATGACAAAGTTATAACATAGAACTTGCGATACCATTTGCTGATCGATATTCCCAGAAACAGAAACCATCACGACATGCTGTAAGACGCATTCTAGAGAATTTTAAAAATGTTGGTATTTTGAGAGGAGGAGGTATCCAAAGAAGAAAACGTATTGTTGATAATAAAAAAAAAACATAATTTTGACGGGCAGTTGTTTTGAACTTCTCACAAACCAATTTTTGATTGTGGCCACGCATTTTTCTATCATTGCTGATAGAAAGCAATTTCTTTAAGTTCACGAGGAATGTGTTTGAGACGATTCTGTTAATTTGTATTAGGTCACCCCAGATTTTTTGGTCACTTAATGATGTTAGCCCAAGATAGTTTATCGTCGTAAGCAAGGTTAGCAATGGAGGAAAGCCATTTAGTAAATCGTCTCTGAACTCCTTCGACGAGGAGGATGTCCATTTATTGGGATTGAGGGATATTAACCACACATCACACCATTTCTTTAGTTGATGCAAGTCGAATTGGAGCTGGTTGTGATCTAAAAGAGAATTCCTAAAAATTTTTGAGTCGTCAGTGTAGAGCGCGTGCGATGACTGGATATAAAAAGGAAGATCTGATGTGTATATTAAATAGAGAATTGGGCCTAACACAGATCCTTGGGGAACACCGGATACTACTGGTCGTGGAAATGAAAAAGTATCACTAACACGCACTTGGAATGACTCATTTGATAGGAATGCTCTGATCCACATAAGTAACGTACCGCGTACTTCGAAATGGTCGAGTGTAAGTCATTATCTACAAAAAATATCTATTTGTCTATCGATCTATCTAATTTTAAAGTTCCATCAAATTTAAAACACTATATCCGAGAAATATTTTGAAGTATTGTTGGTAAATTCGGTAATCTAAGTTATTTTAGTTGAAATCGTCGTATTTCTGCATTTGTACTCACCAAATATATTGGAAGAAAAAATTTGGCTGATCCTTTGGCCGCATTGAAAATCCAAGTAGGAGAAAAGGCGGCCTTGGCACATTCATCTTCCCAGTAATGTATAGCATTGCAATAAACATCATTACCGATTTTCCTGTAAAATAAGTCTTTGCTAAGCACGGGCATTTTACCTATAACAAAATACTATCACTATAGCCATTCTACATACAAATACATACTAAAAACATTATTGTTTATTTCTGAACAAAGCGATTAAAATAATAATTTAACCTACAGGGTGAACATAATTTTGTTAAATCAATGTTTTCTTTATTGTTAAACATTAAATATACGGATTACAGAATATTAACAAGAGACATTATTATATTACAGACAACTTTTTAAATTAGTTTGGGATATATAGGGTGTTTCGTTTAATAATGGCAAAGTATAGAAACATTTTTTTTAAATGGAATAGAGGAAAATTCTGAGTTGAACAATATGCGTACGACATACTTAAACGTAGCCGTTTCGGAGATATTTGACAATTTATAAAAATTTTGACAGATGCAAGGTCTTGTGTGTCTCTTTACCCATTGGTTTTTGGAACCGCGAAAATTTTTTAATTTAAAATGGAACACCTTGTATTTATTTATATAAAGCTACGTCAAATTCAGATTTCTTTAATATAATATAGGTATTGTAGAGGTTGAGGATGCAATTTTTGAGATATACAGGGTGGGAAAAATTTTAATGTGCAGCATTGGTATCTCGGAAACGGTAAAAGATACAACGTGGCACAAATTAGGAAAAAGTTGCTCAATTTTATGCTGATTCAAAATATGTGAACAAGTTTAATATATTCCGGGCCGTTCGGGAGTTATACCTGAAAAATCCAAATTTGCCAATTCCTTTTAAGTCAAATAACTTCTCTTGAAATAAATGTAGACTTTTGAAATTTGGTACGTTTACATAGTTTGATGAGAGGCTTTCGATTGCCATACTAAAACATGTTCTAGGCCTACTAGTTTTTCCGCAACAATATTCAACTTTTGAATTTCTTATGGGCGCCATATTGGATTTTTACTTCACTAAATACAGAAAGAAATTACAAGCACGGTGATATATCACACTTGATACTTTCTTCAATAAATATGGATAATACACGCGAATAACGATAAATATTATTTATTTACAAATAATAAACAATCATTCATTTATAGTTAATTGTTACAAAGTGTGTTTTTAGCTTTTTAGAGGAACTAATTATTATAATAAGAAAAACAACTTATTTATACTGCTCGAATTGGCTGCCGTTACTCTGAATACAAACAAAGTTGAGTCCTTACAAACATGTCATCCACTGCACGTCTTACTGTTCCACCATCTATTGAATTTATGTAAATATTTGGTGTGGAATTTTAGATAACAACGTATTAGGGCCTTATCGTGTTATTGATAAATTAACTTCTCGAAATTATTTACACTTCTTACAAAATGATTTGGAGGAAATGCTGGATGACCTTCCTTTGCAAAATATACAAAATTTACAGTTGTTTCAACAAAATGGATGCCCTTCACACAATGCTAGGATTGTAACCCAGTACCTAGATCAACGTTTTCCGAATTCGTGGATGGGTACAAATGGTCCCATTCTATGGCCACCGCGATCACCGTGTCTAAACCCCTTAGATTATTATTTCTGGGGAGCTGTTAAAAATTATATCTACCATAATCCAATGCCATCGACAGAGGATGAAATGTTGGAAAGAATTAATGAATACACAAATTCAATAGATGGTGGAACAGTAAGACGTGCAGTGGATGACATGTCTGTAAGGACTCAACTCTGTATTCAGAGTAACGGCAGCCAATTCGAGCAGTATAAATAAGTCGTTTTTCTTATTATAATAATTAGTCCCTCTAAAAAGCTAAAAACACACTTTGTAACACTTCACTATAAATGAATGATTGTTTATTATTTGTAAATAAATAATATTTATCGTTATTCGCGTGTATAATCCATATTTATTGAAGAAAGTATCAAGTGTGATATATCACCGTGCTTGTAATTTCTTTCTGTATTTAGTGAAGTGAAAATTCAATATGGCGCCCATAAGAAATTCAAAAGTTGAATATTGTTGCGGAAAAACTAGTAGGCCTAGAACATGTTTTAGTATGGCAATCGAAAGCTCTCATCAAACTATGTAAACGTACCAAATTTCAAAAGTCTACATTTATTTCAAGAGAAGTTATTTGACTTAAAAGAAATTGGCAAATTTTGATTTTTCCGGCATAACTCCCGAACGGCGCGGAATATATTAAACTTGTCCACATATTTTGAATCAGCATAAAATTGAGCAACTTTTTCCTAATTTGAGCCACGTTGTATCTTTTACCGATTCTGAGATACCAATGCTGCACATTCAAATTTTTCCCACCCTGTATATGATTTTTTTGGGTTTTCAAGAGACTTTTTGTAAAAGTCTTGAAAATACAATACCTACAACCAAAATAAAGTAGAAAGTAAAACTATTTTCTGAACTATTTTTGTTTTCACCATGCATCCATATGCAATTGAAATTCGACAACGCAATATTGATACTTGTTACGATTTCATTAAAGAATCTCCATCCCATTTCATCCCCTTAGACGGGCTGAGAGATAAAAATTAATCTATTTTTTATGAATATTTTTCTTTTCCATGCACCTAAATGCATTTGAAAACTCGACAACGCAATTTTAATGTGTTACGATTTTTTAAAAGAATTTTTATCCCATGTCATCTTCTCAAACAGGCTGACTATCTTCAAAACTGTTGGGTTTAGGCATATGGTATGCTTTTCTGAATATGACTCAGTTTGTGTACTATTGACCGTTCTTATTAAAGATTACTTATTTGTCGACCTTGGTAATATATTTTAATTTAAAAGAAGAGACTGCAAGAGTGTGATCTCTATCATCTGTTGTACTTGATGGTATACACTGCAAAGTCAGACAAATAGTCAGATAAATAATTTATATATTAAGTTTATAAAAATAAAATATTTTATATTTCAAATTTTGCTCTATCAAACAGTTGTTCACATTAATTCACATTATTGACCAAGAAATATGAAGCCCTTCCATTAATCGGTAATAAAATCTAATAACAGATATACTTACGAGTAGATGATTTTCTAATGAAAGAAAAAGAGGAACTGATCTAACCTATGGCAAATTAGCATAATACAATAAAATAATAGTCCTTCCAAATTAAATTCAATTTTCAAGATGATAATTAGTTGGAGTCTGGGCTAATTTTGTCATTACCAAAAATTCTTGGACACTTTGAAAGTGAATATTTGATCAAATGCCTTTAAGAACCGGTTTCAAAATGTATTTCACCATCAGCTTACTGACTATAAGTTTAGATTGTGAATTTCTTTAACATTTTATCTACAACTATGCGCATACTAAACTTTTAGTTAGTTAACTATTGGTTAAGTAACGGTAACCGGGCCTAAAAGTTTTAACGTCAACCCTACGAGCAAGAAAATCCTTTTTGGCATAACCGTTGAATGTCACTCAACGGCATAATATAACAGAGTAAAAAATAAGTACAGGATGTTCAACTTGCACTAAAAAAGTGTGATTATATTATCTATATTATATTTTTTGTTTTTATTATGGAAAGTAAGTTACTTCGTATTCTTCCGATTACTAAAAAGAAATT
The DNA here is from genome assembly GCA_963924545.1 of Pogonocherus hispidulus. Taxonomy (NCBI): domain Eukaryota; kingdom Metazoa; phylum Arthropoda; class Insecta; order Coleoptera; family Cerambycidae; genus Pogonocherus; species Pogonocherus hispidulus. Next base: position 16,140,925 of record OZ004700.1, read on the forward strand.
CTAATTTTCAAAATGTAGCAAAATCAAGTTTATTATACGATTTTAAATTCATGTGCTAACATTAAAGTATGTGCAATTTCAATGGAATATAATAAGGCATTGTTTTCTAATTATATGTAAATGGATTAAATTTGTATGTAAATGTAAATGTATGTAGTAAATGACGTTCCTATACAAGGTGGAAATGCTCACTATTGGTACCTCTATTATAACGTTGACAACACAAATAAGTTGCGTAATTATATTTATAGAAATACATTTATAAGAAAATAGATAATTTTCAAAGTATATAAATAATAAATTTCGAAAGTGCTAGAACAGACAAAAAAGTTTTCTTAACTCAAGTCTTCAATAATTCAATACAGCAAATTTGAAATTCTGTAGGTACCTATATGCCGTGTGTCCCAAAATGATGGAACAAAATTAATTTTTTTTTACTTGAGATTAAAAAAAAAACGTTGAAACAGGTCTGTTAGTATATAGAAATGCCAAATTTTTGTAAAATTTCCTATTTTTTTGAGCTATGTTCGACGGAGCCATGGTGATGTTTGTCATAGCCTTCTTGAAAATGGTTGAATTAACCATTCCACAATGCGCAGTTTGGTGTGAAGAGGACCGCTTGAATAGCCACTACGCTCCCCTGACTTAACTACACTAGATTTTGTGGGGTTATCTAAAAACCAAAGTGTATGTAAACAGACCAGACACTACCGAAGGATTGAAATATTGCATCAGAAACGTTCGAATAATAACACCAGATATTATTCAAAAGGTAAATGATATATTTGATCACCGAATTGGACATTGTGCAATGGCTGACAGGGGCCACCTTGAACATTTACTGTTACAAAATAAAATGTATTGTAATACTAGTACAAAAACTATTGTTTTTATTTAATTCCATCTTATACAATTTTTACATTTTTTTAAAAGGGATCTATCTATTTGAACTATAAAAAATAGTTTCTTATTTAAAGAAAATGTTGGTAATATTATAGCTCCGTCAAACATGGTTAAAAAAATTGGAAATATTGCAAAAGTGGCAATTTTTATACAGTGTGGACTATTTTGGTGATGCATGTATTGGTATCTTGGAAACTATAAGAGATAGGAAAATGGTAGCTAAATAGGGAAAGTTTTAGAAAGTTCTGTTGCTAACTTAATGGCGTTTGCATACTAGTCCTAACTCTTCGTTTTTTGAGTTAGTAAAAGTAAATATGGCGTTTTCGAAAATCGGCTGTAACTTTTTTATTTAGAGGAATTTTTATAATCTGAACACACTTTTTCAAAGCAAGTTTTTTCAGCAGAGGAATTTTACAGCATATTTAGATTTTCATTGCGACGTTTCGGTTGCGAGAAACCATAATCAACTTTCTTTTTCCTTATGGGCGCCATATTGAATTTGAAGCTGAGCAAATAGAGCATTTTTTGGCTTTTCAATGATATATGGTATAAGTCTGTGATCTGGACCGGTTTGAAAGCGCCATTAAGTTAGCAACAGAACTGTCTAAAACTTTCCCCATTTAACCATTTTCCTATCTCTTATAGTTCCCAAGATACCAATACGTGCATAACCAAAATGGTCCTCGCTGTATACTAATTAACCTGTTTTTTAATCTCAACTAGAAAAAAAATTGAATTTTGTTCATCATCTTGAGACACTATATTATATTATATCTCTATTATCGTAAGAGATAGGCTCTCTGTCAACTGTCACCAATATAATAATAATAATAATAATAATAATAATGATAATATGTTTTATTTTAATAACATGAAATACAATATATTACAATAGATAATGTATTATAAAATAAAACAAAGAGTAATCACGGAAACTGCACATGTGCAGTTTGTGTGTGATGAAAATATTTTACTTAGTTCAAAATACAGATTAGTTTACATTAACACTATAATTACAAATAATGCATATTTTAAAAATTATGTCAAGTCCAGGAAAATTCCAAATATAAGTGTCCATTTAATGTGTTCATATTCTGGTAAGTAATTTGTCAAATTCAAGTATTCAATTTCTCATTATTAAGTTTATAATTTCTTTACCGGCATTGCATACCCATTCTTTTACTTTCTTTTTAAAATTCTTGCTGTTAACTTTTAATTTTATTTGTTCGGGTAGAATATTGTAAAACTTTGGAGCTAAATATTGTGCATGTTTTTGTCCTATAGTTTTTATGGTACGCGGAATACTAACACAATTATCTTTATAACGCGTGGTATAGTCATGAGTGACCGATTCAAGTTTAATTTTATTTTTGTGAATATTTAGTAATATTCTGAGGCGCAAATGCGGCCCGCGAAATAATAATATGCCGCCCCCTCTCCCACACAAGTCTCAGACTTTCGGGCTAATCCTTGTGATTAGAATGAGGGGTAGAGATATTATTATTATTATTATATTATAGTACATTTGTCGACTATCAAAAATTTTGCTCTCCCTATACAACAACTCTGAAGGATATCTAATTGTTTTATCAAAAATAATTTTTATGATCCATTTTTGTATTACGTTAAGACTCTTTAAATGACTGTCACTCACTCCACCCCAACTTATAATACCGTACGTTATAAGCGGCTCCACTAATGCGGTATAAAGAGTCTTTAAATAGTCAACATTCAGGTAGTCCCTCAAGTAGTGAAATCGATAGATGAAACATCTTATTTTTTGAGTAATATTTTTAATTTGCAAGTTCCACCTCATATGTCTGTCTATTACGACACCTAAGTATTTCATTGAGTTCGCTTCAGGGATATTTATATTGCTATTTATTTTGATTGGCCCTAAATTAGGTAAGTATTTAGCGTAAGATGTAAAAACCATATATTTTGTTTTATCACAATTCAGCGTAAGTTTGTTGCTACTAAACCATCTGACTATCTCATTAAAATCATTTTCCACTTGTTCCTTCAGAGTTTGCCAGCTATCAGAAGTATATATCACTGCAGTATCATCCGCGTAACTAATAATCTTGCCTGTAGAATATGACGTCAATAAATCATTTATATAAATAGTAAACAGAAGAGGACCCAGAACAGTGCCCTGTGGAACTCCCCAAAACACGGTCCTGTCGTCACTCTCTGTATCTTCTATTTTAACTCTCTGTTTTCTGCCAGTTAAATAGCTACTTATGATATCTTTGACTTTTCCTCTAAGGCCACAGGATTCCAATTTTCTAATAAGGCTTTTATGACATACCGTGTCAAATGCTTTTGACAGATCTACAAATACGCACATAGCTGACTTATTTTTATCTAAAGCTTCATATAAAAGCGATGTTAAATTATAAATTGCGTCCTCTGACGATCTCCCCTCACAAAATCCATACTGGCAATCAGATAGTACACTAAACCTATCAAGGAATTTTACAATTCGCTTTTTCAATATTTTTTCTATAATTTTAGAAAAATTAGAAATTAAGGAGATGGGTCGATAGTTACTTAGTTCTTCAATTGATCCATTCTTATATAGTGGTTTTATAATACCCAGTTTTAAGACATCCGGAAACTCTCCGTCCTTAAAACAACGATTTATTAAAATAGTCAAGGGTATCACAATCTCGGCGGATTTCTCCTTTATTGTCTCCGACCTGATATTATCAAAGCCCGGAGACTTTCCAGATTTTAACTCTTTTATTACATTTAGTACCTCGATACTATTTGTTGGGTAGAGATACATCGTGCCATCAACAACATTCATATTTTCTACAAAATTTTGTGGCATTTCAATATTTTTTGCATAATTTTCACCAATTTTACTAAAAAAGGTATTGAAGGCACAACATATATCCATTTTGTCAAAAATCAAATCCCCATTATCGACTTTTATTTGATTTATTTTTGTTTTAGGCGGAGATTTATTACATATTTGATTTACACAATCCCATAGAGTTTTAGACTTATTTTTATGTTTATTAATTAACGATTGCATATAGTTTTGTTTTGCTTTCTTTATACATTTTGTTACATTTTGCTTACACATGTTGTAAGCTTCTTTCAGAGGTTGATTTTGCGGTTCCCTAATCATTTGCTTATATAAATTATTTTTTATGTTTATATCTTTCAAAATGCTATTTGTAATCCATTGCTTCTTAGTAGTGTTTTTGTTATTATAATAAACTGTTTTTGTGTTTTTATTGATGTAATAGTTAAGTCTATCTATAAATGATGTTGTTGCTCTATTTACATTAATTTCATTATATATAATATTCCAATCCTCATTTTGCAAATCTATTTTTAGATTTCTGTAGTTTATGAACTTCTTAATATTTTTATGTTCTTTTTCTTGTAAATCAATATTATTGTCCTTTAAATTAATTATGAGTGAGACTGGTGAGTGATCTGTAATGTTATATTCAAAAATGAAAGACTGGAATATAATATAATATCTGTAATAATAATAATCTGTAATATAATATACTGGATATAATATCCTATATCGGCTGCACTCATGAGGAAACGGCTTATCCAAATATGCAAACATCTACAGGGTGTTCGATTTAAAATAAGAACATTGGTTTATACTTTCACTATAAATGGCAGAATTAAAATATATCTATAGTTTTAGATCGATTGAAATAATATCGTATCTGTAGTCTGTGATCATGTCCAAATTAATTGTAATTAGATAGTATCAATATTAAATCTACATGCGAAATATAACTTGAACAGTTATACTACCTATATATTTATTCATATAAAACCATACGAAATTATACGTATAGTATAAACAAAAAATAACTCTTTTTAACAAATAAAACATATCATTCTTTATAATGTTTAATACATACATACATATAAAAACTTAACTCAATAATAAAATTATAACGATATTATTAGATTAATACTATTTACATGTATACAATAGATATAAAGAATTGTAGATTTTGATCGAATCGTTATCCTAAATTTGCCCAATCTAAAATACATCAGTCCCCATTAACAACGATTCTTTATAACACAATGAAAATGTAAATGTATTTAAAAAATATTAACTACCAAATATCAGTAAATAAATAATATTTGATCTATCATACAACCAGCTTCATATTTATCCACTGAATTTTACTCAATTTCGATGCGTACGATGTGACCGTCACCCCCTCCAACGTAGATCTCCCCTTTATCACCAATGGAAATTGAGTTTATGACGATTTCAACGTCACAGGAACCATCTTGCTTGATGATGTCGTCATCGATGTTCCATTTCTTCACTGTCTTATCCCATCCTCCGCTGAACAGAACATTTTTATTGTTCCATGTGGTGCCAGCTAGAGCGTTGATTATCATCTCGTGGGCACCCTTAAAAAATAATAATTTACCCTTAAAAAATAATACTTTAATTCCAGTAAATGTTCATATGATGATTCCTCTTTATCATCATCACTTTAAAATTAGATATTCAAAATACCAAGTTGAAGTAAGATCAATGGTTGACGATTTAGATTTACCTAATTGATAGAGTTTTGATAACCAGTTTATTCACCTCCAGATGATGCCAACTTGGTTGGCGAAACGCGCGTCGAGTGCAGTATAGTGTTTTGGTGTTATGTGGAAAACTATGTCAGTGACATCTTCACACCAAAGGTTCCAACCCCCTTCAAGATAATTTATAGAACTGCTGATACGGATTTGCTAATGTTTTGAGCTGTTTTACACTCATCTTGTTCAAGCAAATTTTATATTAATTGCGTTCAAAGTTGCCAAGGATATTGAAAATATAAAACTCACTTTATTATTCCGACTTTCACTATCAGTATTTTCAATAATAATTAGGTCTAAGTATATAAATGCTAATTATATAAGCGATAAATACCTATAATGATGGCTGCTGTTTGAATTTAGTAGGACTCATCATAATTATTCGAAGTTAATTCGAATAATTCGAATTCATGTAGTTCTCAAATGGTCGTATATTAAATTTTCACTTTGCGTAGCTCTAATATTAACGCAAGTAAAAATTTGAATCATTTCTAGATCAAATCCCAAATTAAAAAGTCATTTATGGTATTGATATGAGACCTAATAGGTAGGAACATTGGTTTGATTGAACTGAACTGAATATTTGACATTTATGTGATCGAGAGTAGGAGCTTTTACACAAGTGGTAAACGTGAATTATTTGAAAAAAGGTATTAGATATTTTAATTGTTATTAACTCAGAAAACTAGCAGAGTGTCTCAATTCTAAATTATGACGATTTGTGAATATTAGAAACTATTCATGTAAGCATTGTAACAAAAGCTCATGTGGTGAATGTCAAGTTACACTTGACTATGCTCTGTGGGGGCTTACCAATAAAAGTTGTGCCTGAGGCGCAATTGCGACCTACTGGATAATAATATACCACCCCCTCGCCCATACAAGGCTCAGACTTCGAGCTAATCCTTGTGATTAGAATGAGGGTTAGAGATATTATTATTATAAGGATGTCTTTATCTGTTTTGTTATGAAACTAAAAAATTTAACCCATTACCAAGCGCCAAATACGTACCTCGACTTTAGTGATTGGCTTGAAATGTGATTGGTCATTATTTTCATGCACGATAATGTCTTTTCCTTCCCTGCTTGTGAAGGCAAACAGTTGATTTCCTATTAAAGTCACTGGAGCTCTTCCCATATAAGTCTTCTTTGTACCAAACTGAAGCTTTTCGCCTATAAATCATATTACATTTCATTAATTTTGTCAGTTTTAATAATAATAATAATAATAATATCTCTACCCCTCATTCTAATCACAAGGATTAGCCCGAAAGTCTGAGACTTGTATTGGAGAGGGGGCGGCATATTATTATTTCGTGGGCCGCATTTGCGCCATTTTTTATATTTGGAAAATAGATTCGAATGAAAATTATGTACATTGATTAAAGCATTGTGTTTTGAAGTTTTGTATAAAAAATATTCGAGTTTTTTAAATGGAATATCTAAAAGTATGTGCAATAAAAACAGCTAGAGAAATTGCATAGTTTATGATTTGGCAAGCAATTAGCTACTTTATATCACCATATACACCATATACCATCACATCACGTTCCGATAATATTTTCGATCTAGCCGATCATGTTCCGAATCATGAAATAATCATGGAACAGGACGTTCAATTAAAAAAATCAATGAAAACATCTGCAAAATTTTCGTTTTACTTTAAAGTTGAAAACATCTTCAAATTAACCTTTATAAACTTGGTTTGAAACCGTTTGTTCTAAACTTGCAATAAATTACAATGCTAAAGGCGGGTTCTCATTAGTCAACTTCATTGATCAATATCGTTGAATCTATGCGATTGAACAATGGAATAGAATGAAATTTGGTTCACATGTTTCAAGGATATTGAATAGTTAGTCTAGAAAGTGTCAGTTTAAAAAATGGCTGTAAAGAAGAAAATTGTGCGGGCTGGCGTCCGTATTATATGTGAATATTTAAAAAACGTAATTAGAAACAGGAAAAAAAGAAAACCTCGTCGTTGGTGGGTCAAACCATGGATCTTATAACGGAGATATGAAGGTGCTTCAGTAAAGCTGTTAGTGGAACTGGCAACAGATGACTTGGATGCCTATAAAAATCATTTAAGGATGAGCGAAGAGAAATTTGAAGAACTTCTACAGAAAGTGTCACCCTTTATACAGAAAAAAATACTTTTTTGAGGGATGCTCTTCCAGCAAGATTACAATTACTTAACCTCAAATAAACAAACGTTGGCGCGGCGTTTGAATGCGATTGAACTTGAACGCATGTTCCCACTATCAAGCACTGTTCAATCTAATTGAATCAGTCCATTGATTCAACCAAAAGTAGAAACGCCTTTCAGTTATATTGAAATGCAATATTATTGATCAATATCATTGAACGGATATTCACATTAATCTATTTTCTTTCAATCGCATAGATTCAACGATATTGATCAATGAAGTTGACTAATGAGAACCCGCCTTAAGGCAGTGGAATTTATAACTAATCACCTTGTACAAAGAGCAAAGAGCAAATTTATCGATATCGGACAAAAAAAAGAAAGACATTTATTGAAATACAACACTGGCCGATAATGTTATTTTATTCCCATTTAATAAGTGACTTGTTATGTTTAAAAAATTTAACAATATTTTTACTAACCTCCAAGATGTACATCAGTGATGACAAGATCTACGTCTTTAACTGTAAATACAAAATTTCCGGATACAATCAAGTCTTTAACCGGTTCTGCAATGTTCATGGAGCCATATGGTTGGTCGTTTTTCCAAATTATAACCTGAAAATTACAAAAATAATGTATTAATTGGTGTTGATCCACTCCGAAGTTTCTCAAATTCAAACGAATCGAGCCTCATTGAATTGAAATGGAATTGAATGAAATTAATATATTTTTCAAGATATATAACGCCCTGAAACGACATAACACATCGTGAAGAAGTGTACCATCATACATATTTGATAATTATAGATAAGTACATGAAATTAAATCTACCACCTATACCTCTAAAATTTCTATCAAGTATTACTTTTATTTTATAAAATTTGTTTATAGGTAAAAACCTAACTTATTGAGGTGTCTTGGTAGATAGATGCTATTTTTTCAAAAGTTTTAGATATAAGAAAGGACTTTCTACCAAAGAAAACGATAGTCAGTCTACTTGTTACTATTTTTGGATTTATACTTTGTCAAAGACGGTCGAAAGGAGTTGCCATCCTTAAAAAAATTGTAGAGCAAATGAAAACAATACAAAAACTAACCATAATATCGCTTCACATAATATTAGGTGCTAGAAGGAGTTTTTCATTAAACCGTTGAGCGACTAGGTTTGAAAAACAAAGGTCACAGCTGCCAAAAATATAATTTCCCCAAAAAATGATAAAGTAAGTAATGAAACTACTTTGCCATCAAACCACAACAGCTGGAACATTTATTTTCCTATATTTTGTTAGGCATAACTTTTTATCTATTCTTGACATACAGGATGTTGAATGTTTTTTAGTAATTATTAAACCATAATAATTTGTATCTTGTGTTTTAACTGAGTTGGGAATTTCGATCAAATTCAACACACCAAGGTATACGTTTTTTGTGCAACCATAATACTGATATGATAGAAAACTGATTTGCAACGGTAGAAGCATCCAAAAATTAACCGACTTTCAGGTTCATCTAGATGATGCACGTTATTATAATTATTATATTATTATTATACAATATTAGGTATTGTAAAAATATAATATTTTCCTTCATGGAAATGACTTAGTTGATTTAAAATGTTCTGTACCAGTTTCCATTCAGAAAGTAATGTAATACTTGTAAGTTGGACTATTCATAATATTGTACTGTAGGTACTGAACAAAACAAAAGAAAACATTAAATGATGGTTTACAACATTGTATAAAAAGACTGGAATAAAGTGAACGTTATTTATTTTATAATATATAACGTAAGGCTAAAAGAAAATACCATTTCCTTCCATACTTTTCCACTTCCATTTGAAACTTCCATAATTTTCTTCACATTTTATCAAAAATAGGTATAGATAGATGTGGCCACAGTTAGAGGCCTTATAGATTTTTATACAGTGCGGTCGTAAATAATCTCCCCCCCCCAGCTAAGTTTCGAACCAGATAAGATAGAGACACCGGACTAAAACTGAATTAAATGGCATGAAGTATACTACTTTTTAGTTCAAAATTAAAACTGCAGTTTTCAAAGATGGCGCTAGTGGCGCCATCAACTTTAAAACTTTAAATAGCAAGGGTGGTCATTTGATACCTCATTTGAAAGGTTTTTTAATTCTCTATAAAACGGTGGCTTGATTTTTAAATTTCATTGACTAGTTCCGGAGTTATTAGCCTTTGAAAAAATATTATTATCGATAAATATGGCGAATAAATCTCATGGCAAATTATCAAATTATCTCATTTTCATTTAATTTTCGCACAAGAATGTCATTAGTAAAGATTTTTAAATGGATAAATATTTTATTACTAAGCCAACCACAAATAATACGTGAAAAAATAAAAGAAATAATTAAACAAGGAAATAAATAAATAAAAGTAATAACAAAGAAATTGGTATAACTCTGATCACGTTAATAAATGTTCAAATTGTTCTCCCAGCACTTCTTGGCAATAAAATAGTCTATTCCCAAATTCTTGTGCGAAAATTAAATGAAAGTCAGCTAAAATCATTTATTAGCCATATTTATCAAATAACTTTCAAACGCTAGTAACTCCGGACCTAGTCAATAAAATTTAAAAATCGAGCCACCGTTTTATAGATAATTCGAAAACCTTTCAAATGAGGTATCACCTAACCACCCTTGCTATTTAAAGTTTTAAAGTTGATGGCGCCACTAGCGCCATCTTTGAAAACTGCAGTTTTAATTTTGAACTAAAAAGTAGTATACTTCATGCCATTTAATTCAGTTTTAGCCCGGTGTCTCTATCTTATCTGGTTCGAAGCTTAGCTAGGGGGGGATTATTTACGACCGCACTGTATACAATGGTAACACGAAACTCATGATGATTGGGTCTAGTTATTTTTTAGTTAGAGGTAATCTCATACTCACATTTCCGGTGTTATCGCCTGCGAAAAGGTGCCCATTGGAGAAGCATACTTTCCAGAATTCAGACTTGTCATCCTGTGCCATGATTTGTTTCTCCGTGAGGGAAGTTAGGTCGAAAGACTTAACAGTGCCTTCGTTGGAACACGAGTATAGGGTGTCGTCACTAGCGGCGATGGAGTATACTGAGCAGGGGTGGGCTTGGACTTCTCCTAGTTTGGTGAGATCAGGGGACCACACCTGGATAAAGTTTAAGTGTTATAGTAACATTGTATTATGAGTAGAGTAATATTAGGAGTATAGTAATATTATGCACCTTTACGAGTGTTATGAGTGTGGTTGTACCAGTGCGTTTCATCACACTGGTACAACCTGTGTGATGAACTGGTTGACTGGAGACTAAAATCAATATTTCTTCCTCACTTAAGTATGGGTTGAACGAAAATTGCTTCATAAATGGGCTATAGACACTATAGTCACAGATTTTTTCTCCGGATCCAGTTTAAGATAAATGTGTGTAATTTAATATCCTGCCTAAATCTTACATGCTGAAATCGATGCTACAAATACAAATTTAAAATTTGTTCCACATATGTTCCAGACCGGAGAGAAATGAGCTACATTTTAATGTATGAAAGTATTTATTGGTGGCATTTGGGTGTTTATTTGGGTGTTTATATGCCACCACTGAAAAGTAAAAAATATTCAGCCTCTGCGCTGACCAGATCAGTCAAAGGTTGGTTTATATGGCGAATATGTTTGCCTAATCAAGAAATCTCACATTAAAAAGCAGATTGACAATATATAACATTAAACACAACACTTAAAAACGTTTACGTTTCGAAAACTTATCCGTTTTCGTTATCAAAAGTTTTGATAACGAAACTTTTTTTTTCAAAGCTGAAACTTTTGATAACGAAAATGGATAAGTGTTCGAAATGTAAATGATTTGAAGTGATGTGTTTAATGTTACATATTGTTTATCTAGTTTTTAGTGTGAGATTTCTTGATTAAGCAAACATATTTTTCAAAAAATCAACTTTTGACTGATCCGTCAGTGTAGAGGTTGATTTTAATTTTTTGTATTTTTCAGTGTATTTTTTTCAGGGTATTTTTCAATATTATTTTACAAGTATATGCGCTAAGAACACAGAACATAAAATTGTAAAACATTTGGACTGTCTCCACCGGTTTTAGTCATAGTCACTGGTAGAACATTGCCCTGTAGTTTCGGAACACTCTGTATAGTAATATCACGCGTTTAAAAATGTTTTGAGTATATATTGAGATTGAAACTTTCATAATTACTATGAGCCCCTAAAAAGAATACCAGATTCTGGAGAAACAGTTTTACCAAAGTTTACAGTAGTTATATTCTGCAAACTTTGATTTTACTAACTCCATCCTATATCACCCTTCTCCCTTTTTCTCTTCTCATTATAGGTACATACTTGTGTACCTATAATTTGAAAACATTATTTATATCACATGTTTATATGCCACGTAATATTTAGACAAAACTTTAACTGCATTTTCTTGGCAAACAAGTCCAACGTTTTATTTTGGTGCCTAGTTTATTTTGAGCCGGTTTGTGTATAAAACAGGGTCTAGTTTGTTCTGGAACATAAGAATATAGAAGTTCAACGATCTCGCGGGATTTGTGCATATCAGTTATCTCCAATTGATATAAAAAATGTTTAAAAATTGTGCATTGTATTAATATATTATTGTTTTTAATTTTTAATTTTAAGTATAATTTTATTATACTTAATAGTTATACTTTATTAACACTGACGTAGTTTTCCACATATCACCAAATCACTATACTGCACTCAACTCACGTTTCGCTAACCAAGTTAGCACATTTGGAGATGATTAAAACTCTCAGTTTTAATCATCTGAAGATGACGCCCGCTGAAACATGAACTTAAGCTATTTGTGATTTGGACTGCAAAAATTAGCACATTGCAATTAAATCCTACCTAAATTTGAATGAACCTGATGTCAAAAAATGTAAATGATTGCTATCACCTACCTTAATTCTGCCGTCATCTCCGGCGCTATACAGCTTTCCCTTATGGTAAAGTAAGTTATTAACATCGAACTCATGTTTATCTGCATCATCTGCTCTACATCCAATACGAAGAGGCATTTTCTGTAATAAAAGAAAGGCTTTAGAACACAATAATATGCAAAGAAATATTTGATAATCAGCATTCAAGCACTAAATATTTTTATTTTAGAATAAGTGCTGGTACTTATAAAAATAATTTAATGTTTCTCAAACCCATTTTATGTTCAATTAATATTCAAAGATATAACCTAAACACTTAGATAAGTAAAAGAATGCTTTAAGGGTCCATTCCTGTAGTCTTGACAGACATGAATTCGGGGTCGGGTTGAGACGTTGGGTAGCCGATGGGTGAAGACTTACATATTCCCACTACCGAATTATTTAGATTTCGGAGGTGCACGTAAAGCCGAAGTAAAAAGACACATGGAAATAAAGTTAGCCCTCTATTGCAAGGGTACCGGATTTAAATTATAATTGCAACAAAATTTCTTTTTAATGTTATAAATTATATATCACCGGAAAGATCAAAAGATAAACTAGATCCTTACAGTAGCAAATTTTTGTTTAATACATGCATTTTAGAGAAAATAATTTTTGAAAATACGCTATTTTAGTACAAGATTGTTTGCCTGGAATTTTAAAAATAAAAAGAAATACCAAAAATTACTACTATACGGACTTAAATTAAAGTCTTATCTTTCAATACTTTTTTACTAAAAGTCGCTATCTTTTATAGTTTTTTTATAATTAGACACGAGACGAACGCCGATTTTGGGCTTATTTCGGACTAGTGAATGGACTCTTAAGCCTAACGCGTCTATGAATATAGTATTCAATAATAAAAAAGTTAAAGTTGACCATATTTTTATCAAAATGTTGTGTATTTCTTTAGAGATATGGAATCTAAATAATAAATACTTAAATAGAAAATTTGTAGCCATGACATATACATTTTTATAGAATTCTATAAAATATATAACTATAGAGAGGAAGATAGAGAAAAACATTTAAAATTCCTCCTCATTCTCTTTCTCCTCCTCTTCTATAACCTCCTCTTTCTCTTCTACCACTTCGTGTTTGACATGACCTACGTAATACACATAAAAACTGAAAATAAGCCCACAGGTAAAGGAACAATTAATATTTTCAATGACAGCTTAAACAAGAAGAAATATCCCTTCCCTCCTCCTTATCCTTTAGAAATATCCTTTGAAATATCTTTTAGAAGCCTGTGAATTCAAAGTAAGTGTAATATGGTGAGTCATGCCAGCATTGTACAGACTGAGCTGGCAGGCACAATTATAGCTTGAAAAGAGATTATTCTTAGAAACACAGGCAAAATAATTAAAATCTACAGACAGTATACACTACTTCTGGCTCTACAAAACTACAAACGATCTTCTGGGTCGCAATGGGAATGTTAATCAAGGCTAAACGTTTGGCAAAGCAAGCATCGGCAACATGACGAAGATTATTTCTGTATATTGGGTCAAAGGACACTCACTATGTAGTGATGACATCGAAACAGCCAGGTTGGCTCAGAGGATGGTCAGTTCTAAAGATTAGTAAACACTCATGATAAATGTAAATATCTGTGAACCAAGCACATGTCAATTTGCCAGGAGATTCTTTAGGTATCCTAACACATATATAATGACTAACAATGTCTAAAATTAACCTATGGTTTCAACAGGAATTCTCACTGGACATTGTCAAGGCAATATCTTCATACTACTAATTCTAAGTGAAAAATTCCTCTGTAGAGACTACACTTTGATTTTAATCAGAGGCCGAGAAGTGATCCCCTGTAGAGGCTGCAAACAAGACGATGAAATAGGTTTTAAAACAAAAAAGCTTCTAGATGTGGACCATAAAATATTCGAAACATAAGTATATGCCCTGCTGAATATTTTAACATATTTATAAAACTCTAAATCATTTCCAAATAGCAAAAGATATCAGAAAATGTAACAGATTAACAGTATCCAAAACAAAATAAAGAAACTGGAAAAAACGGTTGTAAATCAGAAAATGGTAAGGTGAAAGAGAAGGAAGATAGAAATACAGTAAATACAACGGTATGGAAAGACATGGAAATCCATTAGAAAATCGCTAAAGATTATAGAATGTATCATGTCACCTGACATCCCTTTCTAAATGTTTTTTGATATTACAAGGTTTAAGGTAAGCCACAACCCTCAAAATAAAGCGTTTACAACAGAGCAAGCATGAACTTATTCAACATATTGTGAAGCCTCTGTGAACCTTTATTATGATCTTACTACCACAAAATTATAAAATGCAAAATGAAAACAATTGATCTTATCTTAAAGGATGTGAGGAAACTGTAAAAGCTCGTGACGGTTGATTTCTGGATTTTTTTGTTTATGGCATCAGTTACAATCGATATTGTGTTTCAAATAACAACACCTATCTCGTATTAATTATAAGATACAAGGACTTCTTTTAAATTATTTTGGTATTTAAATAACTATTTTTCGAAAATATACATAATTCCACTTTACAGGGAATCAAAATTCTAATATAATTCCAATGATATCGAAAAACCTGTGGTTTTATTTGTTACAACTATTGCCGGTATCCCGGTTTAAGTGTTTCAAAATAAATAAACAGAAAAATATACGAAACCAGATATCCAAATTTGAATTTTTTGATATTTTGCAGCTTTATATATATAGATTTTGTACATATACATTTATTGAAGGCAATTTCTAAAAGTAATTTGCCTCAATCCCAGACAGTCTCATAAAATTTCATTATTTTCTAAGCTGAAAAAACATTTTTATGACAGTATATTGGACTCATCACTTATTGTGTTATCCATTTGATTTTGTGAGCAAAGTAAAAATACTTTTCTCAATATTTTATTTTTAGATCTACAATGTACAAATTATCAAGTTAATAAAACTTTATACTTGTACTAAAGTTGTTTGGAATTCTTTAGCCAATCTATAAACACAAGTTAAAGAACAAAAAATAACAAACGGATTCAAAAATAGGTATTGTATATATCTGAGAATAGATGAAAAAATATTCTGTTATTTGAATTATGTCTGTGATTAAATTCACTTTTCTTTCACCCACCTTCTATATCTCTTCCAGTCACTTCTGGGCTTAAAATAAAGCTGTCATTAATTTGTTTGGTTCATTCTCAGCTTTAATTAAATTTCTAAATATGTTTACTTTTTGTAGACGGAAATAGAATGTTTGGAACGAGGTGATTGAAAACTTGCATGAAAACAAATTAATTTTTTTTACATAATACTTAAAATCTGCATCCATACAGATGCTGATACTGACTCAAGACTCATACCCTTGTAAACAAGGCTGATACTATTTAAAACTTTGTTATTGGATCCTGAAAGCTTTAATCTTAAGAAAAGTGGCTTAGTAGCTTTGCAGAATATAAATTTACTTTGCTTTATTAAATACAGATCCTGCCTAGTTTAGATTAAGTATATCGCATTTATAACTTTCCAGTTATAAATGTCTAGTTCTATAATTTAAACAAAACTGAATTTAACATTTGATTGATTATAAAAAAATTGCAAAACATTTTGGTTAATTTATGACTTTCAGGTTAATTTTGTAACGAATTTCATTACTCTTTAGTAGAAATAGAAAAGTAGTGGTATGTTATTTGAAATAACAAATCTGCGATAAATTATGCCGTATTTTTAAATTGAACCAGTCACCAAGTCACTGGTGTCCAAGAAAAAAATAACAGCATTAATATAAAGTATCCAGGGTATTTAAAATAAAAACAGGTTCATAATGTTATCCAGAGTATTTAGGTTAGGTTAGGTTAGGTTCAAAAGTGAGTGGGCCGAAAACCAGACCCTCCACCGCGACCATGTGGTCTATTGTGGCTCACACCTACTTATATTTCACCCAACAGGTCCAGCTTCTTAATGTAGCTGATCACCTTATTGGGTGAGAGTTTGTTCAGATCCTCTGGCAGAAGTTGTCCTTTGCCAAATAATGAGTATCTGATCCTTTCCCCAGCAGGGCAGGTGCACAATATGTGTTCTGCCGTTTCATCATCTTCTAAGCATAGGCGGCACTCAGCATCTTCTGCTAGGTCTCCAGAGTATTTAACAAAATCCAGTTGACAACTAATCTCACAAAAATTCAAATACTCAATATTTTTAAATGACTATTCCAATTTTTATAATTTTCATTTGATTTCTCAAAGAAATAATGGAATTATGAGTAAACTTTTATAGGTAAGTACTTAAAACTAAAAGTGAAATCTTTTTGAGTTACTAGCGGAAAACTTTTTCACTTTATTGATAAGCAAACTTTATATTATTAGGTTACAAGGGTATCAGGGTATATATGCTCTTTTAACGACTTTGACACATTCACCGTAAGTTACTATCAAATTGAAAAAATCTTCACCCTTCAATTCTATACGCGACATTCCTATAACAAGTTACTATAACTATAAACTGTAGCCATGGGGAATTTTATCACGATATACCAACGGAACTTACCAACGTATAAGTCGTTTCTCAGGCGCAAATGCGGGCCGCGAAATAATAATATACCGCCCCCTCTCCCATACAAGTCTCAGACTTTCGGGCTAATCCTTGTGACTAAAGAGGATTAGATATATTATTATTATTATTATCATTACACCTTTTTGTGTACCAATATCGTAAGTAATATTTTTTTAGTGCATAAATAGTTGAGAATAAGCAGATTTCTCAGAATCCCATCACTTTCGCAGGCCTAGTTATTTAAAGAACATCATGTGATGCTTGAAGTAATGGGTACTTAGCCTTGTGTAAAACAAAATGCTGAATTTATAATCCTTTCAAACACCCTAAAATTATTCTGTTTATTTTATCGAATGTTTACGAGAGTTAAAACTCACATTCTTGAAACATTGTTCATTTTAACGTATATTTCCAATATAAAATAACTATAACTTTTTTCTTAATATAACCGTTCATATAATGCATATAAAAGTCAACGTCTTAAAGATAAATTTAAAATATAAGAGATTATTTGATTCATTTATTAAAATACATGGATCCAAAAAACCATATAATTTTAGAGGAGATTAGAGAACCCGTACTGGTTCCGAAAATATTTACTTATTAGAAAAAGAAAATTTTTGACTGCAAAACTACCGAGTTTTTGAAATTACCAAATTCTCAAACAAAGACTGGCTATTGTTAACTTCAGCAACTGATAGCAAGAACTATATATAACAAACTTGTATACAACAACTTATTATATATAGTAAATAGTATTGCAGAAGGGTACCTCGAAAAGTCTGAACAATAAAACAAATAAAATAGCTGACAAAATTCAAATTGAACGTTAAAAGATATCTCGATACTGAGTATACCGAGTATACTGAGAACTGCAAGGCTCAAATACTAAGGATTGCCACTAACACTTTAAATTTTCAAACACCGACTACAAGTATTCAAATATGGCAAGGGAAAAATAATACATCAACTGCAATCACTATAATAAGGAAAAATATAAAAATAAAGCAAAAGTATTACAGATTGTTTTAATTTTTTTCATTAACTGAAAGTTGCAGGAAAAATAGTGTACGTAACTTGCCTGGAAACTGATTTTACTGGACTCTCAGGCTTCCAGGACAAGCCATTAGGCGAGCCTCGAACTTGCCCATTCGTCCAGTAACGCGTTACTTTCCGGACTAGCTAATTTTTGTAATAAATTTTTCACATCACAGCTTCTTACTATACTTAGGTTTAGTTGAAAATACATCATGCCTCTTATTTTATACAGAACACCCTAGGAGTGACAGATATAACAAAATCAAAAATCTACCACGCAGTATGTTAGATCAAATCAACTAGATTTACATAGTACATTCAATTGAATTTTACACGGGCAGATCAATTTATCAGTCAACGGTTAGGGTTGGACAACATACAACCGACTTATTGCAATTATCTAACTCAGGGATGAGCAACACGCGGACCGCGGGCCGCTTGCGGCCCGTTAAACATGTTTATGCGGCCCGCCAAGCATTTCTAAAATTGAATTTATTTTATCGACCTTCTCCCATCAATATATTGTTATAAAATTAATTATAATAAAATGGTAGTACATACTAAACCGAAACAATTTTTTGTGACGAGATACTCACTTGTTGGCGACTTGTTCAAACATGCAATACGAACGCGCCGCGTCTGTGCTTGTTTGTGTTTGCTTTTGTCACACAATCAGTCAGACTGGTAAGCTGTTAACTAGGAATTTTAGAAATTCTTGTGTTTCTTGAAAGGTGTGAGTGCAATAGTTTTTTTTATTCAAAATTAAGTTTTCCTACAAATTTTTTTAACTTTCAAATTTTTAATCCGTAATAGCATTTCGAAAAAGCAAACAAAAAAATGGAAGGTTGCGGATGAGCACATTCATTTCCTAGAAAAGTGGAAATTTGATTATTTTTTCACTTCACGTCAAAGATAAAGCTGTATGCTTAATATGCTCAGAGACTGTGTCGACATTAAAAGAATATAACATAAAAAGGCATTACGAGAGACATTAAGATACAAAACATGTATCACAATATACAAAATCACAATCACAAAACAATATAAAAACTTAACAGCACAACTCCGGATAGATAAGTTTATACAAATGGAGAAAAACTTGGGAAAACAACAGGGTATTTTTAAAAATCAAGCTATTTTATCAAATACGGCAGTAAAGACTAGTTTTGTTGTCAATCAAATACTGGCAAAAAAAATTAAACCCTTTGCGGATGGAGAGATGATAAAAGAACGTCTGACTGCTGTTGCAGAAATAGCATTTCCTGATAAAATAAATATTATTTCAAACATTAGTTTATCAAGATTCATCAAAAATTTCAAGAAAATTCGTTTTTCTGTTCTTTTCTTGTTTGTTTTTATTTTGCATTAAAATTTGTATATAAAATCTTTACTTTTTTTTAAATTTTATATTTTTTTGTTCTAATGTTTATTATAAATAAAGTTTTGTAAATTATTAATAAGTGTTACTTTATGTGCGGCCCGCCAAAAAATTTTAAAATTTAAATTGGCCCGTGGATTAAAAAGGTTGCTCACCCCTGATCTAACTAGTAGGTGAGTTCATGATTTTACAGCATATACATTTAAGACAAGGACTACCGGATAGATAACCTGTAGCTGTATGAGCACACTGTAACATTGACACATTTAATCCAACTGATTATTACTTTTATAGCACTTACACACTTTTAAATTGTGAAGGGTCGCTTAATAATAATAATTCACCTAAAGAATTAGCAACAATTAGTATTAATAATTCACCAGTTAATAACATATAAGCCGGTTAATATTCCATGTTTAAAATTTGACGGGAATTTCCTCGTGAACATGTATGCGTAAGTGTTTGTAGTGGCGAGATACAGTGAAATACACCGTAGTGCCCTCTTTGGGTCTTTGCTACTACCTGTCTGACAATTATTGTCTAATTGACAGACAGATAACGATCTGCTTTTATGCAGATGCCATTACAGCGACCTCTTTTGTCTTTGAGGAAGACAATCCTACTTATTGGTAGGGGATGCCGAAAACAACTACTCCACGGCCAATATGCCCCGACTGGCGTTGCATTACATCAACATCTCCATTGTCTGGTATTTGGTCTTGATGAAGGATGTGGCGACACCCATGAGATGTTGATGTAATGCAACGCCAGTCGGAGCATATTACCCGTGGAGTAGTTGTTTTCGGCATCTCCTACCAATAATTATGTATGCGTAATATTATAAAATAACAACTAATTAATCGAGGATTGTTTATATGTCCTTACGTTTTGGAAAAAAATATTTACGTATTTATATAAATCAAAAAAATATACTAAGGACATATTTAAATTTAAATAATGTAATTCGATAATGGGAGGAGGGTACATCTAGTACGCACAGTAGTCGTTTACGACAATTTATTTTAATTAACGAGGTTATTCCCTTGCATATCTGATTTATGGACAAGGAAAATTAAAACTTCATTGAATCATAATATTTAGATATTTTCATGCTTATATAATTGCAATATGCCAATAACCTACTTCTTAATTATTTTTTTTGTAAATACCTAAAGTATAAACAGCTAAATAACCCAATAAAGAAAATAAAAAAGCTATACCATTAATCGACTACTGCAAGTGCTAAATTATAATCTATTAAATACAGGTAGTTTATATTTTGTTTTAAATAGAAAATAGAATGTATACAGGGTAACCAATAGTGTAGCTAACAAAGTAAGACAATTCTATAGTTATGGAAAATACAAAAAAGATGGACATTCTTATGAATTAATAACATTTAGTGCATAAGAAATAAATATTTAATTTTTGGCCCAAGAAAAGGGCATAAGGTGTGCTTCCTTTTATAGTTCGAATTTTATTTTTTTTAGGTATTGGTTTCCATCCATGGCAACAAAAGAATACAGGGCGTTCAGCTTTGAATTAAAAAGTTTTCGCTATTTAAAATTCTTAAAATGTAAGATAAAAGTTAGAATAATACTTGGTGCTATTTCAAGATTTCTCATAATTCTTAAGGAAGGTCCTAGGGCCTTTTCTTATATCGAAAAACAAATGATCATTTCTAATGTGTAGAAAGTTATAAAGATGAGATAATTCGTATTCAGTGCACTCTTGGTTATAATAATTATTGTAAAATTGAGCTAAAATAGCTTTTATAAAACTATTATTGATTGAGGAATTCAAATAAAATTAATTATTAGCAGGTATAGGCCTAAAATCTTATTAACTTTCTAAAAAACAATCACTGGTTTTTAATAATTCTCGCTTATTCACAGGTTCGCATTAATATATTATTGTATAATATGTTATTGTGAACCTTACAATGAAATCTGTAAAAGTTTGACCCACATAAACATTTTTTAAAGTTTATTTGAAGGTATTTGTTCAGCATATAGAAAATACAAATAATTTATTGTAATAATAAATACACATTAACAAACTTAGTTTGGAGTTATTGTATTATTATTATATTTTGTTAATACTATTTTTCAAATTATGTATTATATTTACATTTATTAACGTTGTTTTTAAATTTCATAACATATTTTATATATTTCACTCCTGTAATTTTGTTCCCCGATTTCTAATATATTAATTATTTAAATCCAATTATTTTATGTTTATTCGTCCAGTAAGAATTTCGTTCTAACTTAACGGATTGTTTAACTTTAAGTATTATAACATGAAGAAAATCACCAAATCAGTCAGAAAATCCGATTATTTTTCTATTATACGAGCGCAAACAGCAAAATCTAAATGTTAGATCTATAGAATACCTAATAATCTCAACTCGAGAGACTAATATAACAGTAACTAAAAAAAAAAAAAAATCAGGAAACATTTAAAAAACGAATAATATAATTAAAAATAGTTAATTGATTTGAAAATAAATGAAAGTTGTGTTAACACGTATGATAATAGAGAATGTGTACTTACTGTAATATTTGTTCAAATATGTTCTATCGGAACTCAAGTCAACACTACCATACAGTCCGCAAGTCCGTGGTTTTAAACCCTTGCCGTTCGAAGTGCCCGCCAATATATCTTTGGCCCGGATATTTTTAGACCGGTATCTAACATCACTTCTAGTTCTAGTCGATACTAGGGAAAGAAAGAAAACCTGCAGGGAAAATGGTAACGTCATTGTTTAGAGTGGAATGTAATCTATTTGGACCGACGATCTAGAAGTGCAATGCCCCGATTCAATATAGCTAAGGTCTGGCTATTCTTAGAGGAGTCATAAGTACCCAAAATTTAATGGCAATAATCTTATCCCTGTTGGAAGATATTGAGTCCTAAGAATATCGAATGTTGATGTGAAACATTCTATTTCAATATCTAATACAGTGTAGGACTTTGTAGTCGATACCATTTCGATAACTTATACTTAATTGGTATACAGGGTGGTCACAGAATCAGAAGTTGTTTTTATTTCTTTTTTCTTCATCTTTATCGCAGAAAATGGGGTTTTCAAATATTTACTTGACTATGTTACATTAAGGCCAAAAGTGAACAAGTAACATTTTTTTGTTTCCAACATAAAGAAACTGGTGGCATATTTAAATAAAAATTAGTTTTGGGATGTTTTCAATGTTAGTAAAATATGCACAAATTTTATTTAAGCAAGTTTTATGCTGTACACAAAAAAAAAAAGATTTTTATAGTGGTATATTATTTGCCCTATATACTTGTATCTAGGGCAAATCAAAACTCGCAACCATAGAATTTATTAAACATAGGTAGAGCTCACTGTCACACTATCTGCTGTATATTGTACTTAATGTATTACTTTATATAATGTATTATGTTTTTACTCTATTTTACTTTGCTTTTACTATTATGATTTTCTTTTTTTTTGTAATTTGTAATGCTTAAATATCTACCAATTTGACTGTTTGGACAAATGACCTGTCTCATGTCATGTATGATACAAAGAGATTAATAAATCTATCTGTCTATCTATCTAGTTTTCTTCATTTTTTATAAATGAAACACTCTATATTTTATATCATCTTCATTAAGGTCTCTCACGACTCTTTCTATTCTATGAAGCATTCCCTATACCTCATTGCAACGGTCTTTGCGATATTTGAATATAGGTAGGTACTCTAAACTCTCATTTTCTTTAGAAGTATGGGATGGACTAACTGTTTAGTCAGTATAACTATCTAATGCAAGTACCAATTGCATTGGTACATAAGAAAACAGTTTAAATAAACCATGTATCATTTTCATAATTCTTTACTGATTTTTTAAAATTTTCCTAATGAACCGGGAGTTTTAGTAATAAACTGCTCACAAAATTAATCGGCAACAAATTTTTTCGTCATTTCTAAGAGTCCATTCACTCGTGTTTACTATGGAAAAATGTTTCTCAAAATTATTTAAGTTATACAGGGTGAGTCAGTTTATACTAGCAGGACTCTGGCATTCGATAGAGCACCTTATTTTAAGTGAAGTTTGTCATATAAACATATGTCGGGAATCGCTTCGTTTTTGAGATACAGGGTGTTAAAGTTTTGTTTTTTTTTAGTATTTTTCACACAGCTCCTACAGTTTTTAACATAATTTATTCAAATTTTTACCATAGATTACTTATGATGGTTCACAAGTTTTGACATATGTAAACCATTTGAAAACGTACAGGGTGATATTTTTTCGGTGGTCAGGCCACTTTTTATCGTCCAGAACCTTTTTGTGGGGCGCCACTGACTGCTGATTTGTCAAAAATTGTATTCTATGTTCAATTCAAAAACTTTTTCGTCTTTTGCATTTTTATCGTAGCTGTAACAGTTTTAGAGTAATTTGAAAAAGTCTCTGAAAGAATATTTTATTAAAAAAAAAAATTTTATCAAAATTTTCACTAAAAACAATTATTGTCAAACGAAAGTTCATTAATCTAAATTGTCAAAGGTTACATACTTACAGTACAACTTTTGACACTAATTATTTATTTTTTGTAGCATTTCAGAGACTTAATAACTAAGTAAAATAATTAAGAACTAATAATAAACCAAGGCAAATACAAATAACTTTACAAATAACCCGAAATAATTTTATTTTCAAATTAAAATTTTCAAAATGCGATCCATTTTGTTGGATATATAATCGGCATCGCGTTTCAATAGATCTTCTTGCTGAAACTAAGTGAAGAACTCTTATAGCTTCGCAAGTATGCCTTATACGCCCTCTAAGATCTTCAGCATCTTGATCAGGAGTTGCATACACTTTTTCTTTAAGAAAGCCCCACAAAAAAAATCCATTGGTGTTATATCTGGAGAGCGTGGGGGCCATGCGATTGGACCTCCATGTCCAATCCACCTCTCTGGATAATTTTCGTCTAACCAAGCTCTTACATTTCTTACAAAATGAGCTGGGCAGCAATCTAACTGGAACCAAGCTTGCTGTCTTAAATTTAGAGGGACATCTTCCCACATATTATTATTAGGATGCTCGATTTCTAAAAACTCTAAGAAGTTTTGCGAACTGACCCTTTCTGGCAAAAAATATGGTCCAAACAAACTATTATCAAAAATTCCTACCCATATGTTAATGCTAAACTCATTTTGAAATTTTCTTGGCACGTGGATTTTGCTCTGCCCAAATATGTTGACTTTTGAAATTTACTATCCCACGTCGGGTGAAGCAAGATTCATCAGTCCATAATACGTTGGATAAGAAAGTTCTATTATTTTCTAATGTGTTAAGTATCCAACGACAAAAATTTACTCTGCGTTGTTCGTCGCCAGGATGTTGACCTTGGTTTATTATCAGTTCTTAGTTATTTTACTGATTTATTAAGTCTTTGAAATGTTACAAAAAATAAATAATTAGTGGGAAAAGTTGTACTGTAAGTATGTAACCTTTGACAATTTAGATTAATGAACTTTCGTTTGACAATAATTGTTTTTAGTGAAAATTTTGACAAAATATTTTTCTTTAATAAAATATTCTTTCAGAGACTTTTTAAAATTACTCGAAAACTGTTACAGCTACGATAAAAATGCAAAAGACGAAAAAGTTTCTGAATTGAACATAGAATACAAATTTTGACAAATCAGCAGTCAGTAGCGCACCACAAAAAAGTTCTGGACGATAAAAAGGGGTCTGACCCCCGAAAAAATATCATCCTGTACGTTTTAAAATGGTTTACATATGTCAAAACTTGTGAACCATCATAAGTAATCTATGGTAAAAATTTGAATAAATTATCTTAAAAACTGTAGGAGCTGTGTGGAAAATACTAAAAAAAAAAAACCAAAACTTTGACACCCTTTATCTCAAAAACGAAGCGATTCCCGACATATGTTTATATAACAAACTTCACTTAAAATAAGGTGCTCTATCGAATGCCAGAGTCCTGCTAGTATAAACTGACTCACCCTATATATATAAGAGTCCATTCACTAGTCCGAAATAAGCCCAAAATCGGCGTTCGTCTCGTGTCTAATTATAAAAAAACTATAAAAGATAGCGACTTTTAGTAAAAAACTATTGAAAGATAAGACTTTAATCTAAATCCCTATAGTAGTAATTTTTGGTAATTCTTTTTATTTTTAAAATTCCAACAATCTTGTACTAAAACAGCGTATTTTCAAAAATTATTTTCTCTAAATTTGCTACTATAAGGATCTAGTTTATCTTTTTATCTTTCCGGTAATATATAATTTATAACATTAAAAAGAAATTTCCTTGCAATTATAAGACAAATCCGGTACCGTTGCAATAAGGGCTAACTTTATTTCCATGTGCCTTTGTACTTCGGCTTTACGTGCACCTCCGAAATCTAAATAATTCGGTAGTGGAAATATGTAAGTCTCCACCCATCGGCTACCCAACCTCTCAATCCGACCCCGCATTCGTGCCTGTCAAATCCACAGTGAATGGACCCTTAAGAGACTGCATCTCGGAAGCGCCTTCGCCAATTTTAGTAAAAAGGAAAAATATAAAAGCTCGCTTCTTGTAGAATCAAAGGCGGAGAGCGATCTTCAATAATACAAATTTTTTTAATATTATACCTACTTTGTGTAAAGGATGCAATATGATTAACGAATTATTAATCTCAAATTCCCCTAAAACCATTGCACTTAGATATAGAGAATGTTTCATAGAATAGAAAGTCGTGAGAGACTTTAATGAAAATGATACAACATATTCATTTACAGAAATTGAGAAAACTGCGGTTGCGAGTCTTGATTAGCCCTATATGCAAGTAAAGCTAATTTGAAGGAAATTCTATAGAAAGTAAAACTAGACCATATAGCAGAATTAATGAAGCTAAAAATTATCTAGTATTTATTTTCTTAAAAGGGATACAGGGTGGTCAATATATTGCGATTAAGATACAAAAATGCTCATATCTTCTAAACCACTCTGTATAATACTAGTAAACCATATAATGACAAATTCGGAAAAATTATTCGAGTTCAAATATGAAATAAAAAATATATAATTCCATTTAAAAAAAGATAAGTTTGATATGTGCCTCCTCTTAGATTCAATGACATCCTAAAATATATTTTTTTTGTTCATTACGGTATAATAGTTATGAAACTCTGCCGTACTATTGTGTCACCCTGTATAACACACAATCAGCTCAAATCTAGTCTATACTCTAGTCTCATAATGCATATCATTCAAAATATATTTCAGCTCTCCAAATATTTGATTGGGAAGAATTAAACTTAAAATTTTCATTCTTTAGTGACAAGCATTTCTATGAGTAAACTCACAACGTGAACCACTTTGATGGTACACACAAAAAATATTTTATATTTAACAGCAAATCTCCCATTAAAAACTAACAACTTATTGTGCCTTATGGGTAGATCGGTAGGACGTAGTAGACACCTTATTTGGCTTGCTTGGTATATCCGGAAGTAATCTTATAGTATAGTTTATTTATAGTTATTTATTATCTATATTGTTTTATTTATCTTCTTCAATCTTATAATCTAAACACCAACATGAAAATATTGGATGGTTCATTAAAAAAAAAAAAATACTTTCAGGAGATTGCATGCACATTTGAGTACTGAATTTCAATTCTGTTCATTTACAAAATACAATGAATATGTGAAATAGAAAGTTTTTGCTCAGATACAGTTATATTGCAATAATTGATCCAATGGATTTGAAATTATCACAGATATGTCATCTGCATATAAAGTAAACTCTACTAGAGACGATAGAGAGTCTATATTATTAATATAAAAAAGAAAGAACACAGGGCCCAAAATGGACCCTTGTGGAACTCCCATAGTTAAATCTAAGCATTCTGACCTTGTTTTATCTATTCTATGTTGATCTTGATATTGCAGACTCGCTGACCTTCAAGAAATGTGATAACCTAGTTCATATAACTCTGAATAGTATTTTGTATTTTAAAATAGATGGGTACCCACTCAATATTTTAGTGTTTAAAATGATAATGATGGTGTGATCATGAAAAACGAAAAACATAGGAAAAAAATACTTATAAGCTGTTTAGGTTCGTACGTTTAGGTTTCTATCCCTTGAATTCTGAGAAAGTAGGTTTAATATATTGTATTGATATTGGTGTTGGCACTACTTCATTCATTCTATTGGGTTTGACATTGAGTTACATCACAGACAAAACAACTATACAGATAGATCAATACATTGTTATATTTGGAAGTATCAAAATGATGCCAGCCAACTAAAATCGTTGGCATCAATTGCAATTTATTTTATTTGTTGACTGTGATGGTGAACGAAAGAGGCAAAATTGTTTCTTTATCGTCTGAGCCAACTTCCAATGATAAAAAGTTATTGAAAAAATATGTTATTTTATTTTCTGAATGTGAAAATGAGAGCGATGCAACGCTGAATTTTTGTGTACGTTTATCTATCGGTTTATCTGTACAAGTTGATTAATCTGTGGTTATATAATATAATTTATGTGTCGTAAACATGAAGTAGTAATAATGGCTTCTTTAAATATTATTTTATAGACTAACGCAATCCAAATAGCAATATAAATTATGCATCTAAACTTATTTACTTTGAAAACCACTTGGTTATATTTCTATAGGAATTCTAGGATTTTTAAGATTGAAAATAAGTCGGGACCATAATAATATATCTTATCAAAATCCTTTTGTCACGAGAGATCATTTTCAGTACATGAGAAGCACTACATTTAGAAGTGAACTTAATCCATTTGTCATTATCACCGTAGAACACATATTGTGTTGTCTTGTTTATAATATGAGTGAGTTAACAACTACAATGGCTATGTAACTACAACTCTACAGTCTTAGTGGTTATGAAACTACACTAACTCTTGGGTGATGTCTTACTGCCTTTTATAACTTTATAAAAGCTTTGAAGCTTTGTCAGCAGCGACGGTGAAGTCGCATTGTGGTCTCTGGGAATAGTTGAGTAAGATAACTACCGGACGTGCATAAATACAATTTATAGCACGTAGGTATATTAAGTTACTTTGATAAGACAAATCTTTAGTTGCGTAGTATTATGTAAAGCTGAATGAAATTCAGCTTTACATAATACTATTGAAGTTCAAAAAGTAAATAGGTAATATTTTATATAACAGGTATTTATATTAAAGCTGTTTTACAACAATAAAAATAGAGAGTTATTGGAGACGCCTCATAGGGATAGGCAGTATTTAGCAGTATTATAGCAGTAAACAGTACATACGTACGTTGTTATGTCTACTTTATTTAATGTTTTGTGGGTAACCGTAAAAATCGTGAAAACAATGTAACATTTAGAATACTGTTCATGTATTTTTAGAGTGACAATGATAAATTCACAAACGTATTAACAATAATATAATATGTATATGAAAATAAAATATGGGTTGCTAAATTCTCAAGCTATTCCACAACAGTATAAGTACTTAGTAATTACACTCTAATTTCGTTCCCTTTTTTATAAATTATAATATTCACTTGAATTTGGACACGCGTGCTGTTTATTAGTGCATTCCAATAATTGCACTGTATTCAAATAAAATTGTCGTTAATACCAGATTAATACTACCATATTAATAAATATTTAACAATAACTCTCTATTAGATATTATTTTTTCATTTTATTTAGGGCCGAGTTTCAGCAACAGTTAATTTTTATTTAAAAAATTCTCATACCTACTTCGTATTACGTACTGTTCTTGTATTATTTTTTGTGATTTGATTTAGAAAACACTCACATAAATGGAAAATATATTCAAAAATAGGTACAACAAAATTTATAATTATAACTATAAAATTTATTCAATCTGTTTTTGTTGTTTACGCACAAATGAATGTTTACTGCTTTGGCATAATTAACATAGTAAAATATAAGGAACAGTTCGAGTCTATTCTAGAGATTTAGAAAATAACATTCACAGCCAAATAACCTTCACCTTGCTGGCTGCCTCCCAGAAAACCGTATTTTCTTCCGAGAACTTTAAAAAATGTTGTTACTCAAAAAAACATCAGGCAAAAAAATGTAAGTGATTCCAAATGCAAATCGTCTATGCCAGACACAGACGTCTTTGAAAATATTACTTATTTTTAAAAAGTATATTTAATTTTGTAAAGGTAGGTACACGACCAAGTAAAAATAACTTGATAAACTGGATAATCCTATACATATACACTCACATGCAAAACATGTAATAAGTTAATATTTGATAAAATTTGAGGTCTCATAATTTTTTTAGCAAACTGTAGATATAATAATTTCAATTTCATATCTAGTCTTTCGTAAAATGCTGACGTTTTAGTCATTATACAGGGTTAATTAAAAGGCTGTTGTATAACCATAATTTTAAAACACCCTGTGGAATAATTTGCTAACCAAATTCTTTCAAAATATCAATTTTTATAAAGAGCCATTCCTTTCCTACATTTTGTTTTTTAGTTCATGTCTTTAGATGCATTGGTTCATTTTTAAGAGCAAATTAACGCGTCACCAACAGTTTACTTTAAGAAATATAGTTTGCTAAAAAAATTATGAAAATAGAACTAAAAATATTAGACCTCAAATTAATTTGTTGCGTTTTTTGCATGTGAGT
The DNA here is from genome assembly GCA_963924545.1 of Pogonocherus hispidulus. Lineage (NCBI taxonomy): Eukaryota > Metazoa > Arthropoda > Insecta > Coleoptera > Cerambycidae > Pogonocherus > Pogonocherus hispidulus. Next base: position 16,171,163 of record OZ004700.1, read on the forward strand.
ATACTTTTTTTTATAAATTATACAGGGTGAGTCAGTTTATACTAGCAGGACTCTGGCATTCGATAGAACACCTGATTTTAAGTTAAGTTTGTCATATAAACATATGTTGGGAATCGCTTGGTTTTTGAGATACAGGGTGTCAAAGTTTTGGGTTTTTTTTAGTATTTTCCACACAGCTCCTATAGTTTTTAAGATAATTTATTCAAATTTTTACCATAGATTACTTATGATGGTTCACAAGTTTTGACATATGTAAACAATTTGAAAACGTACAGGGTGATAATTTTTCGGAGATCTGGCCCACTTTTTCCGTCTAGAACTTTTTTGTGGTACGCCACTGACTGCAAAATTTGGATTCCACGTTCAATTTAGAAAAATTTTCGTGTCTTGCATTTTTATCGTAGCTGTAACAGTTGTCGAGTAAATTGAAGAAATCTCTGAAAGAATATGTTATTAAAAAAAAATACTTTTATTAAAATTTTCACTAAAAACAATAATTATTGTCAAACGAGAGTTCATTAATCTAAATTGTCAAAGGTTACATACTTACAGTACAACTTTTGCCACTAATTATTTATTTTTTTTTTAGCATTTCAGAGACTTAATAACTAAGTAAAATAATTAAGAACTAATAATAAACCAAGGCAAATACAAATAACTTTACAAATAACCCGAAATAATTTTATTTTCAAATTAAAATTTTCAAAATGTGATCCATTTTGTTGGATACATAATTGGCATCACGTTTCAATAGACCTTCTTGCTGAAACTAAGTGATGAACTCATATGTCTTCGCAAGCATGTCTTATGCGCCCTCTAAGATCGTCAACATCTTGAACAGGAGGTGCATACACTTTTTCTTTAAGAAAGCCCCACACAAAAAAATCCATTGGTGTTATATCTGGGGAACCTGGGGGCCGTGCGATTGGACCTCCACGTCCAATCGACCTCTCTGGATAATTGTCGTCTAACCAAGTGTTGGAAACAATATATCCAACCACATATGTTATCTACAAAGTTGTATAATGAGATTTGTATACAACAGCAATGACCGTTCGTAAAATAATAGTTTAGATTAAAATGTATATACATATGTAATAATTAGCATAAGAGATGGCGCTGTGCGCCTCTTACATAATGCAGGCCTATCTGCATATGTGCATATATTAGGGTAGTTTTTAAGATCAGTATAAGTATAGTGTTTAACGAAGAAGCACGCTATAGGGTGCAATTCTTTATATCTATATTTATGTCTCAATTTAGTCTTTCTATAAAAGACAGTGTATAACTATTAATACCAATAAGAAATTAGTCTTTCTATAAAAGATAATTCTTAAGGTAAAGGTGTGTGGATTTTGTGTTAGTGATACCTATTGTAATCATCATAGTGCATAAGTTCATACCGTGTAAGTAGTGTAAATAAATGTACAAAAGTAACATCGCTACTTTCATTAAAAGAAGGTAAAATAAAATAAATATACAGTCCACTTTAAATAATCGAAGATCCGTGTATTGAGCTATAAATCACATACGTCGTCTAACCAAGCTCATACATTTCTTCCAAAATGAGCTGGGCAGCAATCCAACTGAAACCAAGCTTGCTGTCTTAAATTTAGAGGGACATCTTCCCACATATTAGGATGCTCGGTTTTTAGAAACTCTAAGAAGTTTTGCGAACTGACCCTTTCTGGCAAAAAATATGGTCCAAATAAACGATTTCCAAAAATTCCTACCCATACGTTAATGCTAAACTTATTTTGGATTTTTTTTGACCTAATAGCACGTGGATTTTGCTCTGCCTAAATATGTTGATTTTTGAAATTTACTATCCCACGTCGGGTAAAGCAAGATTCATCAGTCCATAATACGTTGGATAAGAAAGTTCTATTATTTTCTAATGTGTTAAGGATCCAACGACAAAACTTCACTCTGCGTTGTTCGTCGCCAGGACGTAGACCTTGATTTATTATTAATTCTTAATTATTTTACTTAGTTATCAAAAGTCTTTTAAATGCTACAAAAAAATAAATAATTAGTGGCAAAAGTTGTACTGTAAGTATGTAACCTTTGACAATTTAGATTAATGAACTTTCGTTTGACAATAATTGATTTTAGTGAAAATTTTGATGAAAATATATTTTTTTAATAAAATATTCGTTCATAGACTTTTTCAAATTACTCGACAACTGTTAAGCTACGATAAAAATGCAAGAGACAAAAAAGGTTATAAATTGAACATGGAATCCAAATTTTGGCAAATTAGAAGTCAGTGGCGCACCACAAAAAAGTTCTGGACGATAAAAGTGGGCCTGACCCCCGAAAAAATATCACCCTGTACGTTTTCAAATTGTTTACATATGTCAAAATTTGTGGACCATCATAGGTAATCTACCGTAAAAATTTGAATAAATTATCTTAAAAACTATAGGAGCTGTGTGGAAAATACTAAAAAAAAAAACAAAACTTTGACACCCTGTATCTCAAAAACGAAGCGATTCCGGATATATGTTTATATGACAAACTTCACTTAAAATAAGGTGCTCTATCAAATGCCAGAGTCCTGCTAGTATAAACTGACTCACCCTGTATATATTTGTTTGAGTTTTTAAAGCACTTGGTTTTAAATAATATTTATGTTATTTAAAATATAAAATATAATAATTTAAAATTTTATAATATAATTTCAGATTGTAATATTTATGTTATTATGAACAAACATGTCATAAAATAAAAGCGGTAAAGTTCATTTCAAATATTTAGAATATACAAAATATTATATACCTACCTATACACTGCTTTCAAAAAGTAACGATTAAATTCATTATTTTAGAAATTGAGATGTTTTCGAAAAAATCCACTGACACATGGATTTTGTTTTTAAAAAAGGCACTTTTTGACATACGACCTATATTTATGACGTCATCGTTGTTCGAGATATGACGTCATCGACAATTTTTTTTTTAGCAACCCCCAATTTTGACCACGCCATTTGAAAGAGCGTATCATTCTACATACGCATCATAAAAAATTATGGTGTTACTTAACAAAAATTTCAAGAAAATAATGTTTGAAAATCTTAAAATTTAATTTTCACAATACTGACAATGATAATGATTATGTAAAAAATCGACTAAATTAAATGTTCAAATTGTGCACCGTTGGCTGCCTGACAGTAGCGAAGACGATTAATAAATTCTTTTTGGACATTATCTATAACTTCAGGAGGTATACGATGTATCTCGTGACGAAAGAGATAGGAAGAGATCCAAGAAATGACATGTTCTTTCAACAAGATGGTGCACCTCCCCATTATGCAGCACCTGTCCGTGTTTATTTAGATGAGCTGTTCCCGAATCGTTGGATAGGGAGAAGGGGCCGAGTGAGTGGCCAGCCAGTTCGCCTGATTTGACACCCCTAGATTATTTCTTGTGGGGATACTTAAAAAGCAAAGTATACGTTACTAGACCGGTTAATTTAGAAGATTTAAAAGCAAAAATTCGTCACGAGATACATCGTATACCTCCTGAAGTTATAGATAATGTCAAAAAAGAATTTATTAATCGTCTTGGCTACTGTCAGGCAGCCAACGATGCACAATTTGAACATTTAATTTAGTCGATTTTTTACATAATCATTATCATTGTCAGTATTGTGAAAATTAAATTTTAAGATCCACAAACATTATTTTCTTGTAATTTTTGTTATGTAATACCATAATTTTTCATGATGCGTATGTAGAATGATACGTTTTTTCAAATGGCGTGGTCAAAATTGGGAGTTGCTATTTAAAAAAATTGTCGATGACGTCATATCTCGAACAACGATGACGTCACAAATATGGGTCGTATGTCAAAAAGTGCCTGTTTTAAAAACAAAATCGACGTGTCAGGGATTCTTTAGAAAACTTATTAATTTCTAAAATAATGAATTTATTCGTTACTTTTCGAAAGCATGTCGAATTACATGGAATATATACATATAGAATTCCAAAAACGATCTTTGAAAACTGTCGTGGGTGTCGGGCCCCGTAAACACCACAGACCTTATTTTATATAGTATAAAATAATGCCTCTTCGGTCTTTACACAGGGTGATTCTTAACCTATATGCATAAACTTGAGAAATTATAGCTGATGACAAATAATGACTAGATAATAATGGAAAAAAAAGTAGTAAAACATTTTTAGTTTCGGAAATAATTTGAAAGAAATGTTTACAAAAATTGATGAAGTAAAATTATTTGTTTATAAAAACTAAGAAGTAAACAAGCCAAGACGACACGTTTGGTATTTCTAGCAGACTTTGTAATCAGTTGTGGTCATATTCGAGTTTACTTTCACGCGATTAGAATAAAAGTAGGGCACATAATTTCTCAAACGAAGAACTTATGAACATGATACTGGCACACAGGGCATTTTATGAAATTCACCTTCTTTTCTAAATTTTAATTCTAATCATCACATAAGTATCAAAAGAGGTATAGTTAAATGTTTATATGACGGAGCAAGATTAATATCATCAACCTCAGATATTTTCAATAAAGAAAAAAGCGTTATTAAGAATATCTTAGAGAAAAATAATTATCCTAATGATTTTGTTGAGGAAACCTTTATAAAAATTGAAAATAGGCAAAATAATAATATTCCCAGAATAAATAGAGAAAATCCAATAACAACCATTACAATTCCTTATATTGCAGAAATCTCTGAAAGACTTAAAAGGCTTGGTAATGATTTTAACATAAGAAGGACATTTAAAACAAAAAATACTTTAAGATCAATACTTACTAAAACAAAACCAATTAATAATGGTCAAAATTCAAACAATTGTATTTACCAGATTCCTTGTGAATGTGGTAAATATTATATTGGTGAAACATCTAGACCATTACAAATAAGGATCCGCGAACATAAAAATTATGTTAGGGATTACCAAGTTGATAAGTCTACATTAGTAAAACATGTATGGGATAACGGTCACCGAGTTGATTGGACACAGGCTAAAGTTTTACAAAAGGAAGAAAAATCGGTTAAAAGAAAATTAAAAGAAAGTGCTTTCATTAAACTTAATGGTGATAATTGTATTTCGTCGGAAACAATATTCATAGATCAAACATGGCTTCCTCTACTCCAAAAAGATGTTACCAATGGAAAATTAATAATATCATAGTGATCAGTGCATGTGATGACAATTTAAATTAAAAATGTCAATCTGACAAGAACTACTTCTCGTTCATATAAAGAGTTCTCAACATAAAAATAGTCTACAGAAGAAGAGTTGAGGATCAACTCGAAACGTCTAGACGAAAGCTAGTTAAGTGTTTAATTTCTTTTAATTTTTTATTATAACTATTTTATTTGGACATATTTTAGAATATGACATGTAATATTATAAAATTTTGTATAAAACTGAAAAACCACTGATAAAATTTAGTCAATATATCAAATATTAATTTATCACACGTTAATACAGTGGTTTTTTGGGGCAAACTTTAGAAGTTTGCCTTGTTACTACACTTTGAATAATTAATTTGTATACTTCTGGTTTTCTGCCTTTTGTTATTTTACAGGTGGTGTAATCCCAAAAGAAACAAACTATGAATCGTCAAAATACACCACAAATAAGTTACAGACATTATCACCTTCTTTTATTTTTATTTGGAATAAATTGGTATTTCCGAAACTAAAAATGTTTTACTACATGTTTTTCATTATTAATCATTATTAATATGTCCTCAGCTATTATTTCCCAAGTTTATGCGTAGGTATAGATTAAGAATCACCCTGTATATAATATCTTGCAAATACATAGGCACTAAACATTTATTCCTAACCCACGCGGATTTCCACGGATATGGTAGAATATCGGCAGATTTGTTGATGACACCTAGATTTTGCTTAACCTACACACCTATATCTGAAATTGTATAATAAATTAGGTACCTGATATTTAATTTAAAAACACTGGATAAAAGTTAAAACTTGTATTCTTTAACACTGCTGCTATAGGACTAATGATAGAGTTAGGTAGGTCCTGGGTATAGGACTAATCTCAGTTAGTTTTTTTTGTTTTTTTTTGGTATTTCTTGTCTTTTCTTCTGTTGTTGTTATTTTTCTTTTTTCATATGATATTTGCTCATTTAAATTTACAATCTATATTTACTAATTTCGATAGGTTACAAGAATTTCATCACAATATTGACATCTTGGGAGCTACTGAAACGTGGCTAGTATTGTTGTATGTTGATTCCTATGTAGTTCCAATACCAGGATTATAAATTAGCACAGAGTTCGCCTTGCACGGCAGAGGAGGAGGAATATGTTTAGGTATATATTAAAAATATTTTATCTTATAAAGTAATATTTAAAAATAGCAGTCAGTCACTAGAGCAATTATGGATTAAAATTAGTGTAAATGGCAAACGATATGCAATTGGAAATTTAAGAAGTAGTGTGTTAGAATGTTTGGATAGTCTAGAAAGTTCACTGTCTTTAATATTACCTGAGAATGATATCGTTTTAATTTCTGGCGATCTAAACATATATATCTTCTTTCAAATTCAATTGCAAATAGTGGCCAATTGAGGGTTGGACATAAGTGTCCAATGCAAGCAAATACTAATATTATACAGGGTGAGTCAGTTTATACTAGCAGGACTCTGGCATTCGATAGAACACCTGATTTTAAGTTAAGTTTGTCATATAAACATATGTCGGGAATCGCTTCGTTTTTGAGATACAGGGTGTCAAAGTTTTGGGTTTTTTTTAGTATTTTCCACACAGCTCCTATAGTTTTTAAGATAATTTATTCAAATTTTTACGGTAGATTACCTATGATGGTCCACAAATTTTGACATATGTAAACAATTTGAAAACGTACAGGGTGATATTTTTTCGGGGGTCAGGCCCCCTTTTATCGTCCAGAACTTTTTTGTGGTGCGCCAGTGATTGCTAATTTGCCAAAATTTGGATTCCACGTTCAATTTAGAAACTTTTTTGTCTCTTGCATTTTTATCGTAGCTGTAACAGTTGTCGAGTAATTTGAAAAAGTCTATGAAAGAATATTTTATTAAAAAAAATATATTTTCATCAAAATTTTCACTAAAATCAATTATTGTCAAACGAAAGTTCACTAATCTAAATTGTCAAAGGTTACATACTTACAGTACAACTTTTGTCACTAATTATTTATTTTTTTGTAGCATTTCAGAGACTTAATAACTAAGTAAAATAATTAAGAACTAATAATAAACCAAGGCAAATACAAATAACTTTACAAATAACCCGGAATAATTTTATTTTCAAATTAAAATTTTCAAAATGTTATCCATTTTGTTGGATACATAATCGGCATCGCGTTTCAATAGACCTTCTTGCTGAAAATAAGTGATGAACTCATATGTCTTCGCAAGCATGTCTTATAAGCCCTCTAAGATCGTCAACATCTTAAACAGGAGGTGCATACACTTTTTCTTTAAGAAAGCCCCACAGAAAAAATCCATTGGTGTTATATCTGGGGAACCTGGGGGCCGTGCGATTGGACCTCCACGTCCAATCCACCTTTCTGGATAATTGTCGTCTAACCAAGCTCATACATTTCTTCCAAAATGAGCTGGGCAGCAATCCAACTGGAACCAAGCTTGCTGTCTTAAATTTAGAGGGACATCTTCCCAGATATTAGGATGCTCGGTTTCTAGAAACTCTAAGAAGTTTTGCGAACCCTTTGACCCTTTCTGGCAAAAAATATGGTCCAAATAAACGATTTTCAAAAATTCCTACCCATACGTTAATGCTAAACTTATTTTGGATTTTGTTTGGCCTAATAGCACGTGGATTTTGCTCTGCCCAAATATGTTGATTTTTGAAATTTACTATCCCACGTCGGGTAAAGCAAGATTCATCAGTCCATAATACGTTGGATAAGAAAGTTCTATTATTTTCTAATGTGTTAAGGATCCAATGACAAAACTTCACTCTGCGTTGTTCGTTGCCAGGACGTAGACCTTGGTTTATTATTAATTCTTAATTATTTTACTTAGTTATTAAAAGTCTTTGAAATGCTACAAAAAAATAAATAATTAGTGGAAAAAGTTGTACTGTAAGTATGTAACCTTTGACAATTTAGATTAATGAACTTTCGTTTGACAATAATTGATTTTAGTGAAAATTTTGATGAAAATATATTTTTTTTAATAAAATATTCTTTCATAGACTTTTTCAAATTACTCGACAACTGTTACAGCTACGATAAAAATGCAAGAGACGAAAAAGTTTCTAAATTGAACATGGAATCCAAATTTTGGCAAATTAGCAGTCAGTGGCGCACCACAAAATAGTTCTGGACGATAAAAGGGGGCCTGACCCCCCGAAAAAATATCACCCTGTACGTTTTCAAATTGTTTACATATGTCAAAATTTGTGGACTATCATAGGTAATCTACCGTAAAAATTTGAATAAATTATCTTAAAAACTATAGGAGCTGTGTGGAAAATACTAAAAAAAAAACAAAACTTTGACACCCTGTATCTCAAAAACGAAGCGATTCCGGACATATGTTTATATGACAAACTTCACTTAAAATAAGGTGCTCTATCAAATGCCAGAGTCCTGCTAGTATAAACTGACTCACCCTGTATATTCAATCCTAAATTTTAAGAAAAAACTTAAGATGCGTTTAATACAACAGTAACTAAAAAACAATCATGCGGAATAGACAAGGACGACTAATTATGGTTGGCAACTGAAATGTTTTGGAATTTTATGAAACTAAAATTATTGTTACCTATACAGGGTGGGCGAAATTCGAGGCTCACTATTGGGATCTCGGAAACGGTAAGAGATACGAAAACGGTTAAATTGGGGCAAAGTTGCGTAATTTTGTGACCAATAATATGCCGTCAAGAAATCCAGAATATCTACATTCGTTTTTGAGTTATTTCAAAAAAAAAACAAAATTTTGAGTTTTCGTTTTTAATTTTTTTTAGCTTTATTTGAGACTATATCAAAAAACTGTCAAGACTTTTTCATTGCCACTTTTTATGCTCTCTAACGTGGTAGTACAAAATTTCCGTTATGGCGTTTTGTCCGATCAGCACCATCTTCAACTTTATTTTTTTAAATAGGGACCCATAATGTTTCTTACGAAAAACGATAGAATTTTTTATTCTGATTCCAATGATGTATGATACTTTATAGTTTTAATTATTCTTTTTGCTCAAATACTAGGAATAACTTTTAAGACGATCGAATCTAGTATGCTTTGGGCTGATGGCATTTGTTATAAAACAATTTTAATTGTCAATACAATCTGACGTTTAAAGAGCTTCGCTTTAATGGTGGCCTGTTTGAACATACACTTTAATTTAAGAAAATTTTAATTTTAGATTCCGCTGACAAAAATATTTCTGTTATTATTATAAATTACTTTGTTATCATTATTTTAAATTTAATTCTACAGTACAACTTGTGTTACCATATAAAACCAAATTTGAACATTCAATAACATGATTTGGACTATTATTTTGTATTCTCCTGTAAATACTGTTATGTTCAAAACTACCGTTTTCTGTCAATTGTCTGTGCAGTTTCGAAAATGTCGTTCTATGTGGTTGTGGCCTTTCTGAGTATGTTTCAAAATATGTTTGTTCAGATCTGGTTGAATTTTTGTAACATTTAGGTATAATAAATATTCATCATATCACATTTTTCTTGATTTGTAAACGGCATTATTACTTATTATTTAAAGCGAAGCTCTTTAAGTCAACGTCAAATTGTATTGACAATTAAAATTGTTTTATAACAAATGTCATCAGCCCAAAGCATACTAGATTCGATCGTCTTAAAAGTTATTCCTAGTATTTGAGCAAAAAGAATAATTAAAACTATAAAGTATCATACATCATTGGAATCAGAATAAAAAATCCTATCGTTTTTCGTAAGAAACATTATGGGTCCCTATTTAAAAAAGTAAAGTTGAAGATGGTCCTGATCGGACGAAACGTCGTAACGTAAATTTTGTACTGCCACGTTATAGAGCATAAATAGTGGCAATAAAAAAGTCTTGTCAGTTTTTTGATATCGTCTCAAATAAAGCTAAAAAAAAAATTGAAAACGAAAACTTAAAATTTTGGTTTTTTGAAATAACTCAAAAACGAATGTAGATATTCTGGATTTCTTGACGGCATATTATTGGTCACAAAATTACGCAACTTTGCCCCAATTTAACCGTTTTCATATCTCTTACCGTTTCCGAGATCCCAATGGTGAGCCTCGAATTTCGCCCACCCTATATGTATATTAAACTAGATCGACTGCATTTAAACCAATATCGTACAAATATTAATAATAATAATAATAATATCTCTACCCCTCATTCTAATCACAAGGATTAGCCCGAAAGTCTGAATATTATCTATATATATTGGGTTATACTCTCCTCGGTATCTGTGATTATTAAAACAGAAGTCATTACGGCATGATGTTGATATACTTATTTACTACCACGTTTTACGAACTTATTAAGTTTATTGCGCAAATGAATTAATCCACTATTTCTTTTTCCTTAGAATTAAGTATTTACAAATTATTAATATTACCCTATTGCTGCTACTGTATCTATAATTGCATTTTTTGTATAAATTGTATCATTTGGGATTTCCCTTAGATACAAAAATAATAAATGAATAAAAAAATGAATAAAAAGTAATGAGAAAACAAACTGGACTCAAATATTCAAAAATCCAATATGGAGGCCATAATAAAAAAGAAAGTTGACGGTTGTTTCTCTGCCATCTTAAATGTCGTTGACAAAGGGATGTCATATTGGGATTCTTTGAAAAAAATGTTTGAATGGTTTAGTTAGAACCATCTAGCATTACCGGTTTTCAGTTTGACCTATATAAACAAATATCTAAATTTTCAAAAAAATTGGCAAGAATGCCTATTTTCAACAACATTGTACCTTAACTTTTTGAAATTCAATGTTGATAAAAGTAGTTTGTCCAAATTATTCCACCGAATTATACTTATTTAGATGTTTGACAAAATAACACTTTTCAGAATTTCTAAACATCTTGTATAAAATGATGGGGTTTGGTTTATATTACATACTTTGTTGATCTCTCTAGTGACCATTAAATATTATGCAGAAACCAGTACTTCATATATGTGTATTGTTGGTTGCATCAAATATCAATGTTAGTTATTTTTGCAGATTCGATTCATTATAGCAAATTATAATATTTAATTGTATATAAATGTTGCAACTTCAATATGTAGATAAATGATGGGGAATAGATGGTGATTCACTGCATAGGCGATTTCAGTTTAGTATAAGGAGGAAATCATAAATCAAATATTAGTAAAAATTTATTGACATTATAAAAAATTAAGTATTAGGCATATTATATACATACAAACATTTAAATTAAAAAAAAGTAAAGATACTGTGACATAATTTATCAACAATATTCTTAAATATCTACAATAACAAAAAATATAGGAACACACTTCAAGTAGTTATACACTTTCTAGGATACTAAACAGTGAATTAGTTTTAGACTCATGGAGATAAATATAATTATTTAAAGCATTGGTCTATAGATCTTATATATTCTACTCTGACGTAGGTAATTAATTAAAAACGGATGTTTATTTTAACTTAAATCCATCTGTAAAGTATCCTCTTTAAGTGATCTTCCAATAGAAAACAGATTTGGTATAATATTCACTTCCATTCGATTTCAATCCTAAGGAGATTTCCGTCGCCACCTCCTACGTAGATCTCGCCACTGTCCCCCACTGCAATTGAGTTGACGACGAAACCGACTTCACTGGTGCAGTCCAACTTAGCTTTGTCGTCCTCGAATCTGTACTTCTTTAACTTCTTGTCCCAACCACCGCTGAACAGGATGGTTTGTCCGTTGAGGACAGTGCCAGCTATCGCATTAATTACCATTTCGTGAGCACCCTGCAACAAGACCATATTAAGAAAAATGACTCGTGTCCATAAAACTAGATTATAACAGGATTACAATTTTTAAATATGTCGTACATTGTCTTCCAATTATTGGAAGAGAGAATCGCGATTTTAGTTGAACTATATTTGTGTTTTCTTTTATTAGTTTTAATTCTAATTCAATAATAAATATCATTTGATAACGAACAGTAAGAAGTATCAATGAAAATGGAGATTTGTTGTAGTAAATTGTTCAATGTATCTCAAAATATTTATAAGATAGAGCAATATTACAACATGCACTTACTTGAATTGTAGTAAAATGTCTGAAGTGAGTGTTATCATCATTTTCGATTACGATAATGTCTTTGCCCTCCTCTCTGTCAGTACAAGCCACATACTTATTGCCTATTAGGCCCAATGGGCTTCTGCCCGTATGGACTGCCTTGGTACCAAACTGGATCTGTTTTTTATGCTCCTCGTCTAAGCGAATGGCTGTTTAGAACAATATTTATATAAGTTAGAATTAATTTCCATCATTTCAACGATTATAATAAATTATAGAACTAAATGATGTGAAAACTTACAATCCAGATGAAGCTCTGTAACAACAAGGTCTGTATCTTTAACTGTGAAGAGGAAGTTACCAGACACAGCCAAGTCCCTGATGGGTTCTGCTATGTTTGTCTCACCTACTTCCTTGCCATGCCTCCAGACTACTACCTAAAATTAAAAAAATCGAATTAGTTCAGTAAAATTTCTCTGCTCTAAATAATTCTCTCTAAGTAACTTCCTCAATAGTGTGTTAAAATCCAACCAATCACCAATCAGATTTGTGAGTAGGTCTATGTCGGTATTAGTAAAAATCTGAAATGTTTTCAAAAGCAAACCTAATATATCCAGGAAAAAATACCAAGTACTAACTACTATAGTGTGAAAAATACCCTGTATCAAATAATATTACATGGTTAACGCGTTTAACTACATCCATTGGTCGGAGTTAAAATTTTTTTTTCTTAATTAGTCGTAATACTCTGAGTTCGTGTGAATTCAGCACCATGCACATCAAAAATAAAAAATCGAGAGCAAAATACAATATTAAGCTGAATTCATGTTATTCAGGAAGGGTGATCCACTGAAAATATTACTATAAAAACACATGGTACTAAAATTTAACACACCAACAAAAAAATGGTGATACTTACATTGCCAAGATTATCACCAGAATAAAGATATCCATCGGCGTAGAACAGTTTCCAGTATTCCGTTTGGTCATCTTTAACAATGGTGCGTTGCTCTGTAAGCGTGTTTAGGTCGAAGGTTTTAATGGTACCTTCGTTGGAGCAAGAGTAAAGGTGTTCGTCACTTGCAGCAACGGAAAAAACAGAACATGCATGCGCTTGCACTTCACCTAGTTTTTTCATGTCTGTGCTCCAAACCTGCAATAACAAATAATCGTGTTTTTAACGATTTCCTGTTTAAAGTTTCACAGTTAAAGTGTTTTAAACGGTTTAAAACTGCATTTTAAATTGTTTTCTAAAAATTATGTTACCTACTTCAGTGCAATTCAATATATTTCATGATTCTATCCTTTCAGATAAGTTATATTACATATGAGGTTGTTAAAAGTGATCGTGAAAATATAATGTATTTATAAAGTGGATACTCGAAGCGGATGGTTCTTTATGAAACATCGTGAAAATAATTGTTTTGAAAAAAACATTGAACTCATTTAGATGTTCCAAGAAATATATAGAAAACACTCTATGTACTAGTATTTCGGCTTGTTAGGCCTTTTTCAATAGAGTAAGTGTCTATAACTCAGTAATAGGTAATAGACACTTACTTTATTGAAAAAGGTCTAACAAGCCGAAATACTAGTGTATAGAGTGTTTTCTATATATTTCTTGGAACATCTAAATGAGATCAATGTTTTTTTCAAAATAATTATAATGTATTTAATTTAAAAAGGAAACATATCTAATAAGTGGCAAAGAATAGTCTCATGAAAAGTAAATTGGAGTAAGTACCTATTTTTTCATATAAACAGATAAACTGTAACTATATTTTACCGCTTGTTAAATGTAATGTTTGCAAAACGCAAATGTAAACAAAAATGTAGTTATTTAAATTTATGATAACATTTGAGGAATGTTTTTAATTTGCCAAAGTTGTATGGAGTGATCAACATGTCGTTTGCAATAATTACTTTCTACGTTTATTAGAATATGAAATGAATAAATAAATGAAAATTATTCACTGTTTAAAATAAGGATTTAATTTGATACTATTCCTTAGGTAGTAGCACTCAGAATTAAATAAATGCACTAACCCTACAGAAACACAAGAAAAAGAAATTAAATGTAAAATTCAAAGACAATTTATTGGTTTGGTTTTCTAAATTAACCACCAACATTGGCTCAATTAAGCTAAGCATATTTTTACCTTGACTCTTCCATCGTCCCCACCGGTGTATACTTTTCCCTTATGGTAACAAACTGAGGTTACATCCAACTTGTGTTTGTCTGCATCACTGACTCTGCTTCCAATGTGAAGATGAAGATGATCAGACATTTTCTGAAACAATAATAAAACCGATTATTTATATTTATTATGAAAGTTACTCAAATAGCTGCATATTTCTTGCAATTTACATATTATATTCATGTTGATTAGTTCGTTCTCATATGTGAGGATGTATTTTTTTCTTATACTGTGTTTTGTTTCTTTATGTTTGGTTTTTTCCCATCGTATAAATGGTTTCAGTACTGTTGGATCGTGTATTATAAAATAAAATAAAATAAAATAAAATAAAATAAAATAAAATAAAATAAAATAAAATAAAATAAAATATCAATATATGATCTGAAAATTTTAATTGGTAGGTAATATTACGAAAAAAGATCTATGATCGGCGAAAGTTTCAAGATCAAAATATGACTTTGTGCGCGAAGTAGCAGATATTGTATTGAATTAGTTTTAGTGTTGTATGTCATTCACATTTCAAATACATGTGATACTTTACTGTCGAATTTCAATAATTTAAGAAATAAATGTGAGGAAGTGAAAAATCGCCGCTGTAATAAAATTAAAGTAAGATTTAACAGAAAAATTTTATAAACATTTCTTCAATATATTGGTTTTAATACTTTATAATTTTACTAGTACTAATACTAAATCGAATATAGTAGTGAATTTGTTTAAACTATACACCCTTTATTATTGAGTATTATGAGCAAACGTGGAACTAGTTATTAAACATTAATGATATGAAAGAACTTTGTAATAATTTAAGTAAAATTTGATCAAATGAAAATGTACCGACAATACAAATAATTATTTATGTGATTATTATAAGACCTAAGCACTGTGCTGTAGCCAGAATGTACATCATATTAAAATTTGAAAATGAAGCTTGAGGGCACTGAGTTTACAACAACAAATTAGTTCTAATCATCATCAAATGATGTAAAGAGCCTTTGCAAATGTACTGAGAAGTGATTTTGGTGCTGTGAAGAATTAGGTCGGTATTGTATTTTATATCAAAACAAAGGTTCCAACACAATATCAATTAAAAAAAATCACCACAAATTAACAAGCAGCCTGTAAATTATGCACTTTAAATCAAATGTTTCACTTTCATGAACAATATCACACATTAAATAAAATTCGGCGTACCACTGTTACAAATTATTCTTTGATACAAAATATGTTTAGTCGTTGCTTCGACCACATGAATTTACTTACTGAAAATTATTTGTTATTCGTTAACTGCTTTCTCACTAACTCTCAGAGTTGACTTAGGTCCTGATCGGACCATACAGGCTTTATATTCCTTTTTTCAGGTGATCATCTGACCAATACACCTCAAGTGGAACTATTTTTAGTATCCACCCCACTACATTCATTGGTGATAAATAATAAAAACGTAATGAAGGAAAACAATACTAATTTTATTTTCTGTTATGGAATGTGCGAAAACAAGTGGTTGAACGCACCGCCTCGGTACAACTCTAATTTTAGTGCCGTAAAATTTGTTTGACACCATGTCCGTCGTTAAAAAAATAAACAAAAAATATATAAAGCGTTCGGTTCGGAATAAAGCACATTTTTATATTTTTTTCGGAAATAAATGGATGAAATACTGACAACCACCTTCTAAAACCACCCCTTCTATAAAATGTAACGGCACTGTAAAAATAATGTCGAATAAGCATTCCGAAGATGAGATGAGCCGGTAGCTCAGGGGGTAGTATCTCGATCGCTAAACGCAGAGGTCGTGGGTTCGAATCCCCATTCCACCAAATTATGTTTAATTAAAGTGCCTACTAGTAGATTAAGGCTTATTCGCAGAGAGAGGTTGGCAATCATCCTTGTGAGAGATTAAAATCAGTTGATGTTTGACTGTCCACCTGGCTAATGAGGTTTTCCAGGTTTCCCTCATTCCAGCATTGAATGGTGGTTAGGGCTTGCCAAACTAAGTCGCTCCTGATAATCGCTCGCATCTAAATAATAATATTCCGCCCCTCTCTCATACACGTCTCAGACTTTAGGGCTAATACTTGTGATTAGAATGAGAGGTAAAAAAAAATATTATTAATAATATTATTATTATTGTTATTATTACATGTACAGCATGTTGCTTTAATAAAAAAATACAGTGAGGTAGGTACCTAATTATTTACACGTACTGAGCTCATTTGTTTTAGTGTAATGATGGTTGATCTCATGGCTACCCCGATATCAAGATAACACCTGGATAATGGAATGGTGGATATCAAGGATTTTTGACTGTTCACAAAAAATCCTTTGTTGAATATAGGTATTTAGGTAATTTTAAGCGGAACGCCATATTGAAACCAACTTATTATTATTTTTAAAGTAAAATATAAAACGTTTGAAATATTTAGTTAAAATAGATTAGTAGAATCGTTCAGCCCCTTTGGTTTAGTAGCTGCGTGTTAAATTATATTTTGTACGAAATGTCGTAGTTATATATTATTGGAAAAGATATTTGATTTTCTAAAAATAAATGTGAAATTTCAATAATAAAAAAATTTAACTATTTGATGAGAAGTGGTTTGTGATCCATCAGATTAAAAAGCATTTTGCCATTATAAACCACTTAAAATGAAGTAAATTGGGTGAGGGTGGAACTCTACTTTTGAACACTCTATCAAATCGTAATTTCTTCTCTAGCACGTATCTACGTCACTATATTGAAAAAACTATGCGTTTCAATTCACATTTTTTCAATCAGAAATTTGATCTAATAGAGAGAAATTTTGTTAACAAAAGTACTTAATCAGCGAATAACATCAAAAGTGGCGGCATTGGCATTGGCATTGGTTTCAATTACACTATGCAGTGTCTTCTGATTTGATACCACATTTGACATCTGACAGGGTTAATTTAATAATAATTATTCAATACAAATAAGAAACATAAATAAACTGTAAAAAAGACCGAATCAATGCATGTAATCTTCAAAGGTACCTATAAATTATTATTATTATTATTATTATTATTATTATTATTATTATTATTATTATTATTATTGATTATTGATATTGATTGGATTTTGGAACTACTCATTTCTCACGCAGCCTGGTAGTCCTCTTCGACCACCAGCTCAAGACAATGTTTGTCATTGAGTTCTAGACTCCTGCCGAGACCAATAATGTCTTGAAAGTGGAGGAGAAACGGACGAAATATCGAGACCTTCTCTTCGAACTCCGCAGACTCCATCCAAAACATACTGTGAAGCTTGTGGTGGTGATAATAGGAGCCCTCGGTGGAGCAAGAGATACACTGCTTTCGGAACTGAAGATCATACCGGCATGCCGAAATTCGGCAGATCTAGCCGGAAGAATGCAGAAGGCGGTCATTCTCGAGTCATTACGTCTGCTCAGGGCACACGATTCCCGGACTCAGTAGTTACTCACCCCACGGACGTGGGGAGTAGCTACTGATAACCACCAGCAGGCGGCCGACCCTGAGAATCGGAGCCAGGGAACCGGTCGACTGCATTTCGACAAAAAAACAAATAATAATAATAATAATAATAATAGACCAGATAACTTCAAGATAAAATAAAAACAGGCGTCGATTTGACATAATAAGTCAGCCTGTCTCTGTCAATTTATGCGCAATTCGTTCTAGCCTTAAGCTCCACAAATTAACCTCAAGCATGCATTTTTAACTACTTGAATCCGCCAAATATTATATAAGCACTAATCCAAAAACCATAAATAGTGTCGCCAGAACTAATTTAGATAAAACTAGTGATTATTAATTTTTTTTTGGATAAAATATATCTACAATACGATGGAACAAAAATTATTTAAATATTTTAATGTAAAATATCTTTTGCCTTTCTCATGAAAAAGTAAATATCAATGGCAGTAAATACGAACACTTATCATAAACGTTTATGTCAAAACAAAACGTGAATGCAAGGATTATTGATAAAGGTTCATATATCATCGATATTTGCCAACTGCCACTTATATTTGCAGAGGGCAAAATAAATATTAGTTGAGTTTGTGTTATTACATCTTATTAAAATCCATCTGTATTATACCTACTGCGAACTTAACAATCATGATTCTCAATTTTCATAAGTTAACTTAGCAAATCAATTGAATAAAACAGACGGTTATTCCCATGGGATTTAAAGACCAAAAACCAATACAAATATAAGATAGTATCGAGATTGATAGAATTGGTTTTTATAATTAATTTGTTTTGCAATAAACGTTGTTCCCGACCTGTGGCATATATAACATACCACCGGAATAAAGTGTTTCAGTTCATTTCATGAGTGTTTTTACACTCACAGTATTTCCTTGGGGGTTGAATAATTTAATAAATAAATATCTAAGTAGTAATTTATCTCGTCAAAAATATACCTCATGTTACGCCTATGCTTTGCATTTGTTTACCTAGGCTAGCGTAGAAATGATGTTTTAACGCTTTAACACCAAAATATTTACTAAACGCTAGCCAAGGAACATCTGGAAATTTCATGATCTACTCGTATGCTTTCCTGAATAGTTGAGAAATATTTCCTTCGCGTTAGGTTCCAATAGATAAGACTAGAATTTTCAGGCGTTTAAATATAGTTTTAAACATATCTTGTTTGTTTCTAAGAATAAATTAGGTGTCAATTAATTGAGAAACAAAGTACTTTTCGGCATGTGATAATTGAAAAAGTTTGTTTTTAGTTGAGTAAGGACCTATAAATATATTTTCAAACTATTTTGAGATAATTTTGAGAGGTACCGATCTATTATTCCGTGCTGATATCATTTATTATTATCGAAATTTTTAGATATTAATTCTATATTTTCCAATTTCAAAAAAATTTCAAGACATCTTACTATCAGTTGGGATACTGTACAACAAATAACGAATGAATAATGGAAAAAAATATATCTGATCGACACGAAAGGTGTAAAAATAATAGGTGGGTCCCATTTTTTTATAAATGTCCAAGGGCTACGTGGATTTTTTGTTATTATAAAAAATATTTCGTAAGTAGTAATGCCGTGCGTATGTAAATCTTTAAAATTTGTGCAATTTTGGGAACAAAATAAGGGACTTTATCCAACATAAGATGAGTAAATATGATATGCCATTTCACAATTTTCAAATTTTGAGGAACCAACAGACCCATAGCAATGTTACTTATATGAAACGAAATAGAATAGCAAAAAATGTAGAAATTGGTTTTAGAAAACTTACAGAGTTTATTATGTAAGAATTTTCTGGAGATCAATGTGTTTTGTTCTGTACAGAAAATGTAGAAATATGTAAAATAAAGACAAAATACATACAATATTTAAAAAATTTATTAATTTTATATTTCTATGGGAAAACTGTAATAACAATAATAACATTACCATTAAAACTGATTTTTATAGAAAACATATTTTGATTTAAATGTAAGTAAACTGAAATGAAACATAACTTTACAATTATTTAATTATTTAAGTAGTTTTCATTTATCCATTCTAATAATTTAATTTTGGATAATAAATAAAATAAAATATTGTATTTAACATAGTTCTGGCAACTCAAAAAAAAAAAAAAATTTCACCAATGTCTCAATGTCACCTATATCGTACAAAAATTATAATTTTTGTTTTTAAATGTTGGTAACAACAAATTTACATCCTTTGTTTTGCCTGTTGTGCTATAGTTGCTATAGTAATGGTATAGAAATGGTATATAAATCATAACCTAACTAAATTTTCATCGAAAGAAAAGTTGATATAGGTAATAGTCAATGAAACCAACTGTTCCAGAATATGTATAAAAATCTCTATACGAGAATTGAATTTTCTGATGATTTTTCTTTGCTTTCATAGGTGTAAAATGTGAAAAATAGTATAAACAACGCGTTTCATAAGGCGTTTATCGCACTTATCCTT
This sequence comes from Pogonocherus hispidulus, assembly GCA_963924545.1. Taxonomy (NCBI): domain Eukaryota; kingdom Metazoa; phylum Arthropoda; class Insecta; order Coleoptera; family Cerambycidae; genus Pogonocherus; species Pogonocherus hispidulus. The sequence goes on from OZ004700.1 coordinate 16,191,553, forward strand.
TAGTAAACTCGCCGCTTTGCGGCTCGTTATAAAAGTACGCCTTATGATACTCGTTGTTTAATATTGCTTATTACCTATACAGAAAATAAAAGAAAATGCACTGAGAATGGTTTATTGACATTTAAATTCAATTATATATGGTACGAGTGAAACATTACACACATGAAAAGACATTTGACAACGGTCAAACTACCTACTTCTTTCCTTTCTTCTTCTTCTTCTGTGCGTCTGGCCAAGGAAATCCCCTCCACTTCAGCAAATCCTGGACGTTATGGCAGGTGGTGTAAGCATTTTCCATGGCCGTCTCTGTGAAAATGTCGACAGTACACCTCGCACTTTTTGATCTGCCTTTCCTCCCTCCGGCTTTTTTCGGTTTTCCAGCTTTCTTTTTACCCTTGTCACCGTTTTTGTTGTTTTTCGGCTTTTTCTTCTTTCCTTTACCGCCCATTTAAATAATCGTACGTACGGATATATGGTAACTGAATTTCTGCTGCCAAAAGTGTTCTTGTTTCATCAATAACCGATCCGTTGCTAGGAAGGAACTAGACAAATACCATTGGAAAATATCTGTGATCTGAAGAAGGGTGGTAACATAAACCACACAATAATAATTATTTTGCTGTGTTACTTATTATTTTAATGTGAACCGGCAAGTTCATGGGAATTTTGAGAAGCATCCGTATTGGGAGAAACACAAATACATGTGTATGTGTTTAACAATATTTTTGTGGATTGACGAATTTCAACAGGATATGCCACTGACAATAGATAAAAACGTCTTTTGGTTGCCATCTTTTTAATAAAATATTGTCTATATCTATGCTTTCAATTATACAAATATTTGTATCTAATATCCAGCTAGAGAAATGTGTTTTACCAGAAGTTTCAGACAACAAAGATAGATATGTATATAAAATAGAAAATAAAATAACATTTCATTTTATAGAACAATGAAACACGTTTCTATGTATTTTACTACTATATTTTTACAAAATTTGTGACTGCAGTTTCGACTTGCATAGTCATTTTCAAGCAATCATTCAACCGAATCATTGTTGAATTATTGCTTGAAAATGACTTTGCAAGCCGAAACTGCAGTCACAAATTTTGTAAAAATATGGTGGTAAAATAGATAGAAATGTGTTTCATTGTTCTACAAGATGGTAAATTACCACATAGTAATGACTTCCTCAATCAACTTTTTGACATTTTATATTTTATATACCTGCATTGTAAGAACTGTATAGTGTCTTTATCTCAAACTTCTGATGGAGCTCGTTTCTGTAGTTCGTTATTAGATATAAATATTTGTATGATTTAAAACATAGATATACATAGTAAATATTGTTCTATAAGCATTTTTAATACAAAATTGAGAGTAGTTAGATGTAAATGTAAGAAAACAAAATTTATTCATAAATTTATCATAAAACATCATTATCATATCATATCATTAAAGTGATACTGTGACTATCCATTTCAAATTTCAATATTTCAAAAGTTTTAACTTACTTTTTCAGAACTATAGAAGTTAAGCTCAGAAACCTCTTAGTGTATCTGTTTCTGCTTAATTTAAAAAATCTTTTGCTTAGTGATAGTAACTTTAACTGATTTTGCCTTAAAATCTAAATAGCTGTAAATATTTCGAAAATATTTAGAACGAAATACCTAAAACCGACTAAACTTTTCCGAAAAAGATATTGTATCTATATTTTTTGATGGACGCTCGGTGACTTTACTGTTAAAGTGAGATAACATTCACAACACACCGTGCAATTATCATATTCATGTATTTTTTCTAAGGAGAATAAGTACGACGAATTTTGCTTCTTATAGAATGTACCATAAAATATTGCATGAAAGCTATTTCAGTTATATTTATATTATATGAATACGGGTATTTAAGAAAAGTGTTCATTTTATTCTAAAGGATATTATAAGTCTTTCAATAAAACACTATATCTAGAGTTTGCAACAAATAAAGAAAATCATTTCTTTGAAGTAGAATGAGGCTATAGAAATGTATTTTATAAATGTTTACATATAGAAACTTCACTCATCAGCCACCGTAAGTGCCCAAGCTTATGCCGTGTAAATTTTCAAGTAAATACTGTAAAAAATTGTTTTTAAATCCGCAAATACTCTTTTTAAAAATATATTTACTGAATATAAAACAATTATCACATGTTTTTCTGTCGTTAGAAATACTATTTAGGTATATCTTATTTTTAGATCTCCAGAAAAACAATATTAGGTGCGTTCTTTGTAACACGTATCTTGTGCAATATTTCAAAACATGAAGAATGTACATTTTGTTTGTTGTTTAGATAAAGAGTTTGGGACATAATTAGAGCATGTGACTAATATTACAGAAATACTTCTTCGATAACAAATAAACATGTTTAGCTCAAGGAATGGAAAAAGACGTATTTGTTTTCCAAACTTCAGTTTTTGATAACCCAAGGTGATTGCTGGTACGAATTTGAACCAAACTTTACCAAAAATGTGCAAAAAGAGAAAGCCCAGGTCATATCTAGGTACGTGAGTTTCTTTATTTTCTTATGTACATTTTTCGAATTAGGTTTATTAGAAGAAATATTCCAATATAGTAAACTAAAACTGATGATACTTTAATAAACACGCAGTATGAACTATAGCTGGCTGCAGATTAATGATCAAAATCGCTACAGAATGTTTAAGAGTCCATTCACTAGGTCGAAATAAGCTCTAAATCGGCGTTTGTCTCGTGTCTAATTATAAAAAAACTATAAAAGATAGCGACTTTTAGTAAAAAAGTATTGAAAGATAAGACTTTAATCTAAGTCCCTATAGTAGTAATTTTTGACAATTCTTTTTATTTTTAAAATTCCAGGCAAACAATCTTGTACTAAAATAGCGTATTTTCAAAAATTATTTTCTCTAAAATACATGTATTAAACAATAATTTGCTTCTATAGGGATCTAGTTTATCTTTTGATCTTTCCGGTGATATATAATTTATAACACTAAAAAGAAATTTTGTTACAATTATAAGACAAATCCGGTACCCTTGCAATGAGGGCTAACTTTATTCCCATGCGCCTTTTTACTTCGGCTTTACGTGCACCTCCGAAATCTTAATAATTCGATAGTTGGAATATACAAGTCTCCACCCATCGGCCACCCATCCTCTCAATCCGACCCAACATTCTTGCCTCTCAAATCTACAGAGAATGGACCCTTAAGAGCTAAAATTTTACCATTCGATTAAAATTCCTGTACCTATGTACTTGTATTTAATGCTTCTTAAGTCAGTCGTGAAATCACAATCATTTTTCATTCGAATTTATTTTTATAGCCGTAATTTGTACTCAAAACCACTGATGATGAAATTTAGTTCATTTATCAAATATTTATTTTATTGCATTTTATACAGTGGTTTTTTTGGGGCAAACTTTAGAAGTTTGCTTTTTTATAGCATATTCTTAGCATCATTTATTAGCTTATTTAACTATTTACATGTTTCTTAATTAAGCCTAAAAGTTAACTAAGAAATAAATTATGAATGAAGTTATTAATATTATGGTTCAATAAAGTTATATTTCCTCGTATGTAACGGAATAACCTTATTAGTTTAAGATATGTCGCAAACAACTACTTTGCGTACAGTATGCACATCCCAAAATTGAATTACAGCGACATAACCTGCGACAACTTATTGTCTTTAATACATGTTTCTTTTTAATAGTGTTATCTACATTTTTTAAATTATGAAATATTAAACAAGCATCTACATTACATTAAAAATACTTATTTTAGTTTACGTAAGTACCTGTTGTACTGAATTTTATGAAAAAATAAAACTGAAATTGTAGCAATCCTCCTTAGCCTAATGTACGATATGTATTTCTGCTTCCTCCGGCGTCTTCAGGCACATGTGTGGCAGGAGGTTTAACATCTAAGGATTGTTAAGAATTACAAGAAATATATGACAATTGAACTGATTAAATAAAAATAATTTCAAAGTCAAAATTGTCAGTTCGTAGTAAGGTAAGTATATAGGACATTAGGAAAATTTTATTAAAAAACATCTAAAAACTGAAAATTTTGACATTGCAATTATCAGTTCAATTAATTTATAATTAAGGAATTATTATTATTTGAAAAATATTAATTAATTAATAAATGAATTAAATGTATTTAAAAAAATATAAGAAAATTATGGTAATGTTGAACATTAACGACAATATTTAATGACCAAACAATCTGACTATTTTACTTTCTTATTTATAGCATCATTACCTTAAATACTATCCTCATAGTCCTTATTTTAACTGAAACTTCATATATTTCTTGTAATTTTTAACAATTCTTAAAGCAGAAGTACATATCGTATATCAGGCTATGGAGGAAGGAGGAAAACTGAAAATGCTACAATTTCAGTTTTGTCAGTAAAAAATAAAAATGTGTTCACTTATAATTAATTGCCCAACAGGTTTGTATTTTACCGTATAAATTTTGATTGTTTAATGAGAAACTGTTGCCAAGCAATTAGACGAGAAAACCTGTCAATTATTAAAAACGCGACACCGAAGGTAGAGCGTTTTTAGGTTGACAGTTTTTCGAGTCAAATTGCTAAAGAAACAGTTTAGAATTTAAATAATACAAATTTATCCGGAATCAATACAAACATCGAGTGTAATTCCGCAGAACAATTTAATGAATAAGAAATTTAGAAACATATAATGCAAACTGTATTTATGAAACACTAAAAATAAACACATTTTTATTTGAGCATCACCGAATCGATTCATTGTTATTGTTTAATAATTCAATAACTTGCTGACAGAAATGTCAAACTATTTATTTTGGCAACGGACACCGCGATAATTTATTAAAAAATGAATAAGTGAAACAACCACTAGTGCAATTGTCGCTGTAAAAGTTGGAGGTAACTTTTGTCGGTGTCAAAGTGACAATTGCACTGTGGCATATGCGATTTTTATATATAAATTAAATTGTCACTTATAATTGCACAATAGGTTTGTATTTTACCGGATAAATTTGGATTGTTTAATAAGAAACTGCTGCCAAGCAATTAGACGAGAAAAACTGTCAATTATTAAAAACGCGACACCGAAGGTAGAGCGTTTTTAGGTTGACAGTTTTTCGAGTCAAATTGCTAAAGAAACAGTTTAGAATTTAAATAATACAAATTTATCCGGAATCAATACAAACATCGAGTGTAATTCCGCAGAACAATTTAATGAATAAGAAATTTAGAAACATATAATGCAAACTGTATTTATGAAACACTAAAAATAAACACATTTTTATTTGAGCATCACCGAATCGATTCATTGTTATTGTTTAATAATTCAATAACTTGCTGACAGAAATGTCAAACTATTTATTTTGGCAACGGACACCGCGATAATTTATTAAAAAATGAATAAGTGAAACAACCACTAGTGCAATTGTCGCTGTAAAAGTTGGAGGTAACTTTTGTCGGTGTCAAAGTGACAATTGCACTGTGGCATATGCGATTTTTATATATAAATTAAATTGTCACTTATAATTGCACAATAGGTTTGTATTTTACCGGATAAATTTGGATTGTTTAATAAGAAACTGCTGCCAAGCAATTAGACGAGAAAAACTGTCAATTATTAAAAACGCGACACCGAAGGTAGAGCGTTTTTAGGTTGACAGTTTTTCGAGTTAAATTGCTAAAGAAACAGTTTAGAATTTAAATAATACAAATTTATCCGGCATCAATACAAACATCGAGTGAAATTCGGCAGAACAATTTAATGAATAAGAAATTTAGAAACATATAATGCAAACTGTATTTATGAAACACTAAAAATAAACACATTTTTATTTGAGCATCACCGAATCGATTCATTGTTATTGTTTAATAATTCAATAACTTGCTGACAGAAATGTCAAACTATTTATTTTGGCAACGGACACCGCGATAATTTATTAAAAAATGAATAAGTGAAACAACCACTAGTGCAATTGTCGCTGTAAAAGTTGGAGGTAACTTTTGTCGGTGTCAAAGTGACAATTGCACTGTGGCATATGCGATTTTTATATATAAATTAAATTGTCACTTATAATTGCACAATAGGTTTGTATTTTACCGGATAAATTTGGATTGTTTAATAAGAAACTGTTGCCAAGCAATTAGACGATAAAAACTGTCAACTATTAAAAACGCGACACCGAAGACGGAGCGTTTTTAGGTTGACAGTTTTTCGAGTCAAATTGCTAAAGGAAACAGTTTAGAATTTAAACAATACAAATTTATCCGGTATCAATACAAACATATCGAGTGTAATTCGGCAGGGCAATTTAATGAATAAGAAATTTAGAAACATATAATGCAAACTGTATTTATGAAACACTAAAAATAAACACATTTTTATTTGAGCATCACCGAATCGATTCATTGTTAGTGTTTAATGATTCAATATCTTGTTCACAGAAATGTCAAACAAATTTTTTTGGCAATGGACATCGCGATAATTTATTAAAAAATGAATAAGTGAAAAAACCACTAGTGCATTTGTCACTTTAAAAGTTGCAGGTAACTTTTGTCGCTGTCAAAGTGACAATTGCACTGTGGCATATGCGATTTTTATATATAAATTAAATTGTCACTTATAATTGCACAATAGGTTTGTATTTTACCGGATAAATTTGGATTGTTTAATAAGAAACTTTTGCCAAGCAATTAGACGAGAAAAACTGTCAATTATTATTAAAAACGCGACACCGAAGGTAAAGCGTTTTTAGGTTGACAGTTTCTCGAGTCAAATTGCTAAAGGAAACAGTTTAGAATTTAAACAATACAAATTTATCCGGTATCAATACAAACATCGAGTGTAATTCGGCAGGACAATTTAATGAATAAGAAATTTAGAAACATATGAATGCAAACTTTATTTATGAAACACTAAAAATAATAGCTATTTATGATATGAGTGTTAAAAGTAATGTTTTATTTTGTTAGTGAAAAAGTTTGCGAAACGAGCGAAGCGAGTAAAGCAATTTCGTGAACAAAATAAAACTTACTTTTAATACAAATATCATACAAAGTTTTTTGTATAACTGTCCTATTTTGATAATAAAATAGATAAATTTAATAAAATCACATTTTGACATCTCTTGCCAGTTTATTATTTTTTGACGTTTCAATAATAATTATTATTGCATTTGCTATGAAGTGGCTGTGTTAGGTGGCGCCGAAACACCTTAGTTACCAATAAACAATATTGTTTATTTTACTGCTATTTGGTTCAGAAAAAAGATAGTATTAAAAATTAAAAATATTCAGTGTTAAAAATATTTTTAACACGCTACTTTGTAAACATCAACTTTTAACACATTTGACAGCCATTAAAAATGTCACTTTTAACGACAGTTGTACAAAAACATATTTTTATTTCAGCATCACTGAATCGATTCATTGTTAGTGTTTAATAGTGGCGTTCGGTAATTACCTCAGATTGATCTTTTTAGTCCGTATCGTTCATCAATTACATCTAGAGGTAGGGGAGGTAAATCTTGATCGTTCAGAAATTAAATCAGATCGATCAGAGCAAGATCTGTTTGCTCTAAGCATTTCGGCCGAGGAGAAAAATTAATCTGAATTTGTGAGGTTGTGGTGGTCATGGTTGTCAATTGTCATTGACTTTTTGAAGTTGTAGTTGGTAATTTTGTAGTGTAATGTTCCTAAGAAGTCTCCAAATTTTTCCGCAGACATTCTAAAATGTTCTTTAAACTGCCTGGCAGAAAAAATTTGGCACAGTTTCTTCAGCGAAGTTTTCATTTTTTTCCAAACAATTTGTAACTATATTCTTCATCTTCATCTTGAAAAATTATTTCATATCCTTGGACTGCATTTAAAATGGTTGATTTTACAATATTCATTATTTAAGTAATTCGAAAAGGAATATAAACAAACCGTCAACAAAGTCAAAACAGAAAAGGTGAGGTTATATATTATGACTTATGGAATCGATTTCGTTCATTTATTTTCTATTTGTCCGTCTCATCTGGAATCACGTGACTGTAATCTCGTCGCATCCGTGAGCATATTACCGAACGCAACTATTAATTCAATAACTTGCTGACAGAAATGTCAAACTATTTATTTTGACATCAGACATCGCGAGAATTGATTAAAAAATGAATAAGTGAAAAAAACACTAGTGCATTTGTCACTGTAAAAGTTGCAGGTAACTTTTGTCACTATCAAAGTGACAATTGCACTGTGGCATGTGCGATTTTTTATATATAAATTAAATTGTCATTAAAATTCAATACAAAGGGTACGTAACCAAAAATAATTATTTTTAATGTAATGTAGATGCTTGTTTAATATTTCATTATTTAAAAGCTATAGATGATAACACTATTAAAAAGAAAAATGTATTAAAGACAATAAGTTGAGGTTATGTCAGGAGATGTCGCTGTAATTTAGTTTGGGCGGTGCATACTGCACGTAAAGTAGTTGTTTTCGGCATATCTTAAAAATAATAAGGTACGCATTCCTTTGCGTACCTAGGTTATAGGTACACAGAGGAAATATAAAACTTTATCTCTTAGTTAACTTTTTGGCTTAATATTTAGAAGATTGCCTTGATACTATACTTTTAATATAATATTTAATTTGAATACTTGTGGTTTCCTGTTTTTTATTATTCTACAGGAGGTATAATCCCGAAACGACTACAATGAATTATTAGTTTAATTTTTTTTTAGTGAAGATATTTCTGGAATTCTATTTTCCAACCTTCCATTCAGGTTAAAGCACCAGAAAGATCGAGATGAATTCAGTAGATCTAATAATAGCCTAATCTAATTTTAGAAGGTTTTTCTCTGTTTATTGATATTTATGCACAAATTTTTAAGATAATAAAATTACTATTATAGTAATTTTTTGGTTTGTTATAGTTGTTATATTTAACTCTATAGAAAGCACTATATTAGGCAAAAATTGCACAAAAAAAAATGCCAAAATTTAATATGTATATGCAAATATAATTTTTTATTTGCAAAATCCTTATTATTGTTAAGGGTCCATTCACTGTAGACTTGACAGATATGAATTCTGGGTCGGGTGGAGAGGTTGGGTAGCCGATGGGTGAAGACTTACATATTTCCACTACCGAATTATTTAGATTTCGGAGGTGCACGTAAAGCCGAAGTAAAAAGGCACATGGAAATAAAGTTAGCCCTCACTGCAAGGGTACTGGATTTGTCTTATAATTGCAACAAAATTTCTTTTTAATGTTATAAATTATATATCACCGGAAAAATCAAAAGATAAACTAGATCCCTATAGTAGCAATTTTTTTTTAATACATGTATTTTAGAGAAAATAATTTTTGCAAATACGCTATTTTAGTACAAGATTTTTTTGCCTAGAATTTTAAAAATAAAAAGAATTACAAAAAATTACTACTATAGGGATTTAGATTAAAGTTTTATCTTTCAATACTTTTTTACTAAAAGTCGCTATCTTTTATAGTTTTTTTATAATTAGACACGAGACGAACGCCGATTTTGGGCTTATTTCGGACTAGTGAATGGACTCTTAAATGAAAATACTTCATCAAAAAAGTCATGTCACTAAGAAACGTAACAAATAATATTCGATTTATTTATTGTGCGATAAAATGCGGAATTTATTTTTCAGGTTATTAAATACTCGTAAGTATAAAATATAAACAAATTTTATAATAAACACAAATTAATAAACATTGCAAAGTGTGCAAAAATAAAAACAGGCGAGGTTTCGACCATCATTTCTACCAAGATTCCTGCAACTATTTATTTGCATGAGACTTGTGGCTTCTTTAAATATACCTAACACTGAAGTAGTTTTCCACATAACACCAAAACACTGTACTGCACTACGTTGGCATCATCTAGAGATGATTAAAACTGACTAAACTAAACGAAACTAAAACTAGTTTTAATTATCTCCGGATGATGACAACTTGGTTGGTGAAACGCGCGTCGAGTGCAGTATAGTGTTTTGGTGTTATGTAGAAAACTACATCAGTGTTATTTTCACACACCAAAAGTTCCAACCCCTTCCAAGATCTTTGAATATATGTAAAATATTTTAATGATGTATCCATTAAAAATCGATTAATTTGTTAGAGTAATTTCTAGTTGTTTTTCTTCTAATACTTCTAATGTTAATATATGTAAAAAATCTGACTTTCCTGACTACATAAAAATTTAGAAACACCATTCATAGTTAAGAAATGAGAAGTATTCCGTGATTAGTGAGGAAACATTTGGTTTCCCGCTATGTGCAAGAGAAGTATTTATAAACAATACTAAAAAGTAATAAACTTGTAAGAATATAATTTTCTACGGTTTCTTTAAGATATGTTGGAATATCTTGAATTTATATGTAACATTGTAAAACAAATTTTGACAAGCCAAGTAAGTTTAACATGCGGTCAAGTAGCGAACCCCTAATATGGGGTACCATTGTACTGGGAAAAAAGTGGGGATTCCATTTCTGTTTTAAATACAGGGCGTTGCAATTTAAAAAATGTATGATGACATCACAACTCTAAAACAAATGCAGATAATACAAAATTTTTCATGTCAGCACGTGCATGTCTTTTTAAAAAATAAAATCGACCGGTCACGGCGTTTTTTGAAAAATCACTCTGTATAAAAGTTATCAATTTTGTGTGATACTTTATCATCACACTCTATAGGTAGGTATCGTTGAGGGTAGAAATAATATTAAAGAAAGTAGATATACCGGGTGTTCCACATAAAAGTCCTCAACCTCGTATCTCGGTAACGGAAAAATATATTTTGATTTTGGAAAAAGCAAGATGATAGAGATCATCTATGGCTTCGTCACGGAGTTCAACTTGATTTTTTTCAGAGCAAATTGGAGATGACGCTGAAGTCGAAAGAAATTTTTCGTTTGCAGGAACTTTGTAACGAGGTTTATCCGATACTGTGTTCAATTCTAAACAATTTTTGTCAAATGACTATTTTTCAGAAACTTAATAGTATCAGAGATATCGGGCTCTTCATTTGGTGAGGCCCAGACTCAAGCGTCATATTTATATTACTTATAAGAAAATAAGATAATTTAAATATTGTTGAATCTCAGATGGTTCAAAGAAATACTATATATTTTTTTAAATTAAAAATGGTACATTTTTGAATAATAATGTACTGTTTCTACTGATAATACTGTTTCTTTGGCTTATGGTCTACGACATGAAAAAATAGTGTATATTCCATGGGACTAAAGGAGTTATTGCTTTCGGACTATAACCCCTCGGGCAACAAATTCTACTCATGGGAGTAACTATTCCATTTGTATATAATATACTATTCTTCTACCTGTTAGGATATTTTGGAATGCTTAAACTAATAATAGATCTTGTAGTTTTCCTACATATGACTCAGATTTATTCTTGATATTACTATTAAAGGTACTTACTACCAAATAATTTTTGGTAAATTCATAGCAACCAAAAGTGAATTATAATTAAGCATATAGTAGGTATACTATGGAGAGAGCGTAAATCACGCCCACTTGTTTGTATCTGATGACTCGTTGATTCTAGAAATAAACAATAGTTTAACAGTGAAATAATTAAAAGAATTAGACTATTCATTTCATACGAGTATATACCAGGTAGTTTAATAATAATACTCGCGCATACAACAAGCTAAAAATTAAACTGGCTTTAGTTTTTTGTTCGTATTTCATATTACATCATCTTTATACAGAATGTTGCATTTTTTGTTGCAATATGAAAGGCAAAAATCAGCAAAGAATATTCAATATAGAAGATATTCTTAGATATTCAAGTTTTCATTTGGTCAGTTTATTCTCTGCTGTAAATTATAAAAAGCAAGTCTTTACAGTTGGATTTAAATGCAAGCAGATGATTTTTATTTATTATATTTTGATTTATAGTTATTTTTATTATTTTTATCCTGTTCTAGAAAAATATAAAATTCTATCAATAGAGTGATAAAACAGAAAAGTTGGTTCCAAATAAATCATCCAGGTATTTTAAGATTGGGTTCGGTGCCAAATGAGAGTATTATGGATGTCTCGGCCTACTTTTGAATGCATTTAACGGGCAAGTGGAGCAAAATAATACTGATTTATTATTTCAGCATATAACGGATGTATACAGCATATAGTCTTTATGCTGTGGTGTCCATGTGTACCCAATTTAAGTAAAAACTACAACTTATTTGTCCCAACTATTGCAACATTAAATCAATCATATATTTATATCTTTAGAGAGTAAAAACTTATTTAAAAGAAACGTTATAATTATTTAAAAGCAAGCTATAAACATTAGTTACTTTTAGTTTAAACCAGACTAAAATCCTGGCTAAATATTGAATGTTCTATTTTCAATTTCCAATGTAAAAAATATTGTTATAATAAAAGGATACTTGCCATATTCCCAATAGAAAATTACGCAGCTACAAACATGTTTCGAAGTTTTTACTTAAAATATAATAGTGATAAACAACACTGACAGTGACACAGACACAGACACAAACACAAACACACACGCAAACACAGACCCACACACACACACACCACACACACACACACACACACATACACATACACACACACAGACACAGACCCAAACACAGACACAGGCACAACCGCAGACACAGACACATACACAGAGACAGACAGAGACAAAGACAAATTTGGATTTAATATGTTGCGTTTACAGTTTATAGCATCATAAAGCCGTGTAAGGGGCGATTACAAATTTTGTTTACATTGTATTTATGATTTAATATGGAGAATAAATAAAAATGAAGTTGTTTTAAAAGCATGACTTTCATAATTTTTGGAGATTGATAAATTCATAAAATAAAGTTTCTTTAAAAAGTATTATTTCTCCAGTATTTTCGCTGAAGTTACGTTTCCATTTCCTAATTTTCTTACCTGCCTCGTTTTGTTTGTATTCATACTTTTAGTTATTTCATTTGGAATTTTATTTAAAAAATTCCTTCACTATTCCTACTTTATATGGCCGTGTTTTGCTGATTGTGATCAGATACCAACCATTTTTGTCGAGCTATTGACATCATATTACTAGTGCTGAAAAATAGTTGTAATGGTGGTTAAGTTACAGTCCTACTCATATATACATCTTATTTCTGCCAAAAGATCGTTTTATAACCACAACTTTATTCGTCTAAAATACATGATATTATTTATTGATACTTCTAGCAACTATTCACACTTAATTATTGTAATTAGTGTAAATAACTATTTGCACTTTCTAGGGTTGTTATGTGTAATGAAATTCACAGAGGCTATACAAACTTAGGCGATGTTTGTGTAGAAGACACACCATCTCTCGGGTAGGGATGTAAAGCTGGAGATCCCTTGTCTATGCGATGACAGGCAAGTGAGAGATCCCTGTATATGTCCCAACAAAATGAAAAAAGAAAAATTTTCCAGGTTGGGGATTATTCTTCTTCTAGATGCGAGTAAAGTTTTTTAAAGTATAACTAATGCCACATACTGTTGTACCTGTAGGTGCAGGGTATGTTTCTCTACTTTTTTACAGTACCTACTCATTCCAACGAAGAAAAAGTACACCAATTTATAAGGTAATTTTTAAAAGTTTTATAGTGTTTCATTAAACCCATCCTTGTTCTTTTTGTAGACGTCATTGTTTGGGACGCTCTGTATAGCGGATAACTCCGTTCTCCCCCACCGTATTCGCTCTACACCAGTGGGAGTTCCAGCGTTCTATAGATATAAGCTGTACGTTTACTGAAAATTAATTTCACACATTTCAGACAGCGACGAACACGAATTTCAGTATTATAGTGGTTACCGTAGTTTTAAGTAGATATGGCCAAGGTAGCAGCTATCGGAATTGACTTAGGCACCACCTATTCCTGCGTGGGCGTGTGGCAACATGGTAAAGTAGAGATTATTGCTAACGACCAAGGTAACAGGACCACCCCCAGCTATGTGGCATTTACGGACACGGAGAGGCTTATTGGGGATGCCGCCAAAAGTCAAGTAAGTGATAATTTCGTGAAGCTGACAAGTTATTTACGGAAATATATCTACATACGTCATTGAAATTGAAAAAAAAATTGTATACGTGTACCTATATACTAGGATAATATATCATGTGTGAGTGTGACAAATAATACACTGCTTTAGGATAAAATTATCATTAAAAGAAATAGATGATACAATATTGTAATTAAAACCAATTTTAACAATGCTAATATAATATACATTCCAAAATTAGGATTTTCCTCCTTTAGATCGAAAGATATTTTAAAAAATTGCTATATTTTGAATGATATTAATTTATAATATGACCTGAATATCTCTGGTGAAAGTGAATTACGACAAAATGATCAGGTTGTACAAGATCTCTTTTAAATGAAACATACAATTTAAAATATACTACACTAGAAATATTGCTTTATGTTAAAATGTGTGAAATTGTATATTAAGTTGTGCCCTCAGTATAACAAAGAATATAAGTGACTATTAGAAGTCATTATACAGGTACAATTAAAAAGTGTGTTTTCATATTTCATTTTTCAATTATGCTTTTTCAGTACAGTACATGTGTATTGATCGAGTGATTTGATAAAGATACCATAAATGAGCCTTCCTATATACGTCTAAGGCATGCGTCGTATGCGTTTGTCACATTTAAAAACCTAGAAACCAAGCATAAATGTTTTCCTACACGTTCGATCCAAAGCACTAGACTACACCCAACGTTTACGTCATACGTAAAGAATTCATATTGGCCAAATAGTTATTTAGACCTTAGAAAAGGTTCTACATGGCAGATACACCCCGTATATTTGTACCAGTAGAGATTATATATATATAGCGTGATCTACTATTTCTACTATTAATATTGTAACTTCTCAACCGGCATCGAAATTTGTGCTTATAAAATATCTCAGTTTTTCAGACATGATGTGATATGGTTTTTGTACAGGGTGTCTCATTAAAAAATATCACATTTCATCACTTAATAACTGGGAAACTGAAAAAGATATGGGGCTAAACTACTTCAATTTACGAAGAGGAAATACAGGCCATAGCAGTATACGTTCAGAATGAATGATTTGAATTTTTTGAATTGAAATATGATTTGATATACTGGATTGCCAACGATAAGTTTCACCTTGAATAATTTGGTATAATATTTTTTCTATTCATATACATATACATTTTCTACTCTACTCTACGTATAGTACAGTGTGGTAATAAAGTAACTCACAAAATTCATAACTTTTATTCAGAGTGATTTTACAAAAAACGCCGTGACAGGTCGATTTTGTTTTGTTTTTTTATAGAGACACGTGCTGACATGAAAATTTTTATTTTATCTGCTTTTGTTTTAGAGTCGTTACGTCATCATACATTTTTTTAAATAGCAACGCCCTGTATTTTAAACATAAATGGACTCCCCGCCTTTTTATCAGTACAATGCTACCCCATATTAGGGGTTTGCTACTGTTTACAAGATAATGTGTCAGTAGAAGTGTCTAGACTTTATAACAAAATGTGTAATACTTAATGTGTATTTTACTTCTCAAAAAACACACTATATCTTGTAAACGGTAAGTAGCAAACCCCTAATATGGGGTACCATTGTACCGGGAAAAAAGTGGGGATTCCATTTCTGTTTAAAATACAGGGCGTTGCAATTTTAAAATATGTATAATGACGTCACACCTCTAAAACAAAAACAGATAAAACAAAAATTTTCATGTCAGCGCGTGTCTGTTTAAAAACATTTTATACAAAGTGATTTTTTGAAAAATCACTTTGTATAAAAGTTATGAATTTTGTGCGTTACTTTATCTGTACTGTATTGATTCTGTGTTGTGTGTTTATATGTGTTTTTATAAGAGACATACTTCGTGGCCCCTGTATCCTAGCATTCGATTCGATGTCCTATTTCTAACACATTATGCTTAAGAAATACTCTTTAAGGTATATTTACCTTACTATTAGAGGTAGATCCATTAAATTTTATATCAATGTATTAGTGAGAGGGCGATATATCCAAATCAATACACAATACGTTGCATTTAAAAGATTTAGGTAAGTTGTGGTAATCCTGTCTTTTTTGGGACACCCTATATGCATGTTAATAATATGAAAGTGTGTTCCCCTTGAAATAAAAATCGAACTGTCTTTAGAATTTGGTTGAAAATACTTTGAATACCAAGTTATTCAAGGTGGAATATTTTCGTTGAGCCGCCCTGTATAGTGGTCACAAGAATGTTTCTGTTTATAATGTGAAATACAGATTAATTTTAAGTAGCGCAGCTACAAATATCAATCCCTTGACGAGTTTCTTTGTTTATTAGTTCTATGGCTACATCGAGTAGGTGTAGTAGCACCATAAACGATGATTTACTCTATGGTAGTACCTACATCTCATATGTTTACTAATTTACTAAACAGGTGTACAATTGTCTTTGCGACCACTCTGCCGGTTACTAATAATAAGAGAGGTATTCTTCCTTATTTTTCTTTATATTGGATATTTTATCAAATACCAATTGAAAGAAATGATATCCAGATAAGGTCACATAAAATATTTATATTATTGCCAGCAATGATGGATCATTCGCTTCATTTGCAACTCATATTATTGTACACTGTTTTTAATGTATCTTTAATATAGAGTTAAGATAGACCCATCAAATATATAATTTGATGGGACGAGGGTATAATCTCGTATGTTTTAACCACTCCCGTATCTATTTAGATTGATTAAAAATCATATAAAAAAATCTGGGATTAACCGATAACTTAGGAAATAGTGGCTGAGATACTTGTAATTTTTTAAATAGGTATTTCCACAAAATTTTACTCGAGTACATGGTTTGCTTTTATCTGTTATTGGAATTGAATTGGAACTTTTCTTAGAACTTTGTTGGAACTTTTCTTCCAAGAAAGTGAGTTTATCAAAAGAAAAATAACAGAGATAATTTTTGAATATTTTACCATAATTCTAAAACTGTAAAAATATATAATAAATGGCATCACAAAAAAGAACTATCCGACATTGGTTTTTGGAAACTTGTTTTGCTTAACCAAGAATAAAAATTATCCTATTGAAGAAAGCTGGTTGATAATTATTATTAAATACAAAACATAACAACCTTTTGTCGACGTTTCACAAATTGTTGCGAAACAGAATAATTTATACTATATGTAATAATGTTTTTATCTTCTTTCACTGATATACAGGGTGATACACGAGGTAGAGTATCTATTAGAAGTGTATTAAGAACGGGTCAAGTGATTGTTTTCAAAATCAATAAATTATCAAACAGATACAGAAAATCTAAGTAACATATATCGCAATTTTATTCAATATACTATTTTTTTTATTACATCAACGAGGACACCAAGTGCTGGTTATCCTCTGCTTAATCCTTCAAACTACACGTACCTACATTGCATTCTTTTAAACAATAAAAAAAGATGAAAAACAAAGTAAAACCAACCCATACAATACAATTAAAATAGGAAATTGATGTTAGGTAAGAAAACACTTTTTTGCATATTTGTTCTGTCACTAATCTAATTTAATATTTATGTAAAACCATTATTTCTAGCTATTAGGTAATTTTAAAGAGTCCGAAAACTTGGACGAAACTGAGGATATTTGTCCATGTATCTGGCTGAAGGTCCTACATTGTTGTTTTTTATTGAAGAAATAAATTCTATTTTGACAGCCAACAACTTCTCCAATATCCTATTAATTAATTTTAAAATTCTCCATATCACAAAATAATCACAAGCTGAACTTTAGAATATAGTTAGGCAACGGCTAAGGATTTTTGATGCTTTAGCCAAATCTTAGTAGTAATATATAGGGTGGACAAGAATAACTTGTTCTAAATGACGTGAATGATTTTCTTTAAAATAGAATGCCTGTATATTATTGCTGACTCAGAAAGCTTATACGTTTCCCATTCATCTGTCCATAGTATGCAACTTGCAGTATTTTCGATTTATTTATAAATTTGCCCGAGAAATACCTATGCCTTTTCTTCATATACCGGGTAGGCCATGCAAATTTTTGTTTTGGCAGAAATGTAATTTTTTCACAGTAAGTGGTTGGCACTTGCTTATTTTCATGCCCAACTAAATTTCCAAAACAATCGAATACTTCTAATACTCCATCCACCGTGAATCACCGTGTATAGGTTGGTACATATTATTTATTCAGAGGTTATCTGCTTTTTAAGGAAAACATATTATTAATATTGTCTTAATGACAACAAATTAGAGTTGCGTTCTGCTTTTAATAATCATCTACCTATATGCTTATTTTCAGTGCGATAATTTGCATTTATCATTAGGCGACTAGTTTTCAACAACTAGCCTATATAGCCTATAAGAACGCTTTCGTAGTTTATGTTCCTAGTAATATTTTTGTAATTTCATTACTCATTCTATATTATTTCTTATCCCTTTAATGAGATGGTTCACACAGATAGCCAACTTTTATCTTGTAACCAAACAAAACAGACTAATTTGGCAACGGCATTGCGACAGACATATTTGGCGTGTAATTTTGTTGGGCTGAAATCACGTACCGATATGTGGTTTGGCCAAATAAGGAGTAATAATACTTGCGTAATATTAAACTGTGTCTTAAATCTTCCACTTTCAACATATGGTCGGTGTGGAAATGTAAATGTCAGCTGAAATGGGACTAATTGGAAGCTAGTACAATTGAATTCACTTGAAAGTGATACTGAATATACAACAGTAGGTACCTACCTATATAGATATAGGTAACAGGATGTTGAAAATGATAAAATGTTTCCTTGACCCTGTCAGTACGTACGGTCAAAATACATCAGGAAAAATTTTAATAAGGGATCATAAAAATCGGCCGAGTACAATAAACACGAGAACACTTTTCGTAGCGCTGTGGGCATCAACATGAGATGATTAGGTAATTATAATATAATGATAATATAATATCTCTATCCCTCATTCTCATCTTAATGATGAGCCCGGAAGTCAGGGTCCTGTATGGGAGAGGGAGCGACATATTATTATTTTATTATAACTTTAACTACTATTTAGTATGAGAATAAGGGAAACCCGGAAAACCTTATTAATTAAAGTGTATAGTAGGTTGTTAGGGTAGACTTGTTAGCCATTTATACAGCGATATTACAGTACTAGTTGCATATTAAGAACGCTACCAGCCTTATGCACACAGATATACCGGGAAATCAAAAATTATCTTGGTCAAGGGTGGTTGTGCAATGTAAAACGTGTGTCTTACTTTAAATTTTTGAATATGTTTTGTTGTGTCAGAATCTGTCAAGTCATTATGCTGAAATTTTCTAATTCAGTTTTTGAATCTTACCTCTTACCACACAGCACAAAATTTTCATGATTGAAGCCTATTTTCGAACGGGTGCGCTAGTTAATGGAAATTGGAAATACAGTCAACGTTTGTGTTTGGACAATTTTCGAGAGCACTTCCCAAACGTGGCAATATTACCGGACAATTTTTATGCGTGCCTTACAAATTGTGCTGAAGTGTTTCGCGAAACTGGTTGTGTGACTCATAAAAAAGGTGCTGGTAGACCAACAGTTCGTACAGAAGAAGTTGTCAATGACGTTCGTCAACGTATGGAAGAGGAGCCTGCAAAACCTTTGAAACGTCTTTCTCAGGAAATTGGACTTTCTTATGGAACATGTCATAAGATTTTAAAGAAAAACTTGAACATGCATCCATATAAGATGCAAGCACATCAAGCTCTTCTGCCCGCAAACCACCCCAGACGCCTTGCCTACTGCCATTGGTTTGTCAATAATTTAATGAATGACGATCTTCTGGACTTAACTTTTTTTTCTGACGAAGCGTGGTTCCACCTTTCGGGATACATCAATTCTCAAAATATGCGAATGTGGAGCAATGATAACCCTCATGTTTTTACTGAATCGCCACTACATGCTCAAAAAATTGGTGTTTGGGTGGCAGTTTCTTGCAGAAGAATAATTGGGCCAATTTTTTTCGATTTTACCGTCAACGCAGAAAGGTACAGACACAACTTTTTGGCTGAATTTGTGCAACAGTTAAACGATGATGAACTTCGATACGGTTATTTCCAGCATGACGGTGCAACAGCACATACTACTCGAGAAAATATTGCTTTCCTCCGCGAGTTTTTTGATGACCGGCTGATAAGTTTGCATACAGAAGTTGAGTTTCCTCCGAGATCACCTTGTTTGACAATTATGGACTATTTTATATTTCGTTACTTAAAAAACAAGATTTTCGCAACTCCGGTAAATAATTTGCAAGAACTGCAACAAAGAATTGTTCAGCAATGTGCAACCATAACGCCAGAAATGCTGCAAAACGCTTTTCACAGCGTTTTGCAGCAGTTTAGTTTTTCTTGTTACTAAAACCGTTTTTTCATAATTTGTAGTTCATTATTGTTTTACAACTGAAATAAATAGGTATAAAATTTGTAGGTTATTGATGATGTCAGTGTGACAGTGACATAATTATTTCAAATTTAAAGTAAGACACACGTTTTACATTCCACAACCACCCTTGACCAAGATAATTTTTGATATCCCGGTAATATAGGAGCAATTAGAAAAAGTTGACATCTTTAACCGCTCGGCCACGAAGCTCCACCCAATTCCACTTTAAAATCTGGCAAAAAAAGATGGTGTGATTGGGGTAACAGAAGATGTTCTGTTGGTTTATATGGATCAATTATCTGTTAGATTCAATTTGATTACATTATGGGTAAAATGGTCTATGCTAAAAAGTTATTTAGAAATCAAGTAAAATGTTCAAGTTCGCAGGTTTGTTTTTTATTTAAAATTATATGCAAAAATGTGACGTTTAGTTGACATTTATAGATTTCAAAAAGATAATTGCATTTCTTGAACGAAAGAATGAGCGTTATATTTCAAAAAATGCCAAGGTTTTAATTAAAGCTTGGACGATTTCTGTTGGACGCTCCTGATGACCAATGGTTGCTTGCGAAAATTGTAACAATATTCAAGATTTTTGGGTGTTGTCGATGTAATGAACTTCTTTCCCTGACCATGAATGCCCTAGAAGATATGGCCAAATACGTAATTGAGACATTACGACAAACAGAAAATTTAACAACAACAACAAGAAATACGTAGATCTTCGGCCTTCTAGAACAGAAAACCTACGATTGCTTTTAACATATCGAAATGGAAAGTGTATTTCCCTTAATGCTGGTCAACAATTGGTGGTGTCCCAAAGCAAATTGCGAAATATTTAGCTTTAAAATGACCAGAGTTATATACCGGTTATTCTTTTCGTCGATCTGGGGCAACTACGGTTGTGGATGGTGGTGGAGATATTTTATCACTAAAACGTCCAGGAGGATGGAAATCCAGCGAAATTGCCACGGGTTATGTCGATGATACCATTAATAACAAAATCGAAATGTCAAAAAAATTATTTCCTGGTAAAGAGTCTACAAATGGTATGCCGTTGTCTTCTACTTCAGCAGTCTCTGCCTCAGCAGACGGTTCAATTTAAACTATTTCATCGTCCAAATTTTATATTACCGGAAATAACAGTTGTAACATGATCTGTAATACAATACGATACAAATACAATAGAATTGTCTAATATAAATAATGCTACTATCTTAAAAACTACTTATAGTTAACTTAGAGTTAACTTTTACAAGTTAGTAGCTTATAAAAATACATAAACTTTATTAATTAATACTGTGTTTTGATAAATTAACAATGTTTAAAATGAGTAACAAATAAACTATTTATAAATATATTCGTGAGGATACACCTTATCAAAATCTATAAAAATATAGGATATTACATTTAAAATAAAAAAGTTAATGTTCTTCCCGTAGAAAAGGAAGAAATAAAATATAAAACATTTAAATAGCATACCTAAATTACCCTCAAAGTTACATGTACTGCCAAACTCATCGATGCACACCCTGTATGTAAGTGTACAGAGCACAAAAAACTGTAGCCAAGCAATACATTTCTAAGCACTAGAGATAACTAGTGAACTGGCCTTTCTCATCATGTCCTTCATTACACGTTGCTGTTTGTATGCCTTCCTTATAACTAAATAAATAAACTCGAAATGTAACTAATTATTAAATACTCAGACAGAGTTGTATGCACCATAACCACATGAGCCCCAATCACCCTTAATACCAAAGGACAGGCAGCTATTTCGATCTATTAGCTCTATTCAGTGCTGTCGTTGAGTGACGAAGTTTTTACTTCGTCACTCAACGGTGCTGTACAGTGTATAGGTCTCGGAGTGAAAACAACTCACTCAGGAGCGATGTCCTCAAGAACTTATATCTTACTAATTTACTAATTAAACTTAAATTGCTAATATTTTGAAAACTACCTCATGTTTTGAAAAACAAATTGGGCCTCACGTTGAATGAATCGTTCGCTCACGAATATATTAGTGTAGCTGTGACAGGTACTTACCTACAAGTAACTACGAGCGAGGGAATGGAAACCCCCATGTTTGTGAATGAACTAAAACTTTACAACCTATGAGCAATATCTGAACAAAACTTTCTGGTCCTAATAATGAATCATCATAAAAACTATCGGTGTTAAATACAGAACAAATTACTGAGTTTTCTAGAAAACGCAATAAGTACACACTATTTTTTCAATGTAGGCAATACTATTAGAGTTAGCATCATTTTGAGATGACTGAAATTTTTCTCCAGATGGTACTTGCATAGTAAAAGAAACCTCGAAATGTTGTTTACCGCTTTTTAACGGCCTATATAAATCACTTGTTTTTGAGTTTTATGAGTGTTAACAAATGTTTAATTTTATAGAACTATTTATATAATGTGAGGTTTGATATACGACTATTTCTTAAAATGTGATGCATATTTTCAGAGAACAGACTTGCAAGTTAAAATTTCTAAAATGTATACAAAATTTAAAACATGGTATTAATACCCTACAGACAAATTAGGAATTTATTTTTATTAGACAATGACTAAAATTTTCTGAATAGAGATGAGAATGTTAATGAACATTACCAAATGGCTCGAATTTTCATTTATGGCAATATGTAGATTCACATGTTTTATAATAACAATAATAAATATCTAAGTCTCTCAAGGCTAATAAAACATAACATATCTACTAATGGAGCAGATGGCAAAGCAAATAACAGATTTTAAATATTTGAATTTAAAATTAAAAAGAAGGGTGGTCCATAATGTAGTGATACATTTTGAAGTTTAATAACTTTGCCTCTGAAAAACCTATAGGTAAGTTTTTGGTGTTGTTTGATAGAAAAACACAAAAAGTTTTTTTGTATTGCAAAAAAATACAGGGTGTACCAAAGTATAAAAATTCAAGTCATAACTATGCAAAGTTACATTCTCTATACTACTATTTTTTTGAAGGGTAACCATAGAAATTTATAATTGTCAAATAGACAGTAACGTATCGCCGGTTTCTAAAAATGAATCATCGCGCTTTTATTGTTGAAAATTTCTTTAAAAATAACGAGTCTATGTCGTAACTCAACGTCAGTTTCGCACAAGATTTAATTTGGATCCTCGTGTAGAAACACAATTTTAAAATGGGTTGGTCAATTTAGAACCACATCATCAGCTCAGAAGAAGAAACCTACAGGTAGGTCTATTTCAGTTAGAACTCCTGGAAATGTTGACAGAGGTCGAGTTGCATTTTTAAGAATTCCAAAGCGATCTGCAAACAGACAATATTAAACATTAGCACTCTCAAGAACTAGCCTGCAAAGAATATTGCATAAAGATTTACGCTTAAAGCCATATAAAGTTCAACGTGTACAGGAGCTAAAAGATACCGGTTTTGCAGCCAGGCTTGCTTTTTCTAACAGTTTTTTAGAGTTTTTAGAAAACAATGCTGATTTATTCGAAAATTTATTTATATCTGACGAAGCACATTTTCATAAGTGTAGCTATATAAACAAACAAAACTTTCGTTACTGGTCTCAAGAAAATCTCAAAGAAATACACCAAACTTCTCTTCATAGTCAAAAACTTATTATTTGGTGTGCAATGTCAGCACAGGGAATGGTGGGACCTTATTTTTTGAGGATGAAAATGAAGAAAATAGCACGGTAACTTCGGAACGTTATGTGAACATGTTGGATACTTTTTTCAACAAGAGTTCGTCTTCCTGAAAACATGTGGTTTCAGCAGGAGGGCGCCACACGTCATCCATGAATGTCCTGCGACAAATGGTTCCAGCAGGGCGCCTGAGAGCAAGGTTTGGTGATCTCCAGTGGCCCCCGAGGTCATGTAACTTTACATCCTGTGATTTTTGGTTATGGGGCTATTTAAAATCCAGGATTTACATCAATAATCCGCAAATTATCAACGAATTAAAAGAAAATATTCGAACAGGAATTTGGAATATTGCTCCATTAATGTTGCATAATGCTATGCGAAATATAGTGTCTAGAGTAGAAGAAGTTTCAAGACGAAAAGGTCATCTTCTTTTAGACACAATTTTAAAAAATTAGGCTAGTTAGTATTATTATGTTAGTTTCCCTTGTTATTAAATTTTTTAATTGCATATTTTGATTAAAATCGTTTTATACTTTGGTACATTCTATATTTTTTTGCAACACAAAAAAACTTTTTGAGTTTTTCTATCGAACAACACCAAAAACTTACCTATAGGTTACCTATGGGCAATGTCCCCCGACTGGCGTTGCAGTACTCCGGTGCCATCTCCGTTTTTCTAAAAAAAAAAATAATATTTTTACTATAATTTATATAAATATTTTGAATATTATTTCTTTTCAAATCAAAATATGTTAATAGTATTTTATATTTTGCAACTGTGTTTATTCTAAATTTTGTTATTATTAGCTGATTTTAGAACTGTTGATGTCATATTTATAGTACTAAGGGCCGGTTTCATAATCAAATTTAAAGGAATTTTAGCCAACGTTGCTTTTTAATACCTTGGATGGAATTATTAGGGAGATTTTGAACCCCTTAAATTTTACCTTATCGTTAGGTATCATAATCGTTTTACTGAGCATGCGCAATGCCAAATGATACTGTTTTTTGTATTTTGCGCATGCCCAGAATAACGATAACGTTAACGACCTGCTAAAATTTAAGGGGTTAAAAAACCCCCTATTGCCTTAATAATTGTCTCCCAGGTAGGTACCTATTTAAAGGTAACGTTAACTAAATATCCTTTATATTTTATTATTAAATCCGGTCTAGAGACCCTAATAAAGTAGTAAATTAAACTACTTATACTATTTTTGCAATTAGCTACTAGTACCTATCTATCTACAAGTATTTATAACTATTTTTGTACGTTATTCATATAAGCTAAAGACGTTCTGAACGATAACGTTCAAAATCTATTTAGTTTTTCCATAAATATTTCCATAAATTTCTTCCAGTCATATGTTTGCATGAATTTGATAATTTAAGGCATAAAAATAGATTTCCATCTCATAAAAAATAAACAGCCTGGCTATAATTAGGGCTTTCCGTCACGCCTCCATTAAAGCCTATTGGACAAGTGCCAGAATGAAAAGCAGACACTAAGTTACAAAGTTTATTTAATCCTCTGGAAATTCCTAAATGTTATAATTTACAACCTTGGCTCTTAATACGGCTACAATTATTTTTAGAAATATTTTTGATTGTATAAAATTCCAATACTTATGTAATACATCCAGATCGTTGAATTAAATATACAGTGTGATTCGCGGTGATGGCCTATTTATTACACTACCTATTTTTTCATAAAATATTATCTCACATTGGCATAGAGAAGGGATGAATATGCCTTAATAGTACTTTTATAAAAAAAATACAGATTGTTCAGCCAGGAGCTTACACGATCCATATCTCGGAAACTCCTGAAACGATTTTTTTAAATTTTGTATGTGTAAAATTTATAAACGTATGGTGGTCTCGCCAAGTAAAATATGTTTACAGTTCTGTTACGTCTGTTTCACCGAAATTAGATAACAACTAGCTTAATTTAATAATAATAATAATAATAATAATAATAATAATAATAATAATAATAATAATAATAATAATAATAATAATAATAATAATAATAATAATTGTTTTGAAATAAACATTGATCTCATTTAGATATTCCAATAAATATATAGAAAACGCTCTATATACTAGTATTTCGGCTTATTAGGCCTTTTTCAATAGAGTAAATGTCTTATTACTAAATGTTTCCAAGTGCGTTTTGGTTATTTATTTGTTTACGAGCACGTACTCTCGATTGATCCTACCATCTGGTAAAGCCCGAGTTTTTAGTACCTTTTCTAAGAAAGTCGAAAATGTAAAATCTATCTGATCATTCGTAGTACAAGGTTTTATAATTAAAGATTTTTTAATTTCCAACAGTACCTTTACATTTTTCTGATTTATAAAATGATTGTTTTCTATACAATGCGTCGAAAATCCTAAATTTTTTGCGTTATTTAATATGGATTTTTTATGTTCTTTTACTCTAGTTTCAATACTTCTACCGGTTTGACCCACATACACGGCATTACAATCCGCGCAGTTAATTTGGTATACTCCTGATTGTTTTAATTTATTAACCCTTTCTTTGTTGTTTATCAAAATCCTCCCAATAGTACGCTTGTTGACACTAATCGTTTTACACCCGTTTCGTTCTAATCTGCGAGCTATTTTTTCACTATAACCTGGGACGTGATTAATATAACTATAGGTGCCTTCTTTTTCCCGAATATTGTAAAACTCCCGACGAATTAATTTCCTCCTTTTGTTTTTCATCATGTTATCTATTAGTTTTTCTTTATATCCGATGTTTCTTGCAATTTGTTTGATTGTACTTAATCCTTTTTCAAAATCTGCTTTTTCTAGCGGAAACATTAAAAGCCTATGTATTAAACTATGGAAAACCAACTTTTTTATTTGCCAGGACTGTTGCGAACTTGTTGGTATAATTGCGTCGAAAGTTGTTGGTTTTCTATAAACCGAGAATTTTAATTTATTTTCTACCTTTCTTATTGTTATATTCAAATAGTTTAATTGATTGTTTTTCTCCTTTAGCACCTGGTAGGTGCTCGTAAACAAATAAAAAATGCACTTGGAAACATTTAGTAATAGACATTTACTCTATTGAAAAAGGCCTAATAAGCCAAAATACTAGTATATAGAGTGTTTTCTATATATTTCTTGAAACATCTAAATGAGATCAATGTTTATTTCAGAACAATTATTTTCACAATGTTTCATAAAGAACCATCCGCTTTGAGTATCCACTTTAGCTTAATTTAAATGGTACACAATGTATATTTCTGCATATTTGGATTCTATATAGAATTTTAGGGCCATTTTGTGTAATAAACTCTAGTCTAAATCTATTATAATTAAGAATTTAAAGAATTTAGAAAATACTACAATTGTTCAAACACACCACATTTAATATTAATATCAATTTACTGAATTTGTTCATTCCATGGTGAAATTTTCGTATAATTGTGTCTAAATAAAGCATGTTTTGCGACTTTCAAAAAGTCAAATCAAAGTCAAATATACATAAAATACACCCTCTTAAAAGGATTACTATATTTTTATTGTCCAGTTTCAAAACTCTGTATTTGGGATATGCCCAGTTCTCAAAAAAAATAGTACATCTCGTTTTTTTGCATAAAAAATAGGACGTAGTTGGCCATGACGCCGACTTACCAAACAAGTGAAGCATGCCCGCTATGTACTTTTTTGGGACCTACCCAACAAAAAAAAGTTCATGGAAATCGGTTCATAAATAAAAATGTTACGGGGGTGGATAGACCTTAAGTGGGACACACTGTATATATAGAAGCTCCATTATTTCCATTTCCAAATTAATATTTCCTTTTCTGTCTCTTAAACTTAATATTCAAAATAACATTTTAGGTGGCGATGAACCCCAAGAACACCGTCTTCGACGCTAAACGACTGATAGGTCGCCGCTTCGATGACCCAAAGATTCAAGAAGACATGAAGCACTGGACCTTCCAAGTGGTGAACGACGGTGGCAAGCCCAAAATCCAAGTGGAGTACAAGGGCGAAATAAAAAAATTCGCCCCAGAGGAAATCAGCTCCATGGTGCTGTCGAAGATGAAGGAAATCGCAGATACATACCTCGGAGGGAAGGTAACAGATGCAGTCATAACAGTTCCAGCCTATTTTAACGATTCCCAAAGGCAAGCGACAAAAGACGCAGGGGCCATTGCGGGATTAAATGTGTTGAGGATTATAAACGAACCGACGGCGGCCGCGTTGGCTTATGGGTTGGATAAGAACCTCAAGGGAGAGAAGAACGTGCTCATTTTCGATCTTGGAGGAGGGACTTTCGATGTTTCCATTCTTGCTATTGATGAAGGATCTCTGTTTGAAGTCAAGTCTACTGCTGGCGACACACATTTAGGTAGGACAAACACAGTATATACACACTTGTATACAGTCTACAGTATTTAGAACTGTCATTGGTATTTGATAAAGTGATAATAGATTTTATAAGTAATACTAGAAATGGGAGAAAATCGCTCTTGCGATTTTCGTTCCCATTTCTAGCCCTACCGGGGGTCCAGGCCTGCGGCCTGTGGTGACAAAAGCATCTAGAATAATATTATTTTAAAGAAAATACATATTAAAGAAATTTTGTATCTAGAATGATGATGTAATTATACTAAACGATTTTTTTAAATATTTTGATGAATTGTAAGGGTACTCTATTGTTGATGGTAAAATATCATAATTTTTAAGTACTGAAAGTAGAATTTATTTTTAAGTAAACATTATTATCAATTTTATCAATGACACAAAAAATATTGTAGATATTTACTTTTGTAAGGTAAAATGAAGAATTTAACAGACTGCCAAAATGAACGAATTAATTCCAAACTTTACGTGCAGAAACAATAAAAGCTACGAATAATGAAACAGAATAACTAAATACTAATACTAATAAATAATTGGAATTAAAAAGTAAAAAAAAAATGTTTGCCTTCAGCGTGACTCGAACTCACTAAATCAGCATTAAGAAGTTTTGAATCCTACGACTTTCCCGTTGCGTTGCCACGCCTGTTGTCAAATGTTTACCTTGAGATGTTTACCTTGATATGTTTAAGTATGTAAAAACTCTACATGTCAACCTGAAAAAATAATTTTTACCGATTTTCTAATTGGAAAAGCATTTCGCTTCAATATTTTGGTAATCAGAAGTGTTTAGCAGTCGGTACTATCGACTCCGTTAGCAATATTTCTCGTAGGAAAATAACCTATCTGAAGTTTAATTAATTTAATAGTTTTCGTGGGAGGTGCTTGTCTCGTTAGTGCAATCTCATATCGGTAGATAAAATGAGAAAGAAGTTGAGACGGACGCGACTCAAGATTTTCGAAGACGAAATAGACGTAGAAGGAGTCGACGTACGGTCTCGAAAAAAAATCTCCAAGTCGTAAAATTAGAAAAAGGGTCTAGGGAGTCCCGCGAATAGTCGGGATTTCGGCAGGCGTGACGGGACCATTAGGCGCGAGGACAAACGCAGGTGCTAGCCGTATCTCTGTCGCCGAACGGCGATCGACGCAGATTTTGCAGATGTTTTTTGAAAAGGCATTTAAATTGGGAAAACGCGTAAGAAACGGGACGAAAATACCCCTACGCATTGGAGAAAGGCCGGGGGCGACCTCCCTCGGGGATCGCTCCGCGATCCCCGCTCAGAGGAGATAGCTTTGAAACTTTGTGGATTCGGCGACGGAATATAGAGCGAGACAGAATCGACGCGTTTTAATATATATGCATTTTGTATTTGTAAGCAATTTCATTGTGAACGAGAAGACTGATATGTAATTTTCCATCCACTGAGAGACAATTTACTTCAGGAATACTGCCACGTGTTTATTTTTCCTTCAAAATTTTGTAATCAGAAAAAATAGGTATTTGCCATATTGATAAGTAGTACAAAATTGAATGGATTATTAATTATATTATTCTAATTAATATCATTATCGTATTGATCATTACGTATCGTATGCAATTATTATTATTTATAACATTATCTAAATATTCTTTTTTTTTTTTTGGTAATTCTGCCATTAAGAAAGTAAATTGCAAAAATTATTTAATATTTACTGGTATTTATCCAGTTACAGATTTTAGTAATTGAAACTGAATTTGTACAATATTTAACTTTTCTTTTTTTTATAATCCCAATAATTTTTCTTAATTTCATTTCATATGTGACACTTATATACAAAATATTTAAGCCTATTTGGAGACAACCTCCTTGAGCATGGGGTATTATTTTATATCGACAATTAGAGTATAATTTTCACTTAAATAAAGTGATACTTGAACTCACTAATAACAGATGGTGGAAATATAGGTCCTCAAAATCAAATGTGTTTATAATTTTACCAAACTGAAAATAGATCCTTTATTGTAACAAAAAACTATGAGTAACGTTATCAGCTATATTAAATTAAAGATATTGCAAAAGTTTAAAAATGTTTATATCTCAAAATAAAAAACAATACCATGAATGAACAACAGTTCAACAGATTCTTAAATGATGTGAAATTGTTGTTTTTCTGAATCAGTTATAGAAATTTTTAAATATTCCATTTATCGCACTATTAATTCAGATAACAAATTACAGTAGCAAGACACTAAGGAACATATATACTTTTACAGGTGGTGAAGATTTCGACAATCGATTAGTGAATCACTTCGTAGAGGAATTTAAGAGGAAATTCAAAAAAGACCTCAGTAACAACACAAGAGCTCTGCGTAGATTGAGGACAGCCTGTGAAAGGGCAAAGCGTACTTTGTCATCCAGCACAGAGGCGAGTCTAGAAATAGACGCTTTACACGACGGCGTTGACTTCTACGCGAAGGTAACAAGGGCTAGATTCGAGGAGCTCTGCATGGATCTCTTCAGATCTACTCTACAGCCAGTGGAGAAAGCTTTGGCTGATGCCAAATTAGACAAAGGTGCCATTCACGACGTTGTCTTAGTAGGTGGCTCCATAAGAATTCCAAAGATTCAGAAGATGCTTCAGGACTTCTTCTGTGGAAAGCCTCTTAACTTATCCATAAATCCTGATGAAGCTGTTGCTTATGGTGCGGCCGTTCAAGCTGCCATCCTCAGCGGAGACACCAGTTCACAAATCCAAGACGTACTCTTAGTCGACGTAGCACCTCTGTCCCTAGGAATCGAAACAGCTGGAGGTGTCATGACTAAGATAGTGGAAAGGAACTCCAGAATACCCTGCAAGCAGCAACAAACCTTCACCACATACGCTGACAACCAGAGCGCAGTTACTATTCAAGTGTTTGAAGGTGAAAGAGCGATGACGAAAGATAATAATCTCCTGGGTACTTTCAATCTCAATGGTATACCTCCCGCGCCTAGGGGTGTACCGAAAATTGAAGTTACGTTCGATTTGGACGCGAACGGTATCCTCAATGTGTCAGCTAAAGATGCCAGTACAGGGAAATCCGAGAAAATTACCATTACTAACGATAAAGGCAGGCTGTCCAAAGCTGATATTGATCGTATGTTGTCGGAAGCTGAGAAGTACGCAGCGGAGGATGACAAGCAAAGGCAAAAGATCCAGGCCAGGAATCAGTTGGAAACATATATTTTTAGTGCTAAGCAGGTTAGTTACGAATCCGTTGCCTACAACAAGTATTTTTACAATAATACATCTATGTTTCACCATATGTTTCTGTTTATTTATAAATTGAAAAATTACCCAAGAAAGATAGTAAACATGTTGTTTTAAGAAATGTAATAATGTTAAATTCCACATTCCTATATTTCTGTTAAATAATTTTGAACAGTTCGATAATATTTTAACGTTGTTCCCGCAATCAGCCAATTCTTTTAGTAAAACTACAAAACTCAAAATATATTTTTTCTGTAATAAAAACAATGTGGTATATAACGAAACTTCTTTCATTTTCAGGCTGTTGAGGATGCTTCTGCTGATAAACTGACTGAAGACGACAAGAAACTGGTTGCAGACAAGTGTTCCGCTGCCTTAAATTGGTTGGAATCGAATCAGCTAGCAGAGAAAGATGAATTCGAGGACAAATTGAAAGAACTGCAGCAGGATTGCCAACCTATAATGATGAAACTGCACCAGGGAGCTCAAGGAGCTCAAGGAGCTCAAGGTGCCAAGGGGCCAACAGTGGAAGAAGTGGATTAAATTGTGTTCAGCGGGAAAATATTAGGGGATTACTTATTTGTTAATATTTTGGTAGGGAAAATATAATTTTCATATATTTTCGCCGCATTTTGTAACCATGAAGGAATGATTATTTATTAATTTATTTACTGAATAAATTGTATATTTTCAAAATGCATCTTTATTTATAACTTAGCAATAGCTATAATGGCCTGGAACTCTTTCTTAGAGTGAAGATATCGACAAAACAAATCGACAATTTTTGGAAATCATGAATAGACTCGCAGATCTGGCATATAATTTATACATTTATTTATAGGTATTCAACCAAAAAATATATTAAGCGTTATGATATCAGGTTTTAATTTTCCTTATTACCTATAACCGATACCAATTCCAGATACCTATTAAGTAAATAATTCATCTGAGCTGTAAATACAGTTTCATAGAGTTGGAACCATGTCCGGTAATTTTCATACGTTGTTATTCTCCACCAGAGTGTAGTACGGCTAAAGATGGATCCATACAACGTTCACTGTCATTACATTTTAACTTAATTGTCTTTACATTTTCACTCTAGATTGTTGAAGCTTAATAAATCATGCCAACCGTTCACGCATCAACTTTCACTACATTTTAGTAACACTAAGCCACTACCATGTTGGCAACTTATAACTTTACATTTTCATTTTCATTGTTCTTAGTGAAGTCATAAATACGCTTGGGCTGAAGACAAAGTGCGTATGCGTTAGCGTTAAGGACGGGAACTGATTTTGAAATTTGTCAGTTAATTTTCCTTCGAATTTTGACAAATTTAATATTAATAATAAATTTAATAAATAAATTAAATAAATTTTAAGTAAATTAAACAATAGTTTTAGTTCGGCAGTACGAGCGTATTTATGATAAAAAACATACGGATTATAAGAACAAGCTTACTAGAGATAATTTTTGGAGACATCCTTGTATAGTTGAAAAATTCTTTTTCGTCTTTCAACAGCATGTAGCTAACATATTTTTGGAATTGGTCATAATTTTACCAAATTTCCTCTTTCTGTTGAGTATCCTTAGCGGTAGAAGTGGCAGTAAATTAAAGAAAACTAACAAGTGTACAAATTACGTTAATTTTATGTTGCTGCACACCACTTGGACACACTACATACATTTTATAGCTACAACTTACGTTCCCCTAATATGACTAAATTCCAGAAAACTAATGACTATACAGAAGATATTAATTTACCCCAACAGATGTACCAACGTATTTGATCCTGATGTGAGTGACAGTAAATTAAAGGAAACTATAGTGTTTGACTATAAAATTATACTTATTTCAAATCTTTCAATCTATGTGCTCCTAATATGAATGATATTAAATTGCAGAAAACTGTAATGTAATAAGTATTTTTTTGTCCTGCTACAGTTTAATACTGATACGAGTTGGAGTTAATTAAGGGAAACTGTACGGTTTGACTACAAAATAATATTTTTTATTCCAAATATCTTCCAACATATGTGCTCCTAATATGAATGAAATAAAATTACAGAAAACTGTAATGGCTATGTATATAAGACATTAATTTTTATCCCATACCTCCTACAGCCTATGTGATCCTGATATCAGAGGCAGTAAATTAAAGGAAACTGTAGTATCTGACTATAAAATTTTATTTTATTCAAAACCTCTTCCAACTTATGTGCTCCTAATATGAATTATATTAAATTACAGAAAACTGTAATGGCTATCTATTTACATTAGATATTAATTTTACCCCATACCTCCTATAGTTAGTTTATGTAATCCTGATACGAGCTTCAGTAAATTAAAGAACATGGAAGTTTCTGACTATAAAATGATATTATTTTATTCCAAATATCTTCTAACGTATGTTCTCCTAATATGAATAAAATTAAATTACAGAAAACTGTAATGGCTATGTACACAATATATTAATTTTACCCCATATCTCCTACAGTTTATGTGATCCTGATACGAATAGCAGTAATTAAAGAAAACTAGTGTTCCACTATTAAATTATACTTTACAAATCTTCCAATCTATGTGCTCCTAATACCAATGATACTAAATTGCAGAAAACTGTCATGTAATAGACATTAATTTTTATCTCATACCTCCTACAGTCTATGTAATCCTGATACGAGTTTCAGTAAATTAAAGAAAACTGTAGTGTCTGACTATAAAATTATATTATTTTATTGTAAATATCTTCCGACGTATGTTCTCCTATTATGAATGAAATTAAATTACAGAAAACTGTAATGACTATGTCCATAAGAAATTAATTTTTATCCCATACCTCCTACAGCTTATGTGATCCTGATATGTGTGGCAGTAAATTAAAGGAAAAGCTCTTCCAACTTATGTGCTAATAATATGAATTATATTAAATTACAGAAAACTGTAATGGCTATATACACAAGATATTAATTTTACCCCATACCTCCTATAGTTTATGTGATCCTGATACGAGTTTCAGTGAATTAAAGAACACTGTAGTGCCTGACTATAAAAGTCTATTATTTTATTCTAAATATCTTCCAACTTATGTTCTCCTAATATGAATGAAATTAAATTACAGAAAACTGTAATGGCTATGTACATAAAGACATTAATTTTTATACCATACCTCCTACAGCTTATGTGATTCAGATATGAGTGTCAGTAAATTAAAGAAAACTGTAGTGTCTCACTATTAAATTATATTTTATAACAAATCTCTTCCAACGTATGTGCTCCTAATATGAATTATATTAAATTACAGAAAATTATAAAGGCTATATACACAAGATATTAATTTTATCCCATACTTCCTATAGTTTATGTGATCCTGATACGAGTTTCAGTACCTAAATTAAAGAAAACTAGTGTCTGACTATAAAATTATATTATTTTATTCCAAATATCTTCCAACCACTGATAAAATAGCTATTTTATCTGTGCTTCCAACTTATGTTTTCCTAAAATGAATGAAATTAAATTACAGAAAACTGTAATGGTTATGTACATAAGACATTAATTTTTATCACATACCTCCTACAGCTTATGTGATCCTGATATGAGTGGCAGTAAATTAAAGGAAACTGTAGTGTAGCACTATTAAATTATATTTTATTCCAAAGCTTTTCCAACTTATGTGCTCCTAATATGAATTATATTAAATTACAGAAAACTGTAATGGCTATATGCACAAGATATTAATTTTACCCCGTACCTCTTATAGTTTATGTGATCCTGATACGAGTTTCAGTAAATTAAAGAACACTGTAGTGTCTGACTATAAAATTAAATTTTATTCCAAATATCTTCCAACTTATGTTCTCCTAATATGAATGAAATTAAATTACAGAAAACTGTAATGGCTATGTACATAAAGACATTAATTTTGATCCCATACCTCCTACAGCTTATGTGATCCTGATATGAGTAGCAGTAAATTAAAGGAAACTGTATCTCACTATTAAAGTATATTTTATTCCAAGGCTCTTCCAACTTATGTGCTCCTAATATGAATTATATTAAATTACAGAAAACTGTAATGGCTATATACACAAGATATAAATTTTACCCCATACAGCTTATGTGATCCTGATACGAGTTTCAGTAAATTAAAGAAAACAAGTGTCTGACTATAAAATTATATTATTTTATTCCAAATATCTTCCAACTTATGTTCTCCTAATATGAATGAAATTAAATTACAGAAAACTATAATGGTTATGTATATAAGACATTAATTTTTATCCTCCCATACCTCCTACATCTTATGTGATCCTGATATGAGTGCCAGTAAATTAAAGGAAACTGTATCTCACTATTAAATTATATTTTATTCCAAGGCTCTTCCAACTTATGTGCTCCTAATATGAATTATATTAAATTACAGAAAACTGTAATGCAATATAATTAATAAACTGTAGTGTCGCACTATTAAATTATATTTTATTACACAGCTCCTATTACAGAAAACTGTAATGGCTATATACACAAGATATCAAATTTTACCCCATACCTCCTATAGTTTATGTGATCCTGACACGAGCTTCAGTAAATTAAAGTTTTTGTCTTTGTTCAAAAAAGGTCGGATCCCAAATCTTCGAAAAACTTTTTGGCTTCGCAATCGCTGCAGACGCGAGAAGCGAAGTTAACAGTAAAATAGAAACTTATGTAGAAAATAGAGTAATATGTATTCTCATTTTTCCTGACCAATTTTAAATCAGTTACAAATTAATAATAACGTTGTTCCAATCAAGTTTTGTTAACTGTTTACAGGATTGCTCGATCCCTATACTACAATGTAATCCATAATTGTGACGTTATCGAAGATCGAATAAAGCAATCTGTCAAAGTCAAACTGCAAACGCGAAAGCGGAATTTGAATTTAAAATTATCAAATCAATAGTTAATTATTCTTATATAATACCTTTGTTGTTTGTGTTTGTGGGTAATAGCAAAGAGGAGTTAGTTTATCCTCTTTGGTAATAGTTCCTGTATATACCTATAATAAGTAATTGCATAATATTTTCCTTGGTTTCTTTATGTTCTTTAATTCTGCGTCTACCAACAAATTGAAATTATATGCACATTTTGATACAAACTATCCGAGTATATTATTAAAATAGGTAAGCATATGCATACTTTTTTAATTATGAACATATTCGGAAGCAGCGATTCTGTAGAGAAATATGAACGGAAAAAGTGTGATGGGTTATGCTGTAATGTTCAAGATATATTTTGCGGTTTCAAGTGTATATTTACGTAAATTTGTTAGTGCTTATCTTTACCATCTTCTTAATAGTTAAAAGATACTTAAGGATGATTAGTTTTATATATAATTAATAATGTTAACTGCTTTTTTACAATAAGCAACATGTATACTGTTCGCAGCTATACTATATAATGCACAGGACAGGGCTGGACAGAGTGCTCTAAATAGGTTGGGAGTTCCACAATAATAGATCTTCTAGGTCGCGGTGGACCAGGCCAGGGGGTCGACTCCTATATAAATTTACTCTAATCTAGCCAAAATGAAATTGAAATTCCTATATAATTTGCCAATAAGGCTAAAACAATTAAAATAAATTTTAAGCTTACTGTAGCAAAAAAAACGTATGCATCAGTAGTAAAGTTAATATCAAAAATTGGGTTAAGATTTCCAGCAAAGATAATTTGTTAATAAATATATTGGATACACTCACACAATCCTTACCTGTTAAATTTGGGAAATATGTTTATTAGTTATTAAATCTTACAATTTATACTGTTATTGCAAACTTTAATAAATAATAATCATTCAAATACAAAAATTCTCTTGCAAATGTGAAATATATATATATATATATATATATAT
Organism: Pogonocherus hispidulus; assembly: GCA_963924545.1. Classification (NCBI taxonomy): domain Eukaryota; kingdom Metazoa; phylum Arthropoda; class Insecta; order Coleoptera; family Cerambycidae; genus Pogonocherus; species Pogonocherus hispidulus. Next base: position 16,229,214 of record OZ004700.1, read on the forward strand.
ATATATATATATTTGAAATATATAAAATATATTTTGACAGTTCGATTACATGGATCTTCGATGACGTCACAAAGGCGGATGACAAAATTGAGCGATCGAGCAATCCTGTAAACAGTTAACAATCCTTGGTTCCAATAACTATAGATCATAAACCACAACCACAAACCAGATATAACCTAATGTAAATAACAGTAATGAACCAGCCGCAATTGCTTTAATTTATGGGTTTGCATGAACGGATTATTTTCTCCATAAAATGTTAGTGAAAATTTTAAGGTGCATTTAAATTAGAGCGAACAGAGACGAACGAACGAATTCGTTCGCTTTACTTTTTTCGGGTATGGTTTTCTAATTTTATCTAATTTTTTTTTTCGGGTATGGCTTAGAAATGTCTCCCATGATGAGAAAAATATTTTTCTTGTATTAATTTTACAGTATTTAGTGTTCTATATAGTTATAGTTTTTACAACACTGTCTTTGTAAGTCACTTCCGTCAATTTTTCGCTTATTGAATGCCCAGCTATACCAGTCCTGGTAGTTTCTGCATCTAATTTGTATTTCCGTACGGGACCAAAACATCAAGATTTAGATTTTTTTGGTATTAATTGGTACGTTTTAATTTATATTTTGATTTTAATCTCCCTAGTGATTGAATTATGGCCGTAAATTTTTCTGAGGGCACGTATATTTAGAAAATTTTCTCGAGTCGCAGATAATACAAGTCGTCTTTGGTTTGTGATTGATTAAATTAAGGGAAAATTTCAAAATAAGTGAAATAGTCAACAAAATTTGAAGCTAAGCTTTGATAATAAATAGATAAGCTTTGAGAATTAGAAATGATCCCACTTATCTATTTACATAAGTGTTTTGTATTTATTTTAACTAAAAGTATGAATAGTTCCTGATAACTCATTGGCAGTGTCCGGTATGTCAAAAGGGAAAATATCCGTTGAGTCTACTTTATATGCTTTTGTCCGTGTGAGAATTAATTTATTTCTTTATTTGAAGGAGATGCCGAAAACAACAACTTCACGAGCAATGTGCCCCGACTGGCATTGCATTACTTCGGCATCTCCATAGGAGTCATCACAACTTTCATCGAGACCAACCACCAGACACTGACCGATTTCGCGCTTATTATGCGCTCATCAGAGTGCCATACGTACCTATTATTTAAAGTAAATTATTATTCCTTATTTAGGCAATATTAGGTTTTAAAACAAAGACGTAACAGCTCTTTTTAGTGCAAAGGTATATTGTCTAACATTTTTCATACTTTTTATGTCTGGCAGGCAATGCAATATATCTACTCAATAAAGAAAGAATATCAGAATGTAGGTCTCAGAAATAAATAGTTAAAAAATTTTTATTTGTTGTATAGTTTTGATTTAGACAATGCTTACCTTATTTAAAATTTCAGATAAGTTAAGCAACCGCTTTCTAGATGAGTTAATCGATCACACAAATTGTTATGAAATGGCAATTGCATCCATGAAATTCATTCATTCACTAGATACTTAAAGCGTATGTGATAAAGTGAAATGTAGAAAGTTTAACAGTCCTAGAAAGAGATTTCAACGAAACAATTGAAACACAATTAATTCCCATTCCACCAAACAATTTTTAATTAAATTGTTTACTCTTAGATCAAGGCTTATTCGCAGGGATGGCTTGGCAACTATCCTGGCTTAGGATGGGAAGAATGTCAACTTGGTGTTAATTTGAGAAATTAAAATCAGTTGATGTTTGACTGCCCCCCTAACTAATGAGGTTTTCCAGGTTTCCCTCATTCCAGCACTGAATGGTGGTTAGGGTCTACCAACGTAAGTCGTTCCTGAGGCGCAAATGCGGCCCGCGAAATAATAATATGTCGCACCCTCTCCCACAAAAGTCTCAGTCTTTCGGGCTAATCCTTGTGATTAGAATGAGGGGTAGAGATATTATTATTATTATTATATTATTAATTATGGATTTTTTATTATACCAAAAAAATCACAGGAAACAGAATATCTAATATATTTTATAAAATCAGAACATTTATTTTTAATGCCACAATACATGTATTCAATCCGTAAAACGGACTCCACTTGAAAAAACCTACTAAATTTCATATTTTACTTAAATTAAACATAGTAGCGAACTGTTCCAATTCTTGACTGAGTTCTGGATCGTCTTTAAAATCCTGAGCCCCAGTCAGATCGTATTTATGTTTTTTATTAGAACTGCCCGGTGGCCTTCCCCTTCGTTTTCTAGTTAACTCGTTCATTTCCTCGAATTCTTCGAATGTAAGCGTATTAGTACCCAATCCAGGCGGCATTGGATTTTCCGGCATGATGCTGGAGATGGCGCTCTGTAACTCTCGAGACTTGGATTTGCTTTCAGAGGTTTCAGTGATGAGGGGCAGTTCTTTAATTCCTCCAAGCTGCGGGTTTACCATTAGGCTAGTCTGGGGGAAGCCGAATCTACCAAGAACCTAGAAAAATTGATACAACAATTAGGTAAATGCGTTCATGCCGTTTAATACTTAGTCAAAATGTACCAATAAAAATTATCACCATTCACTATTATCAGTTGTAATAAATTTACAAGAAATGATAATATACAATATTATTAATAATCATTGGACTCAGCGCCAAGGAATGAAATTGGTAAACACTAACCTCCACCCAACTAGCAATTTAATATTTTATAGAAACTGCAGAAATGTTTCCAAAATAAATTTTATACATCATCTAATAAAATTATTTAATCGCCGTTGGTATTTTGTAAAGCTTGTTGGAATCAAAATTATTATACAGTGAGGCCCAGAAGTATTATGCTAAATTCATGTATATAGGGTAACCCAAAAATAAGTTACGACCATCAACTTTATTTTTTCAAATGAAAACACCTATTTTCTATTTAATTTTTGAATTCTACATCGATTCTAAGTCTGTTTCATGTACCATATTCTATACCTATCTTCAACTGTTTTTGAAATATTGACAGGTGAATATTGACATTCTGCAACTTTGACACCTTGTAAAATCTAAACGGTTTGAGATCAAGCAAAACGGTTTGCACATTCCTATCTTAACTTATCATATAAGCTATCGTTTGACACTAATTTCAGATTTAGCCAGAAATAAAAAAAAATCGATTAAATTTAATCTCTTTGTTAAATCTGAAATTAGTGTCAAAATTTAGTTTATGAAAAGTTACTCAAAACCGAATTATTTCTACTTGCCTAATATGAAAAATAACGAAGATGTTAGAACAGAGAGCAACAACTAAGAATATTGAGAAAGCCAAATAAATTGTAGAACATAGAAAATTGCAGAGTTTGACAAAAGATAACTATGCGAATTGTAGTAGGGTTAACATGTCTCTAGAAGAACATGACAAGGGATACAATATTAGAATACAAGTCAGCGAAAAATTAGTCTAAACCAATAGGAGTACATTTGGGTTAGTAATAGAAACGGATTTAACGGCGGCAAATTATCTGTATGTGACAGAAGAATTAGAGAATCATAATATGGACAAAATGATATGTGAACAGAATATCATTAGATATGTAGATATTAGATATGTAAAGCCTCATGCAGAACTACACCAAAAATGATAAGGTTAAGCAATATGGCTGTTGGCATACGAAGCTTATGAAATAATACTTATGGTCTCCATGAGAAAAAGAAGATATCAGGAAACTGGGTTGTTCAGTATGTTTACATCGATTCAGTTTTTTCCTTGAACAGCTAACAAAAAACGCATGTTAAAAATATCACGTCACTTTCATCATAATAGTCTTACCTGGGATATATAAAAATCCTTCTCCTGCGTTCCAAGCGACTCCCAAGAGCTAGTGACTGCCGCCTTAATCTGCGGTTTGGCCGCGTTCGGGTACATCCAATGGTATAAAGTTCTCGTACGTTTTGAGAATAAAGATTTGGCCGCTTTCAAAATTTCCAGTTGCTTGTCTTCCGAGAACGAAGCTGGCGACTGAAGACTTTCTTCATTGGGCACCTGAAAATGTTTGAAGAGCTCATAAGGTACTCGTCCCACATTATGGTGGTGGTACTGGATGAAAATCAGTTAACTAAAAATAGAGATGTGTACCTTCATTGCAATTAATAACATTGGGGAAAATTATGGATCAACTTTATTAGAGTGAGATTAAGACTACTCCTCGAATCATAGAAACCACTCTCATTGAAATTTTCATTTGAAATAAATTTGAAAACAGCAATGGAGTCAGGTTATCGAAGGTTAACCAAATTATGAATATTTGAATCTAATTATGAGAACTGCTTCAAATGTATAACACATGTCAAACCTCTTAAAGTTTCGACTAATTACGTTGTAAATCTGTTCAAATGAACTGAAGTTTTATACAAGCAGTGACTATAGAATATAGTCACTGATACAAGTTATTTGTAAAAAGATGTGTTAAGGTAAGTCTCCACAAGGAGACTAAATAAAATTTCAAGAGATTTTTGTGTCACGAGAAATTTACTCAGATGTGTTTCCACAAAACATGACATATTTCAGTGAAACACTCGAGTTATGGAATTTTTCTCTCATGAGACAAGGTGTCTCTAAATGCGCTGTTTCCACAGTGACGTATTAATGTCGAGTGGAAAGAAACAAAAATTTGTGTTGTGTAATGATTTTATATTAAAAGATGTCAACAAAAAAGGCTAGAAGAAAGGCTGCAGCTTGTTACCTTGTCGTTAAAACTTGTAGTAATAAAACAAAAAGGTCTTGGGGTGAGATAAACTCACAGATATTGGGTGAGGGATTGGATTAAAAGGTGAGAAAAAAAAAGAGTATAATGAAAACATTATTAGAAGAATTAGAACGAGAAGATCAAGAATGTTATAAGAACTTTCTTCGAATGGCTGCCGCTGATTTCTGTTTTTTGCTGGAAAAAATAAAATTTGCTATAGAATTGTATATATTATGTGCTATAGAATATATGTATTTTATCCTTCATTTCTTGAGCCGTAGTTCCCAATTTGTTTGCAATTCCATCTATAGCTGATTTTCTTAAATTTCTGTTTTTATCGTTTTCGGACGAGCAGTCCCACAAATTAGGATAGAATTCATATAATTCGATTAACTGCAGTATCATGTTTCTTGTCCAGTTAAAAGTGCTATCTTTTCTTTTCAAACCGTTTTTTTCGTTCCTAGAACTCATTTTTGGGGAAAACACAAAGGTTTATCTCACGACACAACAACGAAACTCACGTGCAGTGCGTGAAATAAATGTTTCATGTGAGACTCGCAATATCTCATGTTTACACGATGAAACTTGTTCAAGAAAAAAAAAACTCGTGACACATTGTTTCGCGAGATTATCTCTAGTATATCAAGTAGTGTTTCAGACCTATTTCCACAATGAAATTAAATTTTTCCTGAGATTTTTATTTCATGAGACAAAAATTTCACGAGATATACTCATTGTGGATTCGCACCTTAATACAGTGCTACCAAATGTCACGGTCCTATCGTGACCATCTGTCACTCAGCGGTGACAGAAAAAGTGGAGCATAGACATAGACATAAGAATGTCTATGAGCATAGATAAAAAACTATATATTATTTTTAAACGATAAGGATTCATTCATATTGTTTTTGACCAGACGGTCGATTCTAATTGCTGTGTGTTTTCAATACTTGTGCGTATCATTAGTTACTAATTTCACCCCAATACAAACTACTTCAACCCCTAGCATCAGAAGTGAAACTTTCTTTCCCACAATGCCGTTCTGTTCATGCATATCCTGACATCATGCCAAGGCGTAAAAAAGATAATTCTAGGTCGTCCGATTCGGAGTCATCCAGCAACAGCGAGTATAAAGGTACGTGTCCATTTGAGAGCAACTAGCGCGAATGACTCTCGATAGTTACTGTTAAGAGGGTATCCATTGGAGAGCAATTTGAGAAATTTTTACTGTCAGCTAGATAACGTATTATATTCGTATTGCAGAAGTAACTGTCCGCTAGTAAAAATAATATGTATACACTTGGGAGCAAAATGCTGCGAGTAAGCTATTTTATAGTAAAATGAATACTCTCTGATAGTTACTCGCAGACGTGTATCCACTTACGAGTGGAACTGCTCTCGAGATGTTCTCAAAGTCAAGGAGGATATTCACGCGATAAGATCGGGAGTTCCATATGAAGGTTTAGTGTGTCTCTAGCACATGAAACCCCTTAAAATCAGACACGAAAGGTATAACAAATGTACTAAGTAGAAGTTGACATCAAGATTACCCAAATGCAGGCACCTTCACTTTCTTTAGACGTAAGAGACTGTCCGTTTACTGACATCCATTTTATTTCAATTTTGTCAAGAGACTGTCGGTTTGCTGACAACCTACTAGCCAGATTCTAGTCCATTCCAACCTTGTTAAGAGATTGTTCATTTGCAGACAACGTAGTAACCGAAGTCCATTTCATTATAATATTGTTGACACACTGCTCGTTTGCAGAAAATCAGATGAATTCTATAGAATGCCCAGTTGCTGGCAATCCAAATAGTCTGTTAGGAATTTCAAAGTGACCACGTGCTTTTGTAATAGTAGTGATTACTATCACTAATATTACAAAAAAAAGTGTATAGAATTATGACCCTTCGGCAATATAACTAGATGACCGCCGTCTAGAGATCTAAGACGAGAGTTCTTGGGTAAGGTATGATCGAAGACGACCTCAAATCAAGATGACGAATGTGCTACCAAATGTGATGTGCTACAGTGCTACCAATTGTGATGTCGTCCTATTATATATATTCCGAGCCGGATATCAGCGTCTGACTCAGCGGTGACAGAAAAAGTGGAGCGTGCATTGTTTTTGACTAATTGCTGTGTGTTTTCAATACTTGTGCGTGTCACTAATTACTAATAATTTCACTACAATACAAACTACTTCAACCCCTAACAGATGTCTAATGCTAGTATCCAGTGTGTCCGCAGTATTATAAACTAACTTTAATTGAATTTCACCTTTTTAACTGTAACATTTTAAAGGTGATATCTTCTTCTGAAATGTCTGCGAGTATGGTATACTTACTAAAACAAGCTTTCCATCTGCAGTATAAGCAAACTTTCTTCGCTTTCGCCTACGTTTAGGAAAATATTCGTTAGTCTGGTTAAATGTTGTGGTCTGACCTGAAACAAGTGCCTGAGGAGGGTGGGGGGCATCAGTAGAACTTTCCTAGAAAAAAAAATTAATCTCTCATCAATGTAGGTACTTACAACCAACAAAATTTGTAGGATATATAATTCGGTAAATTGCTACAAGTGAGAATACAAGACAACACATCCTTAATTAATTATTGAATTACCACCATTCTGTTTACATCTAAATGTTTTAAGTAAACCTAAATTTAGGAGAAAATATTCGCATACCACCACTGCACCGACAAATTATAGGAACAAGAAAAATATTGTAACTTTGTTTATAGTATTATAAAAGCAATAAAATATGGTAGGCTGGTTGTTTTATCGTTTATTTATGATCAGGTTATGATCAGGTCAGGTATTCTGTATTATTGTTCAATTTTATTATTAATAAATTTATCCTTTGTAGGTACAATTTGAATTTATTATCTTTTTAATCTTTACATTCTACTTTGTAAAATTAATCTGTGATCACTGCCTTGTGGTTGGGTTTTATAGGTACTTGTAAGGCAGATACAGTTAAATAAATAAAAGGGTTTGAAAGGTAATATACCTAGTAATGGAGATATCTTTATATACCTATGCGAGGTATACAGGGTGGGAAAAATTTTAATGTGCAGCATTGGTATCTCGGAAACGGTAAAAGATACAAAGTGGCTCAAATTAGGAAAAAGTTGCTCAATTTTATGCTGATTCAAAATATGTGAACAATTTTAATATATTTCGGGCCGTTCCGGAGTTATGCCGGAAAAATCAAAATTTGCCAATTTCTTTTAAGTCAAATAACTTCTCTTGAAATAAATGTAGACTTTTGAAATTTGGTACGTTTATATAGTCTGATGAGAGCTTTCGATTGCCATACTAAAACATGTTCTAGGCCTACTAGTTTTTCCGCAACAATATTCAACTTTTGAATTTCTTATGGGCGCCATATTGAATTTTTACTTCACTAAATACAGAAAGAAATTACAAGCACGGTGATATATCACACTTGATACTTTCTTCAATAAGTATAGATAATACACGCGAATAACGATAAATATTATTTATTTACAAATAATAAACAATCATTCATTTATAGTTAATTATTACAAAGTGTGTTTTTAGCTTTTTAGAGGAACTAATTATTATAATAAGAAGAACAACTTATTTATACTGCTCGAATTGGCTGCCGTTACTCTGAATACAAAGTTGAGTCCTTACAGACATGTTATCCACTGCACGTCTTACTGTTCCACCATCTATTGAATTTATGTATTCATTAATTCTTTCCAACATTTCATCCTCTGTCGATGGCATTGGATTATTGTAGATATAATTTTTAACAGCTCCCCAGAAATAATAATCTAAGGGGTTTAGACACGGTGATCGCGGTGGCCATAGAATGGGACCATTTGTACCCATCCACGAATTCGGAAAACGGTGATCTAGGTACTGGGTTACAATCCTAGCATTGTGTGAAGGGCATCCATTTTGTTGAAACAACTGTAAATTTTGTATATTTTGCAAAGGTAGGTCATCCAGCATTTCCTCCAAATCATTTTGTAAGAAGTGTAAATAATTTCGATAAGTTAATTTATCAATAATAAGATAAGCCCCTAATACCTTGTTATCCAAAATTCCACACCAAATATTTACTGAAAATCTAATTTGAGGTCTCGTTTCTCTAATCAGGTGAGGATTTCGTTGTGCGTAATGGTGCTCATTTTTTCTATTGAATATCCCACAATTAATTACTAAACGTTGACTCATCACTCCATAATATCTTTCTACAAAAATCATTGTCATTATTCATTAACATTTGCATTCAGTGACAAAATTGCAACCTCCGCTCATTGTCTCCAGGATGTACTAAATATTTGGTGTGGAATTTTGGATAACAAGGTATTAGGGCCTTATCGTACTATTGATAAATTAACTTCTCGAAATTATTTACACTTCTTACAAAATGATTTGGAGGAAATGCTGGATGACCTTCCTTTGCAAAATATACAAAATTTACAGTTGTTTCAACAAAATGGATGCCCTTCACACAATGCTAGCATTGTAACCCAGTACCTAGATCACCGTTTTCCGAATTCGTGGATGGGTACAAATGGTCCCATTCTATGGCCACCGCGATAACCGTGTCTAAACCATTTAGATTATTATTTCTGGGGAGCTGTTAAAACTTATATCTACAATAATCCAATGCCATCGACAGAGGATGAAATGTTAGAAAGAATTAATGAATACATAAAATCAATAGATGGTGGAACAGTAAGACGTGCAGTGGATGATATGTCTGTAAGAACTCAACTTTGTATTCAGAGTAACGGCAGCCAATTCGAGCAGTATAAATAAGTTGTTCTTCTTATTATAATAATTAGTTCCTCTAAAAACCTAAACACACACTTTGTAACAATTAAGTATAAATAAATGATTGTTTATTATTTGTAAATAAATAATATTTATCGTTATTCGCGTGTATTATCCATATTTATTGAGGAAAGTATCAAGTGTGATATATCACCGTGCTTGTAATTTCTTTCTGTATTTAGTGAAGTAAAAATCCAATATGGCGCCCATAAGAAATTCAAAAGTTGAATATTGTTGCGAAAAAACTAGTAGGCCTAGAACATGTTTTAGTATGGCAATCGAAAGCTCTCATCAGACTATATAAACGTACCAAATTTCAAAAGTCTACATTTATTTTAAAAGATGTTATTTGACTTAAAAGAAATTGGCAAATTTTGATTTTTCCGGAATAACTCCGGAACGGCCCGGAATATATTAAACTTGTTCACATATTTTGAATCAGCATAAAATTGAGCAACTTTTTCCTAATTTGAGCCACGTTGTATCTTTTACCGTTTCCGAGATACCAATGCTGCACATTAAAATTTTTCCCACCCTGTATATATATGTTAAGTAAATGATTTATCATAAATAACCATAATATACTTGGCAAATAATATCTTAATAATCTTAATTATCATGCCAAAGTGTTTAGGATATTAACAAATAAGAAATATTAAATTAACAATGACTTATGACCTGAACAATGACCTGAATAAACTTTATTTTACTTTCCTCTCTAGTTGTATTGTATTATTTGTTACTCTGTTTTTTATATTCAATGTATGTAGGTATATCAATATTTAATTTACCTTGGTTTTAGTAGGCTCTATATGACTGTTCGTGTCTTTATTACTAAAGGTGGTTAAATCAATAGGTTCTTCATTGATGCGTTGGCTTTCTATCATACCATAACTGTATCCTCTGTAATTTCTTGATACACATTTAGACTGGAGCAGCTGATCAAAATTGGGTTGAAAAGATATATTGGGGATAGTTTTTACATTTGATATAATTGGTCCGGTTTTAATAATATAATCTTGACCATATTCCTGAAAAAAAATTAAATTTAGTGCTTATTTCTGAGTTATTTATATAAAATAAAAAATGTTTATTTGTTTGTAACATTAATCTTTTACTTTATTTTAGATAAAAGTGAAAATTAACTTGTGCTGTTCTTTCCCTAGTATATTGTTATATTAGGATTAAAAGTGTCACTTTTCTGGCGAGCAAATTTTGAATTTGCCAGGCGAAGTTTGGTGACGGTTGGAGAAAAATAATAATGGTGATGGTATTTTTTACCTTAGCATCAGCACATTGCTTAGTGAACAACGATTTTCCCGTTTCCATTGAGAATACAACGTTTTATTCCAAAACTCGGTAAAATCTCGGAAACGACGTTAAACGTCAAAATATTATAAACAACTTTTTGTTTGCATAGCCACCATGGCATAATTTCTTTATTTAAGACGGTCATAATCATAGACATTCCATAATCTGCTAGATTAGCTAGATCACAGTCTGGATATTATTTCACTGGTAGCTTGATTTAGGCAGTTGGCGTCATCTGTACACTTTTGAAACTTGGTAGTCACCTTTAAGCATTTTGATAGGATTTTAATTAACTAACTTATAAAAAGTATTATTTAAAAAGATATGTCGAAACCAATTGCTTTACAGATTATACTGACATTTTGATAGCTGTTGGTTATTAATTTTGAAAGACGAGGTAAGTCAAAATAGAATGAAAATCGATTAATATCTAATATGCCCATGGAAGTAGATAAACAAAATAAATTACAAACTGTCATACTATTCTGTACGTGTCATACTTTTTGATAACGAAAACGAATAAGTTTTCGAAACGTAAACGTTTTTAAGTGATGTGTTTAATGTTATATATTGTTAATCTACTTTTTAGTATGAGATTTCTTGATTAGGCAAAAATATTTTTCAAAAAAACCAACCTTTGACTGATTTATCGGCGCAGAAGTTGATTATTAATTTTTTTATTTTTCCGTGGTGGCATACCTAATACCCAAATAAATAAGAGTAATTAAACACTGCAACAAATAAATACTTTCATACATTATCTTACACAAGTACCACAGACAGAATCGTAATTGAATAAAAATAGAACAAGAGATACGCAAAATATATTTCTTAAATTAAAACTGAAAACATGTTTATAAGCATTAGAATAACTTGGTATGCCACACTACGATTTACTAATCAAACTATTGATATGATCTACAAATCTCAATTGTGTATCAAAACTTAAACATAGATTATTCTATTCCGTGGTCTCATCGTCAAGCAAGGCTCTCATTTACATCATATTGGATCATTTCCATCTGTTTGTTATTACCAAAAAGCATGAAAAATGTTTTATTAGAATTTATCTTCAAATCATGTGACATACTGACATGGTAGCATATCATATTGTATAACAAATTTATAAGTTGTTTTCACAATAGTTTCTGCAGAAACAAATTATTAAGTACTTACGTTATATTCTCAAATTTAATCCTTTTTGAACAAACATTGGAATAAATATTGGATTTATCTTGGCTTATAACGGCTTAAGTTAGGTATAGGGAATGTTAATAAAAGTTGCCCTGGAATTTTAAGAGGAACTCAAAAATATACAATATGTGATATTAAAAAAACATAACTTTTTATTGCGACATTTACATTGGCCACCTTGTATAATAATTAAAAATAATTTTATAATACTGTATTTCTTGTAATTTTAGACGCTTTTTTATTTAATATTTTTTTGTAATACTTTATAATCGGTCTATGTACTAATGATTTCACTGGTTCAGTAGCTCCTCAGCTTTACTTCTGAATATTGGGGTAGATACTTCGCACTTCCTAAGCGCCATATAATGGATAGAAATCCAGCAGCTTCGTTGATGGATTATGTTTTTATTGTTTGCTAATTACGACACTTTAAAGATATGACGCGCTGTAACTGATCGTCCCAACAATTTTATCTTTCCAGTGATTCCGCACTAACTACTGCGGATATATAGTTAATCTTTTTAATCAAAATCTAAAAGACTATAGTTGAATTGTTAGGCGGGTTTGGAGATTAAAAGAAACACGTTTACAGTAATCTCCACTGTCATAAATGTCTCCGTAGTTTATAGAACAATAGCTAGATAAGTACACTTCAATAAACACGGCCAAAATACTGGTAGGTACCTAGTAATACGGGGATCAAGCTCGACGGGTTACATCTTATCTTTCGCGTGGTGGACTTACCTATACCCAGTGGCGTCCTGCTAGGTCCCCGGCTCTACAACGTGGATTGAACCCTAGGTTCTTCTTTATCCACCCTTCCCCGCACTCCTGATATATTCGTTAAGAGTCCATTCACTAGGTCGAAATAAGCCATAAATCGGCGTTCGTCTCGTGTCTAATTATAACAAAACTATAAAAGATAGCGACTTTTAGTAAAAAAGTATTGAAAGATAAGACTTTAATCTAAGTCCCTATAGTAGTAATTTTTGGTATTTCTTTTTATTTTTAAAATTCCAGGCAAACAATCTTGTACTAAAATAGCGTATTTTCAAAAATTATTTTCTCTAAAATACATGTATTAAACAAAAATTTGCTACTATAGGGATCTAGTTTATCTTTAGATCTTTCCGGTGATATATAATTTATAACATTAAAAAGAAATTTTGTTGCAATTATAAGAAACATCCCGTACCCTTGCAATGAGGGCTAACTTTATTTCCATGTGCCTTTTTACTTCGGCTTTACGTGCACCTCCGAAATCTTAATAATTCGATAGTTGGAATATATAAGTCTCCACCCATCGGCCACCCATCCTCTCAATCCGACCCAACATTCATGCCTGTCAAATCTACAGAGAATGGACCCTTAAGTATGGCAAATGGAAAAATATATGTTTATTCTCACGTTTTGTTCTTCAATATCGTCCATAATATGTTCTACCTTCTACTAAATCAATAACATAGCATTAAAGGAGTATCAATTTATATTCATATTTATTTATAGCCTGTTAATATAGATATGATAATGAAATAAAGTAGGTTTCTCTAAATTGAATTCTCTATATATTATTGTATTTTTAGATAGATGTTAGACAAGTGCAACAAGATATAGGGCAATTTTTAATATATTTATTTGCTTATTTAACTATTTACATCCTTCTTTATTTAGGAATTAAGCCAAAAAGAGAACTAAGACATAAATTATTAATGAAGTTATCAAATGTTATGGTTCAATAAAGTTTTATATTTTCTCGTACCTATAATCCTAAGTCTGCAAAGGGATAACCTTGTTATATTTAAGATATGTTGTAAACAACTACTTTGCGTGCTGTATGGTCCTGTTTCCGGAAGCTTAAATTAGCGTGTAACAGTTATTAGCAGCACTCCTAGCAGTGCTAACTAAATTTTTTTGTCAATACCAAACTTTAAACAAATAATTTATTAACCAGTAATTAACAATTAACGTATTTATTTTAGGGATGATCAAGTATATTATGCAAAAGTAAGAGCAACTAAATAACATACAACTTTTACCTATTTTAGCATATAGATTTATTTCCCTATAAAGCGAATTTGTATCTCTTATAGTTTCCGAGATCCCCATGCAGTTTATTCTTATGTGGGACACGTTGTATGTACTATCCAGTAGTTGGCTGTTTCATTAAAAAAAAGATATAAAAATCTAAATTTTCCGAAATTTGAAACCACCGTCATATACTTTTATTTTGATATTGAGCAATGGCATAATAAAATATATAAAAACAACATTCTTGGTAGGAACTATTAGATCCCCAAACACCCTAGAACCCTATTATTTCTAGATTAGAACCCTACCACGAGTGAAAAATTCGATGTTGGTTGAAGATATAATTCCAATAGCATATCGTTGAACTATTATTTATAAGCGTTGTTTGAGTGATAATAATATACATAATGTTTTATTTAAACAAAATAATGAAAATTTATGTTTTATAGAATTTGGCAGCGCTTTTTAAATAGTTAATAAATAACGTTGTCAATGCAAATTTTATCATAATCGGTCAAATATGATTTTTTTACGCACACTAGACCTCAGCAGGTGAATTGAAACTTTGCTGACATGATTGGAATTTAGACTGATTTCTGAAAATTACTCGGAAATAGAGATCCACAGACCTATTATTTGATGTAACTTTTAACTTACCAATAACCTCTATCTGAAAATAGAAGCAGAATGTAAATAATATGGAGTTCCATTGAAAACTGTAAGTAATAACTTTATTGCATCACTCTCTTTATAAAGAAGCTATTCATATGAAAATTTGAAAATAAGATAACTTTGATAAAAATAACATAAAATCACTTTCGCGTTCGTAGTTAACCTTCAAGTTAAAAATAAATGTGATTCGGTTAGGGATTTCAATATCTCCAGAATGGGCTTCTTCCACATCTCTTCTTTATTTGCTTATTATAAAATATATATTTAGTTATGCCTAAAAAGTATTTTTTTAAATTTTTTTCTTCGCGAGATATATTTTGAAAAAATTGTTATAATTACCATATATTTCAAATAACGCGCCATTGACGTCATACTCCAATTAGTTATTGTCTGGCTTTCCTACATTTTGTGTTCCGTCAAGTGAAGTGTGCTTAACCTAACTTTTGTTTTGTGTTTTGATTAATTTGATTTAAAATTAATAAAATTGAAGAGGGATATCTTAAGGCTGATTCAGACAACCTTCCAGGAGTTGACAGTGAAATGGTTAACGATTTCGACGTCACAAATATGAATTTTCTAAGTGCTGAAGTGCGCAATGTTAAGACAAAAAGGTTAGTTTTTATAACCTAAGTTATCAAATAATCATTTAGTTGATTCTAGCATAGATTGTGTAGTGTTGTCACCTTTAGCGAAAAATACCTAAAAATTATTTTGCTCAAGAGATAAATTGTAAAATAATCATGTTGATTTGCTTTAGTAATAATTTATGGAGAATATTTCACCTAAAAATACATATTTTCATTTCAAAATTACCATTTCACCTAAAAATACATAATACTTTCATTTCAAAATTACCAGAATGTAAATTTAATCGTTGCCAAGAAAAAAGTAAAATTATATGTGGCAACGTGGAACCGTTCTTTAACTTGTCTACATTTTATTGGCTACTGAAGTATGATGTCAGCGGTCAGCGAACCGCGCAGTTTGAAATGATTCATGAAGACCAGTCACTTTGTACTTGGATAACTTCGCTTAATTACAATTCTTTAATAAATTGGGTTGATTCTACCTTTACTTATGTACCAGTATAACATAACGTTTGATATTAATAAAATAGTAAAATTCAATTTAGTGGAAAATGCCCATTAATAAAGTGAATACTCGAAGTGGATGGTTCTTTATGAAACATCGTGAAAATAATTGTTTTGAAAAAAACATCTAAATGAGATCAATGTTTTTTTCAAAACAATTATTATCTCCAGAATTGTTCGAACCACTTCATTTGAATACCCTGAAAATTCAAATTTTTTTTCAGTTGCAAGCTCAAGCCGGAGACAAAATTGAAATTTTCCAGAACGCCACTGCACATGCTTCATTGGATTATTTTATTCAGTCTGTCTACTTTAAAAATTATAAATAGGAATACCTCATAATTAATTCTTTTAAACTATGATCTGTTAATATATATTCAGTCAGCCCCGATTTTAGATACTATTCTTAGTTAACCTTAGTTAATATACAGGGTGTCCCAAGATAATGTGACACATTTTAAAGGCTTATAACTTCAAGGCAAAATGTGATAGCGACGAACGGTTTTCACTGGTGCTCTTAATTTTACAAAAAGTTTTCTTTTGTCATAGGGACTAGTTTGTTTTACTTCTACAGGTGCTTGAAAAAAAATTGCCACTTTTTAATTCAAAATTGTGATCATTTTTTAAATGGAACACCCTGTAGATTATGTTACCATTCGATAGAGACGCTTTTCATCTTTTCAAAAATGTATAGTTTGATAGAGTTGTACCAAAAAATAAATGAGTTATTTCAATTTACATACCAGCCCTATTTTCAATAAACCATAATTTTTTTGGAAGATCCCATTTTATTTTTTTTACATTGTCAGTACAGAATAACGGAACGTATCAAAGGATAGATAGGTAGAGCCGGATCAATAGAATGGCCTGCACATTTTCCCGAACTAACGGTAGATTCTTGAGTTTTTCATATGGGGTTACGTCAAAGGTGGTCGACAAATTTGTTTTTGTTATTTTACCGCATTTTCTTATCACCTTAATTACATATTTCTTATACTTAGTTTGACAATAATTGTTGTCATAGTTCTGCATATTTCAAATCTACCCAAAAACTGCGATATGATTGTATTCTGTGGAAAAATTCACAGATCTTGCATCTTATTCACCCAGCTAGTTGCATTCTGTCCTTCTGTAGATGGGTCAAATTCCGGAATCAAGGTTTCATCTTCTTGACACTAGTAAAACTGCTAGGTGCTTCGGGCAGGGGTGGGGTTGTACTTACAGTTCGTTGTTGACTTTATAATTCTTGCAATCGGTGTTGCAATGCCTTTATTTTGTTTCGCGACGCACACGATTTCTTGCAAGAAGAGCTGCTTGAGTCAGAACTACTGCTTGACTGTCTGGTTCTCCGCTTTGTCATTCTTTCACGGCCCATGTTCACACTTATACACTCAACACTACCTTTCTGAATTAAGTCGTTACCGACAAAGAGAATGGAGACGGCAGTTATGATTTGTCAGAGAAGTAAGATAGTTCACATATACTTGTATAATTAACCATTGAATATAATTCCATAATTTCTTAATATTAGTTTAATTAATCCTACACATTAGAAAAAATAAAGTTGCTATCATTTTCTCGAAAAGTATGTATCATAGCAAAACTCTAACTACGCCACTGGGATCCCCGTAAAAAACTGCCCAAAATGGCCTTTGAATTTTTTAGATCCGAATGCAAACAAAAGAGTTAGAAGCAAATTTGAAAATTGTCGATTTTCACTTTTTTCTAAATAAAATCTAGACTACTGCACTACTTTGTCCATTTAACCATTTCTGTATCTCTTCTAGTTTCCGAGATCCCTGTACACACAGTCAGATTTGTTTCACCCTGTATATATGTTAGTCTAAATTAATAAAATAACAAACTTGTTCATCCTATTACAACGATCAGTACCAAACGTTTATTTCACATTCAACATCAGTTCATAAATCACTGCAACATGTACTGGGAAGTTTTTTATTCAACGTGCTCGAATTATAAGGGGCCACTACCGTGATACAACCAAGCAATCTCTGTACGTCAAGGAACCATGTAACCCAAGCATAAACAATAAACATAGACTGCTTATTATAACAACACAGCTAGGCTAGGTCGTCTCCATATGAGGACGTGCCCATGTCGAGGTCGCTCGCTTTTGCAAGCCGCTAAGCGTTAATATTTTAAGAGACAGCTCCCATATATACGTCCCATAAGTATTTTCAATACTAAAACAAATGTTTTAGATCTGTGTATGAGAAATTTGTTTTTAAAATTATTTAAGGAATACCATTCTCACATATTATTAGTCAACTTTTCCAATAAATATTTAAAAACAGTCAATTCGAAAACATACTTAATAAAAATAAAAAAAAAAAAATTTATTTCAAAAACAAGAATTTATTCTTTAAAATTTTACCGTTAGCCATGCCAATATACATTATTGCTTTTCTTAGGCCCCTGGCTAAGCATCCGTTGCGCGCCTGGAGCATGTGATACTGTCAATGATAGGTGTTTACTGAATAATAACTTAAACAATTTTAATTAATTTACTTTCATTAATACTTTAATTAGTCTTTACAGATGAAGTTATCAAAAGATATCAGATTATTTTACATTGATACGGCAGGTAAAATCTGTAGTATATATTTATATTATTATTCCGCATTTGTACGATAACACAAATAGGTGTAAAATGTTCACCGGTAGTCGCAATGCGTACATTGGTTTTACTCTTGGTGTTGTGTTGACCCTAACAGTCAAAACAATATTGGACTACAATTACTGCCTAAAAGACGTAGGTACATATAATTTAAGTAATATCACTAGTGAAAGGACTGTAACGGATATTGTTCAATGTAAGGATAAGCGACGAAAAAAGGAGGTGAAGCAAAGGGGCCAGTTCGTAGTTTTCGAAAACTATGTCCCTGCGGAAAAACAGTTCAAGTGCGGGGAGAGTATCACTTTGACAGCTCCGGGTGATTATAGGTTTTTGGACAACGTTGTGCCCTTGGTGGAAAGGTGGAACGGGCCTATTAGTATCGCCCTATACGCGCCAGGGTTCGATTTCTTCACTACGCTTCAGTGCATAGCTTATTTGAGAAACTGCGTCACACCTCTGGTGCGGGAGTTAGTGACATTTCATTTGTTTTTTGAAAACGACCATATTCCTTCCAAGGTAAGGAAACAATCCTTAAATAAAATTTTTCTTTTAATAATGACTACAAATATTCCTTATAATATAAAAATTTTAGATAATCTGCCCGGAATTTGACTTATCCTTAGATAGGAATAACTAATTATAACTAGAAATAAATCCAGGCCATAAAAATAAGCTGCTTGTGGCGTTTCAGGAAATTATAGCAGATTTAATCATATGCCTATATGATTATATGCAATAAATTATATCTCTTAATGTCTCTAACAGAGAATTGAGGGATTTGAAAAAACTCCAATACTTTATCTTGAGCAGTCAGCCCTCAGGTATTTCTTTGCATCAATGACGGATGAGAGCAGAGAGAGAGAGAGCGTAGGTGATTTTCTTTCCTTTTTTGTTTCTCCTTGGTCCGAAGTCATTTTAATTTTATTGTCATTCTCTTTCCCGTCTTAGGGTTTGTCATTTTTCGTTTGGCAGTTAAATATTTTGTTTCTGGTTTTATTTTTTTATTTTTTCTTGCAGTTCTTTATATTCCAGAACATTTTTGAATGGAATAACTGTATATTTTCTTTTTTTCCTTTTTGTCATTTCACAGATGGTGTTCTCAAAATCATTTTTGATGAAACATGTAACTGTGCCACAAATAAATTGGGGACAACAAGGCCTATTACGATTTTTTGTTGCAATACGGTAGGTTAGTGTTACCATTGGGTTAATGGAAACGGCCGGAGAAATCCAGAATACCTATCCTGTGTTATTTGAGGTCATATCGAGAAACTAAGAGCACCTTTTATTGTCACTTTTAACGCTGTATGACATGGCAATACAATACCTAATTGGTTTATGACATTTCAAGTACCGGCCATCCACAACTTTTTTTCCAAAGAAGGTTCTGGTACTTTTTACCGTTGAGTGACGAAGTTTTTTTACTTAATTCGCTAACAGTTGTTCTGATTTCAGCAATATATGCATACCTCTATTAGTACTAGTTAAAACTCGAAATCTATAAAAATATGATGGTCTTATTATCGAAATAAATGAAATAGACCACTGAGTTTAGAAACCTATATTAAGGGTCCATTCTCTGTAGATTTGACAGGCATGAATGCGGGGTCGAATTGAGAGGATGGGTAGCCGATGGGTGAAGACTTACATATTTCCACTATCGAATTATTAAGATTTTGGAGGTGCACGTAAAGCTGATGTAAAAAGGCACATGGAAATAAAGTTAGCCCTCATTGCAAGGGTACCGGATTTGTCTTATAATTGCAACAAAATTTCTTTTTAGTGTTATAAATTATATATCACCGGAAAGATCAAAAGATAAACTAGATCCCTATAGTAGCAAATTTTTGTTTAATACATGTATTTTAGAGAAAATAATTTTTGAAAATACGCTATTTTATTTCATTTATTTCATTAGTAGTTTATAGTTAATAGAGTATGTCATTTCCTAAAGATGGGAAGAACATTCATAAAATATTATTTAAGTTTTTGAGCTCAAATTATTAAATATCTTTAATAGTCTTTATTCTTATATTCTTATAAGATATAAATATCTTTATAATTATTTTAGTATTTAAAGTATTTAGTTCATTAAATAGTTTTTGGAAATTTTTACCTACACTTATTTAAGGTTTTATTTCCCTAGCTTCATCCGGTATATATGTTTTTGAAATCAATACTATTTCATGACATTATCAACACCATAAAACAGCCTTATCTCCGGAAAAAACATACTACAGGTACAATTACTTGTTCTTGATAGGTATTAGGTACATACTAATTTATTATAAAAATCGTGACTTGAAGTAACTGGAAAGACTTAGCGTTATTTCTTTATTTAATTAGGTTTCGACACTTGTATTACACCTATTTAATAATAGCTAGATATGGCACGGTAAATAATAAATGTTATCTATCACAGGTTTGTCAATGTTATCGGCCATAGTCGGCTAATAGTGAGAACTGTTCTTTATTGCCAATAGTGTAGTTTACAGTATTTAGTTTAAAATAATAAAAATAAAATAAATAAATCTTAGCAGACGCCTCAGCAGATATGATTCCAAGTAACATTTTTACGTCATATTCCTGATAACATTAATACCTACGTTTATTATTATTTGTAGGAATTAATCCAAAAACCGGTAAAACAGAAATTTGTTTGTTTTCACATTTAAATGGTTAGAAAACGGAACATTATATTAGTATTTTTTAAGGTATAGGTATATTTTTATATTATTAACTAACTATAGAATGTAGTTTTATCTCCCATGTATCCCTCATCATAATATTCCTCATGTTCTCCCCTCATGCCAAAAAATAATTAATGGAGATTAATAAATGTATATGAATGATAAATGTATTTGCAAATACTGAAAATTTTAATAAAATGTGAAATATCTCCAGAACACTAGGTTTTCCGCTTCAAGTTGTTTTCTTTTTCCGAAAATTCAACAATATAATGTGCTCAAAATAGTTTTGCGATATGATTACGAAAGAATATTTTCTCTCTCTCTCTTTCTCTATCTATCTATCTCCACAAATAAGGAATACGCACTAAAAACCGAGCTAAATACTCACACTCCATGCGTCTTCATGGCCACATCTGGAAATTTTAAAGGAAAATATAAACTTCATCAAGTCATAATATTTGAATAATTTCATTAATAATTAGTGTTGGCAGACACTTATATAAATGTCCTTAAATGTCCGGACATCTGTCCAAAAATGTCTGGACAGAATGGAAATGTCTAGACATTTATCATATCTGTCCATCTTCCTTCAGATTTATAATTACCGCTATTTTCAGCTAACTGAGCTAACCTAAAATTCCAATTCAAAATTGTCACAATCTCTTGAAATTGTTTTCTATAGTCTTTTTGTGGTTTTTACTCCAATTATTTGGGCTTAAAGATGGTTACATCAGAACCTCTGATTTGGAGATACTATAATAAAGTCAATAAATAACAAAAAATTACATAGAAAATTATAGACCTAACATCTAATTGTAAACCTTAATTAGATTCAAAACACTAAGTATTATATATCGCCGAATTCCTTGATTTTTTGTCTATCTAACAACGTCAAATTCTAATATGGCTTCCATAAAAAAATCAAAAGATGATATTCATATATCAGAATTTAGTAGGCAAAAAAAATTCTGGTTGCATTAAAACAAAAATAATTATGCATGTATGTATGAAATAAATTTTTATTTGAAAATTTCTATAAATAACGGAGTTAGAGCTAATTTAAGTTTTTTGAAAATTTATTGTTTTGCTAAATATTTTGAGAACCACTAGTTTTTTAAACAATTTTCCGGAACCACTATTTAGTGTTAGTAATTGCTCAGCTTTTCTCTAATTTAACCAACTTCGTATCTTTTCAAATAACAAAGATACCAAAATACATAGCAGGACTCGTGATTCACCCTGTATAATTTAATTTTTTAAATGTTACAGAATTTGGAAAGTTTATTTTTTGAATATTTACTGTGTGCCATATTCCATATATATGTTACATGTTGTACTTGTAACTCCAAATAAAAATATATTTTTTTTTTAGTTTCCTTTTTTCTATAATTTATTTATTTCATTTCATTTCACATGTACACAGTAGAAAGTTAATTTTCTTCAAATTAAATCATAATTTCGTAATTAACACTTAATTTTTTACTATGTTAACCATAAGCTGGTAAAAGGTAGACGAAAATTGAAAATTGTTACGAAAATATTGATTTTTCACCTAATGCTTGCATTTCTGAGAATATATTCGCCATTTGCCGACATTTGCGACGAGACATTTGCCAACACTATTAATAATATACCATGTCTTTGACGGTTTATAAACTCAATGATCATGTGTCCCAAATTTCGTAGTTCATCACTGGGTTCTCGGAAACTATAAGAGATAGAAAGTCAATTAAATGGAGAATGTTTTCGACATTTTTATGCTGATCCTCAATCTATTTCGAAATCATGGCTAACTGTGTTCGTTTTTGAGGTATTTAAAAAAAACGAAAATTTGGTAATTTCTTTTTGCAGCTGTAGCAGATAACTATAATATAACAATCATAATTATATAATAATAATATTTATTATTATATCTTACTCTCATCCTGGGTCCAGCAGCTGGAGTCTTGACCGTCATCGGGCTCGTAGTACACGGCTTCCCGTATTAGCGGGTGCTGTGCGTCTCGGCACGCGCGAAGAACTTGACTCCGCGCCTCCTGATGACTTCTAGGACTGGGACGTAGTCGAAGTCCCGGTATATATCGGCTGTGCACCTACCGCGGTCCTTAGCGCGATATTTTTGACGGCCTGGATCTTCTTCATATACGTCTTTGCAGCAATCGCCCATGCTGCTGACGCATATGTCAACTGGGGTTGAATGACTGTCTTTATCAGGGTTCGTTTATTCCTTAGGCTGAGCTCGCTGGTGCGGCACAACAAAACTCAATGGTATAGCTTGGCCCTGACCAGCTTCGCTTTCGCTACGACTTTCTCGATGTGGTGTTTCCAGCGCAGCCTCTTATCCAGATGTACTCCTAGATAAGTGATAATGTCTCTCCACTCGATGTCGGCCCCGTTCACGTTGACGTGTCCAGCTGGCGTCTGTCTGTATCTGCGAGAAAAGAGAATAGCATTAGACTTGTCGGGATTTATACTTAGTTGTTGCACCAGTCCTCAAGAAGAAACACCGCCTGTTGGAGATACTTCGTTACCATTCTGGCCTAGGGAGACCGTGCAATGAATGCCGTGTCGTCTGCGTACAGAGCGAGCGAGGTATTGTGCGTCCTAGGCAGGTCCGACGTAAAAATGGCGAACAAGTGGGGTGACAATACGGAGCCTTGAGGGACTCCGGCCTCTATCGGACGATACGCCGATAGGGCACCTTCTACCTTCGTCCTAAGCTGTCTTCCTCGAAGGTACGTCTGGATGAGCTTCACCATCGCGGCAGGGTAGCCCGTGTCGATCATCTTGACCAGCAGGCCGTCGTGCCATACCCTCTCGAACGCTTAAGCGACATCCAAGAAAATAGCCCCTGTGACCTGTTTTCGGCTGAATCCTTCAATCACGTGTTCTACCAACCTTGTTGTTCGGTGGAGTGTTCTCTCCTGAAAGCGAACTACTCGACGGGGATGACTCGTAGTTCATCGGAGCACTCTTGGAGTCTGACCAGGATTATCCTTTCCATCACTTTGTTTATTCCCGGTAATTATTGAAAGTAAGCTGATGGATCTGTAACTTACGGAAAGGATTAAATTTTTACCTGGTTTCGGGATGAGTATCACGTCGGCTTCTTTCCACCTGGCAGGGAAATAGCGGAGCCCCAGGATTGCGTTAGTAATGTTTACCAACGCTGCTAAGTCCTTGCGGGGCAGCTTCCGAAGCGTCCTGTTCCCTATCTGGTCACTCCCCGCGCATTGCGGGTCTTAAGCCTGCGCAGGATGTCCTTGACTTCTTCCGCGGAGGCGGGACGGATCTGTCCGTGGTCTGGCATCTGTAAAATCCTTCGAGCTCGTCGCTTCACATCGTCGGCGCGATCCCGTCCTCATTCGGTGGGTTGTTCTCCCTACACTGTAGTTCCAAGCTAAAAGCGAATGCTTCGTCCTTTTCCTGTCTTTCGTCGGTTGGTCCTCAGAGCTCTCTGGACATTCCACAGACTTCGATATCCTCGGTGTTTAACGACTCTAGGTGTTGTTGCCATCTGGCCTAATGATGAGGATCGTACAATGAGGCTTTGACTCTCCGGTTCAGCTGGTTTAGCGCCTGCCTATCCAGGGGAGCCCTCGTCCTCTGAGCGCGTCTCTTGGCACAGCGTCGTACCTTAATTAACTCCTGCACCTGCAACGGTAAATCACCTGTTGGGTTAGTAGTGTTTCCGTTGTGCTGGCTTCCATGGCAGCGCGGATATCTTTCTCAAGGTTTTCGACGGCGGTTTCGAGCCCCCTCCTCGTGTCGATGACGCGATAGGGTGTACAAATCCTATACATTTCTGCTCGGAACTGTTCCCAATCGGTGCGCCTCTTCGTGAAGTATGTCTCGGTAGGTTGCTGTTCTTCGAAGGTAAGAAGGAAGGGGGTGTGTGCGATGGACCCCTCGTGCATCAACTCCACTTCAGCCACTATCGGTATAGCCTTGAGTAAAGCGATAATCCAGCACGTCAGGTATAAACACACGTGTTGACATGAAACATTTTGCTTTATCTGCTTTTGTTTTAGAGTTGTGACGTCATCATACATTTTTTTTAAATTGCAACACCCTGTATTTTAAACAGAAATAGATCCTCACTTTTTCTCAGTACCCCATATTAGGGGTTTGCTACTTACTATTTACAAGATAATGTGGCTATAGAAGTGTAGACTTTATAACATTTCAATACTGACTAATTTGTTTAATAAGAAATGGCGCGTAAATTCCAATATTCAAATATCTGGTTTTTTATTTTGAAAATATTTTAAATAAAAACAAAATGTGTAATGCTTAACGTGTATTCTTCTCAAAAAAAAAAAAACACCATGTATCTTGTAAACGGTAAGCAGTAAACCCCTAATATGGGGTATCATTGTACTAGGAAAAAAGTGGGGATTCCATTTCTGTTTAAAGTACAGTGCGTTGCAATTTAAAAAAATGTATGATAACGTCACAACTCTAAAAAAAAACGTAGATAAAACAAAATTTTCATGTCAGCACGTGTATTTTTAAAAAACAAAATCGACCTGTCATGGAGTTTTTTGAAAAATCACTCTGGTTAAAAGTTATGAATTTTGTGCGTTACTCTGTCACCATACTGTATAAAATCTTCCATCTTTTACTCCATATATTTTAACATCTTCAACAGTTTTTTAGCTCAAATGGAATGCTCTGTAGGTACATGTTTAATTTAAAGCATTGCAAATTTAATTATTTCTATCTCTTTTATTATCTATTGCGATATTTCCTATTTTCTTTGTGCTTAACTAATTTTTCGTAAACCCGCGTTATCTTAGATTTATGGGCTTTTATCATATGAATCTCTAATACAGAGAAGCTCGGTAAGTGTATCAGAAGGAATTAAGATAAGAAAATAAATGTGATAAGAAAAAATATCCCGTGGAAACTGAATTGATTTTGTTAATATTTCAGCAATGGCTAATGTAATAAGTAATCACTTTTACGAACAAATCTTAAAAAGAAAGAAGTGCAAGTCAAATATTACACTGTCTATAGTAGACAAAAGAGACAATTTTACAAAATGTTGTGAACTCCTTGTTTAAAGTTGTCAAAATAGAACGTCAAAAATAACACACCTTGAGCAACTCCTCGTTTTGACATCACGTGACCTGATGCCAATTAACATTTTGGTTGCGAGTCCTAAATTATAATTGGTTAGTTCGAAAATACTAGATTTTTATTGGCTTCGCCTACGCTTATTATATCCTATTCTGTCCTTTCTCAGTTGATTTTACAGTTATCCAATAGCTGTATAGTATTTAAATCATTGCGTTAGGATAGCAGGGAGGTAAGCATCCTTTCCGCATATAAAAAACGGGTTAAATGGGCGAGGCTAAGTGTCGTAAGAATATGGCTGCCTCGCCAGGTCCGGATCATTTAGAATTATAAGTCAGAAATGGGAACCAAATAAATAACGAAATAAAATAAAACACAGTTTGAAATAAAATGGTCATACAAATGCAAAAAAAGTTTATTGTTCTTTAAATAATAAAATTTTATTGCAGTAACGCTTTCAATTTATTCAGTTTTTTTTTTACCAAAGTAGTACATTTTTAGTAAATTAGCTTTAAAAATTGAACAATGTAGATATCCTGCAATATTAGCTATGATATATTTAGAAAATTTTAATTGAGGATCTGATATTCCTAGCTCCTCAGTTCCAGATAATTCTTCAGTGTATACTACCCTTCCCCTCGATAACTTTTCTCCCTCTCCCCCTTCTTATCTGTCCACCCTACATATTCAGGGCCCTGTGCATATACACAGTGTGGTGTGCAATTTCCTCAGGTGGAATTATTGATCCCTGGTTCTTTGAGGAAAATGAAGTCGTTGTGACAGTGAATTCGGATCGGTATGTAAACATGATACAGGATTTGTTTTTCACGGTTAGATGAGTTGGACTTAGAGGACATTTGGTTCCAACAAGACGGTGCAACGGCACACACTTCAAGAGCATCGATGGCTGTTTTGAGGGAACACTTCCTAGAGCGCCTCATCTCAATTAGGGGCGCCTCATCTCAATTTGGAGTGGCCAGTCCTCTCTCCTGATTTGACCCCTTGTGACTCTTTTCTATGGGGTTTTTTGATATCCCGTGATTATGTGAACCATCCAAGGACCCTACAAGATTTGATGTCCAACATCCAGGAAGAAATTGCCAACATAACGTCTGCTATGCTGGCAAGAGTAATGGCAAACGCCAGAAATCGGTTTACTCAGTGTATGGAGAACGGGGGACGTCACCTATCTGATTTGATCTTCAAAACTATGTAAAACAAAACTTTAGGCATGCGCCTACATTATAAAAAAACAAATAAAAATGTTCTGATTCATACAATGGGTTTTATTAAGTTTTGAAAAAAGGAAATTATTCTGCCGCACCCTGTATATACAGGGTGTCCCATTAATATTGCGAAAAAATTCAGGGGGAGTTTCCTTGACCAAAAATAAGAAAGAAAGTTCCTATAAACCCATGTCCGAAAATGCTTCGTTTCGGATATACAGGGTGTTGAAATTTAGAGAAAATACAAAGTTTTTACTAATATCTGGAGAACCCTATGTGTTTTTTTATATTATGTATACATTTCAATTTCGGAAGTGCGAAAAATATCCTAAACCTAGACCTTCCGACTGAAGTAGTAGTTTTAATCCCTCAGGTAAATTATGGCCCCACTGTAGGGAGGACCATAAACTTTACCTTCGGGATTAAAAGTACTACTTCGGTCCCGCCGTATATAATATACTATTCATTGTAGGTAATTAAAGATAGCAAACCTATTTTTTTTCCAAATACCTATATCAAAACAGAGATTAGAATCTTCTACAGCCAGATTATTGACTGGATTATGAATGCACCCTCTCCCAATTGCTATCATAACTGGCTGTCCGTTTGTTAATAGGTATCACTTTATTTTCTATTGTCAACTGATCAATTTTGAAAATCGAACAATTAACAATAGGAAAGAATGAAATTTGAGCAAACGGAAATCAGTTTGATAATAATTGGGTCAAGGTGTTGATTGGAAAAGGTCACTTGATTTGTTAAAATTTGTAAAATACCTCCGAGACGTCTCAGTTTAGGAATATATAGGGTATGCTACTTGTTTTCAACTTATATGTCATGCTTTTTCATGAAAATAAAAAAATATAGATGGTGTGCCGTTCAAAATAAGAAAATTAGTTGCAGCACAGTTATATTTGACCACCCTGTAGACTTCCCAATATTTTTAAATACCTAACGCATCAAGAGCTATAACTAGAGAAAACAACTTCAGCTAAATAATTTTTTATCCATTTCCACAAGTCACTAAGTTACAGAAGCAATGTGTACTAAAAATCTCCTGTAAGGGTTCCTATTTTATAAAATTTGTTTAATGCTAAAGTTCTAGTGGCATGTAATTGATAATTAAATTTCATACCTACATTGTCCCTAAATACAGGTAGGTACCTAGACAGCTATAAGTCGATAATCTTGTATCTATAGAATGGATATAAACATAGACCCATATAATCCAAATGCCGTTATTATTCAATATTCGAATAAAAATTTGATTTGTCTTATTATAGCAGGGTTCCCGATGTGCTACACAAGTTGCAATATTTTGCATTATTATAGTATTTATCACTCCAAAACTTCCCCATTCCATGCATCCGTTTAAAATATAAAATTGCTTGTAGGTATTCACAATACCTCAGTGCTAAAAGTGTTTGATGAACTAAATTGTGACCTATCTAAGTTATCGACTTGTAGCTTGTAGGTTATCTAATCCACCTCGGAATCATGTATACCCCCTCGTCTCAAAATGTTGTAAGCAATTTTTAACACGACCCTTTTTTACAGTCCGGCTCATCACTAGCAACCATCTACAAAGATACCTTCGACTGCAGCTTAAAACCTCCATACGAAAATATGAAAGACACTGATATGTATAAAGAAAAACACAACCTTACTTACCCCATCAACGTGGCTAGGAATGTGGCCAAGCTAACTGCTCAAACCCATTTTGTATTTCCGTCAGACATAGAGCTTTATCCCACTAGAAACTTCATTCCCAAATTTATGACCTTCATAAAACGCCATCTGGAACAGGAAGAGAAAAAAGCAGAACAGGTCTTCGTGATTCCTATTTTTGAAGTGCTAGCAGACCAGAAAGTCCCAGAAAACAAGACGCAGTTACGAGAAATGTTGATAAAGAAGAAAGCCATCCCTTTTCATCAAAATATTTGTAAGCCGTGTCACAAAATTCCTCACCAGGACGAGTGGTTCAATGAAACCGAAACTGAAGGTCTGGATATCTTTCACGTGGGTAAAAGGCAAGGTGAACAGAAAGTTTGGGAGCCCTTTTTCGTCTGCACTAACAAGGAACCTCTGTGGGACGAGAGGCTTAACTGGGAAGGTCAGGGAAATAAAATGTGTCAGGTAAAACATTTTATACAATACGATATACAGTGTCCCCCTAAAGTCGTGTACAAATTCATTGTTAGGTAAACAAAAGAAATTATTAAAAATTCCGGAAACAGGTCGATTTTTGAATTTGATTTGCTATTTTTTCAAATAATAATTTAATATACAGGGTGACCTATGTTCGAGTAATGACGTCATCACAATTTTTTTTAAATGGAACACCCCACTTTTTTCCAATTTTCGGATTGCCCTAACTGAGCTGATTCCAAAAATATACCACAAGTTGCTTCTAATTGTTGAGGACAACAATGCCCAAATTATTTACAAATAAATAATTGTTGATAATGTTCCTTCCTTGATTGTTATATTTCCAAATGAAGAAGATCCAGATTTGCCCAATGCAACCATTGGGTTTCAGCAAGATGGTGCACCACCGCACTATGCCATCGCTGTTCGCCTCTATTTAGATGATGTGTTTCCTCATCATTGGATTGGCAGAAGAGGACCTAAGGAATAGCCCGCCAGATCACCAGATTTAACACCGCTCGACTTTTTTCTTTGGGGTTATGTAAAAAGCAAAATATACGTCAATAAACCAAACAGTATTAACGATCTGAAGGAACGAATTCGGCAACAAGTTTGAGCGATCCCGCCTGAAGTCATTGGGAATGTACAGCAAGAATTTGTTTCCCGTCTGGCCTATTGTTTGGCAGTAAATGGTCAACAATTTGAACATTTAATTTAGATGTTTCTGGTGCTTTGATCCACTTTTTAGTACGTTTATTTATTTGTAAATAAATTTAGTAAGTATTTGTAAATAATTTGGGTATTGTTGTCCTCCCTGTAGCAATTGGAAGCAACTTGTGGTATATTTTTGGAATCAGCTCAGTTAGGGCAATCCGAAAATTGGAAAAAAAGTGGGGTGTTCCATTTAAAAAAAATTGTGATGACGTCATTACTCGAACATAGGTCACCCTGTATATTAAATTATTATTTGAAAAAATAGTAAATTAAATTCAAAAATCGACCTGTTTCGGGAATTTTTAATAATTTCTTTTGTTTACCTAACAATGAATTTGTGCACGACTTTAGGGGGACACTGTAGATATGGCTATGCTAACGAAGAATAATACGATTAATTACTTAATTTTAAAACCTAGATTTGGGAAGATTGTAGTTTTTATCCTACTCAGAATTACCTAACTGTTCAAAATTTGATGATTCATTTACAAAAGTAGGTAGGCCTACATTCTGAAGATAAGTATAAGTGATAAAACTAGTACAATCCGCTTAAACCGTATTTTGTAATTAAAATAAATATTTATTTTTTTGAAAAAGTGTTATTGTTCTTATCAGATGTGCATCCTATCGGAGAATTCTGTCACAATCACTATTTTATTTGTCTCAGGCATTGATTAACTTAACGGGTAACTTTATCGATGTCTGGGATTTGTTTATTTAACAATAACTATAAATCTTTAAGTTTTAAATGTTTGAAACGTATTATTCACTATAATACTGAGTAAATGAGTAAATTTGACTCTATTAGATTCAGTGTTGATCTTGTTGCCTTGTTTAGATCATATTTATTTTGAAAGTGGTAATTTGTGCAGTGCCATGGACATCAATCTGTTAGGTTTGCACAGACATCAGGTTTCCCTCAGGGGTCTACACTCAGTCCGTTAATGTTTACCTTGTTTAATGACATTGTTTGAGGAATGACCTCTTGTGTTTTGATCTATGCTGATAATATTAAAATTTATTTTGAAATCACCTCCTCCTTGCAATGCACTGAATTGCAGCGAGGTCTGAATCATTATGATTTTTGTTGCCTCTAAATTACCTCTAAATGCTAATAAGTGTAATGTAATAGCATATACCCGTAGCTTAATCAGGTTAATAATGATTTATTCTATTCACGGTTATGTCCTAAACAGATCAGACTTTATAAAGGACCTAGGTGTTATTTTTGACCAAAAACTTTAATTTGTTCTCCAAATTGGTAAAACAGTAGCCAGTGCATATAAGAGTATTGGATCTGTTATAAGAAACATAAAAGACTTTAAATCAATCGACACCATGAATTTACTATATACCACTTTTGTCAGGTCCAAGCTCGAGTATATGCATCTATAGTGTGGAGCCTAATACGTATATGCTACAAATATTCAACAATAGAGAAGGTACAGCTACGCTTCTTTAAATGTGCGTCATTTGTCCTGGATAATTTTTATCCAGTGAGAGGAACACCTTACCAAATATTTAATATAAGCAGATTGCCTAGCAGAAGGAACATGTTGTCTATGACTTTTCTTTAGGTATAAGATAGTTAGGAATGTGATAATTTGTGAATGTCTTTTAGCGTTACTTGATTTTCATGTCCCAAGTTTTAGTGCCAGAAAAAGTAGTTTGTTTTGCACCAGAAGTCATAGATCAAATATTTATGAGAGCTCTCGTCTTGTTTATCAAATGATACAACATTGTTCTAAAGTTGAGCCTATATGAGCTCGATATCCTGTGTTGTAGGATTACTGATATTAAAAGTATACATTAATATTTTTTGTACTACAGTTTTTTTATTTCTTTTTAAAATTCATATGGTGTGTATTTTATTGTTTTGTTTTATGCATTTTTCATATTTTAATAAGTATATTATTTATTCGGTTTTGTTGATTGTTTTATCAGATTCTAACGATATTGCTTTATAGGGTGTTAGTTAAACATGCGGCAAAAATTCAAGAGATTATCCTTTGGACTATTCTAAGGATATTTTATCCTTTGATGATTTTTGAAAAAGCGCTTTGTTGCGAAGATATAGGGCGAAAAAAATTTTCAATAAATCCAATTTTGTTATTTTTTACATTATTAATGTAGGTGAAATAAAAGTATGGCGCACTACACTGGACGTATCATGTAAAAGACATGCAAGAAAAGGAGTGGTTTTTTCTTACCAATATCCCGTGATACTTCGGAGTGACTATTTTGTATGTTTTTGTATGTTGTGTTTTTGTAGTTTGTATGTGTCGCATTTGTTAAGATTGTTTGAAGTTTGGCTAGTTGACGTGTAAACGGTTGTTAGTGAAGTTCTCTATCATGGCTCGGTATACGAATGCCGAGATGGCTGACATGCATTTTATTTATGGACTTGCTGATGGCAATGCATTAGAAGCTAGGCGACTGTACATTGAACGATTTCCTAACCACATTGCTCCCGATAAAAAAATCTTTCAAAGTATTCATCAACGTCTTCGAGAAACGGGAACATTGAAGCGAAGTGGAGGACCAGTAAGTCAAGGACTGTAAGAACGGTAGACGTAGAAGAGAATGTGCTGGACATGATAGAAGAAGATCCAGGTACTTCTACGCGAAGAATTGCAAATACTTTGAATATAAGTAATTGGACTGTTTGGAAAATTCTGAGAGATAATTTGTTGTACCCATACCACATTCAACGCCTTCAGGCACTTCTTCCTGCGGATTTTGCTCCACGTATTGCATTTTGTCAATGGCTTTTGCACACATTGGTTGAAATCCCTCAACTACTTACGCTGATTCTTTTTACCGATGAAGCCAGTTTCTCGCGAAATGCAATAAGAAATTTCCACAATAACCATGTCTCACACATGGTCTACGCGAAGAATTGCAAATACTTTGAATATAAGTAATTGGACTGTTTGGAAAATTCTGAGAGATAATTTGTTGTACCCATACCACATTCAACGCCTTCAGGCACTTCTTCCTGCGGATTTTGCTCCACGTATTGCATTTTGTCAATGGCTTTTGCACACATTGGTTGAAATCCCTCAACTACTTACGCTGATTCTTTTTACCGATGAAGCCAGTTTCTCGCGAAATGCAATAAGGAATTTCCACAATAACCATGTGTGAGCTGACGAAAATTCACATGAGATTTGTGAAGATCGGTTTCAACATCAGTTCTCGTTGAACGTTTGGGTTGGAATTGTGGGTGACTGGCTAATTGGACCGGTATTTCTACCAGGAAGACTTACCGACGAAGTATACCGCAACTTTTTGGAACAAACGCTACCTCAGTTTTTGGAGGATGTACCATTGGCTACAAGACAGGCAATGTGGTTTATGCATGATGGTGCACCACCTCATTTTAGTGTAGTTGCTCGAGAGTTTTTAACAGCAACATACGGAGATCGCTGGATTGGTCGAGGTGGACCTCACGTATGGCCTGCTCGATCCCCGGACTTAAACCCCCTGGATTTTATTTCCTGTGGGGCCATCTAAAGTCATTAGTTTATACTAGGCCAGTGGAAGATGTGGACGATTTAAGAGATCGGATAATTGCTGGGTGTAACTCAATAAGAAAAGACCCTGCTGTTTTTGAAAAAGTTCGGGAGTCTATGAGAAGAAGATTGGATGGTTGCATCCGAGCTGTAGGTAGCCATTTTGAACAATTCTTGTAGGTTCAGAAATGTTACATGTAATTTTTAGTAACAAATTGTTATTTGTAGAAAATTTTTTTCGCCCTATATCTTCGCAACAAAGCGCTTTTTCAAAAATCATCAAAGGATAAAATATCCTTAGAATAGTCCAAGGAATAACCTCTTGAATTTTTGCCGCATATGTTTAACTAACACCCTGTATATATCTAAGTATATATTAATTATTATTGTGTAGGTACTTATCCTGTAACTGGGTCTTGAGCCCGTTGGATATTTGAATGAATAAATAAATAAGTAATATTGCGATTTCTTAATATGTACTCTACTGACACATTTTTAAATAGGTAGTTATTATTATAAGTTTCCCTGTGTAAGTTCAGTTTGAAAAACATTAAATTACCTATTCAAATTAAGTGGCACTATATGAGGGGTATTAAGTTATATAAACATATAATTCATAATAAACAATTCCTTTGATTATAACTGCAATTTAAAATTTTTAAGTATCTCTTGAACAGTGTACAGTTTTTGAAAAATATTATTTTGTTTAGGTTTATACCCTGTGTCTACTCAACTACGACTTCGTGGTCTTGGACAATGCATTCTTAATCCATAAACCAGGTGTTAAAAAGAAAAAGGTGCAGATGGTAAAGCATTCTGACGAAGTTAAGAAAAACAACAACATTCTGAAGAAACTTCAAACTGAACTGCAATATATCTATGGAAATAATAAAGACTGCAAGGTGCATAATGTGTAATGTGTTTAAAAAAGGGATATAGAAAGTACACCTGAGCAGGTGGGATGCCTTTATTAAAATTATTGGTTGAAATACAAACCAACTTATATGTCAATGCGAATATTACCTACTATGATATTTCTCCCAAGATAAACCTGCCAATAAAATAACCTGTAAATAAAATGATTAATTAACCTGCTTTGACATTAAGAATCTGTGATAATAAACTATTAAATACCTATACATTTAGTACAAATAATTAAACAATAAATATTATTGCATAATATATGATGTATTATTATTTATCAAGTACTTACTCACCCGTTTACTTTTAGTGCTAATTAATGCTTCCAGGAACTATACAAGGTGTTCCGAAATTAGTTGGTAAAAAGAAACGGCGGATTCTGTAAATCATTTTAAGGGATGTGGGGGGGGGGGTCACAAAACAACACTATTTAGCCCCCTTTAAATAAAATTTAATAGAATTTAATTTAATTTTATAATCTATTTTTAATATGCTGGAGTTAGAATTAATTATTCAAATTTTCTAAACTGCTCAAATTGAAAAAAAAAACAATTTTGGAGTGAAAATAGTCACGACTTACATAGTGACACTGTATTATACTGTTCAACCTTTTCCTAGTTCATAATTCGGCAGTTAAATAAACTAACCCCTTTCATATATCTTTTATTTTGATTTTATAAAAAAATTTAGTTGAAAAATATTCTTTGATATACCGGGTGTCAAGGGATCTATTAGACAAGCCATAACTTCTAGAGTATTGGATGTATCAAAATGAGATTTGGTATAGGTAAATGGTAAAGAGGAAAGTTTTTGCATATTTTTCACGTTTAGGTTACTTCCGGTTTCACCGGAAATGGCTTCAATTTTGAATTTTTAAATGGAACACCCTGTATATTTTTACATATTTGAATTTCTGAGACAATTTTGGACTAGAAAATGACATTTTAAAAAGTTTTTTCGCATACTTGATTTTTTTAGAGCCATTTTTAATATTGCATCTAGGTGGCCATGATATTGAGCGCAAACTAATCTGAAGGCCTTAGGTGATGTCAGAAAAATGTAATCGCAAAGTTTTAGTGATTAGTATGATAGATAGGAATGAGACAAGTTGGCAAAATTACTTTTTTATATCTAACTATTTTTTTTCAAATGGCAACACTTTTTAGACAAGCACTTTTCAAAAAGGGATTTTTTTGTGAATCCAACGATACTAAATTCATTGTGATTGGATTAAAAATAAGCTCATAAAATGCATTTACTTCAGTGAAGTTGTTAATAAATTCGTATACGAGTATTATACTTTAAAAGTTTTAATGTCATTTTCTAGTCCAAAATTGTCTCAGAAATTCAAATATGTAAAAATATACAGGGTGTTCCATTTAAAAATTCAAAATTGAAGCCATTTCCGGTGAAACCGGAAGTAACCTAAACGTGAAAAATATGCAAAAACTTTCCTCTTCCTCTACCATTTACCTATACCAAGTCTTATTTTGATACATCCAATACTCTAGAAGTTATGGCTTGTCTAATAGATCCGTTGACACCCGGTATAGCCAACACGAAAATGTTTGTCTTTACAAATATTTTGGTATCTTAATTATACTATAGTTTTAGTTATAGTTCTTAAATAATAAAAAAATTGTTGGTACAAAGGGTATATATTAAAATAACACTGCGTAACAATTCTAAGCAACTTGTTATTTTCGATAGCAGGGTTAGGTACTTATTTCTATACATCAAAAATTAAAAGGATTGCTGCAATTAGAAATAATTGTCCAAATACCTATAGTACATATACCTACCCACCTAATCGTTTAGTGGATTATTAGTGGTTATACGCGATTTCAGACTATTTTCTTTAAATAAAGAATAAAAATATATATCACATGAGTTTCCGAATCGAGAAGTTTGTATCTACCTACTATTTGCAAATTGAATATCGCCATAAATTATTGATCACAAGTTCTTATATAATGCATGCATACCTAATACATCACCTAGATACAATATACAAATAAAAAAACAATGATTATTAAAAACTGAAATGGGAAACACAACCACTAACAGAGTATTAGTGGTGAGAAACACACCATAGTGGCCTTCAGCATCTCCTTCAAATACACTAATAGAGTAGGTAGTTATTTTTTATTTTCCCAAATGGAATTTATGTAGGCACTTCGAATATTTTGAATACCTACATATAAATACCTACCTTAAACACGTTTACATGTTCACAGGTTGTAGATAAAAATGTAGTGGGCATTGATTCACCCTGTAAAAAATTAAGCGAATGTAAAATAATGGCCCAGCGATTAAAAAAAATAAATAATTGAGTAGCTATAAAATAACAAATTTATCCACTACTTTACGAAATCACTATGATTAATACTATAGAACTTAACATTTTGTCTAAAATTAAATTAAGCAGCAAGTTTTTAAAATTTTTAAGTATAAGTACCTACTAATAATAATTGTATTAAGAACAAAAATGATTATAATCTATTCCATATCGCCCATTGTAGGTAGATACTCTTATTATGTAAAGGAATTTTAATTATAATCATAAAGTAAACGTAACTTTTAGATATACAATCAATATACAGGGTGTCCCACTGTCACTTTTTTCTTAAAACTGGAGATATCTCGAAAATAACTGAATTTAGGTATATACAACATTACACAAAGTTGACTTAAAATTGAATGTAGAATGCAAAACTGCAGAAACATACAGGGCGTTTCATTTAAAATAAGCAAGTTGGTGTCGACTTCCGGTTATACCGAAGTGCCAGAAACGTGAAAATATTTTAAAAAGGTAGGCCCCACTGGCCTTGGCAAATAACCAAATTTTCAAAATTACCCTGTAAAACTTTTCCATTTATCGATCGCGGCCCTTCCCGGTGGGACTCCAGGTATAAATAACAAAAATGCTTTGAACACAGAATATTGTATTTGGCATTCGGAGGTAGGTTTACAAATACCTTTCTTACAAATTAAAGTCAGATTTTACTTAGCAATTATAAATTAATAAGTAACCTGTAAATAACAGTAAATAACCTCTGTATTTAAAATAAAGTAAATAACCTGTATTTGTATTTTCCCAAATACAGTTCTGCATTATATTTACTAATTTGTAATATAAATCCGTACAATACGTTATTCCTTACGATTTTCCTTATCGACACCATGTTTGGTATTTCAACTATGTTGAGCACACAAAACCATTGGCTTTTAATATTGAAGGTAGGTATAAAAACCTCCAAAATACACATACTACAAAAAATCCACTTGAAGTTGATTTATGTGCAAGCTTTATCAATTTTGACTACCAGACAGCTTCTCCCTACCACAGGTAGGTACTACCTCGAAAAGTATAACTAAATTACAGCAAATATTAAAAAGTGACAAGACAGATAAAATTTAGCTAAAGGTGCACTCTCAAAATTTATGATGGGAAAATTTCAGTGCTAAGCAGACCTGAAATAAATTCATTATTTACCAATGCGAAATGTCATTCTTTAGATACAAATAACTGTAAACTCAAATTTTAAGCCCCCTCCAGCAATTCCATTTAAAGACAAACTATCAATTACAGTCGACAAATATGTATATGGGGCCATCACACAGAAAGGGCTATACGTACTTTAAAGTCTTATTTAATTTTCAGAAATCAAGCCTAGTAGCAAAAAGTAAATATAATCTAGTCACTTCAATAATTGGATTTATCTATGGAAAACAAAAGAGCTGTCGTGTTAGCTGTTGATACAAGTGTCAAAACTAATCATTGCGATTTAGACAATTGTTCTCAAAATAAAACTCACGTAAACTTAAATTACTCCATGTTACAAGATTATGCTATTCCACGGATACAAAACGAGCACAAAGGAATTGAAAACATGATTTTTATGCAGGATGGAGCACCCCTGCATATTCACTGACCAGTTAAAGAATTCCTAACTGATGTTTTTCAAAATGGTGTTATAAGCAGACATTTTTTAAATTCATGGCCTTCAAGATCGCCTGACCTTAACCCCATTACTGGCTGTGGAGTTATTTAAAAAATGTTGGTGTTTAGAATATGACCAACAACGCTGGAAGAATTAAGACTATTAAGACTGCAATTCAACCAGAAATGATGAATAATGCTGTGTACAATTTGGAGGAATGGTTGGTGGTTGTACCAAATTCGACGACATATCGAACATTTGCGTTAACCACTGTTCGACATAAGAATTGAATTTCTTTGACATCCTCTTATTAACTTATAAAAAATAAAAGCTGAAATATATACGTTACTTTATGATAACCTTGTATATTGACTAGAAATCATATCCATTAAAATGATTATCAAATATTGTTATTAGTACCGTTTAAAAATTTGAAATAAATTAGAGGACTATGAATTTCTAGTTTTAATAAGTAACACAAACGTTTCTTGTAAGGTACCACAATGTAACACTAACCAAATATCAGCGCATTCATTTATTAGCAAATAATACCTTACACCATCGAGAAAGTAACCATATTTTGTTTTATATGTATCTTAGTAAGTTTTAATAAATTGCAATACACTGTGCAATGTAGTGTCACACGTCACACTATACTTTATTGAAATAAAACATGGTGTACAATTTCAAAACTCCATTTTATTCAAACACAAAATTAAAGTAAAAATTTTATTAAACAAAAAATTGTATAACTAGGATCTTGGTCGCTCCTTTTTTTCTTTATATAAGGCTAATAAAGACACATTCGCTACTTTGACAACCTAAAATCAAGAAATAAATATGTAGAATTCATTTAATACCAAGGATAATATATTTTTTAATTAATCAGTCAGAAGCTATATAGAAATAATCAATGAACTTCATAGGATTGGCTCTATAATTGATCATCATTAAGAGAAATTGGCAATTACACATCTTTAATAAAAAATTTCCAACATATAGGTACGTACCTTAAATCTAACTCCAGGAATATCACCAACAGCATGACCTTTTCGTCCAAAACCAGCTACTAGGACTTCATCATTTTCTTCAATGTGGTTCAAACAACCATCTCTTGGTACGAATGCCGTAATTTTTTTACCATTCTTGATTAACTGTACCCGGACACATTTACGAATGGCAGAATTTGGTTGTTTGGCTTCAACGCCTCTAAAAATAAAAGAACTTCACTAATAAATGCTCACTCAATAATATAAAACTTTTTAATTGCACAAAAACTTCAGACCCAATTTAAATGTTGATGGTGGCAAACGCAACGCACAGAATTTTCCTGTGATTGGCATTAAAAATTCACCATTCACGAGGAAATTCTGCGTACTGCAACAGCCCAGCTTACAAAAAAATAATAAATAAATACAAATACTGTAGCACACATATCAGAGTGTGTAGTCGATTGAAGCGTCTACCCAATGGTTCAGTGAGCTAGTTTATCTTGCATTGTATTGAACAAACACTAAACAACAAAAAGCAAATTTAGTGGTCTCACAATGCATCACACATTATAAATATAGATTCGCTAAGAAGCTAAGGTTCACGGATCCGCCCTTCACATAACCTATAACGTACTTACACTTTTTCTAGGACAATTCCTTTGGCGTGGGACGCTCCTCCGAAAGGATTAGCCTTCCACCGTGTACCCAAATGTGCT
The DNA here is from genome assembly GCA_963924545.1 of Pogonocherus hispidulus. Lineage (NCBI taxonomy): Eukaryota > Metazoa > Arthropoda > Insecta > Coleoptera > Cerambycidae > Pogonocherus > Pogonocherus hispidulus. Next base: position 16,269,617 of record OZ004700.1, read on the forward strand.
TTTTTGTAATCCTTATCAGCCCATCGTTGTTCCCTACGATGATTGACATGTTTTCTTGCAGTCCTTAAACCACGGGGCTTTCCTTGAAAATGAAAGAAAATTTTGATAAAACCAAGTTAAATATAACTTGCAAAGCGACAAAAAAAGTTTGATGAAGCTGATTTTAGGAAAAAATAAGTATTCACTTGAGCAATTTATTCGATGATTATAGATAAATTTGACTAACGATATTTACTATGGCGTTGGAAAAGTTAAAATGTAGGATAAAATACATATATTTCAACAAATTTTACATTTTCTCGTCATAAAACACTTCACTACACAAAAATTATTCAACCCATTAAAATAAGCAAAATGAAATGCAACAATTTACTTCATAATCTTTAAAAAACTTGCGAAACTACACTCACCCATGTTGATGGCTCTACAACTTGATCGAAAAGAAGTAAACAACACTGCCAATATGAATAAGAACAGCCATTTTCCTCTAGTATTAAGTATGAGTAACCAATATGATAAAATAAAAATAACTAGATAATAAAAGTTTCTAGATATACATATAAATATAATTATAAATTAATATGAATTACTAAACCATATAATAATATGTCATGATAAAATATATTAATTTAAAAATGTATGTCTACAATGATATATGGCTTGAGAAAACTAAAACTTGAAAAATTGTAGGGTTGGGGGGAAAAAGTTGTTTGGTTGGCAGTACTCGAGGTGAAAATCGATTTTTAAAGTAATAAAAAAAAAAGGATAGTTACTTTTTGACAGTTGAAGCGCACTTTTTGTATATTTTTTAAGAAGTTATAGAATTCGGAGGGTTTTGCAATGGTTATTTTGTGCTTCTATTTCTGATAAACCTGTGTTAAGAACAGGAAAAGGTAATTTCTTTCAAAAAAAGAGAAAGTTTCCTGACATCCCATTCAAATTATTCGAAAAAATATATGTTAAAACTGGTTTGTTTATTTTATTGCTTTTTGACAGCTATAAAAATAATCCAAAAATAATAGCAAAGCTTGTAAACATAAATAACTTTTCCATGCACATCTCATCCATGCATCTAAAAAAGGTTTTCTTTTGCAGTATTTTCAAGATATGGACTCTAGAGATGATTGTGACGAATTTCACTCTTCTCTGGAACCAGTTGTAATTATTAATGATGAAGATGTGGAGGATGAAATTGTAAGTTAGTTTTTTTTTTGCATTATTTATCTTGAAAGACGGTAAACACGCATATATAAGAAATAGGTACGTGGGAAGTAAAATTATGTATTGATTTTCTGTTTTTCGTTTTATTTTATTGGTGCATCATATTTTTATGTTCTTTTTTATGGAGTCATTTATTTTAATGCACCATTTAATATCTTTCTGGGAAATGGAGAAAATTAGAAATACTTAAATATTTCTATATTTTATATTGCTTTCACATAACTTTTTTTATAGTTCAATAATAAAAATGAAGATGAAAGTGATGATTGTGAAACAGATCCCTTATCAATGGAAAATTCAGGAAAAGATGACATTATAAATTCTATAGGCCCAGAAATTTCTATTATACCTGTGAAGAAAAAAAGACCTCAAATAAAGATTCGATTATTTCAAAAAGAATATTCACCTTCCAAGGATGATACTAATACTGCGAAAGTACAAAGTTATATCAGGTAAGAAATCGTTTAAGATTAGATAGACTATTTTCCACATGGCCCAAAATTTTTTTTCCCCAATTTTCAGTTCCTAGCATGCATTGTCAAAGTTTTTAGAAAAACTATTAAACTGATCTGAAAATTATTGCTAGGACATCTCATTATTTGTTTTCAATAATTTGTATTTACGATACACATTTTACAGAGCCCCCCGTGAGAAAGTGCGTCGTGTCTCTCAGGATGAAGCTTTAAGTGCAGAAGATACCTATGCGAAACGTAAATCTCACCCTCTAGAGAAATGCCCTATATGTAAAAAGTACTTCCGTAGAATGAAAACTCACTTACTTAAGCATGAGATGATAAGTCGGGCTCCAGAGGATCGCCTGTCATGCTCCTACTGCATGAAGGCGTTCAACACGCAAAGCAACCTGGCCATACACATGAGAACACATACAGGGGACAAGCCTTATGTATGTGAGGTGTGTCAGAAATCATTCTCACAGTCGTGTAACTTGGTGAACCACATGCGGGTGCACACAGGTGAGTAGAATTTTAAAAAATACTGACCTATTGAACGTCACCTGATTTTTTTAAATAAACTAACATACGGAAGAGTCAGGGAATTAAAATTTTTAGAAAAAGGTTATAAAAATCTTGCATATTTGATATTATACCTATTAGTTTAAATTAATCAGAATGCAACGGCTATTATGTTACTACCATCACATTTCATTCATTAATTCAGCTGTTTGGGTGTGGTATGCAGATTCTGGTTCTACGATTCGTTATCACATTGATAATTTATCTTTGCTGCGCTTAAAATCTTTGTATAAATTCATCTTTTTCTAATTCTCGTCACGCTATCGGGTCGTAGAACCAGAATCCAGGCTCAGTTATAATCACATCAAACATAGAGTATTGTATACCATTGAGTTTTGAAACATTGGCTAATATAATATTTGTAAATCTTGGGAGGAATTTTCCGCCTTTTAAAGTGAACACTACCAACTTTATACTTAGGTAATTCTGTTTCAGGTGAAAAGCCTTTCAAATGTCCTCACTGTGACAGAGCCTTCACTCAATCCGGTAACTTGAACAATCACATTCGCCTGCACACAGACGAGAAGCCTTTCAAATGCCATTTTTGTGACAAAGCTTTTGTACAGTCCGGTAACTTGAGTTCTCATATTAGAAATAACCATAAGTATGATGATAATTCGATTGAAATTATATTGACCTCTCAATAATACCTACACGTGATGTGTCAGGAGGCCATATCATATTCATGTTAAGTATGTGAACTTGGTTAATTGCTTTGTTTCGTCTGGATGTTTTACGAAGGGATCTTTTATGACTGATTTTGTTACAATTTATGGAATTTTGTATAATGTTAATGTGGTTCGAGTAAAAGATATACGGGATGTTGCAGAATAAGGTTGAGCAAATTAAGGGTGTGTGGTATGCGCTAAAATAAGAGAAAAAGTGTATTTAAATATGCACTTGTACGAAGCTACCCAATGGCTAGGTATATTTAGTGAACTGAGTATTGCTATTGTATTTACAACCATGTGTGTAATGTTGATAGTTCAAACTTAAATTAAGTTTGAAAGAAACATATTCCTGACTGTGACATATCCTGATGGAAAATGCCATATCCCAGGGTAAAAAGTCATTACTTTCCACCCAGACAAATGTCACTTTCAATCTAGGTAAATTTTAAGTATTAACCGTCACTTGAATTTAAAAGATATGGTTGTAAATAAAATAGTATACAAACCTCGGTGCAAACTTTCATTCTTGTCTCGAGAAATGGTTCACCTCGGCGCTACGTGCCTTGGTAAACCATCTTTTTCTTTCAAAAAGAATGAAACATTCCACCTCGATATGTAATATACTATTGTTGATTAAATACCACTAGGCCCTTCAGTAAAGGGGTTGCTGCTGATTTTACCCATATTTTTTTAAGAGCTCTCTTAAATATTCTCTTAAATATTATTTTGTAATTCCAATAAGTTAAGATTCTTCAGCAGGTGAGCTATGGTAGAGATGCTGTTAATTAGGAGTGACCATATAGGCGAGAACCCACCGTACAAATCCACCTTGTAGTGACTTGTACATCGGTGAATGCATATTTGTGTAGAAAATCTACCTTCCATTACATAGGATGTGAAAAACTGAAAATATCTTGTCTAGCGATTATGGGCAAGTAAAAGGTCTCTACGATAAGCGAAATTTTCACATTGAAGGTTGTTTGTCTCCTCGTGTTCGTGGTTTTACATAAAAAGTTTCTCGAACTGTAGTAGTTTTTGAAAAACTAATTGAAATAAAATGATACGGGGAATTAATGAAAATGTATTTATTTACTACTGTACAGTATGTTGAAATAACAGAAAATTTTAGTTACCTTACAGTAGGTGCCTAGGTCATAGAGGTAACAGAAGGTAGGCCGCGAAGGTCCAGTCCCCTTATGCTCACCAGATCTAAGCCCGCTTAACTTTTACCTTTCAGTCACTTAAAGACATAGTCTACACCCGTGGGACAAAATAATAGGCAGTGACGTATTACCGCGTGACGTAATAAATTGTGGTGTGGACTGTAATTCCATAGGCATACGCAAAAATCATTGGAAAGGTGCTAATAATGTCAAATAAATATAAAAAATATCAGAACATGAACGGTGTTATAGAAATTGTGAATTGTTTTTCAAACTCACCTTACGGATTAGTTGTACATCGAACGAAATTGATGAATATTGCCACAGATATTAAAAGAACGCTTTTAAGTGTTGATGGCCCACCACCAACCCACAGCCGCCACCGAAAACGCGATTAATCACATTCCGGAGCAAGTTTACTATTTAACACTTCACTTCACTTCACTTCACTTCACTTCACTTCATTTCACTACACTACACTACACAACACAACACAATACAACACATGTCTACCCATCCTTCATTTAACCATGTCTCATCCATATAAAATATTTCTCTATTTAAAGCGCGAAATTCTATTATTTTCTCCAAATATTCTCGTCTCCATGTCACAATCTCATTTTTCTCTATAAGCATACATACTCTTCCGATTCCGTTTGCAATATTTGAAATTAATTTCATGCATTGTCCTTGTAAGCAATTTATACGAGAATTTGGGCAAATCGCTGTCTTCTGCCAGAGCAATGGAGTCTGTGTCTCCATATTTTATTGCACGAAATACACTACGAACGGAGACTTTTGTTAATTCACTACACAGTTCCGCCGCATCACTACACTTAAATTTTTATCACGCGCTTTTAATCGCTCATGGAAATTTTTTATCATACGAATTTCCTCGCTTGTCAGATGAGATCGTTTACGCGTTTCTAATCCACTGCTCCCCGCGATCGCTTCCATAATAAAATCCTTTTCTTCGAACACTAAATAAACTAAGTAACACATTACCAAGTTCACCAATTAATATATGCAGTCCAGACATAAATTACAGTATTTCCCGCGTACTACGCTAATGTCAGGCTGCGAAGAACTACTTGGATGTGTGTGAAATGCGCATGTCCGATCTTCTAGACACTCTTGACTTTTGTTGCATAGGTTGCATATCTCGCTCTTCGTTTTTTAACCCGTTAAACAAAGACGGAACTATATCCGACGTAAAGAATTGTGGTGGCATCGAATAGAGAAGCATGGAACCACCATGGAACAGACAATTTATAGTTCTGTTCAATAGTAATGCGTAAGCGGAATCACTTTTCTATGTGCAAACGTTTGTGCCGCTATGTATTAAGTATTTACACTTCGTCCCTATTCTGTATCGAATTAGACCATGAGTCACTGCCTATTATTTTAGCCGACTGGTATATGTGGTTCCCATTGACAATTAGGCCTAACTTGAAATATTTGTGAAGAGATAACAAGCATGTTTGGGATTTTTAAACAATTGCATAATTCTTAGCCACTAAAAGCAGAAATCTTATGGAAATATACTGAATTTGACAATGTGAAGTAATATTAATAAAATTATTGAAACACCATATAAATTGGGCAACCCCCAAATCCAAAGCCTGTCCCGCGGGGGGTTATACATTAAAAATACAAACAAACACCAGTGCCGGAGCTGGGGATCGAACCCAGACCATAATAATCAGTATGACCAAGACACACTGTCACAATACATTCTAGCCCACTGCGTTACCCTGGTGGTAATATTTTTGTTAATTTGGTACCTAATTGCCAATTAGGCTGCCACCTTGACAAATGCGACCCTAAAGGTATATATAAAAGTAAATCACTGCATGGTTTTGTGAATATTGTAAGAGCTGTAACTCCCTACGTAGAGAAGCATTTTACGAAGTATGTTTATATTTTTATATAAACTTTTTCTCTTATTTTAGAGAGACCTGTGCACCTTGTTTACCTTTATTCTGAGACATCCTGTGTATATGGAATCAACAGATACTAATGTGCAATTTTATTGCAACAAATATTTGTAATTCAAAGATTGTTGCATTTTTTTAATAAGTAAATAAATATTATCTAGGGGAATACAGAATTAATAATACAAACTCGTGAAAAGTAATATATACTTTGTTGGATACCTAACTGACTAACTCAGACTGACTAATAATAGTGACATGCATAAAAATGCGGGGACCCTATTGTATTTACAAATTTAAGTGAAAAGTACTGTAAAGAGCCAAGGACTATAATACTGTATTTAAGATTCAATTTATATGGATAAGGCTAGTAGTTTCTGATCATTGATTTAGATTTTCAGAAACTACACCACATTAGTGACAAATTAGAAATCTATAGGATGTTTATAATTTTACATGATGTTGGAAAAATTGTTGGCTGTTAAAGTAGAATTTATTCTACTAAATCAAAATTTAGTAAATTTTTTATTTTATTTTTCAATGCCATTAATTACATTGCTGGGTTTGTGGTCAGTTAGGTTATCCACCATTGACTTATAAAACTATTTCAGATGTCGACACCAAGGCACTGCAACTTTAATTGGAAGTTAATAAATATAGGCAACTATATTAACTTCCATTTTATATACTAACAATGCTTGTGAATTTAATGAACCATTAACATTTTACAAAATTTGAAAGATGGGTAATATTGATGAAATGTCAGAAAAAGCAAAATTTTATATGCCATATCATTGGATCTCATTTTCGACTGTTTATATACAGGGTGTTATGTAAGTATGTGGCCAAACTTCAAGGGGTAATTCTTTGGGAGATTCTAAAACGAATAGTTTATATAAATATAGGTCCGATAACGCTTCGTTTTCAAGATACAGGGTGTCAAACAACATAGGTTTTATAAAGCTTTGTTTTTTAACAAGAAGATGTAAAACAATTTTTATAACAATTTCCAAGACTAGAATAGGCTATTGATATGGAAAAAAATAACAGATACACTCTTGTTTTTGATAGTTGGTAGTTTTAATTCTCTAATATGTTATCCCAGGAAAAAAAATTCAAGAGACAAAAAAGTTGTATTTTTAGTTGCTGAATGCGAAAAAAAGTTTAAAAAAGTCAGTGGCGCACATTTTATTTGTCAAAAATATTAGATATGGTGCCCCCGGGACGGCACTGGACTTAATAATTTTAATCTAGGGCAAAATTAGCCCCCTTCTACCATAAATAACACTGCCAAATTTCAACAAAATCGGCTAAAGGATTATAAAAATTTTATGAAAAAACGTTTTTTTTTTTTAAAAGTTCCACACTATCTTGAAAACGAAGCATTACCGGATCTATGTTTATAGAAACTTTTCATCTTAGAATCACTCAAAGAACTACCCCTTGAAGTTTGGCCATGTACTTAAATAATACCCTGTATAATCAAGACTTTTTGGCACTGAAATAACTTAATTGTAAGACTAATCTTTAATGTTTACATCATTGTATCATTGCTGTTTGGAATTACTTTTAAACTAAGTATTTTTACACATCTTTAGTTGATAGTCAGGCTTATATACCTAAAAAGTGATGGGTTTATATTTAGGTACATCGAAGATGATAAAACGGTATTTTAGAAATTATTGTATAAGCCTGTACTGTTTTTCACTGATTATATTAGTCATATCATATGTAATGTCTTGAGTATATACGTACATACAAATGTACATACAATAATATTAAGGTAATCTCAATAGGATAAATTTGGAAAATACATTGACAAAATTTAGAAACATAAATCATATCTTCCGCCAAATACAGAGAAAATGTTTTTATATATTTTTTTTTAATTCATTTTACTTTTTAAACTCAACTTTTCTTTTGGCAAAGTGTCTTTCAATACAAAATCAACTAGAGAAGCACGTGTTTCATCTTTAGTGGGTAGGCAAATTAAACTAAATTTCAGGATGGCCCAGGTGTGTTTTATTTAAAAAATTAGATTTTTTTTAAAAGAAATCGTTAATCCTATTTTTATAGATGAGTGAGTGTTCTGTATTTTAATCTGCACTTCCAAATATGTGAAAACCACACCAATTAGTTCACTCCATAAAAAAAAATAGATATATGTAGATTGGAGTCCTACTAAGAAGGTTCATTATTTGTATTTAAAAGGACACTACTTATGAAATGACAATATTAATCACAGGACTGTTTTCAGAGACTAATTTTTTTAAGACTGGTTGATTTTCCATTTAACAATTTCAAGACTTATTTTTTAATTTTTATATGTGCAATACCATTGTATCTTGATCTCGAAAGTGTTTATATATTTATATTTATCTTGTTTATTGCGCAGCGATATTATTTTAATGAAATATCTTTCTGCCATTACTCTAAGAATGCATCACTGGAAAGTTTCGCAAAAATTACCAATTGGCGTTTTAGTCAAGTCAAGTTGTTCATAGCTAACTACAGTGTTCATATTATCAAGCCAAAAAATCTAAGAAAGACTGGAGTTTACAAAGTGCTTTAAAAACTTTCAAGCACGATTTTTCTAGCATTAAGTGGAACAAAAGACTGATAGTCCCATGACAAGAGCTTTAATGGGACGAGAAAAATTATATTAATAATAATTAAATTTGCGATATCTACTTTTGTTATCTTAGAATAATGCTGGACAAGGACTAACTACTGCAGTGTCCCTTCTATTTTAATTTTGTGGCAAAATATTTAAATAAACAGAAAAGATTCCTTCTTTGATTTTTAAATTTGTTATTAACATATATCCAATACTTTATTTAACTGTTTACTTCAATCAAAACTTAGAAGAGGATAACTGCCAGTACAAAAAATCAGTAATAGAAAAATGGGTACTCAGTTTATTCAAAATGGTGTCATATTCGACTATGTACCAAATTTTAGATAATGAAATACTAAATCAAATTTAGCTAAAATTATTGTACTTCCATTAAGATAGTTGTATAAGTTATTTGCTAAGTTTACTCAATATTGTTTATCTATTAGAAGTGATTTGTGACGTGTAATTTATATATATTTATTGTAAAAATACTACGAGTTGTTAAGAGAAATACTCAAAAAGTTCCTTATGTGTGACATATGTAACTACTGGAAAATTTGTATAATGTATACTTTTGCATGATCGCCATTGTAGTTTTATAATATATAAATGAATATTAATAAAAATATACAGTAGGATGTCGTGGGTTTTTCTTTTTCACTTTCTCGAAGATTATTTTGGACAAAACTTGGAAAATATACTTTTAATAACAGATCTTTTCATAACTTGGTATATGTACTCATTTACCTTCTTTTATTGGCAACTTTAAATACAACATATCTTAGAATGGTAAAAAAACAGAAAATAAAAAAAATACACTTCCAAATATGTTTCAGTGAGTAGCTCACTGTTTGACAGCCCTTTGAGGTTCACTAAGAAACAATTTCTTCTCAAATTCTCCAGATATAATGCAACTTTTTATTTCTTGAGGTTTCCTGCTCAATTGTTTATATTAGTAAATTTAATGTAATTATTTTTCAAATAATAATGAATAAACAATTTGTTATATTATTATTATTCTTTTTCATTGTTTAATAATTTTAAGAATAGTACATGCACAATATATTAAAGGATTAATTGCATCTTATTTCAGAATTTTCTAGTAATAACTATAGTGCGATTCAGAATTAATCAAAGTGGAATGACCTCGCCGATCTGGTAAAATGCGGTGAAGCATGGGTAAATAAGGTAATTAATACGTTTCCTGTTTTAAATAAGAAAACTTTAGAAATAAATGTGACAACACCGATCTACTCTTTTTCTGGTCATTCCACTTTGCTTAATTCTGGCATAGATTTTAAAAGGTAGCTTTTATTTTTGTATGGTAAGAATATTATTAGCTTAAGATTTGACTGTTTACTCGTACTTAGCATGGACATAGCAATTGAAGATGAGACATTTTCGTTTTGTTCACAAATATCATATTATTTTAAACGTTTGTCAGTGGCGCAACATATATTTTTTAGAAAAGGGGTCCCAAGAGTGCATGGGACACCACAGATAATTCCCATCGAGCTGAAATTTTTTGTGCAAGTAAATATTCATAGTAGCATCTAATAAATAAAATTTGAAAACAATTGGTTTATTACTGTCAGAGATATGAATAAAAAAAATTTTTTTTTTACTTCAACACCCTGTATCTCGGAAACGGTACAGGTTTGGAAATAAGATTATATAGCATAGTCCCATTATTTTTACTGGTTCTACAAGTTCTCGAATTTTGTCACAATAAAACTGGGACACCCTGTAGATAGCACTGTTAGGGGAACGTTAATAAAATATAAAATATCCTATACCTTGACGTCTTGCATGTATGATTTCTCACTTATATTACCTAAGCTAAGGGCCATTTAAAATGTCCAAGGGATGTTGATGCAAATTAAGAAATCTAAAATACATCCTTCATTCTAGCCATAGTTCATTTATTAATAAGAAACACCTAATACATACACTTTTCTTCAAGGTGAGTTCAACTGAATCTGGGTTACGCATTTATTATGTTCCGAATTTTAATAAATAGCGTAATATGGTGTGTTATTTACCTGTCATACTTGATCAGATTAAAACAACGGATTATTCCGTTGGTGGAAAATATCGAGTTACTTGTTATGTAGTTTAGTTACCTGACATAAAAAATACCAAATCAACACAGAAATTAAGTTATGAAAAACTTTAAATACATTTTATATTGTCAAATTCTTCAAATGCTCTGAATATAACTTTTAAAAAAATATAAATACATTGATGGGCTGATGGAAAAATCTATCAAGTCTTACAAAAAATATATTTACAGACGACAAAGGCGGAAATCAGAAGTGAGATTACTTTAATCCCGCATCTGATTTCAGAAGTCATTCATTTTATCGAGTTTTACAAAAAATATATTTACGGATGACAAAGGCGGAAATCAGAAGTGAGATTACTTTAATCCCACATTTGATTCCAGAAGTTATTCACACCCTCCGACCGACCCCTCCTTGCACCATTGACTTTTCGCGCGTCTCATCAACCCCCAAAACCGGCAATGCCGACAGCGCCACTGATGGCGCACGCATTGTCGATGCGCCCTCCGACTCGCAGTCAGCATAGTCAACCCTCAAAGTTCGGTACCGCCGCCCGATTGCGGGATGCTGTGCCCATACCGGCATGGAGCTGCCGAAAATCGCTTCCCAGACGTCTATCTGCCCTCCCAGCATCCCGGGCATACAACTGCTGACGGAGTACCAGAAGCCAAGGACGCCGGCCAGCAGAAGATTGCTAAGCGCCACTACACAACCAGCTGAGCCGCAATTTGCCATTCTTCCCTGCGCACCGGCTTACCAGGTAAGCAGGGGTCATTGTTTCTGTTTTTTTGGTTATGAAATGCACCTAGAGAAGTGTAGGAATCAGTTATCTTATCATACGTATGGAACATGGCATTTTATTTGAAAGTTTCAACACAATATTTATATACAATTTCAAATTACAGTAACTTTATAAAGCGCTTCGTTAAGAAGAATATAAATGTGGTGCACTCATAACTTTTGAAAATAAATCATTTATTTCTTTTTATTTAGGATCATTTATAAAATCTGGAAGAATCCAATTGAATTGCACCATAACTTTCATGTTAAAGTTCCGGGTTCGAATGACATTAAATATTAAGTTCAGTTGAACTGTAATAATATGATTTTATGAATCATTTCGTACACGTTCAACACTTCAGCTTGTATAGCATACTATACAGGGTGTCCCACGGTGACGAGACATTAAACATATTTCAGAGACTACTTCGATTTTAATTTTGAAAATTTAGGCAATAGTGTTTTCGGGCATGCCCTTCGCAACTACAATAATGATCCCCATCTAACGCTTCTGGTTATACCGGAAGTTGATGTCATCTTCGTTAAATGGAACACCCTATATATTATATCATTTCCGGATTCTACGTGAAATTCTAAACACATTTCATGTAGGATAAAATGTGTCACAAATATGGATGAAAACAAGTAAAAATTTTGCATTTTATATCACATCATCTAGCAATTTAGCATTCAGCTACCATAAATATAGTTACGTCATGTGTTAGTTAGGGTGAAATAAAGGATAAAGAGTGGTAAAAGTATGTCAAATGTCCCATAAGTGCTTCATTGCGAATTATATGATTTTTTTGGGTTGAAACACGTACCCTAGTTTTTGTTTACTTACATATTGGACTAAAATAAGTGTGATAAACAGTATGGTGATACTATATTTAGTGCTTGCTTTTTGTTAAATAATGTTTAAATTAAAATATATTCTGTTTTTATAAGACTAATGATAGAAAAGTATAGACAAACAGCAACAAAGTGGTTATGTTGTGTAAATAAACGTATTCTCTGTTATTAAATTGTTACATCCCTTTTGGAGAAATAGTTTCTTTTACTAGGGCCAAACTTCTACCTATCTTCAATCTTAAACACTTCTATTGACACGTTTGTAGTGGCGAGATACAGTGAAATACACTGCAGTGCCCTCTTTGGGTCTTTGCTACTACCTGTATGACAATTATTGTCTAATTGACAGACAGATAACGATCTGCAGAAAGCAGATGCCATTACAGCGACCTCTATTGTCTTTGAGGAAGACAATCCTACTTAATTATTGGAAGGAGATGCCGAAAACAACTACTCCACGGACAATATGCCCCGACTCGCGTTGCATTACATCAACATCTCCATGGATGTCGCCACATCCTTCATCAAGACCAAATACCAGACAATGAGCGGTTTCGATCTTGTTATGATCTCATCAGATTGCCATAGGTATCGGAATCGATGAATGATCTGGGGACAATGATTGCCTAAGGGGCATATGTGAATGTTTGTAGTGGCGAGATACAGTGAAATACACTGCAGTGCCCTCTTTGGGTCTTTGCTACTACCTGTCTGACAATTATTGTCTAATTGACAGACAGATAACGATCTGCAGAAAGCAGATGCCATTACAATAATTAAGTAGGATTGTCTTCCTCAAAGACAATAGAGGTCGCTGTAATGGCATCTGCTTTCTGCAGATCGTTATCTGTCTGTCAATTAGACAATAATTGTCAGACAGGTAGTAGCAAAGACCCAAAGAGGGCACTGCAGTGTATTTCACTGTATCTCGTCACTACAAACATTCACATATGCCCCTTAGGCAATCAATGTCGCCAGATCATTCATCGATTCCGATACCTATGGCAATCTGATGAGATCATAACAAGATCGAAACTGGTCATTGTCTGGTATTTGGTCTTGATGAAGGATGTGGCGACATCCATGGAGATGTTGATGTAATGCAACGCCAGTCGGGGCATATTGCCCGTGGAGTAGTTGTTTTCGGCATCTCCTTCCAATACTTCTATTGACACATTTTGTGGAATGACACCTATAAACACGGCAGTTTGTGTTGTGCTGATTTCTTTTGAATGCCGCATTTTAAAATGTAAACAATAAAGATGTACAAATACTAACCACGTCGTTTATAACGTTGTAATACCAAAAAATCACAAGCACCACTAAATTATTACGTTAAACAAACCCAAATACCTACGTGTTATTTATCATTATATCAGCAATAAGCCTCCAAAAATTACCTTTTAAGTAGGTCAAATATTTTCATGCAGAGGGCGCATTCATTTTTGGAATCGCCAATACCTATCTTCAACTGTTTTTGAAATATTGAGAAGTGAATATTGACATTTCGCAACTTTGACACCCTGTAAAATCTAAACGGTTTGAGATCAAGCAAAACGGTTTACACATTCCTATCTTACCTTTTTATAAACTATCGTTTGACACTACTTTTAGCCAAGAGATTATATTTAATCGAAAATTTTTAATTTCTGGATTGGGAAAATTATCTGACGGAATGGGGATTTGAACCCATGACCTCTGGGTTGAGCGATCGAAACACTAAACCCTCAGCCACCGGCTCAGGGTTTAGGTTTTAAAAATGTAGGTATATCTACCTATATTTTTATAATATAGACTTAATTATTTTTCCTTGATACCTATAACGCAAGTATATTTCGAAAGGCGGGAAACAACGTCATATAAATATTTATTTTTTTATATATTTATTAATGTTATTTCTATTATCGTCATTATTAGTTTAAATATTAAATTATCTAAAACGAGAACTTCGGATCTCGGTCGCTGAAAAAGTAGAAATCATACGAGTTGTTGTTAATTGGTGATACTGATAGAAACAACAAAATTATTGTAGTAACAAAAAAGTGTCAAAGTAACAAGCACTGTATAGTGCTATCGATTAATAATTTTAACAGAAAAAAAATTTCACAAGTAAAGTATAAATTACCTTTGCACATAGGTTGAAAGAATTTTGAGTACTTAGCGAAAATATAGTTGAATATACCTAATACCTACTATATGCTATCTATTACTACCTATAAGTACTTATACTAATTATATAAATAGATTTTCTGAAATTGACTATTTACTACTAAGAAGGTTTTCTACATTTTCTGAAAAATTCACAGTATTTAAACTTAGATTTAGGTTTAAGTGATTTGTGATGCATTTTATCACTAAAATATTGTAGGATGTTTTTCCCAAATAATTAATTGTTTTACGGAAAAAATCTGACCAAGCTACATGACATTTAGTACTGGTTTTGGAAATTTACCACATGAGCGTACTATCTATAATGACCTTCACTACAAAAGATAAGGTAGGTATTTAACCAAAATCCGGAAAACGCGTAAACTACAGAATTTACATTATGCGCCTTAACATTTTATATTATGGCGAATGCGCTGGTGATTTATGATTTAGCTCAAATTTATTTGTTTATCCAACAGTCACTATTTATATAGTCATTATTAGCATATATTAGCATGCATACATGCATACACATAAAGAGGAGACTAACACACGCGTGACTTATAAGTCATAACACACTAGTGTGTTATGAATTATAAGTCACGCCTTTTTTCTAAAAACATTGAAGTTTTATTTACAAATTTATACAATTTATTTACTTAAATTAACATTAATATTAAATGGGAACAAAACGCAGTTTGAGGAATCAGCAATAGTAAAACCTTGTATGCTTCCAGTGCTTGAACTAAGCTCTGTTATTACATCAGCTCGTTTTGAAACACTTGCGGCACCCTGGATTTTTTTGCAATTTTATTGTTGATGGATTCTCCTTCTGCGAGCGTTGGAGAAGATCTCCATCCTCCATGTCGTTTTAAAGTTGTGATGTTCATCCTGCAATTGTCTATTCCAACTCATTGTGTCGTACACTTGCCATATTGATAAAATATAAAAAATCTTTTATGGGTGGTACCGGGTTTTCCAACGAAATGACTCACCCCCTATATCTTTTATTTGTGGTGCTAATAAAAAAAGTTTTATACAAAAGTTTTATAATTTTTTACGAGCTTTCCAGATATGTAGTTGAACAGCCAAAATAAGTGCAGCTTAAAAAAATATGAAGGTTCAATTTTTTTAAATGGAATACCCTGTATATTTTTTTATTATTGCATTCTATGGGTTTTTCTGATTTCAAAAATATATATACAGGGTGTCCACCTAGTGCGCGTAAGTCCAATATCTGGGTTAATAAAAGAGATAACTTTATTTTTTTTTCTACAGGGTTGTCTAATATCCCGAGCTGCACAAAATGAAAATATATTTACATATTTAGGGTGTTCAGTTTTTCCTGGACAGGTACCAACTTAATTTTTTTAAATGGAAACCTATATTTTTTATGGCATTATCGAATTCTACGTAAAAAATTAGTGGGACTTTGTGCATAACACTGCTATTGAAATATTGATAGTTTTCGAGATATTTGACTTTTAATTTTTTTTTCTTATGTTTCGTCACTTCTAATAGTTGACATAATTATTGTTGTATGACAGCTAGAAATTATTTTTTTTCAGAAACTGTAGAGTGAAGATGGCTCTTTCGAAAAACGTATCAAAAGTTGACCTGCGATATACAGGGGGCAACAGAAATCGTGCCAAACCTGATGGTTTAAAATTTAAAAAATCTCGACTTTTTCAAATGGAACACCCTGTGTTTTATGATTTCATTAGATGCCTTTCTGTAGACTCTACAATTTTATAATAGCTTTCCCTATACCTAAGTTGCGTAGTTTTTGCAAAAAACCCACTTTTATGAAAAATACCCGATTTGCGCACTCCTTTGACGGAAAAAATATTGTAAGGCTATTTATTTTTATAAAATGTATTAGTTTACACTTCTTAAAATAAAAATAACTGAAAAATTTAGATAATTTCAGTTTAATAAACAAGTCTTTATGGAAAGTTACCATTTATTTGTAAATAAAAGTAAAAAATCATAAAAGCTCTACATGTAATTAAGAATTAGCAAAACTGGCGTATGCTTTAGAAGAAGTTCATGGGAATTATTTGCTAGCAGCACGTATTTATAGAGATTCCCACGTGCTGACTGTTTTGAAAATGTGAAAGAAAGATTTGAAAGAACAGCAAATGGGAATTATGAGAAAACTACCAGGAGACATGGGAGTAACAACGATAATATTTAGTTTAATGTTGTGGTTTCTGCTGTTGAAAATCCAAAAATATTAGTATCAGAAAATCAGTAGAAATCTTGGAATTTTCAAAAGCTCGACAAATAAGATATTGAAGAAGAAGTTTCATACGTATCATATTGAAAACCAAACGGTGTTACCGTAGTTAGAAAAATTATTAGTGAAATGGATGAATATACATAGAGTATTGAAAAAAGAATACGCAATACTCATACAAGCAAGCCAACCTAAAGTAAATGCTCAATTTATGTGAACGTGAAATGTGAACATTTCTTAACATTTCGGGCGTTATGATTAGAAACTCATTTTGGATCTTTTCTTTCAAGTCTTGCATATCCGTTGGTGGTACTTCGTATACTCGCTCCTTGATATAACCCCACAAGAAAACGTCCAGAATATTTAAATCAGGCGAACGTGCAGGCCAAGGAACTGGACCACCACGACCTAACCACTTATTTGGATATACGTGGTTTAGGTGTTCTCTAATCTGAAATATGAATAGATAATAGGAAAAGTACTACAACAATAAAATAATCACAGTACCGCCAAAGTGGAATGTGGAGGGGCACCATCATGCTAAAACCATTGTTGAACCAAATAATCAGCGGGCATATTCTGTAGCTGTAGAAGGGGAAGTTCGTTTTGCAAAAAATGCAAATACACATTGGCATTTAAATTGCCTTCAAAAAAGTACGGTCCAACAATATGTTCTCCACAAATTCCAGCCCACACGTTCACTTTGAAACGATGCTGATTATCTAGTACCCTCAATAATCTTGGATTATTGTCAGCGTAGTGATGAAAGTTGCGACGATTGGGTAAGCATGTGTTTGAAAATGTTGATTCGTCAGTAAACAAGACATTCATAAAAAAGTTTGGACTTTCCTGAATTTTATCCAATGCCCAGTGGCAAAATTGCAGGCGGTTTAGGTGATCTTGAGGTAACAGTGCTTGATGGTTTTTAATATGATACGGATGAAAATTATTCTTCTTCAGTATCTTGTTTGTCAAGCTTTTGGAAACTCCAAGATTATTACTGATTTTCCTGACACTAATATTTGGATTTTCAACAGCAGACGCCACAACATTAAACTGAATATCGCCATTGTTACCGTCATGTCTCCTGGTAGTTTTCTCATAATTCGCATTTGCTGTTCTTTCAAATCTTTCTTTCACATTTTCAAAACAGTCAGCACGTGGAAATCTCTGTAAATCTGGATTATTTGCTTTGTAAATACGTGCTGCTAGCAAACAATTTCCATGAGCTTCTCCTAAGGCATAAACCATTTTCACTAATTCTTCTTTTGAATAGTTCATTGTATGCACGCTTAGTACTTACTCTAAACTCGTACGTGAATATTCAGTAAAAGAAGAAATGACATGTAAACTGATTGTCACAAATTTTATTGCGTGACAGACGCTCACTGCGTTTTTCCCGAGAAAGGAACGTGCGCAAATCGGGTATTTTTCATAAAAGTGGGTTTTTTGCAAAAACTACGCAACTTAGGTATAGGGAAAGCTATTATAAAATTGTAGAGTCTACAGAAAGGCATCTAATGAAATCATAAAACACAGGGTGTTCCATTTGAAAAAGTCGAGATTTTTTAAATTTTAAACCATCAGGTTTGGCACGATTTCTGTTGCCCCCTGTATATCGCAGGTCAACTTTTGATACGTTTTTCGAAAGAGCCATCTTCACTCTACAGTTTCTGAAAAAAAAAAATAATTTCTAGCTGTCATACAACCATAATTATGTCAATTATTAGAAGTGACGAAACATAAGAAAAAAAAATTAAAAGTCAAATATCTCGAAAACTATCAATATTTCAATAGCAGTGTTATGCACAAAGTCCCACTAATTTTTTACGTAGAATTCGATAATGCCATAAAAAATATAGGTTTCCATTTAAAAAAATGAAGTTGGTACCTGTCCAGGAAAAACTGAACACCCTGAATATGTAAATATATTTTCATTTTGTGCAGCTCGGGATATTAGACAACCCTGTAGAAAAAAAAATTAAGTTATCTCTTTTATTAACCCAGATATTGGACTTACGCGCACTAGGTGGACACCCTGTATGTGCTATAATCGATGCAACAGTTGTCATTTTATGGGGCTTTTTTTATAACACAGAAGCTGCAGCTGCCTTAGACATTGTTCATTTATCAAATTAGCCTTGGATAGAAACAAGGCCTCAAATAGGAGTAATTGCTTCCAAAACGTGTAGTCAAAAAGCTACATAAAATGATAACCGTTGCATCGATTATAGCACATACATATATATATTTTTGAAACCAGAAAAACCCGTAGAATGCAATAATCAAAAAATATACAGGCATTTAAAAAAATTGGACCTAGGTTCATATTTCTTTAAGCTGCACTCATTTTGGCTGTTCAACTACATATCTGGAAAGCTCGTAAAAAATTATAATACTTTTATATAAAACTTTTTTTTTAGTACCACAAATAAAAAAGATATAGGGGGTGAGTCATTTCGTTGGAAAACCCGGTACAGTTTGGTCTTAAAGACATGTATTTTTTGCATAATTCTACAGGATTGACTGGAAATCCTTCTTGCATTATTGTGAAACTACGAGATTTTTTGGTCTTTGTATCAGGTAAAATTACATACAAATAAGAAACGTTGTCTTGAGCATTTTCCACACTGAAATTAGTCAGCTCATCACATCGGCAAGCTCCCGCAATACCCATAATTTTAAAGCTATTTTTATGAGCAAAAATTCACCGTCAGGTGCTTCTTTCAAAAACTTGTTAATATTATTGTGTTCAAGAGTTTTTGATTTTTTCGGCTTGTGATCTTTTGACTTGCTTCTTAAAAAACTTCAAAACAAAAAACGGGCAATAGGGTGTATTGCACAAAGTGGCTTACACAAGTTACAGGTTTAATGTAGAATCCAAATATGGAGAAACATACAGTTTTTATCTACTTCCGGTACAACCGGAAGTCGCAGAACTGTCAAAATACTTTACTTGTCGAATAAAATCTGTCAGTAGATTCTGAGATATGGATCGAGTAAGCTCCTGGCTGGACACACTTAATAATAACGGGTTAGGGAGAATGAAGTATCTATTTTCTATGTACTGATATTCATTAATGGTTAAACTTTAATCAAAAACTGAAACAAAATGTTCTTAAATAAACATGGCAATTTATTTTCTGAATATCACATCAGTCAAATGACCTTCGCCTCGCTGCTGGCACTCCTGAAGTCTAGCACAAAAATGTTGCATCACTCGCTGCAACATTTCAATTGGGATTGCGTTAATCTCGGTTCGAATGTTATGCTTCAGTTGTTCCAGCGAGTTGATTAGCGAGTACTTTTGACTAGATAGTCCCATAAGAAAAAATCACAAGCTGACAGATCCGGTGACCGTGCAGGCCACGCGACATCCCCAAATTTTGAAATGACACGACCAGGAAACATTCTTCGCAGAATTGCCATAGGCTGCCTAGCAGTGTGGGAAGTGGCTCCGTCCTGCTGAAACTATAGTTTCGGAAGTTTACACCTTCGTTATGAAGTTGTGTTCAAAATTTTGCAATACAAGTTGATATATATCGTTGCGGTGATAACGTTCCATTTTTACTATTAAACTGACGTTTCTCGAAACAGTTTGGCAACTGTCATAAATTTCCATGTATCGGAAACACATGGCGATTTTATTTGAATTTAGATATTTTTACATTATTGAATAAATCCAGTTCAAAAATGGATACATCATTCTGCCTAACTCTGTATATACAATAGATAACCTATTCCTGTATTACCTCGTTTTAACACATTCCTTTAATTTGGTTATTAAATAAAATAAATATGTAACAAAATAGACATGTATCTTTAATTTCACTATTACAAATAACGAAACTGAACACAACAAAATTTGTTGATCGGGACAAACATTGCTGTTAAACTTAAAACAAACTTCAAGCTGACTTCTCAGTTTACCTTCACATCTAATCACAATTACAATTCGGTGCTTTTCTGATAAATTCAGCTTACTGAAAATAGCTGCAATTTGACAAATTATCTTGTGTAGAGTAGAGTTGTGTACAAGTAGATTTTTTTCATTGGATTTAGCACAAAAATGCTTTAAAGTGAGGTATCATACGGGGTATCTTCATATTTCAAATTGTAAACTTGGGGTTGTTAGGATTTAGGGGTGCGGATTGGAAACAACGCTGTAGGGTTCGAGGTGTTCGCAAAATCGACGTGTTCGAGAAGTTTCTCCAAAAAACGCTTATTTTAGTTTGACGAGTTTAAGGGTCCATTCACTGTAGACTTGACAGACATGAATTCGGGGTCGGGTTGAGAGGTTGGGTAGCCGATGGGTGAAGACTTACATATTCCTACTACCGAATTATTTATATTTCGGAGGTGCACGTAAAGCCGAAGTAAAAAGGCACATGGAAATAAAGTTAGCGCTCATTGCAAGGGTACCGGATTTGTCTTATAATTGGAACAAAATTTGTTTTTAATGTTATAAATTATATAGTATCAAATCATATAGTAGCATATTTTTGTTTAATACATGTATTTTAGAGAAAATAATTTTTGAAAACACGCTATTTTAGTACAAGATTGTTTGCCTGGAATTTTAAAAATAAAGAGAATTACAAAAAATTACTACTATAGGGATTTAGATTAAAGTTTTATCTTTCAACACTTTTTTACTAAAAGTCGCTATCTTTTATAGTGTTTTTTTATATATAATTAGACACGAGACGAACGCCGATTTTGGGCTTATTTCGAACTAGTGAATGGACTTTTAAGTGTAAACTTTAGGGATATACTGTATAACTGTGGATACATATTAATAGAAACTGTTTTTTTTTTCAGCCAAGTCGGAAGAGAGAAGAGGCCCGCGCCCTACAAAATTTGAGAAAAAGACTTCAGGCTGTGAGGGTCCTACAAGCTAACAGAGCAGAGCCCATCGAAGCGAGTTGTGCCAATAATAATTTAAGCCAAGAAGAACTCGACAATAGGCCTTATCTCCTACAAAAAGTAAGTCTTCCTTATATAATATTTTCTTGCGTCATTAGATATTAGATAAAAGTCGGCCCCCTGGCCTAATCCATCGCGACCTAGAAGTGTGTCACTTTCTATTGTGGCACTCCCAACCTATTTAGAGCACTCTGTCCAGCTTTCGTCTTTGCATTAGACTTTACAGCTTTGATAGAGGCTCTTCGATGTAGTTGTTGGCTCTTTGTCTACCTTCCCCAAGTATTTGGAATGTCAGTCTTGTCAGGCCCTCGCACTGGCACAGTACGTGTACTGAGGTTTCCTCTTCTTCTTGACAGAATCTGCAAGTTGCTTCTTTTGACAGTCCCATAAGATTCATGTGCCTATTTAGCCTACAGTGTCCTGTTAGGAGATCTACTATTATTCTGATGGCCTTTTTATTCTGGCCTAACAGATCTTCTGTGAATTTAGCCGTCCGTTCTTTAATGAATAGCTTTGCCTGTCTCAGTTGTGGAAGATTCCTCCACCATTCTCGAGATTTGTTTCTCATCCATTACTCCATGGATGTTTTAATGCACGGCTTCGCTATGCCGCAGAGGGGTTCTGGTCCTATGAAGTCTTTTGATGCGACTTCTCGGGCTAGTGCATCTGCCTCCTTGTCATTAGATATACCTGGACCATAACTTTCTACTACAATATCTTTGTATTAGATACGCAGATTAATGGGTAAACCTTGCCATATATATTTTCATACATTTTGCCAAATTACACCATGTGATTTTGCATACCGCAGGCAAATATACAGGTCCCTAAATAAAATATGTTCAATTTTGAAACAAATACACAAGATATTAGTACATGATAGTTAAAGATAAATAACATAATAATGAAAAAATATATCTAATTCGTTATGTAGTGGGGGAACGCAGCTGAGAGTCACACCTACACACTACCTCTGACCTCTTTCACCCGCGTCATGTCTCCCACCTATAGTCGGCCCACCGTTCTTTTTCTCTGTTTAATACACTTTACTTACTATCGACCCGTCCTTGTCTTCAAATTCAACATATTTTTTTTTGGGGATCTATATAGAGGGTGCTCCAAATTCGATGCAATACATGGGGATCTCAGAAACGGTAAGAGATGCGAAGTCGGTTAAATGGAGGCAAAGTTGCGTATTCAGGGGGGCAACATAATGGTGAAAAGAAATCAAGGCTAATTTTATTATTTTTCGAAATATTTTGAAAAAACCGAAAATTTCGATTTTCGTTTTTATTTTTTTGTGGGCCTATTTGATGAGGTATTCAAAAATAAAGAGCAGTTTTCTATATCAACTTTTTGCCCTTTATCGAATGGTGTTAGTGAATTTTCCGCAAAAGGTTTCGTTTCTCGGAAACCAACATTAACCTATTTTTTTTAAATACGGACCTGGAATTTTTTTTTAATTTTTTGGAAGCATTTTTGTAACTTGATAGAATGCCACCACAAAAGGAACCAGATTTAAACGGTTTGTCTAAGAAAAATCCATCATTAGTATTTTTGTTTCGACTTTTGTTAATTCTAGATATTGAATAATATTTTTGAGGTTTCATTTTTATTTACGATAAACAAACAAAAGCTAATAATAAAACAACGAATTAACAACTATAAACTTGATGTAATTGAATAAACAATGAATAAAACAACAAAATATGTTAAAACTATAAAAACCTTAAAGCAGATGTTGAAATAATCCTCCGTCATTATTCATGCAAAGGCGTATTCGTCTTTTTAAGTTTTGAATAGATCTTTCGATTTCCCTTGCAGGTACTGCATTCAGAACACGAATAATGGCATTTCTCAAATCTTCCTTGTTATTATATTGATTCTTATATAAAACATTTTTAGTTATTCCCCATAAGAAATAATCTAATGGGGATAAATCAGGAGCTCTTGCTGGCCATTGCTAGCACCATGATTTCCTATCCATCTGTTTGGAAATGTTTCATTTAGATAGTTGCGCACAATTCCTGAATTATGAGGAAATTTAAATAAAATTAAAAAATTCTAGATTGCTGAAAGCCATTTTTAAGTACCGATAGTGCTTGACACAACATTGACATGTGTTTGTCATAAAAACGTCAAAATGACAACGAATTCAAAGCATACTCATTTGCCCAGATAAAACTAAATCTAAGAGAACCACGGGAAATTATTTTTGATGGATTTTTCTTAGAAAAAATGCTTAAATCTGGTTCCTTTTATGGTGGCATTCAATCAAGTTACAAAAATGCTTCCAAAAAATTGAAATAACATTCCAGGTCCGTATTTAAAAAAATTAAGTTGATGTTGGTTTTCGGGAAACGAAACGTTATGCGGAAAAATTCACTAACACCATTCGATAAAGGGCAAAAAGTTGCTATAGAAAAGTGCTCTTTATTTTTGAATACCTCATCAAATAGGCCCGCAAAAAATAAAGACGAAAATCGAAATTTTCGGTTTTTTCAAAATATTTCGAAAACTAATCAAGTTAGCCTTGATTTATTTTCACCATTATGTTGCCCCCCTGAATACGCAACTTTGCCTCTATTTAACCGATTTCGCATTTCTTACCGTTTCAGAGATCCCCATGTATTGCATCGAATTTGAAGCACCCTATAGGAATAAAAAATTAAACAAAAGGTGTTATACGTGTTATACGTTATACTATTATACGTATACGATATAGGTGTTATAAGTTATAAAGGTGTACCTAATACGTCACGCATCAGTTTTCTTATGTGTTATGCGGAATGTTTTTATATTTAACTTTGAGTCCAGTCGAGCCTTCCGAAGAAAAGTTGTTTCTGGAGGATAGTAATTGGAAAACAAATTCAATAAAAATAATCGTCTAAATATGTGGATTCTTGATACTCGTCTATAGTGAATGTACGTGGAGAGAATACTCAGTTATTTTAGGATTTGTATAAAGCTTTATACATACCGACTAGATATTTGTTATTAACAATACAATTGACATTTATTTTAACAGGTATAAGGTACCTACTATCTGATCTTGCTATGGCTAATAGTATTGCTTTGAAAAATTAACATGACTTCTTGATTTTCCCTTATCTTCTAGTTATCATGCATTATCTCCTTAATTTGTTGGAAATGCACGCATACCACAATGCATTTTTTTTAATTAGAAAGATAGATTTCTTACGAATAAGTAATAACAAGGGGTGTGTTAATGGATTTGTTTTTAAGCTCAGGTTTTGAGCATTTATGTTTGGAGATTTTAATGTGCCAGAATATAAGCAAAATCTGGATAGCAATGGCACCACTGCTCGCACGTTGGCTATTGAATCATTTTCTAACTTTTTAGATATAACTCAAATAAATAATGTAGTAAATAGTAATGACAGGCTTCTTGATTTAGTATTCACTAACCATCAGAGCCGAGTTAGTAAATCCATCGATGTTCTCCTAAAAGAAGATGCGCATCATCCAGCGTTAATAATATCGTTTCCCAAACTTAATGAAACTATCACGGATTCATTATCATCAGATAAGCAGCATTACAATTTTCGTAAGGCAAACTACTTTTTGCTATATGAAGCAATCTTAAACTGTGATTGGTCCGCCATAAGTAATTTTGATGATATAAATCTAGCAAGTGATGCATTTTATGCAAGTTTTATGATATACTTGATATGTATGTACCTAAATATATTCCTCGCAGTAGTAAAAATAAATATCCTCTATGGTTTAACGGTGCCATAATAAAAAATTTAAAGAAAAAATCTTCTCTGCTAAGACGCTATAAAATAACAGGTGATTTTGCTGTATACAATGAATTTAAAGGTATTAGAGACCAACTAAACAAAGACATTAGCCTTGCTCAGAAAAACTATTGGCAACATTTACAGGATAACATAAAAAGAGATGTTAAATCTTTTTGGGGCTATATTAAGTCAAAAAGTTCTACTTCTGATATTCCCAATAGTATAACGTATAATGGGGAAATTTTACATACTATGCAGGATGTTGTTAATGGTTTTGGTAACTATTTCAATTCAACTTTTATAAAGCCAACGGTATCAAATCACATATCAAACGAATCAGTGATTGGTAGTCAGTATTTGCACTTTTCACAATTTAATGATAATGATGTTATTCGTGCTCTCTTGAAACTAAAGCCCAAACATACCAAAGGTCCTGATAATATTCCTGCTTTTATTATTCGGGATTGTGCTCATGCTCTGGCTGTGCCTCTTACTGTTTTATTTAATTTGGCGCTACGTACTTGTTTGCTCCCAAATGTTTGGAAGAGCTCTCGAATTTGCCCCGTATTTAAGAAAGGAGATAAAGGCAATATTGAAAACTATAGGCCGATTACCATAATAAATAACTTTGCGAAGGTTATGGAAATTGTATTGCACGATAGATTATATCCACACTTTCAAGGACAAATATCTATTCATCAACATGGTTTCATGGCAAATAGATCAACAACAACGAATTTATTTTGTATCACTCAATTTATTGCTCAATGTATGAACAATAACACTCAGGTGGATGTTATATATACAGATTTTTCGAAAGCGTTCGACAGGCTAGATCATTGTATTCTTCTTAAAAAACTCGAACAGGCAGGAGTATCCACTCCACTTGTGAAGTTTTTCCAATCTTACTTGACTGATAGAAGACAGTATGTTGAATGTCGCGGTTTTGTATCTGATCAATTTTTAGTAACATCTGGAGTGCCCCAGGGTTCGATTCTTGGCCCACTCCTTTTTGTGGTGTTTTTGAATGACATAATCAGGGATATCAATGTATCTTATCTGTTGTATGCTGATGATGTCAAAATTTACAGTGCTATACACACTAGTTCAGATTGCGTTACACTTCAAAAATGCCTTGATAAAATTAATATCTGGTGCACTAAAAACAATCTTCCCTTGAATATTGCTAAATGCAATGTTATGACATTTACGAAAAAAGTCTATCCGATTCTCTACAATTACACTATTGACAGCACACCATTGAATCGCCCCGACTTCATTAAAGATTTGGGAGTAATATTTGACAGTAAATTGACTTTCAATTTGCACGTGAATGAAGTTGTCAAAACTTCTTATAAGAGTTTGGGCTTTGTTATTCGCAATGCTAAGGGATTCAGTGATATATCTACTTTGATGTTGTTATTGTAACTATTGTTATTGACTTGTAATGCACTTGTTAAATCCAAACTTGAATATTCCTCCTTAGTATGGCAACCTGGATACGACACGTATACAGTAAGTCTGGAAAATATTCAGAGGCGTTTTCTAAAGTTTGTTGCTTTTAAAGTGGATGGTCAATACCCTCCAATTGGAACACCTCAAAATGATCTGCTGAATAGATTTTCTGTTCTGAGTCTTGAAAATCGCAGGAAATCTCAATCATTAATTTTTCTGAATAAGATCTTAAATAACAAAATTGATTGTCCTCAGATACTTGCAAACCTGAGATTTCACGTTCCTACGCTAGCAACGCGCTCCTATGATACTTTTTACCTTCCTACGCCACGCACTAATATTCTTAAATATTCGCCGTTATATTTTATGTGTAACAATTGCAACAGCTTGCAGAACAGCGTTGATATTTCCAACTGTTCCTACAATTCTCTGAAAAAAGTGTTTCCTTAGTCCATTATATATTTGCGATTTTGTAAATTCAGTTATTTTCTGTTATATATAATTTTAATGGTAATTTTATTGATAAATGATGTATTTTATATTTTGTGATATTTTTCCCATTCTATAATTGGTTTAAGTACTGTTGGATGGTGTATACTAAAATAAAATAAAATAAAAATAAAATTTATATAAAACAAGGCAATTCTCTGCAGTAACTAAAGTTCTTATTTTAAATTAGGCCCCACCTTGTATATTTTTGAATTTTTTAAAAGAATATATAATTTAAATCAAAAACATGTAGGTACACAGAGAAAATTGTCTCTTTAAATAAAAAAATTACTTTACATTAAAGACTTCTATAGACATTCTTTCTATAAGTCCAAGTTAATCTGTTTCTTAAAATAATGATATATATTCACTCAAAATATGTTTTTGTTTGAAAGAGTTATTTTATGTAGAAATGATTATCTCATTAAATAATAATAAGTTAATATAATGTTTAGATTAAAGAAATTATTTTCTATTTCAAAGGATCAATAGAATAATTGATTTTATTCATTGAATACAAGTATTACACTGATATAAAATCTTTATTAATAATAATAATAATAATAATAATAATTTTATATAAAATACTCGAACTTATCGACTTAAAACTAAACATATTTTGTGAGCAACAGTATATTATCGTAAAGAACATAAATTTAAAATTTTTCGTCTTTTTTTATCTACTTTGATAAAAAAACAATTTTAAGCAAAATCTATTCAGGTCAGAAGTATCTATTCAGATTTCAGATCAAATTGCATATTTCGTTTAATTAAAATATAAAAAAGTGAAAATATTTGTCTAATAAAAATTTTAAAAACTTCTTCTCAATGAAAAGATTCTATAAAAACTTATTGGACGTTTCTGGAATTTTGATTAGGCGTACCTTTAGAGAACAGGAAGGAATTTTATCAGTTTTCCAATTCATAAAAGGTCAATTTCCAGGGCCAATATTGCGACTCAGACGTCATTCATGGAAAACCGGAATGGTAGAGATAATAGGTTTAAATTTGAATATCAGATGTTCACTCGAATAATTTCAAGTGCAAAAGCATTCAACTGTTTTTATCTTTTCTTGAATAATTCATTCGTCCAAATGGAATAGGTATTTTAGTTTGGTTAATGACTTGAAGAATATACCAGAGCACTGAAATTGTGCCATGTTATCAATAATTTTTTTAGTAGCTTTTTAGGTAGCTTTAAGTTAATATTAAATCTATTTAATTATTAAATTCATTGGTTGACAAAAACATATACCTAATCAACCACAACTGATTATATTACCCTAGCAAATTGTTCAATCATCAATTGTTATTTCCATCGATTTTATGATCAAAATAGTCATATATACTCAGTTCCTCAAAGAAGCTTTTTATTATATTGTATTTAAAAATAATTCCGAACGTGTGTCACCGATTATAAAGACTGTGTCGATCGAAAATATAAAGAAAATTTTTTCAAAATTTCAAGCCTCATGATTTACATGTAATATTGGGAAAATAGAACTTTCATCATATCTTTACTAGTATTTATAAAGATGGGCGGTTAATTAACCCTATTATAGTTAGGTAGTCAGCTGTCTGTATAGTTTTGGACATGTTTCAGAGAGAAAGAGAGAGACAGAGAGAGAGAGAGAGAGAAAGAGCGAGGGAGAGAGAGAGGCTATTGATATTCATTATTAATATTTAATAACATTTTTACGCTTAACAAAATAGAATAAATTTGTAAAAATTACCTCAATCCAGTAGCGGCTCGTAACGGTAGGTGCAGCGGAGGGTGCAAGGGGTGCCAAAACATTTTTCATGAATTTTAAGATCGTTGTGTTTTAATGTACCTATCCCAAAACATGTATTAAACTTTAAACTCTACATCGACATTATTAAACGTGTGATGCTTTAAATTTTGAATAAGAAAAAGTTAAAATTATTGAAACCGCAGTAATATTACATTATAATATAGCTACTTTTGGAAAACAAATTTAAATCTTTTCAAGATTGCTTTGCTTTTTCCCCACTTTCATTTGACTTGCAAATGTTTTGTTAAATGTGTCCTCTTAATGCTTAATGCATCGTGTCCTCTTAATGCTAGTTCCAACTTTCCACAAAATTTTATGCAATTAATAATTTTCTTTTATACCTGTTTTTAGACATCTTTGTAAGGCAACCAAAATTTATAATTGACTTTAAAAAACATGCAAAAATTCAAAATTATTAAACTAGGGTTAAAAAGGTATAGATATTTTTATTTTGTAGAAGAATATTTTCAACAAAATTCAAATAAACATGGCTTCAGTTCACCGGTAGCATTGCCTGCTTCTATATGAATAAGAAATCGGATTTGAATATTTTCAGGCGTCTGAAACAAGAATGCCGGTGTAAACATCCCATCAATATATAAAACTAACGGATTACCTGTGACTTTTACCAACAATCTCTTTATTTTGATATCCTCACGGGAGTATATGTCAATCTAAATAGAATATGTGATTGTTACTCCTGTGTATCATAGATATATGTATCTATAATAGATTTTTACATATGCATAAAAAAATAAAAATATTTTCCTTTTAGCTGAAATAACTGAAGACAGATGTAGTGAAAATTAAAAAAAAAAAATAGATATAATACGCGATGTTAAAGTTAAAGTATATAAAGTACTTTACGTAAGGTACTTGCGTTTCAACCCGGATTCAACAATTTTTAACAAAATTGTGTGTCGTATACAAGGCTTACATGGGGAACTGCGTTTGCAACAAACCCTGCATATAGGTAAGCCAGGATGGAACTATACCTACCTATTATCAGTGACTATAGAAAGTATAGTCACTGGTATTATTAAAGTGAGAGATTTGGGTATATGTATGATTGATGACAGGTCTCTCTCATTCTTACACCAAATAGTGGTTAGGGTTTACCAACGGAACTCTTTTCTGAACGCTAATGCTACCTAATATAAAAAATGATAATAATAATAACTATACCCACCCTTTTCCAAGAAATGCTGTGATTTTTGGGCTAATTATTATAATTAAAATAAGTGTAGAGATATTATTATTATTAATGGTACTCAAGTACGATATATGATAAGTACGCTATTTGAATTAATACAATCATTGTCTTTTTACTTTGACTTAAAACTTACTTATATAATATGTCAATATTGCAAAATAAATATTCATATAACCATACATGCAGGGATATTCATGCAAAGCGGGTATTGGACGTTTTTGGTGTTCGGTTAACGATAAAAATCTGATTTTTTTATGGAGGGGGGGGTTTCGATTATTTCCTCCGATCCAATGAAAATATTTTCAGGCTTGTATCACTTCCGGTTATATCGGAAGTAGACCACAACTTAGTTATTTCAAATGGAATACCCTGTATATTATTGCATATTTGAATTCTACGGTCAATTTCAGATAGAGTTTCAATAAATGCTCTTATTTGAAACCAGACGTTTTCGAGATATTTATTGTCTTTATAAAAAATGAGACGAAATCGGGCATCTTTGAAAAGTATATCTCGCTCTGTATAAAATAAAATTTATTGAAATTTTAACTGATGGATAAGGAAGCCTTCAGCTCTCAAACGATGGGTTAAGTATTTCCATAGAAATGTACCGAGTGTGTAAAATATGCTGTTCAATAAATAAAAGTTCATTGCCGAATATTTCGTCAATTTCAAATGGAACACCCTGTATTTTCTTTCACAATAAGATATGAATTCCGATTGGTAGTAGCATTCCCTATACCTAAAATTCATATTTTGAAGTTATACGACGTTCCTCAAAATATCTAAAATTACACAAATCTGCATAGATAGCCGTGGATACTGCTTAACAACCAGTTACCAGGTACAAAGAACAGTAAATATATTATTGTTTATTAATTATTATAAGCTGTGTATTCACGGTGGACATTTTGAACATTATACTGGCCTTCTTTCTCACCGCATCTGAGACCCTTCACGTTTTGGGTATGCTGCAAATACAGGATCATTTTGTTATCGCAAAAGGAGTCTGGATAGATCTGGTAAACCAGCAGGCCATTCAAGGGCTGCACCTTATTCGCCCATTGTGGTTATTTTAAGCATAGGCATTTATTGATTGGCACCAACTTTTTTTGTTAGAATTGACTGCATTTTATTTATTTGCACGTATCGTAAAAGAAACACTTAGATAAACTAGACAATGGATGGCTGGATTTTAGTTTTCATAAACGAATACGTAAGGAATTCAGTGTGTATATTAATTGTACACGCTGTATAATTATCTAAAATTTGAAATTTTTTATACATTGAACATATAAATTCTACATATTAAAATTCATTAAATATTGATAACAATTTTATTTGATTATGAACTATAAGTAAGTGAATTTCTTTGTTTGGGAGTGATATATTATATTTTCATACCTGGAAAAAGCTGTTAAAAAACTTTTAGCAGTTTATTCAAATTACCTCTTATCTTAAACAATTCAGTCGTGACAAGTTTACCGAGTTGTCAGCTGGTATTTTCATTTCTACATAAAGAGGGCTAACAAAAGAACCGAGGTTGCGGTAGGGATTTACTTAATCTTATTTATTTCCTGCAATCACGCTACGTCTACTTGTAACAACGCAAATATTTTTGTAATACATTTTGTACATGGGAGAGCTTTTACGCTGAGTTGCAACAAATGCCATTTGATGATATTTTGTATATGGATAATATTAATGATAAAGTGGATCGGTTTAATAATTTGCTTATAACTTTGTTCAATAATCACGCACCATTTAGAACATTTAGATGTACCAAACCTAAAGCTCCATGGCTTACGCCTAATGTTCAATTTATGATGAGGTTGAGAAA
Organism: Pogonocherus hispidulus; assembly: GCA_963924545.1. NCBI lineage: Eukaryota > Metazoa > Arthropoda > Insecta > Coleoptera > Cerambycidae > Pogonocherus > Pogonocherus hispidulus. Next base: position 16,301,819 of record OZ004700.1, read on the forward strand.
TAACGCTTTTTCTAGATATAAACATACCGGCTTAGCTGAGCATTATCTATATTATAAAAATTTAAAAACAACAACAGCTACTGCTATATATAATGAAAAAAAGGCATATTTTGATTACAAAATGAGGAATGACAATAAAAATATATGGAAATATCTTGATGAATTAAATATTCACTCTAAAAAATATTGTAACAGTTTACCTGATACCTTGAATAATGTAAACAATATTAATAGTTTCTTTATAGATTCAGTGAAAAATTTACCCTCTGGTAATTTGGAGCAAACTAAGCGTTTTTATTCCAATAATCAGAAATGCTTATTTGAGGAAAAACTATCTTTTACTCTTATCTCAAATGAGAAAGTTTATAAAATATTACAAGGCATTTCTAGTCATGCTGAAGGAAATGATCATATTAATTTGACGATGTTAAGGTTTTCATGTCCTTATATTGTTCCATATATAACTAATATAATAAATTCATGCATATTAAATAGTGAATTTCCTGTGGCGTGGAAAACTGCAATAGTTACACCCTTACCCAAAGTAAAATTGCCTCAGGAGTATAAGGATTTACGACCCATCAGTATATTGCCTTTGTTATCCAAAATTTTAGAAAAAATAATGTATGAGCAACTTACTGACTATTTGAATAAATATAATATTCTACCCCGATTTCAATCCGGATTTAGAATGGGCTATAGCTGTGCAACTTCTCTAGCTCACATAGTTGATGAGATTCTCAAAGCTGCAGATGAAGACAAATTAAGTGCACTTATTTTATTAGATTATAGTAAAGCTTTTGACTGTATTGATCACTCTGTTCTTTTGTCGATTCTTCATTATGTAGGATTACATAATGATGCAATTTTGTTTTTAAAAAATTATTTAGTAAATAGGTGTCAGTTTGTTAAGTATGAAAATGAATATTCGTCCTTGTGTCAGCTAGAGCGAGGTGTGCCTCAAGGTTCGGTTCTTGGGCCCTTACTTTTTCTAATATATACTAGTCAATTATATACTGATATAACACATGGCAACGTACACTGTTATGCAGATGATTCACAAATTTATTATACTTTCAAATGTGAGGATATGGCGCAGACTAATGTATATATTAATGATGAATTAAAGAAATTGATGAAAAAATCTGTAGATCATAATTTAAATATTAATCCTAGTAAATCTAAAGTTATGTTGTTTGGTAGAACTAATGCTCGTTTAAGATATTCACAGGATTTGCGGGTGGTTTTGAATAATATGCCTATTGAGGTAGTGGATGAGGCTAAGAATTTAGGTTTGATATTAGATAATAATTTAAGATTTAGGTCCCACATTAATAAATGTATTAAAAAAGCATTCGTTAACCTTAAAAATATTTATACAAGTAGAAAATTATTAAATTCTCATACCTTGAAACTATTATGTAATTCTTTAGTTCTATCACACTTTAATTACTGTGATGTTGTTTATGGACCCTGTATAGATTTATTAACTGCAAAAAAAATACAGAAAATGCAAAATTCCTGCATGCGTTTGATTTGTCGTGTACCTAGAGGAGAGCATATTTCACATAAGTTATCTGAGTTACGATGGCTTAGTATGGAAAATAGAAGGAAACTCCATTCCTCTGTCCTGTATCGCAAGGTTGTGCTCACGAAGGTTCCGCCTTATCTTTATAATAAAATCAGGTTCCGCACCGATGTTCATAACATTAATGTTAGGAGAAAATCGTTAATTACAATACCTCTCCATAAAACAGCCCTCTTTGAGAGATCTTTCTCTTACAATATTAGTAAAGTTTACAGTGAAATTCCTGCTGAGATAAAACGTTGTGATAACATTGCGTCGTTCAGATTTAAATTGCGTAATATGTTACTACAAGTGCAAAGTTGCATATTGGGGTAGGTGTATTTATTATGTGGGTGAATATTTATAATATTTATAATTTTTTTTTTTGTGTATAATGTAATAGTTATAATTTTGTTTTATCTTTTTTTCTCTTCTTTATTCTGTTTGATCATTGTTGTTAATGATTATCACTTGTATTGGAGGTTAAGTGGAAGAGCAGGCTTGCCTGAACTTCGCCTCACTCTTTGGTTGCTAATGTAGTACTAACTTATATGATTACTTTGGTAATAAAGTCCTTATTATTATTATTATTATTATTATGTATGTAATAACTGGCAGTTTACTCCAAGGGCCCAAAGTAATAAACCAATCTTTACAAAAAAAATATACCTAACCAAATCAGCTCCTAAAAATATTAAACAAGATATTAATCTTATAAACAAAATATTAGCATATTCAGCCAAGAAAATTATTGGAAATCCACCACTCCTGTACTCTACATTAAATCCAGAAACCAATTCAGACTCTCCCTCAGCAAAATCAAAAGGAGCTCGATTTGTTTCTGCTAATCTAGAAATTAACCACTTGGGCCCCGTGGAATGTGTTTTAAAAAAATATTTAAAATAGAAAAAACAAAAAATTGATAAAGAAGAAAAAGTTCGTACTTTGACAAATCTGAATGTTTGCTTATAATATATTCGTGGGATATCTCTTTATCAAAAATTGTTTTAGGAATATGCTACTGTTGCCAGAAGAACATAATCACATAATTTATTTAGAGAGCAAGTGTATAGTTTCACGTTGCTTCTACCTTTTTTTTCTTTGGGACACCTTTATAAGTTTCAGTAATCTTAAAATATCCACACCTTTAAAAAATCGACCAGTCTCTAGGAGGGGTGAAACTTTTCTTTGAAAGATCCTGTATATACACTGAGAAAAAGTTTGTTTTATATTTAATATGCGCCTTAATCCACTAATATTTATTTAACAGTAATATCATTATTAACAACATTTATTTACAAATAAAATGTTGCTCTAATAACTAATATTTCTTTTATTATAAATAACAGTAGTTTACTCTGTAACCATCATAAATCAACACAATATTTATATAATATAATAGAATATAATATAATCTAGATATAGATATCTAATAATATCTCTCCAGCTCTTCTAATCACAAGGATTAACTCAAAAGTCTGAGACATGTGTGGAAGAGGGGGCGGCATGCAACGACTTATGTTGATAAGTCCTAACCACCATTTAGTTCTGGAAAAAGGGCAACCTGGAAAAAATTATTAGTTAGGGGACAATCAAACATGAAAAGATGTTAATCCCTCACATTAACATCAAGCTGACATTCTTCCTATCCTACGATGCACACTAGGAAGGTTCTCAATCCATCCCCGGAACCGGCCTTAATCTACCAGCAGACAATTTAATTAAAAACCTCTACGACATCTCGACATTTGAGTTAAGCCGATCAAGACACTATAAACTCTGAGCCATCGATGCGACGACACCTTCTACCGATTTCCCTTTCCTGTTTTACCTTACTGAAATACCATTTTATTTATTTGAAGGAGATGCCGAAAACAACTACTCCACGGCCAATGTGCCCGACTGGCATTGCATTACTTCGGCATCTCCATGGGAGTCGCCACATCTTTCATCGAGACCAACCACCAGACACTGACCGGTGTCGCGCTCATTAGAGTGCCATAGGTAGTGGATTCGATGAACGATTCTGCGACGTGATTGCCTAATCGTGAATGTTAGTAGTGGTGAGAACCATCGTAGTGCCTTCCTTGGGTCTTTGCTACTATCTGTCTGACAATTATTGTCAAATTGACAGACAGATAACGACCCGTTTTCCGCAGGCGCCATTATAGTAGTAACCTCTTTTGCCTTTGAGGAAGACAATCTTACTTATTTATTTGAAGGAGATGCCGAAAACAGCTACTCCACGGGCAATTTGCCCCGATGGTATTGCATTGCATTGGTCAGTGTCTGGTGATTGGTCTCGATGAAAGATGTAGCGACTCCTATGGAGATACTACTGAAAATTTAAGCTGGTCTGACCATTGTAAAAAAAAATAATAATAATTTCTAATCTAAATAGATTAAGATATATCTTCATAAACTTGCGATCTGTACTTCATAAAGATCAATTATTGAATGTTTATTACGCTAAGGTAGTCTGTGCTTAGGTATGGTATATGTATTTGTGGTAACTCCATACATAGCTCGAAAGTTTTTATAGCTCAAAAACGTATCATTCGATGTATTGCCAATGTAAGTCAGAAAAACACATGTAAACCATATTTTAAGAATTATGGTATATTAACACTACCTTCTTTATATATCTTTGAAATTTGTAACTATATATATGCTAACTTGGGTACTTTTGATCTAAATGAAGATATACACACCCACAATACAAGACAAAAATATAACTTTCATTTGCCACGTGTAAGGCTTAACCTTGCTAAGAATTCGCTAAAATATAATGGTTTGAAAATGTTTAATAAGCTTCCTGAAAACAAAATCATTTAAGAACATAAAAAAATTCAAACAGTCTTTAAGAAACTATTTAGTTGATAGGACCCTTTATATGCTGTTTGAATATTAACTCTTATTTTCTAGCCTCTTGTGCTCTGTTTTTAACAGGTCTGTGTATCAATCCATATTTTATGTATTCCTGTCATTTTATTGTCAGAGAAATTGGTTTGTTTCTGTTTAGAAAATATGACTATTCCCATACAATTGTATTATTGTCTCAGTGGAAAATAAAGCCTATTCTATTCTATTCTATTCTACTGAAGTAATGCAATGCCAGTTGGGACACCTTGCCCATGGAGTAGTTGTTTTCGGGATCTCCTTCAAATAGAAAAGTAGTATTGTCTTCCTCAGAGAGGATAAATAAACCAAGACCCAAAGAGGGCACTACGGTGGTTTTCTCACCACTACTATTATTTTATTTCTCTAATATCACCGTAAATAGTGAAAATATTTCAATGTTATATCTGATATATTATTAAAAATGTTTTGGTTGCATACGTATAACTACTGTTATCAATAAATACTACCAGATTTAACAGGTAAAGCCCCATAATTTATATTTTAAAACTTAAAACGCTTCGTTGACGAGGGTTCAACAGTAAGAACTAATATCGATCGTTAGTCACCAGTAGCCAGTAGTCGATACCACAAAACGTTGCTTCTAAAATCTAAAATGTTTGTCTCTCAGTGCCATTTGCAGACATTCCGAATAGAACATCATATTAATGATGTTAAAATGCTAGAATGCTGGAATTTTCGACCCATGTTTGTGTAAAATTGTATCCTAATTTTTACCTGTTAAATTACCATGCAATAACTGGACACAAAAATTAAATAATACCAGTGACTATAGAAAGAAGTCACTGATAATACCCTGTATTGGCCTGTCATAAAAAGTTCAGGACCTGAAATCATAAAATTGTTTGTTTATCTGGATATTTTATATTTATGTTCATTTTATCTGAAATATAAAAATGTCATAATTCCAGTTTCCAGTATCGTATTCTAAAAATAGGCTCCATATTTTTTGACTTCTGGTAAATTATGTCTGCGGCAAACAACGTTTATGTGTGTATGTGAACGCATTGCGGATTTAAGACCAACAAACAATTCTGTCAGCTTTATCACTTTCCCAAGTTCCGTAATGACCTCGCTGATAGTAAAATTAAACTTATTTAATACACGCACAGGAAATTTCGTTAGGTTTATCACATGTTACGAGGTATATCCGCCTCTTATCTGCCAACAGTAAGGTCAATTGCTTTTATCTGACCATCAATCACGGGGTAAACATGTAGCATAATTACCAAACCAAGGGAGCTTACTACCTTGGAGCTTGGTTTCGTAGAATATTAAAATTGTATGGGAAAGATTAAGTATGTTGGCACTGTATGGTATGTTTAATAATCTTAAACTGATAAAACTGTAGTTTGTAATAGACTACTTAGTCTATATCTACAGGGTACTTTTAACTGTATACAAATCGATAAAAAGTTTATTTTGAGAGATATTTTCAAAAACTTTTTTTTGTTCGAAATTTTTTCAAAAAACACTCTTTTTGACGTTATTACTTTTGTCAAAATGCAAATCCAGGAACGGCTACGAGTTTCTTTATATAAAATCTGATGCAACGTCGCTAATCAGGACCCATAAAAACCTCTATTTACCAAATTTTAACAAAAAATATAGAGGGTGTTCGGTTCTACACAGTGTTAAATTTGAGCAAAATAAAGACTTCAAAGGTATCTACCTGGCCAGTCAAGGGTGCTATGGAATTATTTCATAACAGTTGAAGAATTAACAGGACCACCCAAAGTGTTGATCGACGAAATTGCAAGAAGAAATATGCTGGAAGTTTTTCTTTAGCATCTGAAATTTTTGTCTTTTTTCGATTTTTATGATGGTCAAGTGTGCCTTGGATTTTTTCTAGGTACTTCAAGATAAAATAAGTCACTTTGAGTGGCAATTTCATCTAGGTAATTAAAACATAGCTTAAAAGATAAAAGAAAAAAATAAGTTCACATCGTTTCATTCATTACATCGGTGTCAGGTTAACCTTGAAGAAGACTTATTTCAAATAGGAGTAATACCTATAATAAGATAGTTCTTAAACCAAAAATAATGTCTTGATGGACTTGTTATCAACTCGTCTACAAGATATATAAACCAACGAAAAACTGAAAAGGGCATGAATTATAATAATAATATCTCTACTCCTCAATCTAATCACAAGGAGACTTATGTAGGAGAAAGAACGGCATATTATTATTCCATAGTCTGTCTATTACCACCTAAACCGCAGATTTATTACTATTTTTGTCAAATTAACAATCTATACCTACTCATATCAAACAGTAGCCAGTTTATAGAAATGTATTTTCAATATACTTTGTAGAGGGTTATTCAGGCAACTGGTTCGTGGTTTGAAGGATAGTTACAGTGGTTTATTCTTATTTTGGTCTGGTCCACCCCCTGGTAAATTTTTGTACGCTCACACAGGGACACCCTGTATAATCCATATGTTCTCCATTTTGTTCTTTACTTTAACACTCGTTTCTTCACTTCGTTTATTTATCAGTTCTTCTAGGCTGATCATTTTAGAGCCTTTGGAAACTAATCCTAATTCTATCCCTGTATATACCTATACCTCGTCTGTGGGCAGGACTGTTAAACATTTACTTTCAAGAATTAACCGTTAACAGTAGTCTTATCACCAGAAATAAGTGCACATAAACTAATTCCCATAAAAGTAGCACAAGCTATTCGATCGGTCGTATTAGCATTTATAATTTTTGTTCATTTGCATATTGATATGCTAATTTTATTGCAGTCTACCGTATTCTACATCCAATTTTTAAGGATCGTAAAAAATTAGGAGGCAAATAAGGTAAAGGCACAATCTAGGGCTATGATTATTTTAATTTAGTGTTATTATTACCAGACACAAGGATTTTGGTGGTGGTAGGCTTAAAAAACAAGTAAGTGGAATGGTTAGAACATTTTAATAAAGATTTGTTCTATGTAATCTTATCACAGATTCATGGTATTTGTTTAAAATTAAACGTTCGTCAAATATTCCGTGCAAACATAAAAAAGGAAAATCTCTCAAATTTTCAATTGTTTGTACAGGGTATTCGCGTATATTTTGACCCCTAACTACAGGGGTTATTAAGAAAGTTAGGAAAAAAGTTTAAATACAAAAGTTGCTTGGTTTTTCACGTATTATCTTTTGACTAGGTCGAAAAAAAATTGAATGTCGTAAATTTAAGGAAACCAATTGAACATAATATTTTTAAATGGGACATCCTGTATAATTTTACACGCTTGGGTAAACATTTTTTTCATGATTTCAAAAATATATATTTTTTGACATTTGCACTGACAGTTTTCGAAATATTCGACAGCGAGTACAATAAAAAAAATACAAAAAATACAAAGAACTAAAAATATTTATCAGTAGAAACCAACAGTAATAAAAAATATTTAATGATTTTCGGTGTAACCTCCATAGTTATTTAAACATTTTCTAATATTTTCACTTTTTAATATTTTTTTTATGATTTATTGCAAACATTAAATATTAAAGATTTCGAAAACTGTCAGTGCAAATGTCAAAAAATATATACTTTTGAAATCAGGAAAAAAATGTTTACCCAAGCGTGTAAAATTATACAGGGTGTCCCATTTAAAAATATTATGTTCAATTGGTTTCCTCAAATTTACGACATTCAATTTTTTTTTGACCTAGCCAAGAGATAATACGTGAAAAACCAAACAACTTTTGTATTTAAACTTTTTTCCTAACTTTAAAATATACGCGAATACCCTGTACCTTCACTTGTGAAATTTATCGACAATGAGAGAGTTTCTTTAAAAATATACTGAGTTCAACGCTGAATTGTAGAAATGTCTATATAGGTACTCAATTTTAAATGAAAATTCCATAGTCTTGTTGACTTCGTTCAATTTAACACATCATTAATAACACTCGATAAAAACAACACAAAGGGAAATCTAAAGCTTTAATCTATTAATTTCGTGAACAAATGGTGCAAAAAGTGCGGCAGAAGCAGTTTGAATAATGCTCTCAAAGGTCTATTTTTAGATATTTTTTCGCGGTTCACATAGTTTGAATCGAACTGCCATCAGTCAGAAGTAGTAGAAATAAAAAATTAATGATACAATTGACCGGGGAAACGTTAAAAACGATAACAAAAAACAACTTTCTTGGCAATATAGCGGAGAAGCAATCAAGAGAGTTTGGGAAAACATTAACTTTTCCTAATCCATTAAGAAAAACTGTGATTAATAACTTTTTAGTTAGGTAGCTTACAATATAGGTACTTAATACAATGTTGATTACGAATATAGAATATAATGGTTGATAGAGATATATATTGATATAGAGTAAAGGTAATCTGTTGTGTAAACTATTCCCATATTGCTTAGACAAATGCAGTTTTATTATATAAATAATGTTATTTCTTTCATTTACTTCTTAATATTTCTTCAAACCAAAAAGTTTGCCTTAAAAACCATATACATATGAACTTTAAATAGACGGAAAATCACAATAGACCTGCAAGGAAGGTCGTAGTGGAATTGTTCAGTGTGGTGACTCCAAAACATTTATTTATTTTATTTAATTAGATTGGGAATTAAGGTCTTAATACTTCAACATAGGTGAAAAATATAAAATTAATTATAAAATTAAAATTAAAATTAATAACATCCACAGTTACACAATAACTAAAAGGCAAACTATCCTATAGCATTACAGTCACAAAATAGAACACAAAAACACATATTGTCACATAGAAGCTTCCACGCATCATACTTGAGGTGGAGTTGACAACCGCGGCAGGTAACGCGTTCCACTGAGAGAATATCCTGTTGGAAAGAAAATTCTTCCGTGCTCTGTAAGGAAACCTCTCTTTGGTTAGTTTCCAGGAATGTTCACGTAGTCGTTCATTGTGGTTTAACGTAAAGATATTACCGAGTTTCACCCCAAAATTATTATTCAGCGCGCGATATGTAATTATAAGATCTCCTCGTGAGCGTCTTTCACTAAACGATGTCATGTTAAGTTCTGCTAATCGTTGCTCATAAGAGCGTCTTGTGGGTCCATACATTGAACGGGTGGCCTGACGTTGCATAGATTTCAGAAGTGTTTTGTCTCGAATCCAGTCGACACTCCAAACGGGTCCTGCGTATTCCAAGATACGTCTCACGTATAAATTGCTGAGGAGATATTTCAGTAAATGTTTTGGTGAGCATAAATAGTGATGATTTGGCTTTGTTGCATATTTTGAAAGTATGTGGAGACCAAGAAAGCTCTTCTGAAATCGTAACACCAAGGTCATTATGTAAAGACACCTCAGCGATTATATTTCCATCTATAAAATAGGGCAATCGAGTAAATTTTGACACTAATTTCAGATTTAACCAAGAGAGAATCAAACATTTTTATTTCTGGCTAAATCTGAAATTAGTGTCAAACGATAGCTTATGAAAAGTTCAGATAGGAATGTGCAAACCGTTTTGCTTGATCTCAAACCGTTTAGATTTTCCAGGGTGTCAAAGTTGCAAAATGTTAATATTCACCTGTCAGTTTTCAAAAACAGTTGAAGATAGAGGTATCGGACATGGTACATGAAACAGACTTAGAATTCGATGCAAAATTCAAAAATGAAATAAAAAATAGGTGTTTTCATTTGAAAAATAAAGTTAATAGTCGTAACTTATTTTTGGGTTACCCTGTATACATGAATTTAGCATAAAAAACCGCATTTAAAAAAACCGGCTCTTCGGAGCGTTTTTTCAAAAAACATACCGCTGACTTATAAATGAATTTAGACATTACTTCTGGGACTCACTGTATACGTACTCGTTATATTTTTTATTTCTTCTTTTCAATCTGGTTGTTTAAGAACAATATGTACACATAACCTTTGAGTAATACTTTTGATTTCAGTCGCAGAGTGTTTGTAGACGAAACAATTCGGCGGCTATAATGGTTATCGACGTAGTATACTTCAAAATCGATGAAAATTATCCATTGTTCTATATTTCTCATTGTTCCTTGTCTTAGAGAACCACCTAGGGAGTTTCACAATTAAGATTGTAATAAGGAAGCTTCCTGGAATCCACACCCTTTCCGCTAACGACAAAGGGAAGTCTCCAGAATACTTATTGGGCATTATGCCTCGTCGAGTATAAACGGGGTTAATTTAGAGGAAGAAACCCATCAATAACACTTTATCTTTCCCTGGAGCGTCGAGGCGACCTTGCCATTTTCCAGAACAAATTGCTAGAAAGTTGCATGTTTTGATCGGGACTATCGCGGGGAAGATCTTCAGCCGTGCCTTAAACCGGTCAGTTTAAGTACGAGTATAACGAAACGACAACTGAAATACAGGGTGTTCCACGTAGACCTTCCATTAGACGTTTCTAGAATACTGCGCCTACTAGAATTCTGAAAATCTATATACGAGGGTTTCTCACAATTTTCTATCTATTAAAAATATTGCCGATAACGTCACACTTCCGGTTCTAACGAAAGTAGACATCAACTCGCTTATTTCAAATAGAATGTACTATTTTTTATTTGATTTTTAGATTCTACGTCAAATTGAAAGGTACGTTTCATAAGAATACCCTATCCCTAAACTCAAACGTTGCTAAGATGTGTGACGTCATCTGCAATATTTTTAATCGATATAAAATTGCGAGAAACCCCCGTATATAAATTTTCAGAATTGTACTACGCGTAGTATTCTAGAAATGTCTAATGGAAGGTCTACGTGGAACACCCTGTATAGTACAGGGGTCAAAGAAAACATTATATTTATAAACTTGTGTTTTCATTACTCTTAAGATATAGCCAATTGCAGCGCAAAATGTGGGAATGTTTATAACCTCACAGCCTAGAATGTCACTAACTGCAGAACGGTTTCAATCTTGTTTGACCTCATCAATAAATCAGTTATAGAACAAAAATTACAAAATATGTGAGTGTATGTGATGTACATACACAGAAACACAAAACTGTGGACCCTTTACGGGATAAACACCAGATATTTTAAAATTAAAAAGTTTTAATAATTTTCTCTGAGTTCTCTCCAAATTAACAATGTGTATATTCCCATTATATTATGGCGATCAAACAATACTGCAATACTCAAGCTTGGCACGAGCAAAAGAAAAGAACAACGCCTTGAGAGCAACCTCATTATCGAATCTAGAGAAATTTCTCACAATAAATCTCAACATTCTCAATGCTGATGTAGCTACATATTCAATATGTTGTGTCAAAAATTACTCCTAGGTCTCTAGCAGTATCGCACCTACTCAATGTTTGTGAATCAGAAGTATAGTTATACAGCATAGGAGATTTCTTACGTGTATAACTCATAATTTTACATTTAGAGACATTCATGTTCAGATTATATGATCTACACTAAGCTTCTATTATCATTAAATGGTTTTGATCACAATACAGTTGAGAATAGAGTCAATTTCCTTGAAAAAGTTTAAGGTCATCTGCAAAAAGTTGATGTGGACAGTCTATAAGAGAAGATAAGTCGTTGATGAATAGTAGAAACAAAAGAGGACCTAGATTTGACCCCTGGGGATTCCAGAAGTAGCCAAAAAGTTATCAGATAGATAGTCATTATAAAATGCACTCTATTATGCAAATAAAATCGAATTAAATTTGATAGTGTTTCGCTAAAACCGAAATTAGTTTCATGATTAAGATGTTGTGATCAATATATACTCAATCAATATAATACAATATCTATTTTTTAATTTATTAATAGACAAAGCGACGTCAGTTTCAAAAATACAGTCAATGTTTAGACAAGGAACATTATTAAAGAAATGTTCATCAGAAAGAGAGATATTGCTGGTAGTATAGACACTGATAAAATAGGCACGAAACGTAATAACTATTGACTCAGGTTTATTATCATATTATTGTCAACAAATAATGTGATCGGTATTCTAGATACATTTTTTTATTGTTAAGGTATTTCCAGAAATTTTTGCTGCCATCAATAAGCGATGACTGAACGTTGCTGATATATAATTTATAAGCAGATTTAATTTGAGATGCTTCCCTGATGCATTGATAGCATTTCCTCTTAATTTTCAGGCAGATCTAAATCTTTTGTGTTTGGTGCTATGGCCTAATTTTTGCCCTCTAATTTAGGGTAAGAAAAACTTAAACAGGTATTCTCGAGTTAGCTTAGGACCTAGATACATTGTTGATTCAGACTCCATTCGGCATGATCTCTTAGATAAAATCAAATAAGATTGGAAAGGGTCAACAGTGAGTGACATCCTACGTGAGAGGTGTTGGTATTCTATTGTAATTTTAATGCGAGTCTTTGTTGCTAACTTTGATAGAGAAAATACAGTAAATGTTTACCTTATAATTCAGGGTTCATCGTGGCATGTACAGGGTGGGCAAATAAGAGAGAACGCCGGCTGTATCTCGGAAACCGCTTATCGGAAAATTTCCGGAAAAAAATTTAATAGTAAATATGGCCAAGAAATGTCGCTGGAAATTATTTTCAAGTTCCTGAAATGACCGCTAGGAGGCATAACATCCATGCCCAACTAGAAAAATGAACTTTTCTCGAAAATTTGCCTAATAAAGTAGTATTGGAAATAAGTAAATATTAATCTAGAGGAAATTTGAAACTTTTTTGTGCAACTCATTTTTTTCTATCTTTTAAAATAAAGTGGTGGGGGGGCGCTAAACTTTCTTTCCTTTAAACGGTAATAACTCGGCTCAGGATAAACCGAATCTAACAAACTTAGTCTCATTAGAAAGAGCTTTTTTTATGCATATTTAGAGTCATGAAAGCTGGTTTTGTTACTTTTATTATAGCCGCTAGAGGGCGCTATCTGCCAACATAACAAATATGGCGGATTTTCTAGAAAATTTCAAATGGCACGATATATTTATTGTCACATATTTAAATAAAGGACAAAAATCCCTAAAATTCAGTGAAAACCGCAGCTTTTTATCTCATTCCTAACGGAAGGTATTACCAAAAGAATTGCAACTATGGAGATTTGTGATGTAGCGTTTCACCTTAGCATTTAAAATCGACTCGTGATAGCCTATTCTTAATAAAATTTAAGAAAAAAAACTGTTGCGGAACTGAAAAGTCGTTAGTGCTTATAATTTTTTCAAAAAATATAATGAGATAAAAGTAAAAATTATAAAAATTTGAGACAAATTTAAACTGATGCGGCAAAAGCTGACTTTGTAAATTAATTCTTTATGAAATAATATGGTCGTCGACTGATTTATTTAGGGACGTGATGCCTAATGGCTTCTCAAATGTTGAAAATGTCGCGCATCGTTTTCAATACACAGTTACAACTGTTCTTAGGTAGACGAAACCCGGCTAGGTATTATATTAAACAAGTTGAAAATGAAATTTATTACATCTATCTATTCTATAGATCCCTGATTTGACCTGTATGGACTTTTATTTATGGGGCCGATTAAAAAAACTAATTTACGCAACGGGGCCTGCCGCTACAAGGGAAGTGATGATCGAACGTATTAAGGTGTAGGTATTCCCCGTATTCCCGTGCCAGAAGTGGAAAATGAAGTTTCATCTACCCAAGGACGGTTAGAACGGTGTATTGAAAACGATCGGCGACATTTTGAACATTTAAGAGGCCCTTGAACATCACGTCTCCAAATAAATCAGTCGTTTTCAGGACCCCCACATTATTTCATAAAGAATACATTTAAAAAGTCAGCATTGTTTAAATTTTTTTATACTTTTAAACTTTTACTTTTATCTCATATCATATTTTTTAAAAAATTACAAGCACTAACGGCTTTTTAGTTCCGCAACAGTTTTTTTTCTTATATTTTATTAATAATAGGCTACCACGAGTCGATTTTGATTGCTAAGGTGCATCACAAAGGTTACAGGGCTACATCACAAATCTCCAGTTGCAATTCTTTGGTAATATCTTCCACTAGGAATGAGATAGGAAGCTGCGGTTTTCACTGAATTTTAGGGATTGTTATCCTTTATTTAAATATGTGACAATAAATATACCTTGCCATTTGAAATTTTCTAGAAAATCCGCCATATTTGTTATGTTGGCAGATAGCGCCCTCTAGCGGCTATAATGAAAGTAACAAAACCAGCTTTCATGACTCTAAATATGCATAAAAAAACTCTTTCTAATGAGACTAAGTTTGTTAGATTCGGTTTATCCTGAGCCGAGTTATTAACGTTTAAAGGAAAGAAAGTTTGGCGCCCCCACCACTTTATTTTAAAAGATAGAAAAAAATAAGTTGCACAAAAAAGTTTCAAATTTCCTCTAGATTAATATTTACTTATTTCCTGTACTACTTTATTAGGCAAATTTTCGAGAAATGTTCATTTTTATAGTTGGCCATGGATGTTATGCCCCCTAGCGGTCATTTTAGGAACTTGAAAATAATTTCCAGCGACATCTCTTGGCCATATTTCCTATGAAATTTTTTTCCGGAAATTCTCCGATAAGCGGTTTCCGAGATACAGCCGGCGTTCTCTCTTATTTGCCCACCCTGTACCTAGGGAAATAACTATTTAGACGTAATTTGTACATGCTCATTATGAGTCGTAGGGGACTCCTTTACTGGTAGTTAACAATATTATGTTGAGCCTACTACTTAGACTGCTAAGATTCATGGATTTTAGAGCACAATAAACACATTATACGACTTATTCAAATTGAATGACTTAGATTTTTTGTACTGTATGTTTTTTAATTAATAGCAATCTGTTGTTTAAACCATTCCCATATTTCTTAGACAAATGTAGTTTTATTATATAAATAATGTTGCTTCTTTAATTTACTTCTTAATATTTCTTCAAACCAAGTAGTTTGCCTTAAAAACAATATACATATTTTGTTGACATTATTACTAACTTAATACAACTGTGATAATTTCGCGCAAAGGTTAATACAAGACAATTTTTTTTTTTTCGAATCATATAGTCGATAACATTTTTATAATCAGCTGATTATTTCAAATAATACGAGACGAGTACTCAAGGTTAAGGACATTACAATTTTGCTGTTGCTTTGTGAATAAAGAGGGTAGACTCTGGGTAGATTTGACTTTGTAGAGGTTTTATAAAAAGATACGAAAACTTCAATGTCTAACCATATGGAAAAACAGAAAATTGAAACAAATTTTATTTGTCTAGTCCAGTGAAGTAGATTGTTAAGTGGTATACTGTTAAGTGCATAGTCCAGTGCATTGTATAGGTACCCTGGATAACGCTTTCAGTACACCTTGGAACAAAATTTGCACCTGTTATTATTATTTTGTTATTTGTTGCAAATATGTTAGGTATTTGATCTAATAAATATTTACCACTCACATGCAAAATTTACTCTCATTACTTACTACATAAATATAGAACACAATTTTATATAACAAAGAAGAATTATATTATCTCAACTCAAATTCAAAAACAGATTTTACTTTTAGAAGCTTTTATCCTCTGCATAGTACTGCACCTGTTGTTTCTGTACTATAATAAATTTTGATTAAAAAACAAAAACAATTTTATGTAAAACTAATTGTGAAAACTAAAATTATAGAATAGAAATGATTGAATTATAAATAAGGATTAAACTTCAGTTTTAAAGGAAACATTAAAATTAAAAACGTTTTAAAGTAGGTAATTCAAAATAAACTAAGTGTAAGTATGTAATATATATATATATATACAATTATTAATTTTACAGTGACTGTAAGATACTTCACAGCGACAGTAAATATATTTTCTGGCACTTAACAGTTACTTGATAGCAGTTGTAGAGTATGATTATTGGAGGTAAAGATTTGATACTTTACAATACTTAAAAAGATCTCTATTAAAGTTGTAGAACCACTTTATAAAGACAGCATAGTAATTTTCTGTAACAGTGAAATAATTTTCAACACCTTGCAAGTTACTTTATAGTGACAATAGTGCCACTTTTCAGCAGCAGCAATGACCTATTAACTACTTTAGGGGGCTAAAATGTAAGTCTTTATAAAGTAAATTTGCTGGAGCAGTAAAATCTTGATAGCATAATGAATTTTACTGCTAGTGCAAAGAGTTACTTACACTGGTGCCTATGTTATTATAGTTTTCTGCTACTATCGCATTTTTTTGCTTTGAACACAAACACAACCCAACTTGAGTAATTTGCTGATTTCAATGTTCAGTGTTGTTGATCTTGATCATCATCTCAGAGAACAAGTGTTGTAAGTTGTCTATCATCAATATTTTCTAGAATACAATTACAATTACAAAAGTACAATTATTTTATTAACTTAAAACATCTAATTCTTAAATTCAATAAGACAAAATAATTTTAATAAGAGTGCAAAGAGGCTGCACATAAACGAATTTCTTGATTTTGATAGCTTTTTGTTATAAATTCAACAACTAGCGACTTTTAAATCACTAAAAGAAATAAAATTTAGCTAATAAAAGTGATATTTACTCAAAAAATTTTGTTATTGTTTGGGGGTCATTAAGTTATAAGTTTAGTTAATGTTATTTTCAAATAAAGGTATAACCACATTCAATAAATTAATATAATTCTTTAATTGCAAGATATTGACACTGATTAAAGCAACTATTTTATTAATTTAAAGAAACTATTATTATTTAATGAAATTTATTCGTTTCTTCAAATAAATAATTTTCCGACAAAAATATATTGTTTTTTTTATTTTAAAAAACTCAAATCTACACTGAAAGAAATTTCAAGTAACTGTAAATAGAAATCGCATATCCCCAACAAAATATCTGCATTAAATAGGCTCCAAATAGACAGCATAGTTACTACAGCATAAACGGTTTTGTTGAATCTGTCTACTTACCATTAAAAAGCTTTTTGTTAACTTTTTCTTATTACTGTAAATCGATATTTTTTGCTGTCAGTAATGAAGGCCCATTTTATGCTTAATAAGTGTTTTTTTTGGGGATAGCAGATACTTCTCTAATGCAGTATTAATATTTTGTTGCCGCAAAAAAACTTTTTCTTACTACTAGTAAATTATTTTTGAGCCATTATACAGTATGTTTTAGTAACAATTATAATTACTGGTTCATTACAGTAAGTACTTGTGTTTGTCCTAATAACTTCACTTTATTAGCATAGAATGATATAGGTACAGTGGTTCTAGGAAAATGACTCTATTGTTATTAGAATATGTATTGTAATATTAGTTTAGTATATAGGAAAAGAAAAATAATATTGCCAGATGCATACAGGATATATCAAGATAAAACATGTTAACTCCTATATATATAGGAACTGTATGGTGTTAAGATTAACACACCCACATACATAATTTTGGTCGACTATCTTATACCTACATAAAATTAATAGTTTTCCAGCAAAGTATCTACAAAGCTTAACCTCCAATAGTTTTCAAAGCGTAGAAATTCCTTACAAAGGTAGTGTCCATATTCCTATACCAATTTTCTTGTAAAGTACCATAATAACTGATGTAATGTTATGTACTTAATACACTGTCGAATAACTGAAGCACCTTTGTTTTATCTATGCATATCTACTTTGGTGAAGTTATAAAGTGTTTTAGATAATAAATACACCCTTTTAAAATTATTTATTTATCTTTCGTAATTTATACAAGAATTCGAAAGACTAATTACTCAAGCCTCTAACACGTTCTTTGACCAAATTAAATTTACCATAAACTAACCAAATAACGTTTACTCCACGCAGTACACACCAAGTCAACACAGTGAACTCACGTAAAATATGCGTAAAATGTCGTGCGGCTACTAACCGATTAGTGGGAAATCTGTAATGATCTCTATTGCGACTGCGCATTACATGACTTTCAAATAATAACTTAGTTACGGTAAGTCAGGACCGACTTGTCATAAACTAAGGTAAAGTAACCCCAACTAAGTAAGTCTCAAATTGGTGCACACACTTACTATAAAAGTTTATTTACTTACCTTTAGGAAAATAAATGCTAGGAAAAATAATTAGAAAACGCCCTATTGGGAACAGCAAAATGACTATTTAAGGTAGTAAAAGCATATTAGCAAAACGATTGTTCTTATGGTTAGTGCCTTATAATATAATGGTAATAAGAAAAAGTGCTATCATAAAGCAGATCGTCTTAGCAAAACATTTTATTTGGTCCATTTCCTTCAGTGTATGTTTTAAAAAGCAGATTTAAAAAGCCCCATTGAAAGAACAGATTTCTTTAATTTAAAGTAATTTTATTTGTTTTAAAAACACATTTTTCTCTGCGATTAATCGATCTATAGTATTTCAGACACGATCTAAAGTTGTTCCCTGACCTTACAAAGTAGTAAAACAGAGGGCAACGTTGAGTACAACAAAACATCAGTTAAGATTACCAGAGTGATTAGTTTCACGCGATAGGAAACGCAGATAAGAATTCGTACATTGTATTTTAACTGCCGAGCTTAGTGGATACTATTTTATGCTCTGAGTTATTGGCTAATTATAGTGGTAGGAAATCTTGATGTTGGCACATGCGACTTAATCGTTTTACTAATTTTAGCCGAGACTTTCCGCTTCTTAAGGTCTCATTTCCTTAACTTAACCACTTAAAAACAATTTGCAATTTGACATTTTCAGGAAAATCAAGTCATTTTTATAACTTATTTTTGTAAGCGTTATAATACAGGGTGTCCCAAGATAATGTGACACATTTTAAAGGCTTATAACTTCAAGGCAAAGTGAGATAGCGACGCGCGGTTTCGCTGGTGCTTTTAATTTTACAAAAAGTTTTCTTTTACCATTGGTACCAGTTTGTTTTACTTCTTCAGGTGCTTGAAAAAAAATTGCCACTTTTTAATTCAAAATTGTGATAATTTTTTAAATGGAACCTCTTGTAGATTATATTACCATTCGATAGAGACACTTATTCTCTTTTCAAATATGTATAGTTTGATAGAGTTGTACCAACAAATAAAGGAGTTATTTCAATTTACACATCAACAGCCTTATTAATAATAAAACTTAGAATGTTCTAAGACCTGACTAGAACGTGATTAGTGAAAACTGTATTAATAATACCATTTAAATGCGTGTTAACGCTAGAATGATGTTAAATCACTAGTTATCAGTTTGGGTATGTTTTACAATAAGTTAAAGTTAACCTAAAAGTTTGACAGAAATGTCAGCAGTTTTTCGTTTCCCTCCCAATTAACAGATCAAGAACGTTTTTCTGAAATATTAAATAATTCAATGCGAAATTTTCCGTATTTATATGTCAGTAACCTCAATAATTATATAAAATTTTATTATGGCATGGTTACTTATCCAATTCATTAGGGGGTTTTTGAACCCCTTAAATTTTAACACGTCGCGTCGTTATCGTTATTCTGAGCATGTGCAGTTCCAAAAAGAGTATCATTTTTGGTACTACGCGTGCTCAGTATAACGTTTGCGATAACGATAAGGTAAAAATTTAAGGCGTTCAAAATCTCCCTATTATAAAAAGCAAAGTTAATGCTTATCAAGGGCGGATTTACCATGAATTCAAATTTTACATTAGCAAAAAGCAAAATCGTAATTATAGTTAAAAAAAATATAAACGTACTTCACTAGGATATTTTATTAAACACTTCTATTTGCTATTTCATGTTTGTCCAAAGAAAAACGTACCTATCTAAATGCACAGATAATTTTTAATTTCACATTTTTTTAAAATGAGGTTCTTTGAGATACTTCCCCATGTTGAAAAGCTAAATCCGCCCTTGATTAATTATTAGCACAAAATAATTTTGACACAAGACACTCGTCAGTCTTGTCACTTTGGGTAAATATTTGTAAATGCAGGTTAGATTTATTGCAGTGAAATTAGCTCTATCTATAAAATGAGATGTTGTCACATTAACTTCTTATTTAGCATGCTGTTAGTTATTTGTCTATAAATATTTAATTATTAATATGAACTACTTAGATTGATTTAAGAATGCGGTTAGTTGTCATTAGTAAACATGATGTTATTGTGATTATTATTAATATGGTTGCAACCCTTTTCCATAGACCATAATTTTTTTGGAAGATCGCATTTTATTTGTTTACATTGTCAGTACAGAATAACGGAATGCATCAAAGGATAGATAGGTAGAGCCGGACCAATAGAATGGCCTGTAAATTTTCTCGAACTAACGGTAACTGATTTTTTCATATGGGGTTACGTCAAAGGTCGTTGTTATAGTCCTGTTGTACAGAATATAAAACAACTAAAACATAACATAACTAATGTTTTTCAGACCATAACACCGGAAATGTTAGAACTTGCCTTCAACAATATGCAATTTAGATTGCAAAAGTGTATTGAATAAAACGGTGGGCACATTCAGCAATGTAAATTCAAACATTAAAGATGTATAATACATATGTGTTTATATTAAAACTGAATTCTTCTTAATTGGTGTTTTTGTTTCAATAACTTGGTAATTTATGCTGTAATGTAATTTGTATAAATTTATATTAAATTAGTTCTTTTCTTAATAATAACTTTAGTTGATGCATACCGTTATTCTGTACAGACAATGTAAAAAAAATAAAATGCCATCTTGCAAAAAATTATGGTCTATTGAAAAGGGCTGGAGTGTAAATTGAAATAACTCCTTTATTTTTTGGTAAATAACTCTATCAAATTATACATTTTTGAAAAGAGCAAAAGTGTCTCTATCGACTAGTAATATAATCTACAGGGTGTTACATTTAAAAAATGATCACAATTTTGAATTAAAAAGTGGCATTTTTTTTCAAGCACCTGTAGAAGTAAAACAAACTAGTACCAATAACTTTTTGTAAAATTAAGAGCACCAGTGAAAACCGATAGTCGCTATCTTATTTTGCCTTGAAGGTAAAAGACGTTAAAATGTGTCACATTATCTTGGGATACCCTGTACTTGCTACATCAACAAGAACATAAACAATAAACATCTCCGCACTCGGATATTTATTATTGTTGATTTTTTTACAAACTTGCTCTATGACGTCATGTTTGACACGCTCTATCCATTGCAAATAACGGCTATAATTCATTACTACGTCTCTTTCTACCGGAAACAGATCTAATCTCTCTCCTTTTATATGGAACACTATATAGTTTTGTATATTTATAGATATGTGGTTCTTTCGTGAATATAGTGGGGTCGCACAGGATACGGGTCGTATATGTATAATAATAATTGGGAATGTATGTTAAGGGGGAGGATATCTAAAGCTATGTGGCTGTATATCGAATTAAGTTGACATAGCATTAACCAGCCCTTAAAGTTTTTGGTTTTCCACCGTAACTCAAAACTTGTACGGAACTGCCAAACAGTACTGGCATTTTTAGAAACAGTCTTTTGCTCTGAGCTGAAAGAAAAATGTTCCAGCACTGGCAATAACTACTAAGAATAGTTCATTAAGTTCATACCAATAATATATTAAAATACTTCTAGAATTATATATACAGGTTACATCTGGAACTTTAATTGGATCTTTATATCGGGCACTACCAATTAAAGTTTAGAATTTAGGGGATGATCAAATGGCAGAACATTTGATGTAGGTACGTTTTCCGATGCTGGAACACAATCAGATACTACAAATTTGACAAACGGCAATTTATGTCAAAGGATCCTGATAAATTATCGCCCAATAAGGTGATCAGCTTCATTAAGAGACTGGATCTGTGGGCTGAAATATAATTAGGCATCAGCCACAATACACATGACTGCATTTTCTGGATATAATTTTGAATATAACCTAATATATGTCCAAAGCGTGAACATAAGGACAATATGTTGGACAAAGAGCTCATAGGCTTCATAGTATACCAACTTATGTAGTGTTTTCTTTGTGCCTACATTATTTGGCTGTATTCCCCTATACAGACACGTCACATCTTATATATCAATATAAGTGGCGTTCGGTAATTACCTCAGATTGATCTTTTAAGTCCGTATCGTTCATTAATTACATCTAGAGGTAGGGGAGGTAAATCTTGATCGTTCAGAAATTAAATCAGATCGATCAGAGCAAGATCTGTTTGCTCGAAGCATTTTGGTCGAGAAGAAAGATTAATCTGAATTTGTGAGGTTGTGGTGGTCATGGTTGTCAATTGTCATTGACTTTTTGAAGTTGTAGTTGGTTGTAGTTGAGTTGAGTTGTGATTTTTTGGAAATGGAGACGTAGATTTACAATTATTTGATTTACAAATACAATTACATTAAATTTACAATTTACAAAAATTTGGCACTGTTTCATAAGCGAAGTTTTCATTTTTTTCCAAACAATTTATACATTTTTCATCTTCATCTTCAAAAATTATTTCATATCCTTGGACTGCATTTAAAATGGTTGATTTTACAATATTCATTATTTAAAAAAATAGAAATAGGATATAAACAAACCGTCAACAAAGTCAAAACAGAAAAGGTGAGGTTATATTATGCCTTATGCAATCGATTTCGTTCATTTATTTTCGATTTGTCCGTCTCATCTGGAATCACGTGACTGTAATCTCGTCGCATCCGTGAGCATATTACCGAACGCAACTCTAGAGTAAATACCTTCGATCAAATATATGTAAATCAGTAATAGCTTATTTGTTTACATGTAAAATGTTTGTTCCCCACAATAACAAAGAAACATAACCTCAATTTCATTAAATTTTCTATCACAGAATATTATATTGTAGTCAACACAAAGTATGGAGTATTAGTAGTAGTAAGAAACACACCGTAGTGCCCTCATTGGGTTTTTGCTAGTATCTGTCTGACAATTATTGTCAAATTGACAGACAGATAACAGTAGTGTTGTTTTCGGCATCTCCTTCAAATAAACTGTGTGGATTTTGCATCTATAGAGTATGGTAACAACAATTTGTACTTTTCTGTCTTGATCAAGTTGTCTTTTGTCTATATCCTGAAAATAATGTACTTAAAACATGGTACCTTACCTATACGTTGTTAAAAACCTATATAAGTATAGTTCTGCCTGAAATATTTTATTTAATAAATACTCAACTAAATTGAATGTAATATCGTTGGATAAGTGTTAATATTCCCTAACTTAATATTAAAAAATATGAATATTTTCTGGTTGGAAAAAGGAAATTCTTAGGTACATGCTATCGTAAAATTTGGATATCCGATAAACTGCCGGAGGCGCCAGTCACGTAATGGATATTTGATACGATCAGCAGCAGACTGAAACTATGTGGTAATTCTAGTGTTGCTATCATTGTTATATTGTAAAAGACGGAAAGTTGCTAAAAATAAATTAAAATTTGCGTAATTTTATTGATTTTGATGAGTAAATTGTGCACTTAATTTTAATAATACTTTCAACGGTGTTCTTTAAAGCACATTTTCAAGATGCAAAGAATTACGAATTACTAGATCTGTATAGGTTTTGAAAGTTTTAACTGAGAGTTTAATAAAACCTTTTTGAAAAGTCTGGTTTAAACCAAAACCTGGTCTCGACCAATTTTTCTCAATAATGGATAAATTATTAGACATTCTAATTCGAAGCACTTTATTTTTCTTAAATACTTGCCAAAATTTATATTATATTTTTAATTTCAGATATTTAGTAAGTATTACCCAAACATTTATTCTCAGTTATATATCCTAATTGATATCATACATTGCAAATACTTTCAAATTATGTATTTGTTTCATTGATAGTGTTGAAAAGACCTAACTGAGAAATATTGACGTTCATACACTGTGTCCAGTTTAAGATTAATGGTATGAGCATTCGAAAACCATTCGATATATACAATTAGTTAATATGGGAAAAATGGGGCAAAATTAAGCCCAATAAGAATCCAAGGTTATAATTCCAATCATTTCTTCCCTTAAGTAGATACATACGATGAAAATAAATAAAGATGTGCATTTTCTGAAAACATCTAAAGTTCGTTTATTGTAAAAGATACATTCATCAAATTTTCAGGACAAGAGGATAGCAGTCAGCAAGGACTTTGTCTCTATTTGAATTTACGTATATGCATGTGCAAACATGAAAAATATGAAGCAAGCTTTGATTAATTTCATTTACTGCTTCTTTAACTACTCGACATACTTAATTTTTCTACAGTTTCATACGATCTTGCAAACGCTTTTTTTTAGATAACTCCACATAAAAAAGTCTAGAGGAGTGAGGTCCGGTGACCTAACAGGCCATCTTATTGGTCTTCATTTTTGAACATGCATAGACATTATACACAGTTTAAAAAACACTTTTTACGGAGTTTTAAAGAATGCAAATACACAATATGGCGCCCGTAAGAAAAACAAAAGTTGAGTATGCTAGCTCAAAATCTAGTAGAGCTAATATTTTTTAGAAACCAATTTTGAAGTCCTTGCTGACTGCTATCCCTGCCATGAAAATTTTATGAATGTATCTTAATGCTCATTTTTTGTTTTCACTCTGTATAAGGGAACGAATTCTTGGAAATGTTACCTTGGATTCTTCTTGAGCCTAAAATTGTCCAACTTTTTCCAATTTTAACATACAGTTCATCTTAACAAGGATACAATGTTTATCGTTACAACGCATCAGTTTTAGAAAATTGGAAAATATAGGGGATGTAAAAATTTTAAAAACTCCAGCTTATCCTTTAACTCCTAAACAATGGATAGCTAAATAAATAATATATATATATATACACAATTTATTATTACGTAACAAATTATATAAAATATGTTAGAATAATTTTAATCCTATAGTAGTACTAATTTTTCTACTAATAGAATAGTAACACAATATATCCTCGAGAAGGTAAAAGAAACTTATTCCAAATTTTACTGTACCGACCATTTATCAAACTTACAAATTGAGAAAGATATATAACATCACCATCTTCTTCTATGGATAGTGATATTTGCTAGATTGCCATAAAAAATAAGTAAAGTTTGGTATATGAAAAAGTCGTAGAATTTTTGCTTGGAATCGGAAAACTTAATAATATACAGGGTATTCCATTTGAGAAAATGCAAATTTGGCATGTCACGCGTTTTCAAAACACCCGGTATAAAGATTTTACTTTCTTGGAATAAACTACACTTGATCTTCTACAACTTTTGTATTTAACTTTTTTTTCCTCGGATTAAAGGAAAAACCTCTAGGTGGTTGGCTAAAATATAACCAATGACCCTGTACACCTTACCCTGTAATTATTAAAGAATGCATTTTTAAAATATATCCCATAATATAGTAATTTATTTACATGTTTGCTATAAAATTCTACCAAATTTTTGGTTAAATAATGTACACAAATGTATTTGTAAAATTTACCAAATTCCCGTTGGGTAAATTTTACCCCATGTGCGTGTGGACTTCCCTGGATCAAAATCGAGGTAATTTTGTGTAAAATTGTACGTCTTTTTTGCTGTGTAGTACTATTATTATCATAGTACTAATTAATAATAACCTACAATATGAATTTTTTTAAAATATAATTATAATCTTTTTTTTTTCTTTGTTTTTGTTATTCCGAATCTCTCTCTTCTCTTGTGGATTGCATTCCAGAAACATATTCATATTCCAAATATCTAATATAATCATGCATATAAATTTCCATTTATAAAACATTTCTTCGCAAAGTTTGAACCTGCAAACTTGGTCTGCTGGAAAACCGAATATATTATAAAGTTAAAGCAGGAGAATCCGGAGAAAAAGTTTTTGTATTACCTTCAGGCTTTGTGGATAATTCCAGTTTTAGACTTGGAATAGTAGCATATATCATACCCACATATTCTTCTTGAAAATTGAAAGCGTTGGTATTGTTTTATTAACTTTTTATATAATACAAGTGATAAATAATATTTCAGTTAGACCAGTGATATTTAAAAACATGATAAAAAATGAGTTTCTATTTAGTCAGGAATTATAAAATAATGTAATCTAATCTTAAAAAAATAAAATAAAATAGAGATGTATAGAAATGTCTTGAATTACATGATGGATCATAGGGTACAATATGCACATGAGAAGTGGCGCCACGCCCCCCGGAATAAATAAATAGTTGTTTTTATTTTTTAAAAATCATTTAATTTGCTTTCACCTATTAATAGTAGGTACACATACCGATCTGAAATATATACAGACTTCCATTATTTATTCAAATTCCTTCCTGGTCAGAACTCTTTCGAAAACCCCCGTATCCAAATTTTCAAAAGAATATTCTAATGGGAAGTCTTTAAACTTTTAGACGGGTTAGCTAAATCACCCTGTATAGTTTCACTCTATCAAACAGTTTTATTAAATAATTTTGAAGAAAAAATTTCCATGAGTGTACAAATTTAACGTGTTTACAAATGTTTTCAAAACTTCCAATAACCCTGTATTGTAAAACAATCAAAGTTTAATTAAAATAAAACTTTAAGCAACGATAGATATAAAGCTTACAAAATCATTTTGTGACATATTTAAATTGCCAAATTCGCATTTTCATAAGCTTTATAGAAGCAAAAAAAGCCGATCCATCCGTATCTTGGTGGGCTTTAGAATTGCAAGTATGTTTAGTGAGACATTTTTCGATTAAATACCCTGCAAAATACCTTACAAAATTCGTTTGTAACATACTGTTTCTGCAATTCGGTTATTACTACAGACTAACTGAATACAACTTTTCGGCAATTTTACATTTATCCAATCTGTTACTCTGATTTATTCCATCATGTACATATAGGTAACACAATATGTATTTTCATCAAGTATTTTCAAAACTCGGTACCTACTCTTTATACACACAGCCTTGACTAATTCTGATGATCGATTTAACGTGGAAATGACATTACACGATGTCTCCGTACTGTTTATTTATAACGAGTCATATATTTTTTCAGATTTTAACGAACCGTCCAGTGAGCATGGTACTAGACGTCTCCGAGATTCAAACAGCATGGCAGGACAGCGATTTTATTACCGATTGCCTGTGCTGGCACAACGTCTACAGGCAGAGGCATGCCGCGCCACCCCTTACCATGTCGTCAGAGGTAATATAAATCCGGAATACTAAACTAGAATAAGAACTAGAAGAATAAGTTAGAATTTGACATATACAGAAAAGATACCAGGATGTTGTTAATGGTTTTGGTAACTATTTCAATTCAACTTTTATAAAGCCAAGCGGTATCAAATCACATATCA
Source organism: Pogonocherus hispidulus (assembly GCA_963924545.1). Taxonomy (NCBI): domain Eukaryota; kingdom Metazoa; phylum Arthropoda; class Insecta; order Coleoptera; family Cerambycidae; genus Pogonocherus; species Pogonocherus hispidulus. The sequence continues at coordinate 16,329,444 of OZ004700.1, forward strand.
AACGAATCAGTGATTGGTAGTCAGTATTTGCACTTTTCACAATTTAATGATAATGATGTTATTCGTGCTCTCTTGAAACTAAAGCCCAAACATACCAAAGGTCCTGATAATATTCCTGCTTTTATTATTCGGGATTGTGCTCATGCTCTGGCTGTGCCTCTTACTGTTTTATTTAATTTGGCGCTACGTACTTGTTTGCTCCCAAATGTTTGGAAGAGCTCTCGAATTTGCCCCGTATTTAAGAAAGGAGATAAAGGCAATATTGAAAACTATAGGCCGATTACCATAATAAATAACTTTGCGAAGGTTATGGAAATTGCATTGCACGATAGATTATATCCACACTTTCAAGGACAAATATCTATTCATCAACATGGTTTCATGGCAAATAGATCAACAACAACGAATTTATTTTGTATCACTCAATTTATTGCTCAATGTATGGACAATAACACTCCATATTATATACAGGGTGGATGTTATATATACAGATTTTTCGAAAGCGTTCGACAGGCTAGATCATTGTATTCTTCTTAAAAAACTCGAACAGGCAGGAGTATCCACTCCACTTGTGAAGTTTTTCCAATCTTACTTGACTGATAGAAGACAGTATGTTGAATGTCGCGGTTTTGTATCTGATCAATTTTTAGTAACATCTGGAGTGCCCCAGGGTTTGATTCTTGGCCCACTCTTTTTTGTGGTGTTTTTGAATGACATAATCAGGGATATCAATGTATCTTATCTGTTGTATGCTGATGATGTCAAAATTTACAGTGCTATACACACTAGTTCAGATTGCGTTACACTTCAAAAATGCCTTGATAAAATTAATATCTGGTGCACTAGAAACAATCTTCCCTTGAATATTGCTAAATGCAATGTTATGACATTTACGAAAAAAGTCTATCCGATTCTCTACAATTACACTATTGACAGCACACCATTGAATCGCCCCGACTTCATTAAAGATTTGGGAGTAATATTTGACAGTAAATTGACTTTCAATTTGCACGTGAATGAAGTTGTCAAAACTTCTTATAAGAGTTTGGGCTTTGTTATTCGCAATGCTAAGGGGTTCAGTGATATATCTACTTTGATGTTGTTATTTAATGCACTTGTTAAATCCAAACTTGAATATTCCTGCTTAGTATGGCAACCTGGATACGACACGTATACAGTAAGTCTGGAAAATATTCAGAGGCGTTTTCTAAAGTTTGTTGCTTTTAAAGTGGATGGTCAATACCCTCCAATTGGAACACCTCAAAATGATCTGCTGAATAGATTTTCTGTTCTGAGTCTTGAAAATCGCAGGAAATCTCAATCATTAATTTTTCTGAATAAAATCTTAAATAACAAAATTGATTGTCCTCAGATACTTGCAAACCTGAGATTTCACGTTCCTACGCTAGCAACGCGCTCCTATGATACTTTTTACCTTCCTACGCCACGCACTAATATTCTTAAATATTCGCCGTTATATTTTATGTGTAACAATTGCAACAGCTTGCAGAACAGCGTTGATATTTCCAACTGTTCCTACAATTCTCTGAAAAAAGTGTTTCCTTAGTCCGTTATATATTTACGATTTTGTAAATTCAGTTATTTTCTGTTATATATAATTTTAATGGTAATTTTATTGATAACTGATGTATTTTATATTTTGTGATATTTTTCCCATTCTATAATTGGTTTAAGTACTGTTGGATGGTGTATACTAAAAAAAATACCAGTACTTTAAGATATATCCCTAAGGACTCTCACCATTGTGCTCAACACAAAATGGCAAGTTTCAATTTTTTAATTCATCGCCTATTAAGCTTTCCTCTAAATAAGGGGCGATTTGATAAAGAAAAGGCATTGATTAGAGGTATAGCTGCAAGTAATGGATATTCTGTAAGTTTAATTTATAAAATAATTAGGAAACGTAAATTCAAAGCGACACTTTGGAATTTCTCGACTTTTCAAAATGAAAGAGAAAATCCAAAATTCATATCTATTTCATACGATCCTCGTTCGCCCGTGTTTTTGGTAAGGTTTTTAAAGGTATAGCGGTTTATTCATCGGGAAATAAGCTACAACTTTTAGGCAATCCACAAGACAGAATAGAAACTAAGGAAAAGTCGGGGATTTACGAAATTAGCTGTAAAGACTGCAATCAAAAGTATGTCGGACAAACTAGAAGGTCAATTCAAACTAGATTCAAGGAATGTATGGCTCTTCTCGAATATGGTAGAATATTGCACTCGACTCGCGTTGAGTGCAATATAGTGTTTTGGTGTTATGTGGAAAACTACGTCACTGTTAGAATAAGAATAAGTAATAGACTCCAATAATTATGGCACAGGATATAAATTAGTCCGCACTTAAATAACTCCCCTGGGTTAAGTTTTGAAGCAGTCAAGATTGACACATCAGATATAAAGGAGTTCTTTAATGCTGCTAGCATAGAAAACTAGAAAAACTCGAAAATGAGTCGAGATACCGAATTTCTAGAACAACAACGTTTTAACAATTGAGATTACTAAAAAAGTCGACAAACGCTGTAGTCGTGTATACTATACAAATATCAGCGAGTTATAAAAAAAAATAGTATGTGCAATAAAATATATTTTCCATATATACCATAATGTATACCATAATGGTTTGATATACCATAATGTTATGGTATATCAAACTAATAACAGAAAAACCATAATAGCAATATCATTCTACATCAAATTTTAAGAATGCCACATCTAAAATTAAAATGTCTATACTAAACTCTATAAAATAGCTGTTTTAATACATCGAGAAAAGTATACATTGCTATTACAGAATATGTCGGGAACATGTTGCTTTTAATTTTATTATACCTACACATTATACCTTCAATATATTGTATTATATATTATATATTATATATCAAAATTCAAGAACCAAATTGTTCCTGTAGGTGAAGAAAGCATATATGGCAGTATTATGAAGCATGTATCCTATCAACTAAACCATATTTAGAATCATGTACGACAATATATTCTTTGTGAGACCTCAAAAATAATTTCATTTGTAAACCATTTTATAATATACATTTCAAAAATTCTTTCGGGAATTAGAATCAGAAAATCAAGCTTTTAAATAGTGTTTCTTTATAAAGAAATAAAGTAAATATCAGCAGTAACTAATGAATATTTACTTATTATTTTAGGAACCTAATAAGTTATTGTTTTTCTTGATATATATACATATAAGGATAACCTAGGTGTGGAAGGAGAAGCTACACAATGAATATTCATTTTTATATTATTACCTTTTTTTTAATATTAGTTAGTTATTAATTATTATCAATAACAAGTGACGAAAGCATTACCTTCACAATATTTATATTGCTCTTAGTTAGTGACTGATGATTGGTCAAAAAGGTTGACATAAAACTAAAATTTTATAAATGTCCACATTTCGCCCTCTTCTGATTTCATTTATATATCTTCTGGTTACTGGTAATTAAAACAATATGTCCTATATTATTTCCATATTTATTTCGCCTTTTGTGTAAAATAAACCGTAGCCGACAAAATGATCGCCATTATCTGAATAACTACAACCATGTAACATTGGGAGTTCAAGACATTTTGGTGCCACGTTAAATCCCTGCTCAGCGAATCCAAACAACCTCTTTGGTATGTATTGATCTCCGTGCATGGGGGATTTTTGCAACAGCTATTAGAAATCGGCCTGTTCAACTTCAACCAGTCGATGTATCCGACAACTCCACAACATTTCAGCTGGACCTGCATCTGTTTCCATCCAATGGCATACTCTGTATTTTGACCACTTTCAAGAATTGTCATTTGCAGTGAAATATTTAAATCCTGGTTGTCTAAAGAAGTTCTCATGGAGGTAGCAGTAGTGTTTGCATTGATTCTGGAGAGATATATCAAACCAAGGCTGGACCCGGCAATTAGTAGTGCTATGGAGATTACCAACAGCAAGATTAACAGGTTTAGGAACTCATACCTTCTTCTGTTGTTATGAATCGACATGGAAATCCAACAGCAAGGGAAACATAAAAATGATGCTGGTATTGCAAAATACGGAACATCTACCTTTATGTCGATCAAGTAACTATACGGGATCTTTCGCAGCAGTGACCATAAGGAAATTCCTAGTAGGATCAAACCACAGCTCAATAAGAATACGGATACGAAACACATGAGAAAACCCGTGAAAGTGACGTTTCTGCCGCTTTGGCTTTGGGGAACTACAGTAGGTCTCTCTTTACTCTTGTTGTCCCATGGGGACACCCACGAATCCGAGGACAAGCTTTTCTTTAACATGTTTCAGTGGAGATATATTTTCGTTATAAAAATACTTTTCATTAATTTTGACAAATTATTGTTTCTGTCACAAATATGATATAGCAGGATAGCAACATAATAGAACACTATACTATAGTACCTTCAGATTCAAGTTTATAGAAAAAGGTAATAAAGTATACATGATTCTTGCTAAGCAACACGCTACCTACTGGCGGCACCCACAACTAACGCTTGGGTTTTTGGTTCAGCTTTGCGTATGTATGTCTATTGTGAATTTTGAAATGTCCGTTGTTATATTAGTTAAATGCTTTGATTAGATATTAATCATTATTGTTGTGAGCGTCATTGTTCCTCTTGGACAAAGAAAAACCCCTAGATCAGTTTCATACTTTTCCAAAAGCGGGAAAATCTGGAGCTATCGTGTAAACTATAAGTTATTGGGCATTAAAGAGTTACAGGAGACAAGTATGGATAAAGAAGCTAAAGAACAAACGCAAAGTAGAGTGTGTGCTCTTTTACCTACTTTTCTCTAAGAATGACTATTTCCATAAAGATATGTATGCCGTATGTCCAATAAAGAATTTGACATATTTTGAGGTTAAGTTTCATTTTCAGATTGAACGCTCGAAAAATATTGAAATCTATTTTAATCTTATATCACTACTTACACCTTTGAAAATAGTTTTACAAGCTTTTTACCTGGTTTAAAGTTCTCGACAACAAATCTTTGATGAATACAATTTCAAACGTCAGTGTCAGTGGTCCATGGTTAGTATAGGTTACTGCCGTTTTGGCGCTACGATCTTAAAATGAATCGCGTATATGTAAAATAAATTATGTGCATAATATAATACATTAATACGATTCATAACAATTGATATAATGTTATAAAGACCTGACATAGGTATATGTCTTAAGGTTGATAGTGTTTACTCTATGTATTTAGCATTGAATTTAAAACGACCAATAGCGCTAATATACGTCTCTAGGGGCTAAAGTTTGACTAAACCGATGCAATGGGATGAAAATATGAGAGGTAGCGTAAATATCGTAATAATATTATTAAATATGTAGTATTACAGAACATAATTTTCAATAACTAAGTTCTTTACGCATTAGAGGTATTAAGGAATCAAATGATAACTTTTGACTCCAGGAAAACAACTGTGTGGGAAGAATATATAATTATAATTATATATAAAAAATTAATGTCTACAATGTTGTTCGCTTGATAAAACTCATCTCAAACTCATAAGATATCTAGAATTTGTTCTAATGGACAAAGAAACTCATCCGCCGAACAGGATTTAATTTTGAAGACAGAGTTAATCTTAATAACAATCTCCTTCATGAAATAATGTAGTAACAGGATTTAAACCAGTCTAAAGGATTTAAACTTCTAGCTTAAACCGGAGTAATTTTAATGAGTTTTTAATCTTATAAAATCAAAACAAAAACTGCAATCATCGGATTGTGATGTACTTACTATAATAAAGCAAAAATTACAAATGAAAATTCTAGATTAAATCTACTTACAAACTTTTAAAAAGTCTCATGAAAGACTATAATATAACATTGATTAATAACTTATTTATCTCGGTTCCTGACTAACTTTAGAAGAAAACTGACAGCGCGTTCTTTGTTTGAAATAAATGCAATTATCAGCACATAACTTCCGATCATCGATTCGTTGTTGAGTTATAATCAGGTATTCATCCTTTTTGGTGTATCTGGAGGCTTATATATGAGTAAGCTATCCAAATGATATCCAACTTTTGCTTCTTGGTTTTCCTCATATTTGCTAAAAATGTTACCTTACAAACAGATCTTGATTAGTTGAAAGCAATGATATAAAGTCAATAGAATTTGTTACAAAACTTTCTATTCCCCAGGGTTCAGTTTTAGGCCCATTATTTTTTAATACATTTATCAACGACACTGTTTACGGCATGGTTTAAATATGCATTGTCTTTTATATGCGGATGACTTGAAACTATAGCAAACTGTTAATAACTTGAATGATTGTCACAACCTTCAGTCAGCAGTTCCATTCCTGGTGTATTTCTAACAAACTGTCACTTAATATTATCAAATGCAATGTTGTAAGTTATTCTTTAAAACATAACATTATTGTAACGTTTGTCTAACCTCCAAACAGATTAAACCAGCTTGTTCGACACAAATCACACAACACAAATCTTTATTGTCACTAGATACAAACTTCAACTCTTTTTCACAACTGTCAACACAAATTCCTTAGTTTGACGTTTCGATTTATGCGCTCACGCTTTCCACTAAAAAACTCCTCGTTCTCTTGAAATCACGAGTATTTATATATTTTTCAAGCTTCTGGAATATTCGGGAGCCTCTTTTTGGATTCCGGAACATAATGGAACGATTCTATGACTTAAACGAAAATTCTAGATTAGAAACGTCAACCTAAAGATTTTACAAATGTTCATTTATAAACAAAAAGAAATGAATTAACCAAACAGGCAGATTCACTAGCAAGGTAGGTGAGCTTCCGTAACACTGCTCCCCTCTCAGAACTGATAGTCTCGATCAGGTTACTCCATTGTCCGCATGGTGTTCTTGATAAGGCGTCAGTCGATCTATGTGAACAATCTTCATTTTAGATTGAGGATTTCTTTGGATCCTATACACGACATCGTTTAACCTGGTCACAATCGAATAAGGGCCTTCCCAAGATCTCTGTAATTTAGGTGATTTGCCCTTAATCCTCTTTGGGTTGTACAGCCAAACTTTATCATTTTCATGAAACCCACTACTGTTGGCACGTAATTCGTAACGGGTCTTCATTCTTTCACTTTCTATTCTCAGCTTTTCTCGTACCTCCTCATGTACCAACTTTATTCGATCTTTCAGGTGGCGGAGATAGTCACTGATATTTTCCTGATGTTCTGGTCCATTTGCAATGAGGTCTATCGGTAGACGTAATTCGTTGCCAAAAATCACACTGGCTGGTGTTTTACCAGTGGTTTCGTGAACTGCCGCTCTATATGCTAAGAGAAATGCAGGAAGGCAGGTGTCCCAGTTGGTCTGCTTTTCATTCACGGCAGTTTTCAGGAAATTTTCCCTGGTTCGATTGAATCTCTCGACCATTCCATCTGATTGTGGATGAAGAGGTGTTGTTCTAGTTTTCGAGATACCTAGTAGTCGGCAAACATTCTGAAATACCTCAGATTCGAAGTTCCGTCCTTGGTCAGAATGGATTTCCCTCGGAACTCCATAACGGCATATCCAGTTTTCAAATAGAACCTCTGCTACGGTGACTGCTTCCTGATTAGGTATGGGATATATTTCTGGCCACTTGCTGAAGTAGTCCATAGCCACTAAGATATAACGATTTCCTGAGTCACTTCGGGGAAATGGGCCAGCTATGTCAATAGCTATTTTTTCAAATGGAGCACCGACATTGTACTGCGTCATCTATCCGCGACTTCGAGTCATTAGTCCCTTACTAGAGGCGCAGGTTTCACAACGCCGGCACCATTCTTCCACATCGGAACGGCTTCCAAGCCAGTAGAATCGCTCTCTGACTTTGTTCAAAGTCTTATTGATTCCAAAATGTCCACCACCAACACCACTATGAACCGCTTGGAGAACTTCTGGAACTCTTGTCCTGGGTAATACAGTCTGGTAGTTCCTTTCTTTTCTACAACTAGGGAGTCCCATAATGCCCAGTAACTTTTCAGAGATGGAGATTTATTGGAAATATCCTGCCAATCAGGTCTATCTATTTTATTTATTTTCCATTGGAAAATTGGGCCAAACTCTGGATCTTCACTCTGTTCTTTAGCAAGGCTTCTCCAGATTGAAAGAATTCAGAGGTGATTTCTTAAACTCCTCTGCTTCAAAGAAGATCGTATTTATCCTGCTATAGGTACACCGCATGCATAGTTCTTGATAGATTTTATAGATTAAAGGTGTAATAGATTTCAGTGAAATCGTGTGCTTCGAGTTTCTTATTTAGAAGCGAACCCGTTGCATCAAACTTATCCATCATCTTAGTTGGTGGGCTTCAGGCTTGTTATTGGTGTAAATTAGTATAGGGGAATGTGGTTTGTTAACTTTTCGTTTTTAGCCAATAACTCTGTTAAATCTCAACGGATTCCCAAAAATGATGCATCAATGTATTCGCAATGGAGAGGGCTTTAATATGATGTGTAGAGAAGTAGCATAGTTCCATTTGAAATTTGAATGTTGGGGTTGCTAGGAGGGGTTAGGGGGGGGTGAGCATATCAAGTTGGTTTTTTTTTCGATATTATAATAATAGGGGGGTCAACTTTTCGTTGAAACCCCCTGTATATTAAAAGTAGATACAACAAGAAACAGGTACCATCAGCTACAGGTCTATACATATCGACGTGTTTCTTAAGAAATTATAGATGTGACTCTTGATAAGATCCTGTATAACGTTGAAAGATTTTACTTTATAGCCCCAACTATACAATAACCTTCGATTTATATATTTCAGCTCTGTTACCTTGCTCAAACGTGGGCGAATCACCTGGCCCATACAAATAAATTCTACTACCGCAACGATAAGGATATCGGCCAGAATTTATTTTGCAGGCCCTCTAATGGATTGGTTCAGGATGTGTCAGGTAAATAAATCAGCGGTCTATTATTTGTATCCATTTTCGGTGAATTACTGCCTTGCGTCATTATATAAAGGAAATGCTTTTTTCTGTGAAATTTAATCCACCTCATTTCGAGTTAACGAACTGGTTCAATGCGATTTGTGAACTCTGGAATAGATAGTAGTTCCATCGATTTTGGAATTAACCGTGCAAGTGGTGAATTTGTCTAAAAATAGTTTATATTACTGTATCTATCTTAAAATACATAGCAAGTATCTTCTGACTACCTGCATTTAACAACTAAAATGATCATATATCTATAAAATAAAGTGGATACTAGAAGCGGATGGTTCTTTATGAAACATCGTGAAAATAATTGTTTTGAAAAAAACATAGATCGCATTTAGATGTTATATATATCATTCATTATCATCAAACGGTAGATTCACTAGTATTAGATTTATCTTAATAGGTAAAGTGATTCAAATAGCCTGGTCATATGGTAACACTAACATAACATTTGGAGAGTAGTTTAAATTCATTTTCCATTATATCATATTTCCATAGTCCATTTATGAAAATAAATCGTACTAAATATATAAAAGAAAAGAGATATTTGCCCCACAAATGATGATAGTCACCCACTCTCAACACAAGTGAAGAAAGTAATGTCCTAATGTGGTAGTCAAAGAAACGTGATTTGCCAGTTTAACTACTGAATCGATATTCAGACCTATGATGTATCATTTGATACTAAGATAATATTCGTGTTAAAGTGGTGTCTAACATTCTGATGTTATATTATACTTATATAGGTAACCGTATATACCCTACATAACCTTATATAAGATTTATATAGTCTCACTAGTAAAAAGTATTCTTCTATTACTGATAAAATTTAAGAGTTCCTGGTATTGCTTTTTAGTTGTTTTGGCAAGACGAGACATTATATTTGTGAGGAAAAAGTAAACAAAAGTTGTGTTAGAAATATCAACTGCCGTATTAATTCAATGCAACCTCCTGGAAGTATTCATCTGCCTCGTTTTATATACTATCCTATATTTCTGTCTCGCTCTGATAACACTGGGTCCGGTGCGGACAAAATCCGTGAACTTTTTTTGATTATAACATCGGTAAGTTATATCATACAAGTTTTAATAACGTGCTGTTATTATTGGTTGTTATTTTAACATACCTCATAGTTGTTAATTATTACATCAAATGATACATCATACATCAAAAATTGTTATTTTTCAAAAACATGGCTTCTGATTGGATATGAACTTAACAGCCCTTGTTATAAAATACTATACGGAACTATACATCATAAGCCTCATTTATATATAAACTCCAACCTCAAATATGAAAGACTTTATTGTAATGATTAATGATCTTGGAGTGATGATCTTTTCAGTGAGGTGGGATTGTTTGACATCAGCCAGCTATTCTGTCAAAATATCCTCATTTTTATTTAAAAATACTTAGAAGTAGCTGTTCTAGAGTTGACCATGCCTACTTAATAGTAAAAAAAGACCATGTATTGAGACGCCCAGCTACTATAAAAACAATTGCTGAAACTGCTACTATTATCTTGCGCCTCTTATTAGAATTTATAACAAGTTGCCACCTGAAATAAAATGAATATATTCTTTTAAAGTTTATCAAACAAATATTAGGCATTGGATGACTGTTCAGCAAACACGAGTCACGAGTTTCGGTTCATAATATGATCGAGGGAAATAATGTTTTTAATTTACTTTTATTATTAAATTGACCAAAAAAAGGAGAGAAGGAAAAAAGAAAGGAAAAAATAAAAAAAATCGAGGAAAAAAGAAAAATCTAAATATATTTACTTACCTATTAATTTTATTTTCTCCAACCGTCACAAAACTATGACATTTTTTTACTGTTAGGAGTCTGTAAGATTGAAATTTTCCTTACTGGAAAAAAAATTATACAGGGTGGCCCAACTATCTCCGCTCGGATCGTAGCTACTAAACCAATAGGGATTAAGGCAAAACATTTTCAGGACTAGTTTTGTCTATAATGAGCCACACTTTAAAATTGTTTTTGGATCCACAGGGTGTACCATATATAACGAGGTCACGATTTCGGGTATTTTTTTAAATGGACCACCCTCTATATTTTTTTATATTTGGATTATACAGAAAATTCTAAAGACATTTCATGTAGGATGTCCTATACCTATCTTCAACTGTTTTTGAAATATTGACAGGTGAATATAGACATTTTGCACCTTTGACACCCTGTAAAATCGGTTTGAGATCAAGCAAAACGGTTTGCACATTCCTATCTTAACTTTTCATAAGCTATCGTTTGGTACTAATTTCAGAATTATCCAAAAATTTTAAATTTTCTGAAAATATTGAAAATTTTTAATTCCTGGATACATTTGAAATTAGTACCAAACGATAGCTTATGAAAAGTTAAGATTAGGAATGTGCAAACCGTTTTGCTTAATCTCAAACCGTTTAGATTTTACAGGGTGTCAAAGTTGCAAAAATGTCAATATTCACCTGTCAATATTGCAAAAACAGTTGAAGATAGGTATAGGACATCCTATATGAAATGTGTTTAGAATTTTCTGTAGAATCCAAAAATGAAAAAAATATAGAGCGTGGTCCATTTAAAAAAATACCCGAAATCGTGACCTCGGATATATGGTACACCCTGTGGATCCAAAAACAATTTTAAAGCGTGGCTCATTATAGACAAAACTAGTCCTGAAAATGTTTTGCCTTAATCTTTATTGGTCTAGTAGCTACGGTCCGAGCGGAGATAGGTGGGCCACCCTGTATCTTAGTAACAAAAGTAGTCACTTTTAATCCTGACAACGGTGAAATAATTCAATAATTTCGAAGCACGAAGACAAAGTTTCTAAGCTATCTCCTCCGAGCGGGAATCGCGAAGCTATTCTATGCTTTCTCCTATTAGGCGCATTTTCGTCCCTGTACTACACGTTTTCCCAACTTAACAAAATTTTCAAAAAACCTCTGCCAAATTTTCGTTGATCATCAATCGTCAAGAGAGATGCAGTTAGCACCGGCGTTTGTTCTCGCGCCTAATTGCCCTGGCACGTCTGCCAAAATCTCGACTTTTCGCGGGATCCCCTCGTTAATAATTAAATGGGAGATTTCGGTTGGAGAAAAAATAACATGTTATATTCGGATTAAAAGTGTCTTTTTTGTCTCGTATGTGAATGAAATGCATTCAAACGATGCATTTTACAATTCATTTCGTGATTACGTCATTACTTTCTGCATTTACGATGAAAATAGTTTACTTTCATCACTTCTTGTGAGGCAAACGCCTACTTTATCCTGTAAATTCAGTGAGGTAAATATCTCATTATCATATGCAATGTTGAAAAAATACCATTTTCCATCGCCAAATTCTAAATATTATTTAACTAGTTACAAATTTTTATAAGTAGTATAACATTGGAAAACGTAATAGGTATTTAACTTGTGTTTAATTATTAATTATTCTATTTTTTAAAGTTTAGTAAATCTCAATGAGAAACAAATTCCTTTCCCCCAGACATAATTATTATGAATCTAAATAAATCAAGCTTAAAATTTGTAAAATCTGTTATAAACTTTAATTTTTGTTTAGGACAAGAGGTGACTACGTACTGGTATTCGGCCGTTCGACAATATGAGTACGGAAAAGAACCAGATTGCGTACATGTTAACGTAAACGCAGGTAGGTGTTCCTCAAGGTAAATTTCACCATTTCCCAGTTGTATGTATTGCTGCCGCTGCCATCATATAGATTTTTTGGTCAAACTAATGTTTTATCTAAGAATAAATCAGGTTTAGTTAACCTTTTATTAATACCAAGTACCTACCATTGGGCCCTAGCTGTGTGATCATTCCATCGCTACCAAGTAATCACTACAGTCTGCTGTGCCTTGTCTAACCACTATATTGCCTTGTGACTAAGTTATCTAGTATTTAATCGTGCTGTGCGTAACCACTTTTCGAGCTGTCATTTAAAGAAAAATATAGTGTGTAATACTTACCTAACTGTCACTCAACATAACTACTTCACAACTTATTGGTTCTATTCACTTATAGTGTTGCAAACTACAGTTATTTGTCATGCAATATACAGGGTGAGTTTTTACTGCGTATTTCTTGTATAACTCCGTTGTTTCTTGAGATCGAAAAAAAAATCTTTGACACTAGTTATGTGTGCCTTTTTTCATTTTGTACAAATATTAACAAGTATACAGGGTGGTCAGTTATTTCTGTACCCCAATTAACATTCTTATTTTAAATGTAACATTCCATATATTCACGAATTTTTGGAAAGATTTCAACATGTTAAGTCGAAAACATGTAGCATACCCTATACCTAAATCCAGTGGTTTCGAAACTATTTGACGTTTTATAAACATTTTGACAGATGCAAGGGTTTGTAAAACGTTTATAACTTTTTTCTTAGAGGAGATCTTCTTTTGTTCTTTGGCATGTGGGAAGAGCATAAGATGTGCTACATTCTGCAGTTAAAATAAAATAGAGAATAATATACAAAGTGTTCCGTTACTCACGATACACTTTGCCAATTTCATACAGCGAAAACTTTTTTATGTCAAATGGGACACCCTGCATTTTTTTTAATTCAAGTTATGTAGAATTAAATTCTCTTTCTTCTAGTATAGCCATTGTAAGGGTAGACGTTACAACCTTTTGAGATATTTGCTGTTTTCTTCAGTTTTCTAATTCTTTTCTTAAAGACTAATGTCAAATTAGCCATGGCTAGAAACATAAATGTTAACATTTTTTATTTAATTACTACTAAGGGTCAAATGCTCTGCACTAGAGCGCCGAATGCACCGCTAAACTAAAAGTACCTACTTTTAAGATGTAAGACTTTATTGGTTACACTACTTCAAAAAAGCTCACAATTATTTGAACAACATTCAATTTTCGGTGCATTCAGCCTTAACTGTTTTCTTATTGCAACCTACTTATTTATGGACCTCTGTTATACTTTTGTATTATAAAAAAGATCGATCCTGCATATAGAGTGTATTTAACTTTAAAATTTTAATTTCTATTTCTATTCTACATTTAATAAGTTAATTGAGTAATTCATTTATTGCAATATAATCAGAAATCAATTAATATATTAATTTTTTTAGATGACTTTCTAGCCGTAGCTAATTCGATGCGTAATTTTTACTAAAAATTTTTAAAATTTGCAGAAAATAGAAAATATGTCAAAAAGTTGTAACCTCAACCCCTTCAATGGATATACTAGGAGAAAGAGAATTTAATTTTCTTACGCCGCTGTCTAAAATTAAGAACATTTTTTTTTCAAACTCTACGATTAATTTATTGCAAAAAATTACTCTTGTAAATTACATGGGTCATGAATAAATTAACATTTTTTAAATCATATTCTCATTTTTATCCATATAAGAGTACCACCGACAAATTTTCTAAAAAATACAAAATAAGTGTGAATTTGAAAAACTTTTAATTAGTTTTTCACAAGTAAATTTAAGCCGCTTACAAGATACGCGATTTTGGAAAACTGTCCATTTTTCCAAATAAGTCTTTCATCTCTATTATTCATGTATCTGAAATTAGCATTAATGTCCATATCTCCTTGCAGGTCACTTCACCCAGATGGTGTGGGTGAGTTCCAGTTATTGTGGAGTAGGCAAGGCATGCTCCCGGACGGGCAAGGTTGTCGTGGTGGCCCACTACGCGCCCCCGGGAAACACGTCCGGAGCCTACTTCGCGAACGTGCTTCCTCCCGTCGAGGATTATCCTCGGCTGCCCCCACAGAGGCCCTCCAGGTTCTTGATGACCGGTAGCACCACGTCGGGATCTAGTAGGAGCACTACTGCTAGCACTTAAGTTGCGGTAAAATATGTTTTGGGTTTTTGGGACGGGAGGTGGTCGGAGATCACGGTCCTTAGAATAATACGGTCCCAATTAGACAATCAAACTGATTAACGTCACAGGATTCCTCTGTATATCCTTCTTTAAGTGCTGTCTCTTTCGAGTCACGGAACTTCTCATAAACAATTTCGCGGAAATTCTAAAATTTCTGCCTTTATTAAGTGTTATCCCCTTTTATTAGAATTAAATAAATAATTTGAGGAGGTGTGTTTCTGAATACGTTTCTATGTTTTGACGGAGTTATTTAATTCATACTAACTCTTTATTCCGGCCCAATTTGACGTAAATATATGATAAATAATGAAGAATCTGTCAGTGGTGAGAACGCCTCGATTGGATTTGAGTTAGTAGATATGCTATAGGCGAACGGGGTCATAAACTCCATGTAAAAGCCCATAAGAGCAAATCTTGCAAAAAATGTTCTCTGTTACCCCCTCCACTTTCCTTTTAGAAACAGAGCATGCCCCCCAGCCACTGGAGCATTCAGACTATACCGCCCAACCAATTAGACATTGACCACTAAAATATCCTGACTTTACCTTATATCCTTATAGCCTTTATCCTTATATATCCTGTCAGGATACGTGTGACGTCAACGTAACGTTTTTCAGGATACGCGTGACGTTTTTATGGTCACGTGTATCCTGAAAAACGTCGCGTATTCCGTCACGCGTGTCCTGAAAAACATCACGCGTATCTTGAAAAACGTCACGCGTATCCTGATATAATATAAGGATAAAGGTTATAAGGATCTAATGGTACAGTCAGGATATCTTAGTGGTCAGTGTCTAATTAGTTGGGCAGTATGGTCTGAATGCTGGCATGACTGAAGGGCGTGGCCTGTCTCCAAAAGGAAAGTGGAGGGGGTAACAGGGAACATTTTTTGCAAGATTTGCTCTTATGGGCTTTTACATGGAGTTTTTGACCCCGTTCGCATATAGCATATCTACTTGAGTTAAACTAGCTTTGTTGTTTTTGTCTAAAACTTGAGAATAGATAATGACAAAACATATATAACAGCAGTCTTATATAATAGCAATAATTAATAATTTAGAGAAGGGTAAAATATATTATGGTTGTATATGAGTATTAGGCCAATAATTGTATTAATTATACATACTTGCCTTTTTTTAACAGTCCCTTTTTAGATGTTTATTTAGTAATTTGCTTATAACTTGACCGTCTTATAAAAGGACCGTGATCGGAGATCAGTGGAACTAGGATTATTTCAATAAATTGAGGCTACTTGATACTAAAGAGTACACCAAGATATTAAAAGTTAGCTTTCACAGGACTTTACGATGGTTACTGAAATTAATTCAAAATTCGATGTATGGAACTAAAAATATCGACAATCATGCACATACAATGTAGGTTTTCAATTCCCCCTCTTCATGTTATTTTTTGAGCTGATCCTTTTCAAAATTGTACCTAGGTGAATTTTAAAAAATAGGTAATCAGTACAAAATTTCTGTTTTGAGGCCAAATTGACTGTCGCAAAATTTACAATGGCTTGTGGGCGCCATTTCGTTTTTTTTTTAATGTTATGTGGATTCACAAGATCTTGTTCGATCTTGTGGATCCACCTATGGAATGGAATATTGCTATAATTTTGTTATTTCCTTGACAACTGTCAAAAGTGAAGATTTATATCAAAATAGGAAGATATATAATTTTGTTATGGAGCGGTTATTCGCCTCAAAAACGCACAGAAATTGTTGAATTGTATTTCCAAAACGTTTCTTCCATAATTTCAACTTAGTGCGCTTTTAGGAGAGCGTATCCCGATCGAATAGTTCCACACCGAGAAACAATTCGACGTTTAGCAAATGGATTTTTACAAAATAGCACAGTAAGTAATGTAAATC
The DNA here is from genome assembly GCA_963924545.1 of Pogonocherus hispidulus. Taxonomy (NCBI): domain Eukaryota; kingdom Metazoa; phylum Arthropoda; class Insecta; order Coleoptera; family Cerambycidae; genus Pogonocherus; species Pogonocherus hispidulus. The sequence continues at coordinate 16,346,150 of OZ004700.1, forward strand.
ATATTGGAAGACCTCGTTCTGGTTGTTCTAATGAAAATATTGAGCTTGTTCGGGCTGATGCTCAGGCAAAACCAAAAACTTCCACAAGAAGACGTGCGACGCAATTAGGATTGTCTGAGGTGACTTTAAGAAGAGTTTTGCACTTAGAATTGCATATGTGTCTATACAAAATTCAAGCTGGGTTCAAACTACGGCCAATTGATATTCAGATACTTTTGCAATACGCACAAATCGTTGCAAACTTAGTGGAAGCAGAACCCAATTTTTGGCAAAATTTGATATAAGTAACGACGAACAAATTTTTGATTTTCTGAAATGATCGTTTTTGGGGAACAGAAAACCCTCGTCGTATTCAAGAGAACGTTGATCAAAAAGCCATTGTTTAGTGCACAATATACTCCGAACGAATCATTGAGCTCTTCTTTTTTGAGGATGCTAGGGGCAATGCAGTTGCTGTCAATGGAGAACGGTATCGAACAATGATACGTGAATTTCTGCAACCACAGTTGGAAGAATTTAACATAGAAAACTTCTGGTTTCAGCAGGATGGCGCTGCATGCCACACACCGCGAGAAACGGTCGCTTTTAGAGACATTTGCCCTGCCAGGACTGCTCTAAAAAAATGTAGATATTAAGTAGCCGCTTCATTTCCCTGATTTGCGGCACCGGATTGTTTCTTGTGGGGACACTTGAAAAGTGCAGTCTATATTAATGGCAGGCAAATATTCTTGAAGAAATTGCGCAAATTCCTGCTGAAATATTGCGCAAAGTTTTACTACACGCTCAAAGTAGAGTATATTTTGCCGCATCCATTAGATCCTCATTCATACACACTCAGAATAAAATGACGGCACTTAATGAGGAAAAATTTGAAATAAAATGTGATTCCTAAATGTTACCTAATATTACTGTTTGAATTTTGTATAAATATTGTATAAAGTATTTTCTATTTAACATAATGCTGATGTATAAAAATATTTTTAGAAGTTAAACCATACGCCTCAACTGTATATTGGTCTTAATAAGTGTCTGTCGGATATTAATCACTGGTGTTTCGCTAATAGATTTCCCCTGAACATTAGCAAATGCAATGTTTCTTCGTCACAATGTTTGTCTTTTACCAGAAAGGCGCTGTATATAAATTTTAATTATAGAGTAGCAAGTGAGAAGTGAGTTACTGAAAAGGCCGAAATTTTGTAAAGACTTAGGAATTATCTTTCATTAGAAATTGGTTTTTACAAAACATTACACTGAGGTTGTTCACCGCCAATATCCATTGACCGTGGTCATGAGTCATGACCTGGGATGGTTTGGGGCCGAGCGGGATTATCCCCCATCGCTCTAAGCCTGGACTGCCTCGTAGAGGTAGACCTCATCCTTCACCAACCCCGATCACAAAAAGTGATAGGTGTGGGCGATTCGTGGGGTCTCCTTCAGGGCTGGGTCTACCCTGCAGGCTGGGTAGTATCTTTTGGCGTTTTTCTATCTTGTTTCTTTCTTCGTCCCCCGGGGGTTGTCTGTCTCGGGCGAGGGCGACAAGTGCCGCTCTCGTCCTAGGTGGTGGTTTGGAGTAGGTCAGGAGTGGCTGTGTAGCCAAGGATGCACCTCTAAAGGAGCCAAATGGCCCTTTAGAGGTGCATCCTTGGCTACACAGCCACTCCTGACCTACTCCAAACCACCACCCAGGACGAGAGCGGCACTTGGAGCCAAATGGCCCTTTAGCTTTATGTAATGTAAGGGAAGGGTACTTAAAGTGAGCGGGAGTCACGGAGTCGAGAGGAGGTCTGAAGGTCGTTTTTTATCTTTCTACTCTTGTTCCGGGTGGAATCTGAAACATAAGAAGATCTTACTCTCATCCTGGGTCCAGCAGTTGGAGTCTTTATAAAAATCTAGGATTTATAATAATAAACTGTCAAGACTTCACTTCCGTTAGTACATGCAAACTGCTATATCATGCTTCAGTTAGATCTCGTCTAGAATAAGCTCTGTTATATAAGCTCCGAATTTCGCAATACATTCGGATAACATTGAAAGAATTCAAAGAAAATTTTTTAAGTATTTATATTTCAAAGAAGATGGGCTATCCTACCTATAATAGGGTATGGTATATAATCTCTTGTTAAAAAAGTTTAATTTTTCAACAGTGAAAGTTCGTAGAAAGTTAATCGTTTTCTTGCAAAATATCATAAATTCTATTTTTGATTGTCCCAACATTTTAAAGCAAATAAACATCAAAGTACCGCGATTTTCTTCACGATTTCCAGACACTTTGACTTAGAATCTCCTCATACTCTATTGATTCAGTACTTCTCTCTATATTAAATGTGTTTCAAAGTACTTCAAAGCGGCAAACGAAACTTTATCATCTGCCATCTGCCCTGTTTTTTCTTTGTTTTGGTTTTCCCATCTGTGTAGATTGTGGTACGTATTGTCAGTTTTAGAAGTAGTGTACATGTTATTTAATAGTATCTGTACCTTTTATTATGTAATGTATCATATATAGCGTTCCTAACCCTATAATTGGGATTTACCTGCTACTAAATAAAATAAATAATAATAACAAAAAAAAATATTTAAAATCATGATCAAAATGTTAATTTTAAATTTACGCACAAACGCACAAAAATATGTGTGACAATATTATCACTACTGTTTTAATAAATTATTTTATTGCTAGGAACTACAGGGTGCTCATTCTAATTTTATATAAGTATTAATATCTCAAAATTTTGTTCTTAGAGCGAATAATGACGCGATATTTTAGGAACATAAAATAATATTTCAAATAGTTCGACGTATTCTAAAACTATTAAAAAATACATATATATTACCTGCACTGTGTCATCGAATGTAAAATTATCGAATGCTTCGAGTACGTTATTATATATAATATTGTTATGGTAAACACATGTCTATGTTTAATATAAGGATACTCAGTAACTACAAGAGATACTGAAAACTGGATGAGGCATTCGTGATCGTTTTTAAACAATATTATTGTTGAAAACCAAAATTTGCTGTCATCTTTTGCTTTTGACGAACAAAAGATTTAAAGATTTTGAATTTTTAATGCCTTGTGTTATTTCAAAAAGTCCAGTTATATACCACACTTAACTTTGTACACATTTTATTTCCAATCAAACAGCAGGGTTACTTGATATAAGCTCACATAACTTTTCTGTTTGGATTTAAATAGAATAAAAGATTTAAAATTATGTTAAATTGAGTAAACAATTTTTGGGATAACAATTACATCGATATATTTCAGATACTCAAAGTTATAGAAGATATTTCATTTGTAAAACAAACAGTTATATCTACTACTAAAGATATTAAAAAATCTTAAATGCCATTACCTTATCGTAAAAAAAGTATCTATCGTGCAAATAATATCTCTAACCTTAGAAACAATCGAGATATTAACATGTATCGCAAAGTTGAAAAATTCAACTTTTTTATAACTCGACAATTTTTGGTTTCAACAATCAATTTACCTCAAAATTATGATCAAGAATGATAATTCATTTTTACTTGATAAAAACTGCTTATGAAATTCGTTTTAATAATTTGACCATGGAGAAATTGATCAGCCATTCTCTGGGGATCCTTTTTAAGCAATAAATTTTATAGAGAAAAAAAAATTGAATTTTTGATCAATTCTTAAAGCAAAACTTTGTTTTCTTGCATACTAAATAACCCATGCTTGAAAAAACTTATCATTAGGAAAGCCTAAGACTCATTTTCTCAAATATCTTATCATTTTTATAAATTCAAAAATGAATCTACATATCCTAAGTTTGATGGATGAATTTAAGTCTGTGAATTGAAAAAAAGGACAATCATATCAGATAGAAAGGTGGTAGGTAACTGGAAATAGGAAAATTATAATATGTTCTTATACTGTATAAAAAGGAGGAAATATAAAAATAAATAATGATAGTAATTCAAAGTATTCATTAGTAAATACCTTATTTTTATAAAATTTAAAACAAAATATTTTACAATTTGTTTATAGTTAAAATCACAATTCAATCCATTACAAAGGATTTTGTAATATTCTGCTATAGTTTCCAACGTACAAACTGTTGCTAAGTATATGTTTATTAATAACCTGACCGTTATTTACTTCATTATTTATTATATTTACGGATAGAGATGCAAAATGTTAAAGGAACAGAAGACAAATCAGAAACCAAAATTTCAATCAATCAACCAAATCAAAATTTATTTAAATTTTAATGGATATTTGCAAATTATTTAGGAGAAAAAGCGCGAAAACAAGTTTCCGCATGCTCTAATGAAATTAAAAAGTGAATCATGCTGTGATAAAATTAACTTTGCAATCATTAGTACAATCGAAGAATATTGTTACTTGTTTAACATTAGTATAAAATTAATCTTTATCTTAAAAAAATTCAAGTTATATTGTTGTTTCCATTAGTTTTACGTATTGATAGTGTAAAAAAATTTTCAATTCACAAATTAGAAATCATATAAAAATAACATCAAGATACACAGACTACAAACAATAAATAATATAAAACTAGATCAACAAATAAGAAAAAATTTACATGTCATTATGGGTTCAACCTTATCGCATCATAAAGTTATTTTTTGCAATTAAAAACAAAATTAATACAAATTGCAGGCAATTCATGATTAGATTTAAGATTTTGTTATGACTTGTAAGTAACAAACTTGAGTTGACTGTGAATGGTTCTTTATATCAACTGTATCAACAAATAGTTAGTTTTTTAAATCTATACAAAGTCCCAAAGATATATTGAAATTAATTTTAATTAGTAGGTACTTAGATGCCTGAAAAATATTGCGAGTGTTCAGGGGCATCTAACTGAAAATTGAAGAAAATAATAAAATATTTTATTTTGCAAAATAAACTACAAAGAAACATACAATTCAAGGCATACTCTTCCATCAACTTAAATTTTATTTTACCTACTAAGACAAAACATCAATTTGCAGCTACAGAACGAGAAGCATTAAGAATTGTTTAGGTTATCAAGTACGAAGTCCTGATTGGAAAAATATAAATGTATTTTTATAGTAACATTCATAGTTTATTGAAAAATATAAATATTTAACTATCTAATTGTAAGGAATACAGTTAATTTTACTTAATTTTAGTTAATGCGGAGTTTTTCTATTTTGTTTTAAATTCAGTTACCTATCGACAAGTCCAACTCTCCAGTATATTTCAAAAACCCATTACGCACCAATCAGATTCAAGCAACAATCATTCTTTGTACGTATTTGGTACAGCTTTAATGGTTAGTATTCGATACAGCTATTCCAAAAGCTTATAATGTAGCAAGTAGTGAAACACTAAATAATATTTTTTAGAAATCCCAGGTATTTTTAATTACAATCAACTAGATATTGGGGATATAGCCATGAAGAATATTATTTACTTTATTATTATTATAAGTACTGACTGATTAGCATTTTAAAAAGTTTTTTAAAACAAATATTGTTTTTATTTTTGCATTACAATTGGCTTTAAAATTATTTGGCTCACAGATTTATGTACTTAGTAGAGAGGACACTATTCTATAGTTTTACTAGGTGTTAATGAACGGTATACCAAAAGTTACAATCAAAAGTCAGTTGATTCCATGTTAAACAGGATCAACATTTATGCTTGATGACATTTTGGGATAATATGAGATCGGAATCCCCAAATAATTTGTTACAGCCAATTGTAATACAAATATATTTTAAAAGATGGTATTAGATTTATTTTTTATAATGTTCTAATCCCTTGCCTCAACTAGTAACTTTGAATTGTTAACAAACAGTATTAAAAACTATGTTTCTAGTTGAAAGTGTATTGATAAAAAAAATTCCATGCTGATAGTTAAGCTAAGCGTAGTATCAATCGCAATATACCATTTTATATGACTTAAGGTATGTATGTATTTAGCAATGTAGGTAATTTCTAACTTCTAAAGTTAAAATTGCTAAAGAATCAAAAGTAACTTAATACAATCTAAGCTTGTACTATCTATTTGTAGATCTCCTATATCTTTAAAAGCAATCATCTTGTTGATGCGTCCAAATTTAGCTGTTGTCTCTTGCACTGACATTCAATTAACATATGCACCACATACTTGTACTTATATCGTACTTATATCTCTATGTCTATAACTTATTTATTTAAAGTATCTACCTTGTTTATAAATTTAGAAACAAGGTATTCTGCGTTTATACCTATCTTTGCTACCACGTAAACACTTTCACTCATTTTCACTGCACTACCTACTTATATTCTCTAAAGAATATATTTCATTCTGTAATGTACTAATATCGAACAACAAACATGAATGTATACTAGGTACCTGTCCAATAAAACTGAACAATCATACCAGGGTACCTACTTCTATCAATTAGAAATGTATTTCAGGGAACGCTTGCGGTCAGCCTCAGTAACATAATCCTAAAATATAACATTTTTTAAAATTAAATTTAGTGTTTGTAATAAATATGTAATTAAGTAATTAGTTTTTAGTCTTATTTGTTTGTTTTCAATAATTACGTTTATTACTATTTAAAAAAATATACCTTTGCATCCTTAATAATTTAAAGATAAACATACCTAACATATGAAAAAATATATCTATGATTTAATGCTATGTACCTATTGCAGAATGTATTCGCGATTTCTCTCTCACATCTTGCTGTTTAGCAACAAATTATTGTTACTGGAGCTGGACCCTAAACTGCTAAAAGCCATTGTGCTGCTGTTGATCCTATACCAAAGGTATAGGTATCGATAAAACTTCAATATTCCAACTAGGAACTTTATTCTAATCCACCCTGTGTACGATAGATCTCTGTGACTCAATCTGAGATTTAAATAGATTCTTTAAAGTAAATAAGTACCTGGAAATAGATTATAGGTAAATAAAATAAAAAAAGGTAATAGCATGCCATTAAAATGAATGTACTATAGAAAAAAAAATTCCTGCTAGCAAATTCAGTGTTCACAAAATCAAAGCATGTGCCTAAACATATCAAATAAGTTTTGCTTTTAATCCAATGAGGTTGTGATTTGCTGCTGTGTAATTACATGTTTTTTCTGTGTGAATTATTGTGAAAAACACATGATAGAGTTGGTAGACAAGATCATCTATAGCAATCGTGGGTAATAATGGGATGTAAACGGATAATCTTGAAAGGGGTTGGAATTTTTGTTGTGAAGATAACACTGACGTAGTTTTCCACATAATACCAAAACACATACTGCACGTATAGTATAACCTTATAGTGCAGTATAACGTTTTGGTGTTATGTGGAAAACTACGTCAGTCTTGGTAAGTCCAGTAACTCATAAGTCCTAAATAGGTCCTAGCCCCTAGATTAGTCGCAATAATTTTATTTTGGCTGTTCAAGCCAAATGTTAAACATAACAAAAGGAAACCACATGTATTTTGCTAATAGTAGAGGTATAACCAAAAAATAAATTATCCCTTATTAGGTATTGCCACCTCTCATTATGAACGAAGAAGCCACTATACCATAAGGTTTGATAAGATAAAATATGTAGAGTATAGAGGTTTTGTGAAAGAAAAGCAAAACAGAGTAAAACATGCCATTTTGCACCCTATTCTACCGTTTAAATAATTTTGTAGACATTTATCTATTATGGACCTATATTTTTTTTTTTAATTGAAGATTCTCTATTAAAGCTCGGTAGGACTCTGCAGCCCTCTGTATATTATGTCTTATCAGCCGTAAGTGTAGAGACCCTGCTTTTATGATTTATTTCTGTCGAAAACAGCGTTGCCTAATGTAAAAAGCACTTATTAATGTTAGCAAATTTGTAAGTAATTCGCCTGAAAACGTAGATAATAGTAGGATAAATAATATAACTGTGATTACTGTCAATATTGGTTTAATTAAGTTGGTGTGAATCATTATTTTGTAAGTGCAAATTGTTTTGTTTATTTTTTATATATGGTAGGTATATAAGTTAATAAAAGTAGTAGACATGGTGAACATATTATAATCTAATTTTGATGAATTTATTGTTGATCATTATTGTTAATATTTGCTAGAGATTGTTGTTAATAAATGCATTTTAACATTAATAATGTGTAAGTATGATTTATCTTGTTTTAACAAATTGATTACCCTGAAGAAACAATATGAATTATTTTTAGAAGTAACTTTGTTAATAGTTATTTATAAAGGACACAGAAAATACATTTTTGGCCTGCAATAAAATCCCAGGTAGAAAGTGAATAAAGAGTAGATATGTCGTCTTGATTACCTGTCGGATAAAATAATATCAAATGGTTGCTAAACCACAGATGCTACAAAGTCTTTTTCCAACACATATACCAGTAGTACATATTTTTGATCATATCCCACCCATTAGAACTGTGTCCCTCAAATCTTATATCGATGTATTAGTGAGATAACGTGTTTCTATCCAAATTGGATGAGGATGGATGTAAGATAGACGAAAACTTTGAGCACGTTCACCAAATGCACGGACCATAACTTTTCATACTATTCAAAAAAAAGAAGGAAAAATATTATTGCTCAAAAACTTATAGTTATGATGAAGTTTACATAGAATCTGAAGGCCAAAATGGATGGGTAGATAGATGGGTAGATATTTTTTAAATAAGGCACAGTGCAGTGGTCTCTTCACATAAAGTAACTTAAAAATTCAATCAGCTTCGTTCACCATGAAAGAGAAGTATTTCATGTAAGTACCTATTAGGCAAGGAATACTTCCTTGCCTTACATGTAATTTTTAACATCAAGGACCCTACGTACGTTGACGTTGACATCACAATGCCAATTGAAAATTGGACAAATCCAGCGATCGAGAAATCCTGTATACTTAGTGTATATAATGTCAATTGAAACTGTAAAAAAATTCCGACAAAAAAACACCTGCACCTCGACGGCGGCCTCTTTGTTTACGCTGGTGTGTCCTTTGTCGGAATTTTTTATGCAGTTTCAATTGAGATTATAAACACTATAGGTACCTACTCGTACTCCTGTAAACAACAAGACAAAACACATAGATGTTCGCAGGGTGGACCAAACATATTCAGGGAAAAGTGTTCTATGTATCTGCTAAAAGTTTCGCCTAATTTTTCACAAACAAATTAACCATTATCAATAAAAAATATGTAGGTATGTAACATATAATTATAATATCAGATTGTTTAAAATACAATCCAACGGTACAAAAGGCATTGCTAGAGGGTCTCAGTGTAATAATTACGCTTCAGAAAGTACCTATTTCCTTTCACTTATTTCGTGAAGATAAGACACTGTGTTGAAGAAGATAAATGCTTTAAAAAATGGAAAAAGACTAAAAAACATTACTCCCTCTATGTTAGTCTGCAGTCAATATTTTGTGGATAATGATTGTAATAATGGTTTCTTTAATTGGCTTTTGTACGGCCAGAGTACCTATATAAATCAATCAGTAACGAAATTCCCATTTCCCACCGTCGCATCGTGTAGATTTTTAGTGCACATGACCCCGTATACTATAAGCCCGTCTATAGAAAGAAATTATATTGTAGTGACAGTGACCATATATGTAGTATTATATATATGGTAGTGACAGTGCCATGTCTCTTACTTATATACAGGGTGTCCCAAGATAATGTAACACATTTTAAAGGCTTATAGCTTCAAGGCAAAATGAGATAGCGACCAGCGGTTTTCACTGGTGCTCTCAATTTTACAAAAAGTTTTCTTTTGTGATTGGTACTAGTTTGTTTTACTTCTACAGGTGCTTGAAACAAATTTCCACTTTTTAATTCAAAATTGTGATCATTTTTTTAAATGAAACACCCCGTAGATTATATTACAATTCGATAGAGACACTTTTCCTCTTTTCAAAAATGTATAGTTTCATAGAGTTAGGTATACCAAAAAATAAAGGAGTTATTTCAATTTACACACCAGCCCTTTTCAGTTAGCCCATAATTTTTTTGGAAGATCGCATTTTATTTTTTTTTACATTGCCAGTACAGAATGCAAGGCAAAAATCTCATTTTGCCTTGAAGTTATAAGCCTTTAAAATTTGTCACATTATTTTGGGACACCCTGCGTATTTTATGGTGCCATGCCACAATGCTAGCGACTAACCACTTTTACTATACGTTGCCCAACCATAATAGGTATTTGACTAGGTGTATTCAGTGACTACACAGGTGTATTTTTATTATGTTTGCTGTTGTTTAATTTGTTTTATTCACATTTTTAATTCATTTCATATTTAATTCACAAACTAGTCGTATGTAATTAGTAGTTATCATACACCGATTTAAACCCAATCCAAGGTCATCCATCACTAGGTGCCATCAGGAGCTAACTTCAGGCTAGAATCTCAGGATAGAACATGAGGGTAAGAGGTTATGGGGATGATGTCCACGTATGGGGTCCGTGGGTGGATGTTGGAGGCCAGTGGTGGTGCAAGAATCATGTGGGGAGCTGGGGGTTGTGAAGTTAGCTACGGGGATGGTGTCCATCATCAGCAGGTGTCATTCAGAGGGTGGTGCGGGTGAAGGAGGGTGGTGCTGGTGAAGGAGGGTGGATGTGGATGTTGTGTGCGCGCGCTGAAGAATAAAGATGGCGTCTAGCAGTTGTTAGGTAATAATGAATAATTAAAAATATTATTTATAATTAAGAATGATAGGTATGTACCTGCTTCTCGCGAGTTGATTTCGGGTGGTGATTAATGATATGTAATTAAGATATTAATATGATTGATGTAATTTAATATTGGAAAAGTATGTAGAAAAAATAAAGCTGATTGGTGGAATTCATAAAAAAATAGGAATGGATGTCTTCGGGGAGCTGTAGGGGGGATGTTGTACTTTGATTTATGTGAAAAAATTGGTCGCTTGATATTTGTGTGCGAGGAATAAACGTTTAGCATATATAGGTACCTATATAAAACTTGTCGAGACAGGCATTACGCGCATCCGACTAAAAACATATTGCACAACACACATTTCCTTCTATTGAATTTAACTACCTAGAATAGCGGTTTGAATCGAATGTCAGATTCTAAATACAGTAATAAATTAATACATAAATGGGTCGGCATTGTCCTCTGTCGGCAATGATACAAAGGAAATTTTTGTTGATATAAATAAATATACTGATTTCCGTCAATGATTACTCATATTATTTTAAAGCATATTGCACATTTCTTTAGATAAACATTTTTGATTTCTGTGAATAAATAGTGATGTAGTCACGTACGCTGCTAAATGTGTGAGAAAGTAATTTTTGCATAGTAAGCTGTGCCAGACATTATAAAATAAGAGATCAGTCCGTCTGGTAATCATTCCACTTCTAAATTTCGAATAGTGAACATCAAACAAATTACAATGGCATTTAATAAAATCAATAAAGAAGCTTTTGTAAAACCATTTATTAAAATCTACTATATGGAAGTAGATAAAAAGTATAAAATTGAAGATATTGAAATTTATCAAAGCCAGTTTGGCCCAAGAGTGTTAGTTACACTGGATGAGGGTAAAGTAAGTTTACCTGAAAGATATATAAGAATAATTTCCGAGGCTGATATTTTGGAAATAAAGAAGATTATTCTGGAGAAACCGATATATCTGGTTAGCAAGGGTGCTGTAGGAACCACTACTAATCTAGAATTCGTAGAGTGAATAATATTATGGATTCTACCACATGTTATATGAAGAGGTTAAATAAATTTATTTTAAATATACAAAAGTTGAAGCAAGATCTTCAGTATATTGAAGTATTAAGAAAAATACAGAATGTTAACATTTGTGATGGATCCAGTTCAAGCTTGCAGAAAAAAAGTTAGTTTCAACGAACAGGTTAGAGTCCATTATATCAACCATTGGACTTATGCTCACCGAACTGCTAGAAATGGAAGTTGCTGGATGCAGGATGCTGTAGATCGAGCTCGGTTTAAGTGTAAAATATTAAATTTTAATTCAATATTGGAACCCATACTTATACATAAATGTAATTTAATTTCAGAAAAATAACCTCTTCTTATATACCAATATGTTTTTATATACCAATATGTTTTTATATATGATATGATAAAATAAAATAATTATTAAATAATCTTCTTTATTTCTTTACCCTTATTCCCAATTAATTAATATAAAAAATAATTAAAAACAAATTTCAGATATATAATATTTTTATTTAACAAAATAATTACAGTGATATATTAATAATAATAATAATAATAATACATAATAGTACTTATAAAATATATTAAGCAATATGACTTTTATCAATCCAACTGTTGTGAGAACTGTCAAATCCAAGCCATTTTACGAAAACCTTGTCCCCCTTCCTTCTCAACACCTTTTCCACGAGATATACATCTGGATGTTTGACTTTCTGTAGCTCTTCAGTGTAGAAGCCACCTTTTATGTCTTGACCTTGAGCATCTTTCAGTAAGTATGTGGGAGGGTCTGTATATTTGACTTTAGATATGGTGAATATTTCATTGGACCAATTAGGAGTATATCCCTTATCAAATACACCCCTGTATTTACTAATGCGAACTCGATCTCCTATTCTAAATTTAGACATGTGTGAGAAAGAAACAGTAGGATAGCTGTATGAGGCTTTTAATATTCTCTTTTCATTACTCTTATTTACATTTATAGGTTTCATACCTATAGTACGATGTTTACGATTATTATATTTTTCTACAATATTTTGTAGTAAATCATGCCATCGAAAAGTACCGTTAAGACTGAACTGCTTATATAACATATTCTTTAATGTTCTATTTACACGCTCAGCAATCGAGCATTTTTTAATGCTATATGCAGAGTAGTGATTAATATTATATTTTTTCATTAATTGTTGAAATTTGAGGTTGTAAAATTCACGTCCCATATCAGTTTGTAAGTGTACAGGGATACGTCTATCTTTATTTAGAATCCTTTCCATAGCACTCGTAACCGCCTCCCCTGATTTATCCTTAAGAGGCTCCGCCCACACGTACTTTGAGAAGGTATCAATCACCACGAGAATATATCGATAATTTTTATTTAAACTAGCGTATGGAATCATTTCTACTAAATCAGCTTGAAATAATTCATCTAAAGCCCTAATGACAACTTTTCTTCTATTGAAATTAATACGAGCTGATTTGTGAAGTTCATTCACGATATCTTTCTTTACAGCAGACATGTTTACACTTAGTCGGACGTATCTATACTAAACAATTAATCACGTGGTTCGATTATTTTAGCCTCGATGAGTTCCTCTATAATACTGTTAATCTCATTCGTATGATTTGTATTTCCTGCATTCTGAGAAGCTATTAAAAGCCTAAGCCGATCAACAAGTTCGTTTGGGTCATCCCAGTACATGTAATCGATAGCATTATTATTGACTTGCATCATCATACCGCGACCCACGTTCCCATGAGAATATTTAACTCGAGGACCTCGAGCAATGTGTTTAATTATATATTTATATTTCCAGCTCCTATTACCGGAAACTTGATTATCTGGATTGTACATTTTCTTATGAGCACTGGTACTTTTTACTATATCAATATAATTCTTTTTATCATCTTCATTATAATTGCGAGAATATTTTTTAAATAATAATTCATAGAGACCCGTGGTACCCTCGTACTCATTATCATTTATTATCAAATTATTACCGTTAAATTGGATTGAAGAATTCCCCACATAGAACTTGTCCTCATCAGGGTTATACCTAACCCCATATTTTAAATCATATTTGTTTTTAGTGTCATGTATCAATCCCTCGATATATGTTTTAGGTAATTCGCTAAATTTAGATAAATAAGCATCATCAGGTCTCTCACTAATATTAGAATCAGTATCATAATTATCATTATCATAGTCATTATTGGAGAAAGTATCGTTTTCACTCTGTTTAATCACCCTGAGCTCATCTTTTGGTTTGATTTTTCGCTCAAATTTTACATTTCTCTTTTTATCAACGAAATCATCATCATCATCGTCATCATTTACTTTTCGATTAATACGTTTAGCTATCGAACGCAGAGGTGTCGTAATAGGTGCAAAGGACTTTTCTATAAACAGATCTTTCCGCTTAAGAGACTCCAACTTGCGTTTGATGGCTTTTCGAGCCTCGATAATTTTACTAGTGGTTTTATTATCAGCGTTCATAGTAAAAAACTAGAGGTGTATTTTTTGCGGACGTTAAGCACAAACGGCTAATTGACAACTGACAGGTAACTGTTCAATTCACAGGTATATATATTCATCGAACCCCTTTCTATAACGGCCGTCTGTAATATCACTGTCCTTGTCTATCACTAAGAATCCATATCTGTCTTTCCAGCACTGAGAGCACATGAACTTGAATGTATTAAAATCCATATCGGTGTTGACGTGATCAGAATAAACATGTCTGAGATTCATGTCATCTTGCTTGAATAAAATCAATAGGTTAGCGTTATCTCTGATTAAATGCTTCGGAATGTGACTGTAAGTCTGACAGAGATAGAAACTATCCACTTGTTTATGTCTTCCCATGCTGAAGTATTCACGTATCGGGCTCTGGTTATCGCAAGCCACATCATCGAAAATAAATACTGAATTGGTTTTAGCGTTGGCAGGAGGTATTACTTTATCGCTATCCTTGAACTGATAGTATCCCACGAGTGAGTCAAGCACTTTTCTCAGATACTCGTATTTCGGCTGGTACAAAGACTTTGAATATACATAAACATTCATGAAACGTAAACCATTAGGATGAGTCAGCAGGCCTATCATTATGTTTGTTTTGCCACAGTTCGAGGGACCACAAATAATACATCTTATAGTGGTTGGTAATAATGAGCCGTGACGATGTTCCACTTTAGCACTAGCGTCATGGAAATCAATATTTTCGATTTTCAAACCCTCTCCTGCTCTTACAAACTTCATCTTGATACTGTAACAGAGACGGATAGATGTGCTGTATTTATACCTCTCAATCAGTTTAATGGAACTGGTACACATTGCTGGATACGTTTGGTGGATACAGAGCGGTTTTTTAAAACCGGTCAAACCGGTATCTGACAACCGCTCGAACCGCTAAAACCGCTCACGAAAAACCGCTCGAAAACCGCTTTAAACCGCTTTTTAAACCGCTATAACCGCTCAAACCGGTTAGAGCGGTTAGAGCGGTTTAAAAAGCGGTTTAAAGCGGTTTTCGAGCGGTTCTGCGATAGCGGTTTAAGCGGTTCGACCGGTTTTCGAGCGGTTTTTCGTGAGCGGTTTGAGCGGTTCTACCGGTTCTCAGATACCGGTTTGAGCGGTTCTACCGGTTCTCAGATACCGGTTTTAGCGGTTCGACCGGTTCTAGGATACCAGTTTGAGTGGTTGCACCGGATATATCCGATGTCTCTGGTATCCAGGACAATCACCTATAAATAGACCTCTCGAAGATTACACCCTTCAGTCGTCTTCAGGGCACCGTAGGGGTAACATGGCTCTAAACTCTCTGATTAATAAGTTACCGTTTGAAGCTCATATCCCAGGTTATCGTTTCTGCGGACCGGGTACGAAATTATCCAAGAGATTAGCCAGAGGTGATCGTGGAATTAATGCTTTAGACGAAGCTTGTAAAAATCACGACATCAAATACAGTAAAGTACTAGACGCGACTTCAAGACACGTGGCAGATAACGAATTGGCTCACAAAGCTCTTCAACGAGTATTCGCGAAGGATTCCTCATTGTCTGAGAGAGCTGCTGCAGCCGGTGTAGCTGGCATTATGAAGGCTAAAGTTAAATTGGGTTTGGGATGTTCAAAATCAAATAAGAGCTCCAATAGAAAGAGTAAAAAGAAGGGTGGATCGTTAACTTTCCGTAATATATCCAGTAAAATTCGTAAAGTGGTCAAGAGGGCTCCTACAGTCGACGAGGCCATCAAAAGAGCCGTTCGTGTGGCGGATCGAGTGAAGCGTGATAAAAAATCCATTTCACCTCCCAAAGCTCGCATTATACCCATTCCGAAGACAGGAGGCATCCTTCCTCTAATACCGATATTCGCGGGACTTAGCGCGCTCGGTGCTCTGACCGGAGGAGCTGCAGCTATCGCGAGGGCAGTTAACAATTCTAGGGATGCCGCCACTCAACTCAAAGAATCCCAACGTCATAATCAAACTATGGAATCCATAGCGCTCGGTAAAGGACTCTACCTCCGTCCGTACAGAAAGGGACTCGGACTCTATTTACACAACCACAATCAACATAATAAAAGCAAAAAATGACTAACAGTGGATTTACCGAATCGAGCACTCACCGATCAAGATCTACGTAATTATGCTGTTGATGTGTTGAAAATACCTAATTTCCGGGGAATTTTCATGCGCGATCGTCTACCTAAACGTGTACATAAAAACGAATGTGGAATCGTGAACTTGGACAGTGACTCTGGTAGTGGAACTCATTGGACAGCTTATTGTAAAAAGGGCTCAAATGCCATCTATTATGACAGTTTCGGTAATTTAAGACCCCCTACAGAACTGATAAAGTATTTAAATTGTTCCATTAAGTACAATCATACTCAATATCAGACTTTTGATACGGTAAATTGTGGTCATCTGTGTTTGAAATTCCTATATAATCAGACTGCACGCAGTTAGTCACATTCATTCTGCGAACTGATTGTGTAAAGTAAACATGTCGTATACATTCACTTTGTCTGAACGATCATCCGTTCTAAACGCGCATTTCTGCCCACCCATTGATCTTGAACCGTCAGCTGATTACTCACTCGGTCTGATAAATTTCGATGCTTACAATTCCATACCTAACATTGACTCTTCTAATAATCGATTTTATTATGATGACGATGATAAATTTATAGAGATTCCAGAAGGTTCATATGAAATTGAAGATATAAATAAATATATAAAAGACTATTTTCTTGCCTCTCACATTAATGACACATACATCTCCATAATATCTAATAAAAACACTTTAAAGTGTGAGGTTAAATCAAATAAACGGATTAATTTCAGTCCACCCGATAGTATCGGTAGCTTGTTGGGATTTACAAGTCGAGAACTGAAACCTCTAGCACGTCACATATCAGACTCTCCCGCTAGAATTCAAAAAGTAAACTCCATATGTATCGAGTGTAATCTTGTGACAGGTAGCTACATGAATCATAGACAGGTTCACATAATTCACGAATTTTTCCCGACTGTGTCTCCGGGCTATAAAATAGTGGAATCTCCTGCTAACGTGATTTATTTGCCTGTCAACAAGCGTAGCATAGACAGCCTAACAGTTAAAATAGTGGATCAGGACGGTGATCTGGTCAATTTCCGTGGAGAAGTCGTGACGATAAGACTACACCTGAAGAGAAATGGTTCTTAGATTTAACAAAAAGTATATAAAGGGTGCAGGAGTCCGTCATCCCCTCAGTTCATCTGTAACCTTCAAACCGTTAACAGTGCAAAATCGTAAATTTCTCTTGAATCTCGGTTATAAATTGCATAGCAGTCAACTTCGTAGTAGTAATGAATTCTAATGGTATTTTGAACGTGTTGGAGAAGCCTCAGTCAGATATCTCCATAGTCAATTTCGAGAAACATACTCACAACCCGTATGCAGCATCAAATTTAGGAAATAACGATGAAATTAGGATCCCTATTCAACAACAGAACGCGTATACGGCGCCTTATTTCAGTACGTTATATATTCGAGGTCGATTATGTAAAGCTGATGGTACAGTGTCGGAGACGGCTGTCTTCGATAAAATGGGTGTTTGCTTTTGTTCGACGAGATACGATACGAAATGAATGGTATAACAGTGGACCGATCTAGAAATCCTGGACTCACTACTCTTATGAAGGGATATGTGTCCTTTAATAAAAATGAGGTCACCCGCTTGGAGAATGCCGGTTGGACTGATGAACATATGGTTAATCAAAATGGTTACTTTGACGTGTGCATACCTTTGAAAATTTGTTTGGGGTTCGCTGAGGACTTTCAAAAAATAGTAGTAAATTTACGTCAAGAATTGGTTCTTATTCGAAGTAGTACTGATTTAAACGCTATTGTAAATAACGCAGCTGATAATGAAGTCGTTAAAGTAGAACTGGAGTCGGTACAATGGAGGGTACCGCACGTGACTGTAGCCGATGTCGAGCGTCTAAAATTAATGAAATACTTGGAAAAAAATATGGAATTAGCAGTACCGTTTAGGAGCTGGGAACTACACGAGTTTCCATTGTTACCCGAAACTCAGACGCATGCGTGGACTATTAAGACCTCGTCACAACTGGAGAAACCGCGATTTATTATTTTCGGGTTCCACGTGGACCGTAAAAATAAAGCATCCAAACGCATGAGCGAATTCGATCACTGTAATCTGACTAATTTCAGAGTTTTTCTAAATTCCGAGTCGTATCCCTACGATAACCTAAATGTTAATTTTGATAAGAATTTTTATGCCAACCTGTATGATATGTACGTTCAATTTCAAGAATCTTATTATCAGAAATTAAGTGAGCCCTTGATTTCCCCTTATAATTTCAAAACGAGCGTGCCCCTAGTAGTAGTCGACTGCTCTTTTCAGAATGAGGTTGTGAAATCCGGAGCAGTTGACATTAGATTGGAATTTAGTACTAATAAATCTATTCCAAAAGATACTGCAGCCTATTGTCTTATAATTCACGACCGCATAATTTACTATAATGCTCTAACTAGCATCGTTCGGCCATTCTAATTTCACTAATCAGTATGTACATAATAGACATTCAGGGTTTCCAGTACAAAAAAGAACTAAATTTCATATGTAAAGAAATTTCTATTTTCAATATTGATGAGAAGTCTTGCGTACACAAGATTGTCTACCCTCCTACGCAATACGTGTACAAGCTGTTTAATAAAAATATTAAGCAACAAATCAGGTGGACCACTAAAAATTTGCATGGTCTGCTATGGGAAACCTCCTATGATGCTATCTCTTACAAGGATCTGGGTCAGTTTATACGAGATCATGTGACATATGAGGATGAAGATGTCCTCGTCAAGGGTGTGGAGAAGCAGCAATGGCTCCAATCATATTTACCAAATAATAATATTATAGATTTACATTCATATGGCTGTTGCAGTGTTAAAGATTTAATGTTAGCCAATAATGAATTCCACTGTGGGAAACATATGTATAATAACTTACGTTGCACTAAGCAAATTGTTTATTCCATATATAAATGGTTCTTTATCAATAGAGATAAGTTTTAAATGTATGTTTATTTTTTCTTATATTCAATAAACGAAGTTATGCTGAATACGAGCGTTTCATTTCATGGTTGCGAGGTGGGAGAGAGAGGTGGGTAGTGGGGCGATTGTGTGCGCGATGAGAGAGCTGCTGAACTGTTTAGTTCCAGTCACTTGTTATTTGATATTCTGAATGCAAAGATGCATAGAATCATAACTCTAGAAGAACTTAAACGAGGGGAACTGTGTACATGCAAAATGTGCACGGTTCCCCAATGGGTTTGGGAGAAACTAAATATCAAAACAGAAGAGCTCCCATCCCTGATCCCTATTATCGATATAAAAAGAGGTAATTTTATTTAATTTTTACATTAATAACAGTAATTATATGGATTTGTCTCTCATTGTTACAGATAGGAATCTTTATGAGCAATTTATAATTGCTCATAAATCAAGGACAAATGATGATGATGACATAAAATAAATTGTATATATGTATATATATTTTTTATAATAAAATTTTGTTATATATTGTATATAATTTTTTAATAAAATATTAAAAAGAAAAAACAATAAAATTTAAAAAATAACACTCAATAAACACTCTGTTCTATTAACATTGACAGAGATGGGCGCTACCATTACATTAATTTAGTAATGTGTTGGCAGCCCTGATTTTATTTACTATGGTAGAATCGTACACTGATTCACTATAATGTCATCTGTCATTTTTTAATATTGGTAACACTGGTAACCTTAATCACTAGTTGTGTGTGAGTAATATCATATATCTTTATTATTTTTTGATAACAGTATTTCAGTCTATAGCTGAATAATGATAAATTACTAATATATCAAACACACAATAATTTTAAGCACTGATATATTTTATTTTATTTTTATAGTGGGATGTGAGAAAATGAAATAAAAACACATAATTAAGTTTAATTAATTTTATTAATAATAATATATTTAATATTACAATAATTATATACATATATATATTTTACAAAAAATGTCTATTTACAATTTCTAATGTTTTACGATAGTCTTCGAGAGTGGTGCTAGGCCATTTGCCGCTGTCTGGACCCTCTGTCCAACCAACTCGTAGACCAGATTGACCTTTGGATATATTATCATCTATCCAATTAATTAGCTGTCTATGCGTTTCGTTTAATTTTATATCTAATTTGAATGATAAATTGTTCCGATTCATTACTCTATACAAAATTTCTAGAAACTCATTCTGAGTAAAATAAATAGCCTCACAAACGGCTTTCTCTATTGACCAATAAATATCATGATAATTAATAAAAATATTATTACCCGGAAACCACTTTGTATAGCGATCTATTAAAGAGGGATCTTCCCCATTTACAAGTAATTTTTCTAGAAAATGTTTATAATAAGAGTTTATCAGCGGAAAATGATCTTTAATATATTGACTTAACATGTCCAGACTAAGTGTGAAAACATATTCCTTTTGGAAAATATCTTGCAACTGTTCGATAAATATGTCACATTGAAGTTTTTTATTAAAAATTTGCTTCATCAGTTCGAAATTGTGTTTATTCCTTAAAGCCAACCAGTATATGATTTTATTAGGTATAACAATTTTTTCTAAAATTTTGTTAATTAACGGATAATCATTGGCATCGATTGCTTTTATTAGGAAATCTACATATATTTCTTGAGTACCGTTTAGAAGCTTATAATTCAATTTTCGTTCAAGAGAGCACATTTTACCGATTCTATGACCGAAAAGAGAATGAAGTAAAGCAGATATTGAGCTGTTATTTATTCTGAACTCGATGATGACATCATCTGACTAGTTGAAACTTGTTGGAAATTGTATCCCCACGGCTTGGTGTCTGTGTTTACATAATTAATTATTCGCTTATCATCGTACGGACTCAAGGCTAACTTATTCTGTTTGATGGTATAAATAGTGTGTTTTTTAGATCTTATAAGGCGCTGTTCTTTAGTTAACGTATTTTGATTGAATAAGCAGTTTTTAAAATCATTAAAAGTTATCTGTTTCACTGCAGACCGAGTTAGACCTTTGACGCGTTTAGTATCCGGTTTACTGTCGACTTTATACGTGTACATCTTTGCTCGTAGACCTACGAATTCCGTAACAATTTTACCATTATTTTCATCTTTCATAAGACCTAAAACCTTTTTGTTTACGCGAGGCATACCATAGATATTATCTTCAGGATAGTCCGAAGTGTCGAACAGATGGATATCCTTTTTCATGAATTCATAAATATCGGAGATCTGGTATATTAAACTGTCAGTGTCAGTATAGAGTAACTTAGCATTTTCACCTAGCTGACTTTTAATGTAATCATAATGAAAGTCGTAAAGAATGTTTTTAGAAAGGTCCAGTATAGAAAAGCCTACATAAATGGGTTTATTGAATTTAATTTTTAGACGGTCCATTTCGATGATTACCATGTCCTCATCGAAAATAGTTAAACTGTGAAAATTAGGTTTAGCTATAAGAGCTCTAGCACCAAATCTGCCTGTCCAAGATGTCGAAAGTATGATGTCTTTATGTTTGCGTACATTCTCCAATGTCTTACCGTACACAGCGTTGTTCATTAGTTTGTAAAAGTTTTTCTCAAATTCGTTAGTAGCCAATTGTCGTAAATTTGTGTTTAAGTCAATGTATTTTTTCAACCAGGCAGATTGATTGAATTTTAAAATTTTGTGAACCGCGGTAATTTTGAGACCCCTTTCCAAACACTTTTTCAAATTTCTATAGTGAATAACGTAGTTTGATTTCGGGAATAAAGTTGTCATTAATTTTGAATGTTTACCGCCGGGAGGAACCATCTGTTCTGGACACATCGGAAGATCCATATGTAAAGTATGCAGCTCGGTGGGATATAAAATGTTAAGTTCAAATATATAACCTATATCGGAATCATCCGGGATATTTTGTACATCTAAATGGTAAAATTGTTCTGGAGGTACCCATTCGAAGCCGTGGGTGGGTAGGTGAAAAGACATAGCAGTCCCGTACAAGTTGTTTACGTCAAAATATATAATATATTGATCTCTTTCGTCGGGATTGTATGCCTCGCCCATGTACTTATTATTGGCCTTTGAATACCGATTAGACACTTGTGCCACTCCGCCTCTGATACCTTTTTCGATCAGTAGAATTTTGTCGATATCGGTGAGAAGTTCTAAAGACTGGTTTGTTAGCTTTAACATGGCATCGAAAGCCAAACCCGGTGACGTGTAATAGTGGAGGGGATCTAAACCATATGTATTTATGCAATTTTCACGGAAACTTTCGAAAATATCTGCCAAAAGTAAAACGTCCGTTTTCAAATACAAGTCCGAATATTGCCCGAGTGTTTCAATGTTAAATTTATTCCAAACTTGACATGCGCGCGCATAGTCCTCATCAGAAATGTGTTCGTCAGTCAGTTTACTGTAAAAGTCGTCTTTAGTCGGTAGAGTAGTGTCGTTTAGTTTGTCCCAAGAATTTAGATAGTCATAAGGGAAAACACCTTTCCTTGTCAATAAATGAAATTCCTCATCGTTAGTGCATTGGGATTTAGTGATTCGTTTCTGACTATCGTCGAGATATGAGGCCAATTTCTCGATTTTATCTGTCATGAATCGAAACGAATCAATAAATCGTAGTTTAATTTTGGTATCTTTAACTTGCTTGGTGAAGGAAATGTATTTTTCCTTATTTATCGGTAACAATGAAATTTTGCCCTCGAATAACGTGGCTAAATTACGTAATACTATGTGCCCGTCGTACCCTGATAAGCAATGAAAAACAACCGGAATCACGTGACTATCCGTATAATTTATGTTACAATTTTGATGCGCGGCCCCTCTATAATACCCGGTTAAATGATCATGGTCCGCCACCTTAATGTCCGTCTCGGAAAATACCTTCTCACATATATGACAAACCGGCGCGTGTTCAAATTCATATTTCTGCGGAGCAGTGAAAGGTTCCATAGATTTAGGTTGCGCGATAATTTGGTTAACTTCGTCGGAAATATGTTCAAGTTCGCGTACAAACCATTCCACACAATCTTTACCCCGATATAGTTTAAAACGCGAGAGTGTATCATTATACGAACATTTCAAATAAAATGCCACACTAAAAGCAATATGTTTCTGTAAATTTTGAGTATTTAAATTTAGCTTATTTTCATCCTGACAGTCTTCCAAAATACATTCGAAATCAGCATAGACGGCGAATGGTACGCGTTCCTTAAATCTGTAATTTTTAAATTTCAACCACTTTTCGTCCTCACCCGGTAACTCAATTTTACACGTATTTGTTTCAGAATTACAATATGTAGCATGTTTATCTAAAAGTTCCTGTTTACCGAAATGATTAAGGCAACGATTGCAAATAAAATTTTTATGCCCATACGATGATAACTGTTTTGATAATAAACGTGACATATCTTTTATCCAAGCGAAGTGGTACAGTTGTTGTGTATCGGTATCCATAGGCGTATCACCGTTACCTACCGCGTTGGAATTCGTAGGCACCATTAAAAGGTTCACGACACGTTCATATTTACTTTTACTTAAACATACCGGAAGAACTTCTTTTTTATCAACTGTGTACACGTTTATGGAAATTTCATTTAACCGTTCAAATTTTTTAATACTTTTTAGTTTTATTGGATACTCTATTCCGCAATCAAATTTTAAAACATCGCTAAAGTGAGGATATGAATAAATTCTATCTGGATGTTTCTCAACAGGATATAAACAACTCACTATTGCCCATAGAAAACAATATTCGTCATTATTTTTAACGTTAACTACACATCTTTTGGCTTTAATAAATTTTGGCATATCAGTGTAAGTTGACAGACCGACGGTTATAGGCGAATAATTATTTATGTTTACTCGAATACCTATAATTTCCAACAATGTCCAACCCGAATCCTTTTGTTCGAAATCTTCAAGATTTTGTAATATCTGCTCCACAACATTTTCTTTCCACCACTTTTTTAAATTTGTATTTAAATCGATCTCTTTATTTTTAGTAGCAAACGATTTTATTTCAACTTGCCTGTCTTGAGGTTTCATGAAATTACCCTCGAAAATAACGTTTACTTTAATTAATGTTTTCTGTAAAATTTTATTAACTTTAATGGAGAAGCTTCTAAACGATTTTTCAAGAAATATTTTCGGGTCTTTAAAATGAATATTCAATATCACCCCAGAACGTACCCTTTTTGAAAAGCAGGATTCCAAATCTTGCCAAATTAAATGTTTGCGTTTGATTGGCTTTAAGGAACCACCCGATACTTTATTTAATAATTTTAATTGTTTTAATTGTTCGCGATAATATTTTAATATTGCCAAATTATTCTCCAAACGGAATATATTTTCACTTTTATTATTAGTATGAATTTTATTTTTTATTGCCCGGTTTAATAATTTAATATTTTTATTAATTATTTTTATATGTTTATCACATTCATCATCTGTTTTTAGTAACGTTAAAGATTTTTTGGTTAGAGCAATGATATCAGAACTAATTTTAGAAACGGTCTCGGAGAGCGACATTATTTCAAATTAAAATAGATACACTCTGCGATCACGAGACACACACACGATAAAATAGATGCGTTTACTACGAGAGCAAAGACAGCTAATGAGATTTTAATGTCAGCTTCTTCCTTTTATAGCCTCGGATTCCTAGAGTCAACGTTAATGATCAGGCTACTGGAAATTGACCAATCACGTGAGAGCATCTGCAATCAGGCTACCGTAATTGACCAATCACGTGAGAGCATCTTGTCGGTGTGTAATTCCGTGAGAAAGGAAACGGCGTCTAACAGTTTTTAAAATTAATAACATAAACATATTTCATTATATCAACAAAAATTTCCTTTGAACCAATGCCGCCTCATATAAAATTCCTGGAAATTAAATAACTAAGAAATTATGATACCGGAAATCTAAACATCAATGAGGAAGCGAGAAATGACTCATAATGTAAACAATTATTCATCATGGATCCTCTCATGAACTTCCTGGAATCGAACTATCTAAAAAAAAATTATGATGGTAGAAAGGCCTCGTGAATTATACAATTTGTTCGTGTTTTCCATTTAAACCAATGCATATTATACATTTCCTGCTGGGTGGCTACATTTTCCCATATAAAACCATACAAAACGAAACACAACTAATAATACCTACTCCTTATGAAATACTGTCCACTTAAAATATATCGCTCTGTATGTAATAAGTTATTTTAATATACTACATTCATATGGTAAAAACAAAACGTACGTTTTTATCTCCCATAAATATATATAAGCATTGCATGAAAGAGAATGCATAATCAGCATAAATTAGATTATATTTTATTTTATAAACAAACAAGGTATTTTATCATTGCCGACAGAGGACAATGCCGACAAATTTATGTATTAATTTATTACTGTATTTAGAATATGACATTCGATTGAAACCGCTATTCTAGGTAGTTAAATTCAATAGAAGGAAATGTGTGTTGTGCAATATGTTTTTAGTCGGATGCGCGTAATGCCTGTCTCGACAAGTTTTATATAGGTACCTATATATGCTAAACGTTTATTCCTCGCACACAAATATCAAGCGACCAATTTTTTCACATAAATCAAAGTACAACATCCCCCCTACAGCTCCCCGAAGACATCCATTCCTATTTTTTTATGAATTCCACCAATCAGCTTTATTTTTTCTACATACTTTTCCAATATTAAATTACATCAATCATATTAATATCTTAATTACATATCATTAATCACCACCCGAAATCAACTCGCGAGAAGCAGGTACATACCTATCATTCTTAATTATAAATAATATTTTTAATTATTCATTATTACCTAACAACTGCTAGACGCCATCTTTATTCTTCAGCGCGCGCACACAACATCCACATCCACCCTCCTTCACCAGCACCACCCTCCTTCACCCGCACCACCCTCTGAATGACACCTGCTGATGATGGACACCATCCCCGTAGCTAACTTCACAACCCCCAGCTCCCCACATGATTCTTGCACCACCACTGGCCTCCAACATCCACCCACGGACCCCATACGTGGACATCATCCCCATAACCTCTTACCCTCATGTTCTATCCTGAGATTCTAGCCTGAAGTTAGCTCCTGATGGCACCTAGTGATGGATGACCTTGGATTGGGTTTAAATCGGTGTATGATAACTACTGTAATTATTAAAAAATAAAATTGGTTATACCTATTTACCTATATTTATAGTTTGACACCTAGTGTCCGTCATGTCTTCGACAACTTCATTTATAAATATGCTCTGTTCGAGATAAGAGGTGTTTTAAAATGTAGCTGACACAATTCATTCATAATTTAGCGGAATTTTCTTACTGATTAATTTATGTCCTTGAATTAATGTACTGTGGGCTTCCGCCAAACATGTGAGTTATCGTAGCGCCATCTATCAAAACCGATAATAAGCTAACAGAAAAATAATTTCTGCTAAACACAAAGATCAGTTAAATAATTGGCTGAAAGCAAATGTCGAGTCTAATGTGTTATTGGAAACCTATTACATCGTATTTGAAACGAAATAAATATTTTACGCAAGAATGTTATGAAAAGATACTGTCAAATCAGATATAATATTCTTTGCAAATCAGTGATGGTTTAAGGTAAACGTTGGTTTGGCGTTGATTCTTCTATTTATTTTTATTTTTCTCTGTATTGCAAGTTCCTACCAGTTCCTACTTTAGGTTGGTAAAAATTAAAATATTCTTACCGGAGTAAGTATGTGCGATGAAGATGAACCCATATAAATGAAACATTCAGAGCAATTCGTTCATTTGAACGACTCGATCATATTAGTACTATGACCTGGTCATTCTATCCAATCTCTATTCAAATGAACGGCTTGCTCTGAATGGCTCATGAAACGGCTTGCTCTGATGGGTAGTTCGCGAACGAACGAGTTAAGACGAACTATTCTTTGTAGGGAACTAAATGAACTAGTTCGCTGATCTAAAACAAAGTAGTTCGCGCGAACTACTTCTTAATACCAGCGATAAGCTTGGTAACCAACGCAATACCTAATACCTGGACCGGCGATATGTTTACTTGGCCGAAATCTTGCTACCGCCGGCCGATGCTCCGATGCTAAACGATCGCATGGATACTAATTTTTACCGTGATGTTTACCGACCGACCGATCAATTCCGAATATCTATCTAAAAAGTAGTTCGCGCGAACTAGATTTAAAGACTAGTTCGCTTCGCGCAAGTAGTTCCCAAGAACTAGTTCTCTGAAATGAACTATTATGCCCATCACACTGATGATATGATATGTGCGGGAGTGCCGGCGTAAATCTCTGCGAATCGTTTTTGACAGTTCGAATTAATCGATTCGTTCTTTTTACGGGTATATCTCTTTCCGTCTTTCCTAGGTCCATACTCCATGGCTCCATGTTTTTATGCATGGCTCCATGGTTTAATTTTTAACCTCTAATATAAATTTAAAATATCTTATCATAATGATAAAAAATGTTCTAACAATTTTCCAGACTGTTTCTAATATTCATCTTCGAAATATATCGAGGGGTAATAATTTAATATTTGTATTTATTTCAACTTAATCTTAAATTTTAGTACAATTTAGTACATCTTCGAGCAGAGAAAAATGGGATTTACTAACAGCAGTTTGTATAGAAAGAAAACCTGTAATAACACCACCATTAAGTGACTTGGAGAAAGAGTATAAGCAGTATTTACTAGAAGTAGAATATGAGAGAAGTTTAAAATGTGACCATGAAGTTAAACATGAAGCGGAAATGTAAGTTTTGCTTCTTTGCATATAGACAATAATTAGTAAATGATTTTAGGAAAATTTTACAATCTTTGAAGCAAGGTGACGATATTGATGACGTAGATGTTAATTTAAAACAAACTGCCCAAGATTTTGTAGATGCTTGTACTGAAGAATTTTCAAAATTTCAACCAGCAGATAAGCTCACAGGTTTGTTTTTGGAACATTTATTATTCTATCTTACTGTAGTAAATCACTTTATAAATGTTTATTGTATACTTCAGAGGCAGATAAAAAGGGGGACTTAAAATCTGTTAAAAGGAAGTTAGATAAACATCTGGTACTGGTCACACAACATAAATTTGGGGATAAGAAGTATTTTGTCTTACCTCAAGGGGTTAGGCAGGATGGTGAAACTTTGAGAGAGGTATATATCTACTAAACAACAATTCTAAATTATTAATAATACCTTCAATACTTTTAGACTGCAGAAAGAGTTTTAAAAGAAAACTGTGGTCCAGATATTAAGGCTCAGATATATGGAAATGCACCTTGTGGATTTTATAAATATAAGTATCCCAAGGAAGTTCAGAATAGTAGCCAGACTGTAGGCGCTAAGGTAAAACTACATTTTCGTATTGAAACATTTATTACTATTGTGTATTATGTTTCAGGTATTCTTTTATTTTGCAAGGTATCTTAACGGTCACCTACCTCAGGAAAATGTGGACTATAAATGGCTTGATAGATTAGAGTTATATAAAACTCTCCCTCCTCCATATAGTAGAAGTGTATCACAATTTCTTTTAGATGAATAGCCAATGTATTGAATAAAATCACTATTTGAAATATTTCTGTTTTTATTTGGACATAAAATAATATAAAGTAATATTTAAAACTGACTAATGTGAATGTCTATATAAAGCTGTTTTGTTTGCTACAAAACTAGCTAGTAAAAATATTGTGAAAAGGAAATACTACTCATCTTTGTTCTATATTCAGAGAACTATTATATAATACTTCAATACAAGCTGAACTGAAAGATAAATACAATCGTCCATCAGCATTTATTTGTATAAACCAGGGTATTATAAGTAACATTCATTCTTCTTTAAAGATAGGCAACCAATGCTTAATGTTTGGTGTATGGGTGGTCACATTTTAGACAGCAAATTTTTATAGTTATTTAAGTAGGTACTTTATACATTTCTTCTGACATTCATATCACAGTATACCATTACAGTACATTTATATGGATATTATAGATATAATTGAAATTAATTGATTTGATGTCTTGCATGCATGAGAAGTAAATATAACTAGTAGGTAACTACTACCATTGAGTTTATAAACAATATAAATAAGTTGTAGTTTCTACCTCTTACTTTTACTGACTATATTTGAATAAGCCGAAAGTCTGAATACTCTGAATCATAGAAAATCGTAGTACCTACTATATTTTCAATGGTCTAAATTGCCTTATGAGACTGATAGAGTTGACTGAAACTGCATAGTTATCGTTAACGACCGAAGTTTATCAAGACATAGGCATAAAATATAAGAGATACCTACATAGGTGCGAAGTCTACGAAGTAGGTAGCTGGTAGGTACTTAAGTGTATAGTTTTAGTACTAGCCATCCACATTGTAAACCTATTATTACCCTTGCTTATATAAAATACTATTATTATACATACCATTGTTTAAGCAAAAAGAGTTCAAGTAAATAATATGTTATTGCTTAGGTACCTACCTATATATAATAAAAAAAAATTTAAAAACAATTAAAATTTATCCCCTGTGTATTGTAAACTCCACAAAGTGTACTTTAATTACTCACTTTGTATTATATATACCTTTAATTTTATAAAACAAAAATAAAAAAGTAATGTCAGAAGTGGGATTCGAACCCACGCCCACAGAGTGGACCAGAACGCTCGAAACCTACTAAGTAGGCAAGGTAACCTTGAGTCTGGCGCCTTAGACCGCTCGGCCATCCTGACATATCGGTAGTATTTTTTATTTTGCTAAATAAACACGTCAAATCTATTAATAAATTAATGTGATGAAATATTTATTTTTAAAAATTAATATTTTGATATAATAACTATCATACAAAATTGCATAACTTTTAATTTGATAAAATCCTTTATAAATTCAAACAATTTGGTCAAATACAATTTTTTAAATTTATTAATAAATCAAATTTTTATTATTAATCACGAACAACATTAAAAACATTAATCGTATTGCATGAATATAAGTACTTACTTAATAATATTAAGTACCTACTCTTGGTCCTTCCTTCATTAAAGAATTGTGCGAATCTAAACAGAAACACCAAAAATATCCTTTTTGTGGAAAACCAGGACAGGCTTACCTACAGTTTAGTGGTGCACAGTTGCAATTTCACCATTTCTCATATATACCTAGGTACCCACAAAAAATTAATAAAGTTATCTACTTTCTCAAAAATAAAAAGTTTTTTATTTTATGGTAATACAATACTGATATAAGATAGCACTAAGTTATAGATAAAAAAATATTCTACCAAACAAGAAACATCGACATTTTTTATTTTATAAACAAATGTAGGTACCTAAAGAACTTGTATTGGTGGAATTTATTTTAACTAGGAATGTTAGGTGCCGACAAAGTTTGAAAAAGTAACCTGAGACTTTTATCACGTACCTTTTATAGGTACCTATTTTTATAGGTGTAACAACAGTAGATATTTAATAAAACAGCAGTGTGACACACTTTATAATTGCTATACTTTAATATTATCTTCATTCACAATTTGAAAACCTATTAGGTGCATCGCAAAATAAAATTGCAATTATCGAAATTAAAGGTGCAATAATCAAGAGTTAATTAAGAAATAAAGCAAAAGCTAGCGTGGCGTTGAAACACTATAATATACACAAGTTAGTTCATCTAGCTATATAGAAGATAATTATATCTCACTTAATATCTTTCTTGTATTAATTATAATTAATTAGTATTTGTAATACATTTTGCTTTACCCCAAACAAGGTCTTAATATGCTTGGGCGCATTCAGGGAAACATAGTACTCCAGTGCTTCAGCGCTTTACCGCTTCACGTTCGCTGAATCGACATTTTAAATGCAAGCTTAAAGTGACATAATTTTCAGTAATTCATATTTTGTAATTAATATTAATAATAATTAATATTATCTATAGATATTTTGTGCGTAAACCCATAGACGTAAACCTAAATTATATTAATTTTATCGCTTGATGGAACTATTCAGCGATCCAGCGGGAAAAATATATGCTTTATTGCTTTAATAAAGCGCTGCAGCTATTTGAATAAAGCGCTGAAGCATTGCGGTTCCCTGAATGCGCCCATTAATAGATATAGTTCACTATATCATTAATAGATATAGTTCACTATATCATTAATAGATATAGTTCAGTGGTTAGGTACACATTGAAAACGCAGACAACCACCCCACCTAGGCAGGGCCGTGCCAACCCGGGGTTGCAAGGGGTACGTGGATCCCGGGCGCCACGTTAGAGGAATCGGCAAAAGACACCGTTGGTTAGTAGCAGACGTCAGTCAAGATATATCTCTTTCCCTTTTTTTTACATTTTATTTTTGTCCGTTAGTTAGATCAGATCCCCTTAGCAAATAAGTACTTTCCAAGATCTCAGTTGACTTGTTATAATTTACAGTTTTAACCAAGTTAAAAGGTTTTCTTCACGGTCTATTAGTCGCCGGTCATCACATTTGTCGCGAGTAGCAACAAAACGCCGTTTTTCCTACTCGATTAAAGAATTCCGAGTTAAAAAAAAATTACAAAAACCTAGATATGTCTGATTTGGTTGAGGAATTTGCAAGAAGGAAGGCCCGAAAAATTATTTTTTGAATATTGACGTAAGAAACTAAGTATTTAAATAAAAAGACTATTTAAGTTCTTATTCTTAGCTTTTTTTGTTTTTTAATATTGTAATGTAGGTATTGTAATATTGGATATTGTTGGATTTTTTGTTAATTGCTGTTGTTGTTTTTAGTTAATTGTTGAAGAAAAATACATTTATTTTTATTATTATTAATGTTTATTTATATTTCCATATTTATTTTATCGAATTATGGCTCCATTATTTGGAGATTAACCTAGAATGCTGCTAGGGCGGCGGCAAAAGTTCTGCACTCCGGCGGCAGCTACCCTTGGCGCGGCCCTGCACCTACGTACATAAAGTACACCTAAAGTAAAGTCCATACATTTGTTTTCAAATTTATCTATTTATCGATTTACATATTTTACGTCGACTGGAAATAAATTTGCAAAACCTAAAACCCAATTCAACTCTTTAATTATACATTCAACAAGTCAACTCGGTTTATGGTTTGACGTTTGGCTCCGTCAGGAATTATCGGTCTGCCGAGTTAGCTAGTCCAGTCCCGTGTAAAACGCATTATCAAAAATGGTTTTTAGAAATAGCATACCTATTTGCGACGAGCAGTTAGACATGCAGGCGAAGAAAGAAGACAAGAGGGAAGAGCGCCAGAAGATCCTACCCAGCCTGCAAGGTAGAGCCAGCCCAAAGGAGACCATGAATCGCCCACACCTATCACTTCTGTGATCGGGGTTGGTGAAGGATCAGGTCCACCTCTACGAGGCAGTCCAGGCCTACAGCGATGGGGAGGGTAAACAGCAATAATCGCTCGGTCATGACCCCAAACCATCCTGGGTCATGACCACGGTCAATGGATATTGGTTAATAGCATACTTTACTCTCCCTCAAATATAATTTATACAGGGTGTTGCAATATTCATTAGTCAAAATTTTACAGGTAATTTTTGGCAAAGAATAATGACTTCCTATGAGTACCTATAGATCCGGAAATGTTTCGGTTCTGAGATGTAGGGTGATAAAATATTAACTTGTCTGTGTTTTTCTTATTTGTAATACACATTTTAAAGATAACTAGAAATGGGTAAAATCGCTGTCGCGATTTTCGTTCCCATTTCTAGCCCTGCCGGGGATCCAGGCCTGCGGCCTGGGGTCATCCTTCGGGCGACAAAAGCGTCTAAAATAATATTATTTTTAAGAAAATACATATTAAGAAATTTTGTATCTGGATGTTTTGTATCTATGATGTAACTATACTAAACTTTTCTCGATATTTTGATGAATTGTATGTAATGATTCTATTCTTGATGGTAAAACATCAGAATTTTTTATGTGCTGAAAGTAGAATTTATTTTTCAGTAAACATTTTTATCAATTTTATTAATAGGACCAAAAATATATTGCTGTCATAATTGTAGCAACAAATTAATATTGTAGATATTTACTTTTGTAAGACTGTCAAAATGAAGGAATTAATTCCAAACTAATGGGTGCTTAGTCTATGTTAATACTAATAAATAATTGGAATTAAAAAGGGAAAAAAAAGTTAGCCTCTAGCGTGACTCGTACTCGCAAAATTAGCATTACGAATTTTGGAATCCTACAACTATCCCATTGCGTTACCGATCCTGTTGCCAGAAATTTACCATGAGAGGTTTGAGTATGTAAACTGTAGGTACGTGTCCTAAAAAATAAATTTTTACCGATTTTCTAATTGGAAAAGCATTTCGCTTCAGTATTTTGGTAATCAGAAGTGTTTGGGAGTCAGTACTATCGATTCCGTTAGCAATATCTCTCACAAGAAAATAATGAACATAACCTATCTGAAGTTTAATTAATTTGACAGTTTTCGTGGCAGGTGCTTGTCTCGTTAATGCAATCTCACATCGGCAGATAAAATGAGAAAGAAGTTGAGACGGACGCGACTCGAGATTTTCGAAGACGAAATAGACGTAGATGGAAACGTACGGTCTCGAAAAAAAATCTCAAAGGATTAGAGAAAGGACTGAACTTTCGTGTGAAGCCATTCTCGAGGCCGTAAAAATTAGAAGAGGGCCAAGGGGATCCCGCCAAAAGTCGACGAAAATTTTGCGGTTTTGAAAGGCGTTTAAATTGGGAAAAAGCGTAGGAAACGGGACGAAAATACCCCTACGCATTGGAGAAAGGCCGGGGGCAACCTTTGGTGGCCCGCGGGGATCGTTCCGCGATCGCCCCTCGGAGGAGATAGCTTTGAAACTTTGTGGATTTGGGGACGGAATTTAGGGCGAGACAGAATCGACGCGTTTTAATATACATATATGGATATATGGATTTGTAAAAATTAGGTATGTACCTGTACCCTACGGAATACCCCATTACTATTCTAAAGGATCAACAAGGTAATATTTTTTCATGTAGGAGGGTACTGTTTAGCTGATAATTCAGTGAAACACGACTATCAAATAGACAAGAATTTTCGCAGGTAGAGTGATTTATTCGAAAATGGTACATGAGAGAAATCGAGATCTTTTGGTACCTAATTTGGTACACTACATTTTTGAAAAATTAATTTAAACCTTAATGAGATCAATCATATAATATAAAATTTTTATATTTATCGGAGAAATTTAAATAAAATGTTTCCTTTAGTGCCTCTTATTAAATTCTTCAATCAACAGCTTTACCACGACCACGTATATTATAACAAGGCTTTTTCTGGGTAGTTTCCGCGGGTACATACGAGTACATACATACATACATACGAGTACATACATACATACATACATACATACATACATACATACATACATACATACATACATACACACATACATACATACATACATACATACATACATACATACATACATACATACATACATACATACATACATACATACATACATACATACATACATACATAGTACTCGTATCTCCTTGAACTAAACAATTAAATCAAACACAAATTATAAAAGTACCTAGCATGAAATTTGAATTAATTTGTAATCGAGAGAAAACAAATAAGTACGTAAACCTAGAAAATTTCAACCAACTCAATTAATCTGGAAACTTTAAATCACGGAAATAGTTCCTTAAAGTCAACATTTCTGGTGGCATTCGTTGAACGGAGGGTTAAGAAAGGAGGAGTTTGCAGACCCGTGGGTGGAGTCTGCGAATATAGGGGTTGATGTTTATTAGGGATGCTGCGGTTACGACGCTTAGAACTTAAACTTCCCATTTATCACCACCGCTGTCACCTCATGTCACAGTTTATCAAATCTCTTTTCCTATCACGGGTGCAATCACTTGGTATTTGTTCACCGACATTTGTCCTATTCTATTTTATTTACTTCGAAAATTTTATAAATTACTTATGTATTTTTTTAATATTAATTATTTCTGTTTAAGCTGTTTTTGTTGTTTTGTGTGCGGTGTTATGTGAGAGTTTCTGTGTTAATATTTTAAATGAACAATGCAGGAACACAAATCATTTTTGATTAAAGACCTTTTGAGTGACGTGCTCAACCAGCCGAATTCTAATGAAGGTAAATAATTTTCTCATGTCCTATACCTATTTAACTATAACCATACATAAACACAACCAAAGCTCCCTTATCTATCCAGAGGGTGCACATTTAACTTGAGAAGTTAACCGGAAGAACTTGTATAAACGTACCATAAAATATTTGGCGCAATTGCGGTACATTGAATAATAATATACTGCCTCCTCACCCTCACAAGTCTTAGAATTTAATTCTAATCGTTATGATTAGAGTGAGGGGTAAAGATGTTATTATTATTAAGAAACAAAATGTTATACAGTTAGAATATTATGCAGATAATTTAACTTACCCCGCAATTTTTTTATCTATAGATGTTTTTAAAGAATTCACATCAGAAATTCTATTTTTCAATTTACTTCGTTAAAAAGACCAGGAGGAATTTTATAAGACGCGCAAACAAGTCAACTCGATATTTTTTATAAACCTATTAGATTTTTTCCGATTATGTTCTTCATCTAAATATATGTATATGTTATTTCCATAGTTACAATCAGTTTTACAGCGATAATTTTAACCCCTAAATTTTGTATTTTTGAAAACGTGTGTCGAAGCGGTATTAGATTTCAGAAATGTTATTTTTTTGTAAATTGTTTTAATGTAACTATGAATACAAATAAATAATTTCTGTTGTTTTGTTGTTTTGCTCTGAAAAAACTTGTCTTGTTTGGTAAATTTTCCACCCAAAATCGCAAGTGCTTGACACTCGGGATAGTTACATAAAAAATCATTCGACATACCTACCTATTTCTTAGCAAAACATTTTGAAAAATAACATGAAACCCATCTTTTTAGTGTTTGTCCCATATGGAATCCTACCCATAAGTGGTAATAATAAATTTTATTCAGAAATCTAGAGTCCTTATAATAATTGGGGAAGTTCAGTACACGAAAATCTCAATTTACTGAGTTACTCCCCTTAATTTTTCAGTTAGTGATGTAACTTTTTAAGTTAGATTTATTTTCCTTTAATGAAAATTATATTTTCTACATAAAGCTATCTTACATCTCAAGGGCGGATTAGCTTTTCAACATGGGGGGGGGGTAACTCAAAGAACCGCATTTTTCAAAAATGTCATTTGCCTGTGCATTTAGATGGCTATGTTTTTCTTTGAACAAACATGAAATAGGAAATAGAAGCGATTAATAAAACATGTGAAGTACGTTTATATATTTTTTAACTAATTACGTTCTTGCTTTTTGTTTTAATTCGTGGGGGGGGGGGGTAATTACCCTATTACCCCTCCGTAAATCCGCCCTTGTTACATCTACATGGAAGTTGTAGAGTATTTTAAAACTTATTTTCTTACGTTAT
Source organism: Pogonocherus hispidulus (assembly GCA_963924545.1). Lineage (NCBI taxonomy): Eukaryota > Metazoa > Arthropoda > Insecta > Coleoptera > Cerambycidae > Pogonocherus > Pogonocherus hispidulus. Next base: position 16,382,935 of record OZ004700.1, read on the forward strand.
AGACCCGTCCATATTTTCCATCTAGTGGAAGACTAGTTGCCCTCCATACTTTTCTGTTTTTTCTTGATCTCAACTCATCTTGTTCTTGATATTTCCTCTGGTCTTCTTACTACTAGCATCCATATTAATAGTTTAATTCTACATATTCTACTTTTTATAATTTTTAAGACGAGCGATTTCCGTGAAATAACAGCAATTAATTTGAATTTTGCAAATCACGGTATCAATAAAACTGAACAATTTTTAATCAAATGAAAGAGCTACGTTTTAGGAGTAAAAAATAGGGTCTGAATTTTAACAAACAATTCAGTTATTTTCTAAATAGAATCTTCTTACTAAGAAAAACTATTTTGACAATTTTTTGCAATGAACCTAGTAGAAATGTAATTGGCTCTTATCCACTAGGACCTACTGACATTAGCTCCGGCTAAACTCGTCGGTTGGGAAGCAGATTCGCAGAATTAAAGAAGTGTTATGTTTTATATTTCTTATAGTAAAAATATATTTACATAACGCTTTCATGAAACAGAAGAAAAAATTAATCATATTCAGCGCCTACCATCTAAATGTAAAAGTTCTACATACCTACAGTTCTACTCGAGTTTTTACATACACAGAGTGATTAGCCAGCATCGTTACAAACCGTGGCAATAGAAATATACACGGTGTCCAGTTTAAAATGAACTGTCGGGGCACCTCAGAAATCATTAGAGATGCATAGTTGGTTAATTTGGGGAAAAGTGGCGCAATTTTCGGCCCAAAAAGAATCCAAGGTTATATTTCCAAGAATTCCTTCCGCCTATAGCTCACCGCCCATGAATAATATGTATATGTACAAAAACAAAAAAATATGAAACATGTTTAAAGTAATTCAAATTACTGCGTTATTAACTGCTTGACGTAATTCCCCTGCAGTTTCATACAATCTTGCATACAATTTAATGTTTAAATAACCGTACATAAAATAGTCCAATGGACTGACGTACAGTGATTTAGCAGGCCATTTTATCGGTCCTCGGTTTGTTGTGTTTACACTCTGTATCTACTTAAGAGAAGGGATTCTTGGAAATGTAACCTTGGATTCTTTTTGGCTCTAAAATTTCCCAACTTATTCCAATTTAACCAAGTCTGTAGATATATCTAATAGTTTTTGAGATGCAAATAGTTCATCTTAAACTGGACACAGTATATTTAATTTCTATAAAATAATGATAAATATTCTGATATTTTTATGTTTCTAAGTTAGAGATATAATATATAATATATATATAGTATAGAGATTTCAAATTTCCAATACTGAAATTATAAATAGTAACTAAAGTTTAATTACAAATTAACTATACAAAATTAAACTTGAGAAACTATAATAAATATTCAAAGTTACCTCTCCAGCTTGGATGCAGAATTTGCAATGCCGAATCAAATTTCTCTGCACTCTTAAAACATTCATATTGTTTATAGAGTGGTTCCAGCCATCCTGAATTATTTGCAGTAATTGGTTTCAATCGGTTATCTCAATTTCGTATACGATTTGCTGCAATTATCTCATAAATCAAAGTCACAGGTGTTTAGATCTGGATTTCTATGTACTTATGGTATAGAACCCCCGTCATCTACCCACCTATTTAGAAGGTGGATGTGTCACTTATCTTGCTTAGTTAGACCCTCCACATCGAGACGAATGGCAATTGAGAAATCCTGTCATAAACCACTGTGATTTATATTTATAGGGTCTCTTGAAGCAATTACTGCAAATAATTTAGGATTATGTAAACCATCTAAAAAAAAAAAACAATAAGTATAACTTTTTTAAAAATGCAGGGATGTCAGGTCCATCCCTAGTATAGTGGTTTCTACACTTTCAGTATTTGAAATTAAAATCGTAATTTAAGACAAAATAATATCAGACGCGTGATATTTTTTTCTAGAGATGAAAAGTAGTGTGGTATTTGAAATGGTAGCTGAAATGACTGAAATGAAATGGTGGTAGCTTGTTACTAACAGAATGGTATATTGCGGCGCGAGTTCGAATCTCGCCAGGGGAGAAATGACACCTTTCCCAGGGAATGGTTGTGCGTTTTCTTCATGTATACTCTCCCTCTACACAAGCCTGAGGCTTTCAGAAGAGAGGTTCTCCTTTCTGTGGTGTGTTTTATGTTTTAAAAAGGTGTGTTTTTGTGTTTTAAAAAAATGCCAAAGTTTGTAACAAGACTAGGGAATCACTTAGTATTGTCGAGATTATCAAGATGAAGGTCAACTTGTGGCAAAAAATTGTAAACCAATATTTATCGGACAAATGAAAATACGAAAAGACTTGATGTCACTTCCTATTAATAAATCACAAATTAAATTCACCATAGAAATATTGCCAGCCAAACAAATGTTTGTGTATGTATTGTAATCTATGCCAAAGTCGGTAAATGATCAGTAGCAATTAAAGTTTTTCTCTATTTTTGCATAAAACTTATCAAAATGGGTAGTTTTGATGACACTGAAGAGGAAGAAATTGATGAAAATGTGGAGAGAAGCGAACAGAGAAACTAATAAAAAGCTAAAATAGTAGTTTGAGACAATGAGGCGCAATGCGGCCTACTGAATAATAATATGCCTTCCCTTCTCCTACACAAGTCTCAGTGTTCTGAGCTAATCCTTATGATTAAAATGAAGGGTAAAAATAATATTATTATTATTAATAGGGAGTTTTTGAACCCCTTAAAATTTACGTTATCGTTATGGTTATGGTTATTCTGAGCATGCGCAGTGACGAAAATGATACTATTTTTGGCACTGCGCATGCGCAGAATAACGATAACGATAACGACGTGCTAAAATTTAAGGGGTTCAAAAACTCTCTATTACCATTATATTATTCATGTTATTTTGCTCCGAAAATGTCCACCTTTGATTGAGACACTCCAATATCTGAATTTGCATCCATTTTCAGAAGTTGATCCTTTTACATGAAGAAGGGAAAGGGCCAAGAATACAAATGACATATTAATTAATGAATTAAGAATTCAAATAAATGCCTTTGAACAAATTGAATTTAAAGGGCCTGACTTGAAAATGCTTAAAGAATGCCAAAGTGGGGAAGACAAGCGTAACCAAATGAATCTGTAACTTTATTGGCTTATATGAACTAAAAAAAAAAAAAATTATCGAAGCTTCTGATGAACCAACTCTACAAAAGGTCTACAGAAAAAAGTTAAACCACCGGCGAGAAAACCGGTAGTATTCAATATAATCCTGTTCTTTTTTCGAAAACTACACAAGGGGGTAGCCGAATTAGTTGATATAAAATGGTTTACAAAAAATAATTCAGATCCCAGCTTTTGCTCAGTTATAAGACTCCAAGATAAAAGTATCACTAACATCCGACTATTTTTTACTGCAAATCCGCATTGGTAAAACACCGTAAAGTGGTTTAAAAACATCTCCGTAGGATTAAATCAGCTTGAACAAAAAAACATACGACAAATCAGGCCTTAACGTCATCAAAAAAATCACAAATCATTCACTGATACTGGCGCATCAAAACTGACCGACACTGGAGTGCCAATGCGAAGTCAACACCCACCATAGAAGACCACCATAAAAGAATAAGTAACAAAATAAGTGAACATGGAACAAAACTTGAGCCTCAACAGATGTCTCCTCATATAGTGCAAGTAGCAGCGATTCTAGTCCAAAGAATATTGATTTACAATTCTAAAATAAACTAAGATACCTGATTCTTGTAAACAAAATTTATCCAAAAAAGTTGACCAAAACGTGTCATCAACTTCCTTCTCAAATTGACAGACACAAATATACCTTGCTGCAGTCACCACGAAAATGGCCTACTCTATATATTTGAGAACAAATTTTGAGTATCCCTTCTTATCCATATATATATATTAAAACGCGTCGATTCTGTCTCGCTCTAAATTCCGTCCCCAAATCCACAAAGTTTCAAAGCTATCTCCTCCGAGGGGCGATCTCGGAACAATCTCCGCGGACCACCGGAGGTCGCCCCCGGCCTTTCTCCAATGCGTAGGGGTATTTTCGTCCCGTTTCCTACGCGTTTTCCCAATTTAAACGCCTTTTCAAAAAACCTCTGCAAAATTTTCGTCGATCGCCGTTCGGCGAGAGAGATGCGGCTAGCGTCGGCGTTTGTCCTCGCGCCCGCCGAAATACCGACTTTTCGCGGGACTCCCTCTCCCCTCTTCTAATTTTTACGGCTTCGAGAAGGGCTTCACGCGAAAGTTCAGTCCTTTCTCTAATCCTTTGAAATTTTTTTTTCGAGACCGTACGTCGACTCCTTCTACGTGTATTTCGTCTTCGAAAATTTCGAGTCGCATCCGTCTCAACTTCTTTCTCATTTTATATGCCGATCTGAGATTACACTAACGAGACAAGCACCTCCCACGAAAACTGACAAATTAATTAAACTTCAGATAGGTTATTTTCCTACGACAAATATTGCTAACGGAATCAATAATACTGACTGCGAAACACTTCTGATTACCAAAATATTGAAGCGAAATGCTTTTCCAATTAGAAAATCGGTAAAAATAGTTTTTTCAGGTTGACACGTACAGTTTACATACCTTAACGTCTCAAGGTAAATATTTTACAACAGGCTTGGTAGCGCAACGGGAAAGTCTTATACGATTCAAAACTTGATAATGCTGATTTCGCGAGTTCGAGTCACAGTCGAGGCAAACTTTTTTTTTTACTTTTTAATTCCAATTATTTATTAGTATTAGTATTTAGTTATTCTGTTTCATTATCCGTAGCTTTTATTCTTTCTGCACGTAAAGTTTGGAATTAATTCGTTCATTAAGGCAGTCTGTTAAATTCATCAATTTAGCTTACAAAAGTAAATATCTACAATATTTTTGGTCCCATTTAGTACTTAAAATATTATGATGTTTTACCATCTGCAATAGTACCCTTAAACCCTTACAATTCATCAAAATATTAAAAAAAATCGTTTAGTATAATTACATCATCATTCCAGATACAAAATTTCTTAATATGAATTTTCTTTAAAATAATATTATTCCAGATGCTTTTGTCACCCGAAGGGTGACACCAGGCCGCAGGCCTGGACCCCCGGTAGGGCTAGAAATGGGAACGAAAATCGCGACAGCGATTTTCTCCCATTTCTAGTTAATGTTTTATTTCTGTTGTCTTAATACACTTGCCTTGTCTTATTATAGTAATTGTCATATGAAAACATCCACTTCTGTTCTTAAAACCTCATCTAAACTGCGCGTATAAAACACATCAGCGAAGTGGAGAATCAGGAAAGCACGATGTCAACTATGAAAAATTCTGTACTCGCCCTGGGGCAGTAATTAAGGCGTACTCTCATCTCGCCCGGCAGGGGACACTTTTTGCGGGAAATCACCAAGAGATCCTCCAATTAGACCCCTGTTGTCTTCTATATGCGTTTTGAGTAATCCGTTTCCGCTGTAATAATGAATAAACCTCTTTGAGATTCGTCATGCCTCGGGCCCAAACTTACAAGAGGCTCCATGCAGATGGAATGAGTTTCTGTTTTCTTCCAACACCATTTGCCAGTGTTCCTCAATGGTGTGAGCTATACGTATTTGTTATTAAAACAACATAAATACAAAAATATGTTGTAAAATGTTCATCATAGCTCTAATCGATCCCTAACCCCACGTACTTCTTTTTCTAGTTTCCTCAAATCCAAAGTGTAATCCATCGCGAAAGTTCAAAGGACTCAGATCTGGTCAGCTAGCAGACTATGGAGTAGTTAGGTACAGACTGACCTTAAAGTTCTCCTACTAGAGACAGAGAAATAGGAGAGACAGAGAAATAGGAAATGTAACCTAAAATTGTGTGTTGTTTATGTTTATTTTTGAAGTACCTAAAGTCAAGTGAGTTAAACATTTAATTAAATCTAAAAGAAATATGGAAAACTTAAATTTAATGCTGTGCATGACATTATTAAAGAAGATGTTGATGAAGCGGTGGGAGAATTAGTCGTGCGTATACAAAATCTACTAAAACTCCTTTTTGTTTGGGACTTAACTGTCTTGTTTTAACTAAATCCATTTTTTAGATCCCTAAACAAATTTATATTACGAAAGTAAGGTTATGTCGGTTCTGTCACAGGGATCCGTCAAAGTTTTCTGCAATTTCATTGGTTGAATAAACTGGCTACGCTGTTACCTGATTTTGCTTCCTCCTGGATACACCCCGTTGCCTTCAAGGTTTCAAGAATTCGACGTTTTTCTATTAGGGAACTCAAATGAGGGAAAGCTCAGGGGTAACTCCCTTCTCTTGTTTTCAAGAGTAGACGTCCAGGAGTTATGTAGCTACGTGTAATTGAATTGATTCCTGTTTAGTAAGGACAGATTTTATCTCTTCTTTTAAGATGGTTCTTTACTAATGTTACACTTATACACCTGTACACAAAAGATGATCAATTTCAACAAAATACTTACTAATTAATGATCAACTATTATTTGCATTCATTCGGGCGCACTCGTATCCCACAAAATAATAATATGCTGCTCCCTTTCCCACACAAGTCTCTCACTTTCAGGCTCGTCATTAAAATAAGAATGAGAGATAGAGATATTACTATTATTTTCTTATACAATCCAGTCAACCGGTTTCCTGGCTCGATTCTCAGGGTCTGCCGCTAGTTGTTACCAGTAGCTATTGTTGTTGTTAAATATTAAGGTAAACTGCGAGATAACAAACAATAATTGATAACTGACAAAATATAATAATCACGAAATCCTCTTACAAGACCTGAAAGTCAAATCCACACCATTTTAAGGTTAGATTATTTTTTTGTCGTCCAAACAACTAATGCCGTCCAGATGCATTAAGAAACCATAAAAACCATTTATACTGCAGTACTTTAAAAACCTTGCCCATTCAGGTAACACACACCATCTTCGGAAAATTTTGCAGTGGTGGTGATATGTATAAGGGGAGATATGAGGTGCTTAGGGGGTCGATAAAGATCCCAGTCCAAGCTTATAAAAAATGCTCCACTTTTTATATCTGCTTAGGGGCCCAAGATTATCACCGCCACTGCGTCCTGGGATATCCAAGAGTAGTCACCAATGTCCTTTGGACATCTTAGAACTCCTGAGAACTATGTGTGTTACTTGGGCAGAAACAACATACTATCCGACACATTGCTACAGAAAAACATAAAACAACCGCTGGGCTGCCTTCACAGAGTCATTTTAATAAAGATTTTACAGTTTTAAGATTTAAGAATTTATGATTGCCTTCAATATGTCTTGGACTAAGTAAAAATTATGAAGAAATTCCTAATTAGTATAGACAAATTCCTACTTATTAACTAGAAATTTCTACTTATTAACTAGAAATTTCTACTTACTAAGTAGACATTTCTATATTAAGTAGAAATTTTAGGGAATTTAATTTTTCTCCGTAGCCCCTCTGCATTTGCGTAAGACGAGGATTAGTTTAAACCCGAATTATAAAAATTACTTGTCTCTCAGTTTGTCTGCAAATAATTTCCAAATTAAGAAACCAAAACTTTTAAAACGAACGAACGGAAATTTCCAAAGAACTAGACCTAACCTCTATCAAGCAGCAACAGTGGCATATACATATAATCTTGTTGTGCGTTAATAGGAGAAGGATAGTATCAAGGGTTGGAGTGGATTGTGAGTAGATTGAAGAAGAAATGACCACATTCTTACTTTAGCTAGAAAATAGTCATGAGCCAAAAAGATGACACTATTTTGGATCATTACTATATTGAGAAAAATAATTGTGAGATTTTCCTTCCATGTGACTGTTTGTGATAGATTATCATGCCACATACTCAAGGCATACCAAGGTGTCATTATTAGTATTTATTAATACAAATGGGTGGGAATTTTTAACTACACTTCTCATCAAAATTAACGCACCACTTAGAAAAACCGAAAAAGTCAAACTGAATTAGCTGGCGCACCGTCAACCCGATTTCTATGATTTTTTTTTAATTGTAACCTACTTCTTCAGCAAGGGCACTATGATAGTATCTCTTATTCGAATTTCAGTTTTGAGCATACACAGGGTGTTACAATGAAGTCAAGTTTTTTTCATGAACTTTGCAACACCCTGTGGAATGCTGTGATTAAAACGGTCGGTGTGTACTGATGTTAGACTGTAGCCCCATTTTTTTCGACCCTTTTCGTTCTTTTTTGAACCCGTTATCTCTATTATTAAAGGAGATATACAACTAAATTCAGTTTGACTTTGTTGGTTTTTCTTAGTGGTGCGTTAGTTTTGATGTTAATTTTTATTAATTCACTAAAAAAATTTTCTTCTTCATGTTCCAGACTCCGACGCCGACACCGCCATCAGCGAGCGCCCCGACCTCGACGTGGAAGCGGCCGCCGATGCCGAAGGGATCTACGGGGGCGTGCCGCCGGAGGGCCAGTCGGAGGCGGCGAAGGGCCGCAAGCCGCGGCGCCGGCGGACAGCGTTCACCCACGCGCAGCTCGCCTACCTGGAGCGGAAGTTCCGCTGTCAGAAATACCTCTCGGTGGCGGACAGGAGCGACGTAGCCGATGCACTGAATCTTAGTGAGACGCAGGTGAAGACGTGGTACCAGAATAGGAGGTAAATGTTGTCTTTTGTTTAGATTAAGTTATAAAATGGATTTTACTCCGATTATCCCTCTAAATAAGGAGGTTTTCCATGTTTCCAAACCTCTTAGAGTACATTATTACGTTAACATTCTTCGATTAAAATATTTAAATACAGTGCTTTCGAAAAGTAACGAATAAATTCATTATTTTAGAAATTGAGAAGTTTTCGAAAAAATACCGTGACACGTCGATTTTGTTTTTAAAAAAGGCACTTTTTGACATACGACCCATATTTGTGACGTCATCGTTGTTGAAGATATGACGTCATCCACAGTTTTTTTAAATAGCAACCCCCAATTTTGACCACGCCATTTGAAAGAGCGTATCATTCTACATACGCATTATGAAAAATCATGGTGTTACATAATAAAAATTTCAAGAAAATAATGTTTGAAGATCTTAAAATTTAATTTTCACAATACTGACAATGATAATGATTATGTAAAAAATCGACTAAATTTAATGTTCAAATTGTGCACCGTTGGCTGCCTGACAGTAGCCAAGACGATTAATAAATTATTTTTGGACATTATCTATAACTTATATAACAGGAGGTATACGATGTATCTCGTGATGAATTCTTGCTTTTAAATCTTCTAAATTAACCGGTCTAGTAACGTATACATTGCTTTTTAAGTATCCCCACAAGAAATAATCTAGGGATGTCAAATCAGGCGATCTGGCTGGCCACTCAATCGGCCCCCTTTTCCCTATCCAACGATTCGGGAACAGCTCATCTAAATAAACACGGACAGGTGCTGCATAATGGGGAGGTGCACCATCTTGTTAAAAGAACATGTCATTTCTTGGAAGATCACGTCCCTCTATATCTGTATATAAAGTTATTAGTGCAGGAATGAGGTCGTCTCGAAGAAAATCCAAATATCTTGCACCAGTTAGGTTGACGTCAAAGAAATAGGGACCCAGAATTCTTCCGTCGACTATGCCGCACCACACATTTACTTCAGCGACTTTGAGTGTGATACTCCATCATCCATCGGGGATTCTCGGTAGCCCAATATCGGCAGTTTTGCCTATTGACATTCCCGTTCAAAACAAACGTAGCCTCGTTAGAAAAAATTACGTTTTTTACGAAATTATTATCATTATTGCATAGCTCTTGCATTTGCTCGCAGAATTGATTTCGCCGATCAAAGTCGTCTTCCAATAGCTCATGAACAAGGCATACCTTATAAGGATGATACTTTGCTTTTTTCATAATTTTATGAACTGTGGACGCTGCCATATTGAAATCAGAAGCCAATTGGTTTAAGTGTTGAGTGATGATTTTCTTGTATTGCCAACAAAGCATTAACCTCATCATCTATTGATTTTGACGGTTGACCAGATTTAGGAAGATCACGAATATGTCCAAAGTTACGGTATTTAGACTCAATATTGCTTACCATGCTTTGGCTAATGGGATGTCGATCAGGATGAGTTTCATTGAACAATTCAACTACTTCTCTTTGGGTGCGCATCCTGTCTCCAAATCCGATCATGCAAAGAATTTCAAATCATTCTCGTTCAGTTAATTTAACCATTTTTTTTTATAAAATGACAAAGTTACTACTCAATAAACACTTCAAACGCAGTGCTTTTGCCAAACAAAAGATAAGAACTAAAGAAATAACTCAAAAAACAGAAAAAACTATTTAATAAAGTACGATTTCAAGTTTTTATCTGGCAGCAATAAAAACATTCTCGGTCGCTAAGACTACTGTCAGGCAACCATGATTTTTCATGATGCGTATGTAGAATGATACGCTCTTTCAAATGGCGTGGTCAAAATTGGGGGTTGCTATTTAAAAAAATTGTGGATGACGTCATATCTCGAACAACTATGACGTCACAAATATGGGTCGTATGTCAAAAAGTGCCTTTTTTAAAACAAAATCGACGTGTCAGGGGATTTTTTCGAAAACTTCTCAATTTCTAAAATAATGAATTTATTCGTTACTTTTCGAAAGCACTGTATGTAGAGTGGACGATGGTCTTTTCACTCTCCGAATGATACAGAAACGCTTATAACATAAAAACGGATGACTTAACATGCTGTACACAATTAAATGACCAATAAAATGACTAAAGCATATTAATAACCATTCCAGGACCAAATGGAAAAGACAGAACCAACTACGTCTGGAGCAACTGCGCCACCAAGCGTCGGTAGAAAAGGAACTTCTCAACGCGGGGGCACTACGCAAGAACGGAGGGGAACCCCCTCCATGTTGCCCGCCAACCAACATGGGCAGATACGGCGCTCAATCCCCTTGCAGTTTCCTAAGTTCCGCCGCCGCTGCAATTTTTCATAATGTAACCTACGTGCATGGATGCCAGTTGTGAGACATGTCTAGATGTTAAAAAATACTCAGAAAACTATATTGCTAGACTTAGGGTGGGTAGTGACTTGAGCATTGGGTGTACGAATAGTATACATGTAAAAAAGAGCAGCCAATCCCATTCGAATGCATATATACCAGTAGTTTCTTTAAGCATGTCCGCGCAAATACGATTCTGTTGTCGATTTCAAGTTTTTTAAAACATAAAATATTTAGTTGCGCTAATTATAATATTTATATAGGGTGAGTCAACGAAAAGTTTCATCCTCGATTGGTTTCCATGGAAAATGTTGTTGTTGTTGTTGACCCGTACTACGCGCATAGGCCAACACCCGCTCTAGGGGAAGCTCTCTAATGTCCTGCGGCAGGAGAAATGCTGCATGCAGATGTTTGTGTCTCTTGACCATGAGACAGGTACAGCTGCAGAGGATGTGAATGGAGTCCTCGTCATCGTGCCCGCAAAACCTGCACCTTCTTGTGTCACTAAGGCCGATAGTATTAAGGTGCTTTTTGAGATGTCCGTGATCTGTCAGCAATCCCGTGACAATCCTTATGCTGTTACGACTTAGCACAAATTTAGAGATAGGTCGATTTGTATTTGAAGGATGACACATTTTTATAGTATTTCCATTTATACAGGGTGTCCGAAAAAGCAGAGCTTTACCACAACTTATATTTTTTACATAGTAATAATTAATTAGAAAGAAACTATCAATTCGTTGCTAAAGTACAGTCCCTATAAACTCTCTATTACACATATTGCTCTTATGGTAACCATTTATACTCACATTTACATTACTATTAGAGGTATATCCATCAAACCCTATATCAATGTATTCGTGAGTGAATCACGTAAACTATCTAAAACGGTTCTATCCAAACCTGTAAAAATACACAGGATGTTAATAAAAAAATATACCTAAGTTGTGGTAACCTCTCCATTGTGGGACACATTGATCTGCCGAAAATGTTAATAGTATAAAAATGTGTCCCGCTTCAAATAAAAATAGGTCTGTCTCTGGATTTTCTATGGAAACCAATCCTTTGACAGATAGTAGAGAATAAAAGTTTGCTTTGACTCACCATGTATAGAATTACGGCTAACTATTGTTACAGGAATACTTTTTTAAATTAGTTTCAATTTTGATAATGGTTGAGCCGGTAGCATTGATAAGATATTAAAAATGTTCAAATGTTTACTTGCCGAAAACACTCAGTAATTACTACACGTACAAAAATTTATCCTAAAACATAAAACATAAAACACACCACAGAAATGGACAACCTCCCTACTGAAAGCCTAAGGCTTGTGTAGAGGGAGGGTACACATGAAAAAAACGCAGACACACAACCATTCCCTGGGAGAGGTGCCATTTCTCCCCTGGCGAGATTCGAACTCGCACCGCAATATACCCATTCTGTTAGTCACAGGCTATCACCCAGCACCTAACAGACTGAGCTATCGCCGCGGCTGGTTGGAAACACTGTATTTACGTGCATGTCTGTTAAGCGTGAAAAATACTTGATACCCCTTGGTACCCAATTTATACGAATATCAAATGATGGGAAACGTAGACATTTTGAACTTCACTATGGTATTTTTTATTTTGTTCTGTTATATGTTGCTGAAATCTAAACATTTGTGGATTTGAGTTGTCGCATTGACACCGCCCCAAGGTTAATAGATAGAGAGGTTAAGCAATATCAGCCTCCCCACTGATTTATATTAGGAGAGAATAACATCTTACCTCGAAATAATTTCTCAAAACAGGAGATTTTGCATAGATGCATAGAAATCTATAGTACATGTATATAAAATATATACAAGGATAGTACTAATGCCCAGTAATAACAATTTTGCTCTACGGCCGCCATCTTAGAATACGACGACCAATTTTAATGTTTTTAGTCCCACCTCATTCGAGCTGTAAATTTTCCGGAAATTTATAATTCGAAAAATTTACTAGTAAATTACCGCTACGATTCCTTCCAGATTGTTTTTTTTAAGGTTAAAATTGGTTTCTTCGTATTATTTTATATATATTTTTTTAATAAATAATAGTGCTGGCTGATTTGCACTTCATATTCTTGTCATAAAAATAGTGCTAAATTGAAATTATGGAAAATTTTCCATTTCAGAAAAATTTCGTTTCCAAATTTCAATTTCTGTTTAGAAAATATTCTTCAATTAAACTGACACATTTAAATTCTATTAAATATAAAACATAAAAGGTTCTATATTAATTTTTGGCAATTTTGATAAATGGCTACTAGTTGTTATGATTACCCTTACATTTTCCTAATATGGTTGAACTACCTGGGATGGTTGATAAAATGTCGATTTTTCAATTTGATAGTAGTTCTGTTAGAGACTTCTATAGTTAACTTACTTAAAATTAAAAAAAACTGTCCCTATACGAATTTTTATCTCTAAGACAACCAAAATTGGATAAAGTAATGATGTCGTCTCGTTCTCCATACACCACCTCTCTCATCTAAAATCTTGGATAGTAAAGTTCATAGGGGCTCACTCAAAATAGATAACTGTTTTCTATATTAGTTTTTGGTACTCCATTAAACTTGGCCCCAGGTAATAGCAAAAATGCAAAAATTGCTACAATAAGCTTTTCTTTCTAACGGACTTTTTAACTTTCTTTTTCAATTTGAAATCTACAAAAGAAAACAGTCTTTAAATGACTAATTTATCTCAATATTAAAGGCGACATATCATGTGAATTCCTTTCGTTGATCACCCTGTAGATCGTGAGTAGAAAGATGTATAGAGATGACGATTTCTATACAGATGATTATTTTAATTAATCTAGTCAGAACAGAGTAATACACTTATGAAAATGTAATATATCCAAATCATTATTGTAGTTAGTAGATGGTCTGTAAATTGTTAAATTATTTTTTTGTTAGGACGTACCTACTTTATAATTGTTATTGTAACTTACTTTGTTAGAAATATTTTTACCAATAAAGAATATTTATGAAATTGATAGTTTTTTTTAGTATATTTTGTAATTCCGAACGAAAAATGATTGACTATCATATAATAATAATCGTCTTTATTGTTACACCAATAGAATATAATAACATTACATAAATACATACAATACAATACAATATTGGTGCATAATCACCTTGCAGCATGCAGCAAGTTTAGCTCTAGGGAATTCTTACACTTAACATACTACAGGTGTCATTCTAATCCTGTAAAAAGAGGAAAAAATTTCCCATAGACTAAGACACACCAGAGGTAATTAATATAATCAGAGACTTATATAAGTCTCTGATATAATTGAACATAAAGAAGTACCTACACAACGAGACATAATTAATAAAAACCAATAAAAAATGCACAACCACAATCAGGTGCTGTATTATTGAAATGAAAATATATGTTTTCTTGATTGAAATTTAAAAGCTTGAACCATGAGATTCTTCATAGAAAATGGTACATTATTATAAGATTTTACTGCATTATATGAAAAACTTTTTTGAAAAAGAGCAGTGGCATCAGGAGGAAGAGTAAGCATATCAGTATGTCGAAGATTCACATTGTGAACTTGAGCCCTCTTAGTCAATTTAGAATTAAGTGAAGAATATGGCATTATAATCATTGGATATATTTTCCCTTGTACTATTTCTTGTAAGTAGATACAGGAAATAATACGAGATAATGATGAGACTTTTCTTGGATCTCTTGATGAAAACTGTCGACTGTCGATGATGAAAATATAGATTTTCTATGATAATAGAAATTTATAAAAGTTTGCAAATTTTTATTTTTAAGTTGATACTTCTTAAACACGGGTTTTCCAGGTTTTCCATCTGTTTTCTAATACCGGGATATCAAAAATTATCTTGGTCAAGGGTGGTTGTGGAATGTAAAACGTGTGTCTTACTTTAAATTTTTGAATATGTTTTGTTGTCTCAGAATCTGTCAAGTCACTGTGCTGAAATTTTCTAATCCAGTTTTTGAATCATGCCTCTTACCACACAGCACAAAATTTTCATGATTGAAGCCTATTTTCGAACGGGTGCGCTAGTTAATGGAAATTGGGAATACAGTCAACGTTTGTGTTTGGACAATTTTCGAGAGCACTTCCCAAACGTGGCAATATTACCGGACAATTTTTATGCGTGCCTTACAAATTGTGTTGAAGTGTTTCGCGAAACTGGTTGTGTGACTCATAAAAAAGGTGCTGGTAGACCAAGAGTTCGTACAGAAGAAGTTGTCAATGACGTTCGTCAATGTATGGAAGAGGAGCCTGCAAAACCTTTGAAACGTCTTTCTCAGGAAATTGGACTTTCTTATGGAACATGTCATAAGATTTTAAAGGAAGACTTGAACATGCATCCATATAAGATGCAAGCACATCAAGCTCTTCTGCCCGCAGACCACCCCAGACGGCTTGCTTACTGCCATTGGTTTGTCAATAATTTAATGAATGATCTTCTGGACTCAACTTTTTTTTCTGACGAAGCGTGGTTCCACCTTTCGGGATACATCAATTCTCAAAATATGCGAATGTGGAGCAATGATAACCCTCATGTTTTTACTGAATCACCACTACATGCTCAAAAAATTGGTGTTTGGATGGCAGTTTCTCGCAGAAGAATAATTGGGCCAATTTTTTTCAATTTCACCGTCAACGCAGAAAGGTACAGACACAACTTTTTGGCTGAATTTGTGCAACAGTTAAACGATGATGAACTTTGGTACAGTTATTTCCAGCATGACGGTGCAACAGCACATACTACACGAGAAAATATTGCTTTCCTCCGCGAGTTTTTTGATGACCGGCTGATAAGTTTGCATACAGAAGTTTTTCTTGTTATTAAAACCGTTATTTCATAATTTGTAGTTCATTATTGTTTTACAACTGAAATAAAATAGGTATGAAATTTGTAGGTTATTGATGATGTCATTGTGACAGTGACATAATTATTTCAAATTTAAAGTAAGATACACGTTTTACATTCCACAACCACCCTTGACCAAGATAATTTTTGATATCCCGGTATAATACTCTTTGCGTAATTTTAGCTTGCAGGATCAATGAGATACCTAGAGAATGTACGACAAATAAATTAGTGGTGCAAGATATGAAGACATTTTCTTTAATTTTAGGAAGACCATCCTTAAATTTTTCTAATTTGGTTTGCGTACGTTCTCTTCATAAATATTGATTTTATAATACTATAAATTATATATTTAAGTAAAAAGGAAACTAAATATCAAAACATTATTTTAATTTAACCAAGGGATGTAACAGAAAACCATTTAATAATGAATGTGCATCCATGGCAAATCACAGACTATCAATACAAAGCTAAGCAGTCCAGAATAATCCTCATTTTTGACTGTTAACTGACCATCTGTCCACGGTAGTTATCTGGATTTGTAACACGTGTCAATTATTCCTAAATTAAAGGATAATTGGGCCTAGATCACCCTCCACTTACCGTTGGCAATACTGCTAATTTGTATACACACGCTAGCCCCCTTAGAAGTTGTAGTTACAATCGCAATGTACACAATAAGATTTCAGAGGGCGCTGAAGGCAAATTGAATGGAATAATGATATGTATAAACAAAGCTACAAAAGAAGTGAAGCTAGAAATAAATAGAGCAATAAAGAAAGAAATATGTTTCAGATATCGCAATGAATGCTGCATAATAGAAACTTTTCACTCTTATAAAAAAATTAAATAGAAACTTTTTTCTTTTATGTTTATATCACTATGCAAGTTAATTTATTAACTTTATTAATTTTACTATTAATCGAGTCGGTGATTTAGAGTTTAGTGTCTCGATCGCTTAGAGTCGAACTCAGAGGTGATAGGTTCGAATCCCCATTGCGCCGGACAACTTTTATTTAAATTTTATACTCCTATTTGTATTTTAAAGCCTAGGATGGGAAGAATGTCCGTCATTTATATATTTTTTCATGTATACTTGTTATTATCTGGATAAATTTATTATTATTATTATTATTATTATTATTATTATTATTATTATTATTATTATTATTATTATTATTATTATTATTAATATAATTTAATTTTTTCTCTTGTCATTCTTTTGTTATTTTTTGCTGTGTTTAAATGGTAGTGACAAGTTAATTATGATTAAAATGATAATTATGATAAAATATATAGTTATGTTTTAATGTATTTCAAAAAAGATCATATAGATTTTATATGATGTTTTGATCATAAAAGAAAAACATATTTTTGTCTCCAAAAATTGTTCTACACAAAACAAACAGGGGTGTTGAAATTTATAAAAGCATCATAATTATTTAACTATGAAAATAAGTATACCTACTTACATGAGTATATAAAAAGTATTAAAAATTGTATTCGAACGTAATAAAATTGTGTTTTTAATTTTAAAGTTTAAAAACATAGCAAGAAAGTGATACAATTATAATAGAGAAATGAAGATATAAGTCAATTGTTAATCATGTAAAAATTTAGAAAAAAAAAATAGAAATATAAAAATAATTATACAACTCAAAATGTGCCAAAATTCAGAAAAAAATTACAAATACAAAAAATAATGACACCACTCAAAATGTACATATATAAAACAAAAGAACTAAACTAGAAACATCAAAGATACTTGACGTGTACATACGGATATGAACATGTAATAAAAAGAAAAAGTAAAATATGGAACTAAACTATAGGGCTATCTATAGTTGCTGACAATGTCAAAAATCATGAACTTAATTGTAAAAATTACACTTATTATACAGTGGTACAGTTCTAGGTACAAAAAAATTAAGTACATTCAAAATTTGTGAACATGTTGAAGCCTTTATAGGTGATAAAGCACCATGCTTTGCGACTATCAGATATGCTAAGTATGCATTGAAAACCAAAACAGAAACTCGGTTTGGAGGAAACCGGTAGCTGGGTATGTACCATCCATATCATACCAGACCATATACCATAATATACCTTACCTACTTTATGATTATAATATATTGCATTGACTATACAAACGCGAAAAAAATTGTTAAAGCTGGGTGATGAAAATCTTCTTTTATAAAAACGTCGAGCGCTCCCGCAATTTACACAATTTTTGTGGCATAAAACAAGATCTAGTAGGCGATTATTGGCATGTTTCTCGTTATTGCACTGATCTATATTGAAAGTTATATTACAAATTATATTGTAGATGTATTAGAAGATATGTAGGATTGCTAATGTATTAAAGGATTAACGATTTCAACAAATTTTTATACCTATTATGTAAAAAAGCTAAATCGGCAAAACAGCCATTTTTCAAATTTCAAGCAGGACCCAGCTTCTTTGCAAAATAAAACTGCATCACCACGATTAGTATCATCTAAAATTTCTTAATCTGTGAAATTTGACAATAACCAGGTTTTTGAGAAGGCAAGAAGAACATCCATTAAGTACAAGTACTACTGCTGTCGAATTACTTGTAGATTTTAGTATTTATGCCACGTATATTTTGTTAGTATATGGATATTTTTTTGTTATTACCAGAATTGGGAAATGAAGTACCAGATGTGAATACCTTACTGGCAGATGCAGATAGTAATAATTCCTATTGGTAACCGAGAGTTGTTTTTATAGTTTAAAAACAGCATATGCATTTACGTGAGCAATACATTCCCGAAAGTGTCTTACCCTGGTAAGACACTTTCGTGTCTACACACGATAGACGTTCTAAGTATAAAGGATGTAAATTAATGCAGGTCATACATAAAGTGTTTGTTGGTGTCGATAGATATCAAGCAATCTTAGAATATTGACTTCCTAATCGAACCGCATTTAAGAGCAAGTCACGACGACTCTTCTGTTCTACAAATTTATTTATTTATTTATTTATTTATTTGTTTATTTATTTATTTATTTAAAGTTACAACCCCTGACAGAAAATAAATTCCAATTATGGGGCAGGAAATACATACAATTAGAATAGAAATATCACTTAAATTGAAGTCAAAAACATCATAAACATAAAAATAACTTAAATACTACAAATCTTAGGCACAACAATAACAGAGGAATAATATCTCCGGATAATAATAATAATATATTTCCAGATAAAGCTAAATTATAAAAAATACATTATACATTAACTAGGGAATATGAAATACACCTTTTAATGTCAACCATATTACAATTGAAAATGTCAAAAGAAGACTGATACTCATTACCGTAGAAAGACATGTTAAAAAGAGGTGAATACTTCAATAGATTCGTACGAGGTGTGGAAAGGTAAAAGAGCGAATAAGAATGAGTTCTTATTCGCAGAAAAAGATGTCACATTAAATCATATGACACCAAGAATACTTGGACAGTCAATTCTATTGGTTATAAGCTTGTAAAGAAACAATACTAAAAAATACACGCGGCGCAATTCCAAATCATTTAGTTGAAATCTGGATAACGATTCTAATTGTGGAGTACCGATAGCCGGGTAAACACCATCCTCTCTAAAAGCAAGATACTTGACAAACATTCTTTGAACTCTTTCCAAGGCAGATATATCAACTTCATAATGAGGATTCCAAATAACAGAGGCATATTCCAGTTTAGACCTCACAAAAGTATAAAACAGTAGCTTTAATAAATCCGATCTCATAATAAAGCCGATCATTTTGTTAGAGCTGGCTACAATACTATTAATATGCGGAACAAAAGTAAGCATGGAGTCAAATACAACACCTAAATCTCTAAATTCAGAACATTTAACAACTATTTCGGCATCAATTTTATATGTAAATGAAACTGGATTAGATTTTCTTGTAAATGTCATAGCATTACATTTTGACATATTCAGTGATAGTTTATTATTTGTACACCACACGCTTATTTTAGATAGATCACTCTGTAGCTTAACACAATCGGATTCAGAGTTGATAGCCGAATATAATTCAAGATCATCAGCATACAGGAGTACATTACTTTCAAGCTTTAGACAGATATCATTGATGCATAAAATAAACAAAAGTGGACCAAGAACCGATCCTTGTGGCACTCCTGATGTAGCAGATACTTCCCAAGAGGTAAAATCGTGATATGATATGTACATTGATCTGTTTAACAGATAAGATTGAAAGAAGTGAAGCCACCGAGTAGTCAATCCGAAATTAGACAGTTTTCCTAGTAATAAACCATGATCAATTCTGTCGAATGCTTTAGACATAACAGTATAAATAACATCTACTTGTCCACCTTGATCTAGAGAACTTGCTAGAAAATTGGTAATTGGTAACCGTTGATCTACAAGCCAAAAACCATGTTGACTGAAATATGCAATTTGACATGAAACATTAAAATATCATATAATATATTTTCAAAAAGCTTACTAAAATTACAAAGAATGGCTATAGGTCTATAGTTTTCAATTTCGGATATCTGTCCTTTTTTAAAAATAAATCTCCCAATTAAAGCAAGTAACTGACAGCTCTCGTGACTTTCTACCAAAAAGTGTTTGTTTATTCATTATCCGTGACTGTGCACTAAATCCCAGCTTCTTTAGCAGCCATCAGCATGCAAATCAACCAATTTGGCATTCATGTTATTCCCAAACGTGCGTTTGCAGTTCATAACAACTCGGTTATCATTCTGGCACTTCATCCTTGTGATACCACAGTAGCGTAGTTACAGGGATGTTACTACATATCGACGTACAGAGAAGTACATTTTCAATGTGATTCGGGGGTATCTCGCTATGAGTGACAGAAAAAAATGAATAGCATGAATTTTTTGTAACATTGGGTGGGCTTTATATCTCACTTATTTCAAGAGATACAGAAAAAATGTAAAGGCAACGTTTGTCGATGTTTGATCGCATAAATCAACGGTGATATTATTTTTTTATATATACCCAGGATTACTGAATTACGAACCAAACTTATGATATTTAAATGGAAATCATAGTTGGCTTGGTTCGTGTTGGAAAACTTATTTTGTCAGCTTTTCAAAAATGTATATTGTTATATATATGGATACGCCACATCCTTCATCGAGACCAACCAGCAGACAATGACCGGTTTCGCGCTTATTATGCGTTCGTCAGATGTGGCGACTTCCATGGAGATGTCGGAGTAATGCAACGCCAGTCGGGGCACATTGGCCATGGAGTAGTTGTTTTCGGCATCTCTTTCAAATAAAAATTTATATTCGTTTTTTAATATTTTAACGTAGCTACCTCATAGAAATTAAAAAAAATATAGAATGCTTTTATGGAGACTGAAAATGGACATACTATGGAGAAAACGTAACTCTAGCAACTTATTTGGTTTTCTGTGTAGGTAGCTCTGACTACACTAGCATCTAGCTTCGCATTAGCCGCCGGATGGGAAATTAAAAAATTATGTAATTTTACATGTGACCTAGATTATTTTCAACCACTTGGAATTTTTGTCATAATATTCACCCATTCGCAATTTTTAGCAAGTATCATGCTAAATAAATACTAAATGGCCGGTTACATTACATTATTATTAATAGTAGAATAATCCTTACCAAAATTTTGGACAGATTGAACTCTTAAAGGCAAAATTTGCACAAAACTGTTTTATTACCCAAAGGCCATTTATCTCACAATAAACTAAAACAAAACAGTTGCTCAGGGAACATAATAAAATATAAAGTATGGTAATATTTATCAACAAAACGGTAAGAACAACAAATACACAAATAAGGTGGAGGCCATAAAATAAACAAGAAAAACAATTAACACAGGCTGACAGCTGACAAACGTCAAAGGTTCTTAACTTAACACTTAATTGGGATTAAGTCTTACCGATATTTACAGGGTTGTATCTCATGGTTGTGGTGTACCTAAAAATTTCAGAAAAATTCCCTAAACTTACCATCTTATAAAAAAGCAAAAGTTTAATTGAAAAAATATTTTTTAATACTCACTACTATATGTCATTTTTAACAGTATAAAAATCAATTAATTATAACGAAAAAGTAAGTAGGATAGAAAACTACCCCTATAAAAAATGTGTAAGCTACTTATATAAAATTGCACCAAATTTTGGTGTTTATAATTATTATAATGTAATCATTTAACAATTATTTATTTATTTATTTATTTATTTATTTTAATATTTGCCCAACAGATACAAAATCCAATTACAGGACAAAACTTGAAAAGAAGTAAATTATATGATTATATAACAAAATTATATCAACTAAATGGTAACAAGAAAAAATACAAAGAATAAAAAGTTACGAGAAAATTACAATAAGTATCATTACAAAAGTAAATAATGTATTAATACAACAATTAATTACATACAGTGATGAGTGGAGAAAATTTCAAATGTTAAACTAAATATAATGTTTAGCTACTGCAATTAATTCTTTTACATTCCCATGGTTAATGTTGCAATATGGTGAAAGTTTATTAAAATTATTACACATTACAAATATGGGTGACTTTAACAAAATATTAGTTCTGGCAGTTGGCAAGTGAAAGGTGCTAGCTTAACGGGATGAAGGTCTAGGAATTTGAAAATGTAACATGCTGGTAATTTGGATACTATCAATCTCATTATGTAATAATTTAACTAAAAAAATAACGGAAAATAATGTTCTTCTAATATGTAAAAGTGTAATGTCAAATTCCCGCAAAAGTAAATTAAAGATTGATTGGTTAAAACTTAATTATTTACTGCCTTTAAAGTACAGATGTAGTCATCAAGGCCAAAGACTTTTGTGTTGGTTAAAAGACGGGAAGCATTCTGTACTAGAATCTTAATAAATTATTGTGGTGAAATAAAATACTGTCCTCAAATACATTAATTGTTTTAAATTTCCTACGCCACTGCACTCATCCCATCAAAAACTGGGTAGTTTACCCTCTAGTTACTCGACAATTAACATATCATTTGCCGTATTCGTTACTGGACTCCCCACTGAGGCGTATAATGGCTGCTGATTGGTACGTAAATCCCCTCCACAAAGTAAGGACCAGGGAAATAGGAAAAACCTTTCAATTATGTTTATCTCTCATTCAAAGGCGACCGTGATTCCAATTAGGTTTATTTGGATGAAAAGATGATAACATTTTATGGTTTGAGCTTTTGAACGTGTATTTAATGGCCTTTATATATATTTCTATGAGTTGTAATTTTCTTATTTTGATGAGCAGAATGACGTGTTTCCTCTCGAAACACAAAATTCATTGATACAATTAGGTTAGGTTTTATATTTGTGTGCTTACTATCAGCAGTTAGTTAAAAATATAAGATATTTCAAACTAACTGTTTAGGTATTAGGTAGGTAGGTAGGTATCCCTTACTTTAGGGATCACAAATATTTTGAAATATGCACTGGAAATGATTTGGTTATATCAAATTAGTTTAGATATTTGTTTAGGTATTTGCCAAAAAATTAAACTAGAACTATACTTTAATGGGGTTTGTATATTACTTATTGGTTTATTTATTTATTTATTTTTACTAATGTATCGTACATTTTATACTAATGTACATGTAATGTAATGTAATGTAATGTAATGTAGATTAGTCTGAGGATGACTGATACAATTTCAGTTTTGTCAGTAGAAAATTGAACACACAATAATTTTTTCTTAAACAGTTCAGTAGATACAAAAGGTATGTAACTATAAGTACATTTTTTTTAATGTAAAGTAGATAGTTATTTAAGATTTTCATATTTAAAACTACTCGTATGTAGAAAATAATATTAAAAAGAAAATATGTAATTAAAAACAATAAGTTGAGGTTATACAGGATGTTATGATGTGGATAAAGGTTATGTTATTGTAATTCAATTGTAGGTGGTTCATATAGCACGCACAGTAGTTGTCAATGCCATATTCCTCTCATTTATTTGCGTACATATAGGTACCTATATTATAGGTAACAATTAAAATAAAAAATTCGAATAATAATATTTGGATAATAAGTTTCGGCTTTTCTTCTTATATCTTATATCTATACAGGTAGGTATGCAAAGGGACATTACCTGCTATCAATATCAGAATATTAAGTACTTTCTTCAATTTATATTCAATTTATGAATGAAAACTTACTTTTTAAAATTCCCCTGATCTATTTTTTCACTAACAAATCTAAAATTATACACGTCTAGCATATCCTAGTGTACGTCTCGTGTTTCCGGTCTTTGGATCTGCAGGCACACGTAAGACACCTGAAATAATTATTTAATCTGAACGTTATTTTACACGAATCGTTTTCAAAACCTAGATTTTCACTGTGCAATTAAATTATAAACTACCTCGTTTTTGCAAAGACCATCACCATAAATATCAATGCTTAAAATAAATGTTTGTTGTAATGTACAGCCTGAATGGTTAAGTACTTGACGTTTTCATTGCGAACGAAACCTTAATAGGGCGCCGTGCAACGGAGAACCTGTAAGCATATAATAAAACTGTTGCGATTTTATTCGTCAATGCTTTTTGCGTTTGGAGGGATCTAGTACTGGTGTATAAAGGCTATTTCCAGTAAATAACAGTTGAATTAAGTTAGATAACTTCGTGGGTCTATAACACCTTCAAACATCTTGGCAGTGCCATCTCAAAAAGGCGAACATTATCCTGACAATTATTTTTTTGGGATCGTTGTACATCGGCAACAACTCGCTTCGTATTCGCAGAGCATATACCAACTTAATTGCAACGATTTTTGAGATATTTGAGGTTTTATATTTTAAATTCTCATTTTTTTTAGAAGTAGGGGATGGACTAACTAACTGTTTAGTCAGTGTAACTATCTAATGTAAGTACCAATTGAACTGCATAAGAAAACAGTTCAAATAAACAATATATCATTTTCACAATATTTTTACTGATTTTTTAAAATGTTTCTAATGAACCGCAAATTTCGCTAATAAGCTGCTCACAAAATTAGTCGTTAACACATTTTTTCGTCATTTTTAAGAAACTACATCTCGGAAACACCTTCGCCGACTTTAGTATAAAAGGAAAAATGTAAAAGCTCGCTTCTTATATAATCAGGGGTGGAGAGCGATCTTCAATAAAAAATATTTTTTTAATATTATACTTGGTGCAGAAGAATGCAATACAAAATTAATTAGCTAAATATTACCTCAAATATCTCAAGAACTGTTGCAAATAGGTATAGGGAATGCTTCATAGAACCGAAAGAGTAGTAAGAGACCTTGAAAATGATATAAGATAAAAGATATTTGATCTATAAAAATTGAGAAATCTGCGGTTGAAGGTTTTGATTTTGGAGGTAATTCTATAGATAGTAAAACTACAGCAGGAATACCATATAGCAGAACTAATGGAGCTAAAAATTATCTACTATTTATTTTCTTAATATGGTGATCAATTTATTGCGATGAAGATACAGAAATGCTCATATTTTTGAACCACTCTGTATAATACCACTGAGCCCTAAATTGACAAATTCGGAAAAATGATCCGAATTCAAATGTGAAATAAAAATATATAATTCTATTTAAAAAACATAAGTTTGATATGGCCCTTGTTCATCGAGAACCCTTTATGACTATATACATATTTTTAAAATGTGCCTCATCTTAAGGCTCAATAAGATCCTAAAATATTTTTGTGCCTATTACCTCAGGTCCCAGGGAGGGTTGTCCGTTCAGCGTTGAAGATGAGACCGGGTTCATCAGATGCTCTTCGTGCTGCCTTAAATAAAAATGTTCCGACCCCTGCATTTTTATGGCCTTGGGCCATGCAGAGGAGGGGATCCGAACTCCTGATTACGTTACGTCAATCCAATACCATTCTGCTGTGTAGACACTCCAAACTTAAGAGTCCACGGCCTCCCTGATGTCTTGGGAAGTACAACCGTGGAACGGACGACCTAGGATGCAAACTCCTATTGAGATGCACCATTTTGCCAGTTCCTATGTCGAGTTGTCGCATAGCTCCTCTTGTGTCCATTTCACTAATCCGAAGGAGTAGAGGAGAATCGGAACGGCAAGCATATTCGTAGCACTCACCTTATACTTACCCGACAGTTCGGAATACCAGATCTGCCGGAGGCGGCGTTTATACTTTCCGCGGAGAACGTTTTTTACGGCAGCAGCTTCTTGGGTGGAGCGTTGCTCGCCACCCAAGTAGGAATACGTCTCTCCGACATCCAGATGATGTAGGATGCTTCCATCCACAAGCTGCGCATCTTCGCCATAGTCATCGCATCGTCCTATCTTGAGATGGACCAGTGCACATTTGTCCAACCCAAATTCCATCCCAACAGATTGATCCCTCTGGGGTAAATCTCTCTCCCTGAAGACATAAAGTTTAAGGTCATCCATATAAAATAAATGTATGACCTTATGCCTCCTTTTGCCGGGGGTACCGCAGTTGTATGTACGAGTTTTGCGGAGTTCAATGGATAATAGCAGTAGCGAGATCCAGAACAGGAGGGGGCTGAGGGAATCTCCCTGGAAAACTCTTCTCCTGAACGATACCAGCTCTGTCTGGACCCTGACATTACCAGGTGTTATGGTAAAGCGGGTTTTCCAGAGCTGCATCAGTTCTTCGATGCATCTCACTATAGGATCTGACACGGCAAGGCGTTGGAGCAAGTAGATAATAAGCTCATGAGTTGTCATATCAAATGCAAAGTTTCATATGTTATATCATAAAGTAGAAAGTTATATAATTTGTGGGTACATTAATTAATTTTTGTTTAAAATTATAGAAATCGTTGTAAATTTCTTAATGTACTTCCTTTCCTGCACAATATTTTTTCTATGCTGATCAGCTAGAGCGTATTTCAATACACGAAACATTGGCATCGGCTGGATTGTGATATCCACTGATATCACAAAGAAAGTGAACGAGAACATCTTTTGATATTATATCGATTCGTTGTTTGTGTTTGATATTTTTGTTAATTTGTGTATGTCGATATTATATCCCACTCGCGATGGGCTTAAAAAACAACATTTTGGCGATGCCTTGGAACATCCAAATGCGTTGACCCTCATACACTAGCCATACTTTATGAACGACTTTCTATCGTACGGGATCATTCGGACAGGGCATCCGCACTTTTGCGGAAGATAATATTTAAAGAGAAATATGTTTTGACTTGTATCGCTTGTACTAGCAACCCTGGTTCGGGTTAGTTACTTGTAGTAGCGGAAATAATGTGGCTTTTGCATTCATCCCTATAACTGAGAACTTAACCATGCCCGTCTCGACAGTAATGATGCTAAAATAAATTTAATTGGAAAACATTTCAATGCTTTTGTCCGTCGAGTGTTCAGCTGCGCTGTTTTCATTTCTGCCCGCAAAACCTTTAAATTTAAACACAAATTGCTCCACCGGAAGGATTTAATGAATCGACTTTCTGGCATTCAGCGCGTCACGTTATTTACGTGTAATATATAGGAAATGAAACTCGTCACCAGATCACTGTTATGTGAAGATAATAACTGACGCAACAAATAATAATATAGATGAAATGATTTTTAGGCAGCGGTTTTGGTCTGTTAGATCTATTCATATCATAGATATGAAGATATATCAACGCTATTGAGCTGTTTCACAGCGACGTTAGTAGTCAGTTGCCAAAAGTTCTTATACCAGTTTTTCCCGCTCGATGGCGGCACTAATGCGCCATCTGGAATGGAACTGAAGAACAACAGTCAGTAATTTTTACACTTGTTACTATTAAAAATCGCTTTCTACCGTAACTACATACGTTGAGATTTGACTCCAGCCTCATAAACATCATAATAGCAAACAGTATATTATTACAGTTATCCAGTTATATTATACAATGTGACTCATGGCCTACTTCTCTTTCTCCCCTTATCTTTTAGATTCCATTTTCAGATTTGTAATGGCGGAAGTACTTATTAAAGGTCACTTTTTGACATAAAAATTACCCTTTTGCCCTTCTGGTTTTAAGTGAAGTAATAATACCAACTCTCGTTTTTTATATGGAACACGCTGTATATAATTATATTTTTGGAATCTACGTCATTTTCTGAATCCAACAATATAACATAAGAGTCATTTCAACTGTCAAATTACTTTTTGGACTCCATTTTATTTTTGAATTTAGAATGCCTTCTCTCAACTCTATTTAAATTTTAAGAAATGGTTACTCTATATCAGTAACCATTTGGTACAATAGTTCATTTCATATCCTTTTAAAAGAGGTGCAACTTGATACCCTTTGATATTTAAAAAAGTTGAAGGGGTAACTGTTGCGTGAATCGGGTTGATGGTGGGGATGAAAATTTTACATAAAAGTATACTTTAATGAAATCACATCTCGACCTCTTCGAGAGTTTTTATTTTAAGGCAAATAAGAGAGTTAAAACACAATTGCACTTCGTATAATGAATGATATTAGCCTATTTATCAATAGTTTTATTCTTTATGACAAATATTTCTCCGGAATCTTTTAGCACTTTTGTCTTTCAAAATTACTAAGGAACAGGAACAGGAACATTATATTCAACAACACCTTTAAATCGGTACATTTAGAATATAACATTGTCACTAAACAACAAAAACCGCAAAAGCTGATTCCTAAACTTCTTATAAGTTGTTAAAATATAAAACGTAAGTCAAATTAACCACGGAATACTTTAATTTTAGTTGGTGTCCAAATGATTAAGTTCTCCTTGTTAGCAGTGGTGAGAAACACACCATAGTGTCTTCTTTGGGTCTTTGCTACTATAATATGTCTGAAAATGGCTGCTTTTCCGCAGGCATTTTACGATTTACATCGTATTTCAAATAATATTCATACATTTTTTTAAACCAGTCATAGTAAACAACGTCACATAGTCTTCTAGCAAGAGGACTGCTAGAAGAAAGATGTTGAACACAAGTTAAAAAGTATTTGAAGAAAAAATTATTTAATAGACAAAGATTTGCCACGTTTCCGATTTTCTGTTGAATCAGAGATTCACTCTAACAAAATATTCAAACCTGAATATATTGTCCATGAATATATTGGCAAGAAAATGACTTCAAAATCACTTTATTTTTACACTATCGTTTTCACATATACGTTGCTGCCTTAAGGATACATAAAAGTTTTGGTGGGTGAATAGAAATGCATGAAACTGTTTAAGTTTAAAAACCCCAATTTAAAAGTTGTCACTTAAACAACAGAAGGCAGTTATTTTCATGAATGTATATAAATTGTTACTTATATTGAAATAAACGAATAATATCAAAAAATATGGATTTCACTCTTAGAAGTATATTTATTTAAATAGATCGAACAAATGTTTATCAGTTTATATATTTATATACACTATTATAACTAAGAGATATATTATTATTGCAGTTATTTAATTAATTCTAATAAAAATATACCTGTACTAAAATGCCTAGTATTTTTTACTAAGTAATTAAATAACTACAGTTAGGTATATAAATATAAACAGTTCTTGTTGTTGGACGGCTGCGCGGTTACCCGCAGCACTCAGGCCTCTCGGCCCATTGTGCCTACCGCTAGTCGAGAGCTATTGGAAGAGACCCGTGCTATGTGCATAGGCCAATACCTGTTCTAGTGGAAGCTCTCTAAGGTCCTGGTGCAGGAGAAATGCTGCACCCAGATGTTTATGTCTCTTGACTATGAGGCAGGCACAGCGACAGAGGATGTGAATGGAGTGTCCTCGTCATCGTGTCCGCAAAACCTGCACCTTCTAGTGTCACTAAGGCCGATAGTGCTAAGGTGCTTGTTGAGAAGCCCGTGACCTGTCAACAGTCCTGGGACAATCTAAACAATATAAACAATGACAATCTAATTTACACAGTTGCAAAATATAAAAGTTACTTAAAAATATATATCACATGTGTTTCAGTTACATAAGCCTGCAAAATACGACTATATTGAGTCAGACCACAATTGTTTTCAAAGTGCAGCATTACATTATTTAAATCTTTTTATTACCATATAATCATTCAGCTACAACTATTTAAATTAAATTGAGGTCAAGCGTTTTACTATTGAAATATTTTAATAAATTTTGCAAATAAAAGCTTAGTGGTAATAGCACAAAGCACTAGAGAGCACTACTGTGCCCTTCATCGTTATTACCACTACTTAAGCCGGTCTATGTCTGTGGTGGCACTGGTAAATTATATGTCTACATTTCTAAGATATCGAGTTCCTGATTCGGTGATTCAGGGCTTAGCATCTGGATCACTTACCATCCTGCAGTTGCCTAGGATGGGAAGGAATGTCACACTGGTGTTAATGAGAGATTAACATTAGCTGATGTGTGACTATCCCACCTATTATCTAATGAGGTTGAGTTTTACACGTCAATGTGGCTCAGCAACCTCCTGATTCATCCCCGCGTCCCTTCGTACAGAGCAAGTTGAATTACAACGTTCCACCTCTATTTATGCATATTTACTTTCATAGGTATTTTTCAAATACAGCAAAACAAATACATATTTCACAATTTTGAATCAATCGTCGAGTTTCTAAAATCAGCACAGGATTAAAACAAATGAATGCTTGACAAGGATCGTCAACTTGTTGATGTATCAAAGATAAATAAGGGCATAATTAGTTCCTTGTATAAACAAGTCATCAAATAGGAAAATTGAAAATTACACGGCACCCCTGGCATTAGGCGGTCGTTTATAAAAGGTTTTGTGGCTGAATTGCAGCCACTTAGGGGCAGATATGCAGAGAAAGCCTTGTCATTTCCTCCACAATTGTAGGCTGATTGGCCGTAATTTGTGACAGCGCGGCGACATCGCTGTTTCAATTTGCAGAAATTAGACCTCTAACGAGAGTATTACATCTGCCCCTTGCAGGGCCGTACTGGCTCGTGTTTACTGTTGTGACACGGGAGATATTATAGTTCAAGATCTCTAATACTCGTTTTTTAATGCTGGTGGTGAAAAATTATTACCAGGAATACACATTTTTGAATTCAGTGAATGATTAGGTAATAGATTACTTCATATAGGTTAGCTAAAGAAGTAAGATTTTATTTATTTTATATATATATATACAGGGTGTCCTTGTGTGAGCGTACAAAAATTTACCAGGGGGTTGACCAGACCAAAATAAAAATAAAATTCTTATAAAAAACAATTCTCTAATGCACGCCTCACGAGTTAGGCGTGCATCAGCTTATAGGGTGTTAAGGTTACAGGGTGTTATTTTAGGAAAAAAAACAATTTTCTGCAATAACTCAAAAACCGTTTCGTAGATTTAGGTAATTTTTGGATGACGTGTACATCTATTAAAGCTCATTAAAACTGTAAGTGTTTGTTTAACTCTGACACCTGTGGTGGTCTGGGCCTACTCTTCCTTATGATTTTGTCTTCATAACTCTTGCATAATCTACTTTTTCGTGGATTGACTAAGTTTTCCTTAATCGGCTACCAATTCTGAACAAAAAAGGTACTTTTGTTACACAGCTCTAAAATCAACCATTTTCGAGTAAATTGAGTGTAAAGTACCCAGTACATTCTTTTATGCAGAAAAATACATGCAAAGGAAGTCATAAGGAAGAGTAGGCCTAGGCCATCACAAGTTTCAGAGTTAAACAAACATCATGTAGTTTTAATGACCTTTAGTAGACGTCACCCAAAACTTACCTAAATCTGCGAAACGGTTTTTAAGTTATTGCGGAAAATTGTTTTTTTCCCTAAAATAACACCCTTTTTTTTATAAGAATCTTATTCTTATTTTGGTCTGGTTCACTCCCTGGTAAATTGTACATTCACACTGGGACACCCTGTATACACATTTACTCATTTTAATATAAATTATACTGCTGACAATTTATAAAAAACATCATAAAGTAACAAAGAAAGTCACTTTCTAAAATGAAATGTATAATAAATACTAGGCAACATATAGGCCTAGACCTAGACCATATAAACCATATAAACCCAGTCTTCTAAAAATTTGAGACATCCCGTTAAAGAAAATATAGTAAGAGTGTATATTTTTTAAAATTATCAAAGAAAAATAAGTGGTTAGTGTGGTCAACGATTTATAGGTCATATGGTCATATTTAGAAAAATTGTCATTGGGTTTTTATTCAACTGTTATGATGAGATCCAAAATGTTTACAAATTTTTTTATTGTATAAGATCTTGTATATGCTTGGAAAGTGTTTGCAATGGTTTCAAATATATTTAGAAAATCGAAGGCAAATGATTAACTTGATTTCAAAGTAATAACTGTGAAGTCATCAAAGCAAAGTGTTAGGCAAGGAATTTCTCAGAGTATTATACTGGGCCCTTGTTGTTTAATATATATATTAATGACTTGGGTTCCAATTTTAATGACAAACCGCAAAATATTATAAGTTATGCTGATGATACAACTCTGACTATAACCAAAGTTTACAGAATGTTATAACCAGCAAAATGTTACCCAAATTAGACTAGATATTTATTCTGTAAACTTTGGTATGAGTCCACAGGAAGTTTAAAAATTGTTCATATTTGGCTTCAACGAAATAAACTCGTATTAAATGAAAATAAAACAAAATGCGTTCTATTTACTTCAAACGAGACACATATACCTACATCTCAATTCTGATACAAAATTTTTAGGCATTTTGTGGATTCAACACTGAACTGAGTAGATGATGTAGATGATTTAACAAAAAAAACTTAACAATGGATGTTGGGTAGTAATATAAGAGAAATAGAGCCGTATGTTGCACTAGCACTAGAATATACAGGGTTTTTGTTATCCAAAAACAAATTATATGTTTGATCATGAATTTAGGTTCATGAGTTTAGGTTAGGTTAGGATAATAGCTCATGTAGGACTAAATTTAGACCATTTGAGTGTTTGACCTAAATGTTTAAAATAATGTTTATTGTTTAATTTTAAGTATAATGGAAACATTAACCATTTTATATATATATATATATATATATATATATATATAATTTTAGCAAAAACAATTATATGCTTCCATGACATAAGTTAAGTGGCCCTTCCTATGCAGCTCAAAAGATTTTTAACGTCAAGATACGTTTAACGACGTATCTTGTCCTATCTCTTCTTCAAATTCCAATTTCTGATTAATAGCATTGAGGCCGGACCTGTGTGGTGTGAGAGGGTAGATTGTAATATATTCCTTTCATTATCATATTCTGAGCAACAGAAATCTTTCCGTATCGTTGTTTATACCATTTCAATCGCAGCTAAAGGTTTGTATAGAATATTTACTATAAAATGAATATATGTATGAGTAATAACCAGTACAATTTCTCAAGAAGAGGGATTTGCATTAGGCAGCATATAGGTAAAAGATAAAAAACACACTGATGTATATATATAAGATACCACTTATACTAGCGGTTTTTGAAACCTAATTTAGCCTTACCAAGAAAGGCATTTCCACACTGAAACACATAGATAATTATTAAACACAAAAAGCATTAGTTGATGTTTCGCTAATGTCCTATTTTCGTTTTTAAAACGCAGCATACTGCAATATTTTTCAAGTAGGTATGACTGATACAAAAAAAATTTGAAAAATTATTAACTGACACATTACGCAAATTAGAAATTGCTTCCGTTTCAAGTCTTGTGCGTTGATAACCAAGATATAGATAGACATTTTAGAAACGTCTACCAATATCTTTTCTATTTAATAATAACCTTAATTATAACGAATCACCTTTCTCAGTGTAGGGAACTTTATTTTTTTGATTAGTCAGAATTATTATTCAGAAATCAACAACTGACTATTTCTATTCCTGACTAGAAAAAGATAATTTAATTTTACATAACTTGCAGTGACAAAATATAGGGTGTTTCATTTGAATTTTTGAATTAAAGAAGTTTTCGCGGTTTGAAAGTCTCAAATGTAACGTGAAAAATGAAAAGCTTGGTACTCGTATATGAGTGCCCTAGATGCAAAACTTGCTTAATGCATCAAACGTCAAATAGAGAAAAACACGAATAACATTTTAGATCATTATTTTTCAATTCTCAAACTGAATATTTTCATGGTTCATTTATTGTATTAATTATTATTTGTAACTAAAAGGATTTTAAAATATCATTTAGAAATCTGAGGATATTTGATAAAATGTAATGCATTTGGCGACTTTTGCACCAAATATTTGCATAAAGAGACTTTTGCATAAGTTATGTTAGATAAGAAATTAGTAACAATAAACTTATATTGTAATTTATTTGCAAAAATAGTTACATTTTTTTGCATTTATATAGGCAAATCTATTTCATATGGCCTTAAGTTGTTGCATTCGGCTTCGACGTCATTTTGATTGTTATTGTTAGCATTTCTGCCGTTTTGGATATTGTTAACAAGATTTTCAACAAAAAATTGTAAATCCGGATTTTCCTCCCAGGCGTCACCGTAATGTTTACTTAAGAGAGATATTATCGTAGATTTGTTGCCTTTTAGATACTGGCCAGCAGACAATTCCTTGGGATTAATGCATATTGTTTTCTTTCCTCTTTTGGAAACTGATTTTGCTTCGTCCACATCAACGCTGTAGTGTGATTCACCTCTAATGAGACAAGTTGTTTTGCCTTTGGTAAAAATGAACCTCTTGGCTTTATTAAATTGGAAATGCCATGATCCTGGAGGTTTCGTATTAGTTTGGGCCTCATTTTTCCAATCGAGTATTTTCCAATCTACATCCAATTTGCGAAGAGTTGAGTAATGTGAAAGGATATCATCGTAGTCAGAAGGTTTGACAATAACAGATTTTTTTCTTATTTCTTTTTCAACCATTCCAAAAACCCTATCAGGTGGAATGAAAGAATGTCCTACCACGGGAAATATTAAGCTAACAGATTTAATATGGTGGGGAGCTTTTTTCTGAAGCCAGAGGGAAATCATAGTCATCATGATAATGTTTTTATTTTGTCCACCATAACCATCGGCAAACAAATAAACGGCATCTATGGTTTCAAGGAAATTAAACATGCAAAGTGTATCCCAGACAGCTGATGCTATAGAATTGGAATTCTTGGGGAATTCTGATTCTGGCCACACATATGAGTATACATTATCTGGACTTAATTTTGCGGTAGATGGACCATGGACAACAGTAAAGTTGTAGTAATTAATTTGTTGACTGAAATAACAGGCCTGATCCGGCCACTTTGGCAACGGTAAATTTTTTTCGCAGTCAAAGGAAAAAATAGCAATGTTTTCTGATGGTCTCTTCAACAAAGAGAAAAATGCTTTCGCTTTTAATCTATGAATGCGTTGTTCAGTTATCAATTTTTGTTTTTCAGTACTGGATAAATTTTTATTTTTCATTTTTTCATGGTTGCTGAGACACGTTGAACACACATCCGACCTTGGAGAACCAAATCCAATATAATGCGTGTTTAAGTCCTAAAATATCCCAATTTTACGCACAATTCATCTTCGACCCTTGAATTATAAATTTTCCATAGTTTTGTAAAATTCAATTCATATGGAAGATACACTCGGCTTCTTGTTTGACTGCGACAATAGTGGCTCTCCACACAATTAAGGGATTCAATAAAATTTTTAATCGCTGTCTTTTTGCTATCATTTTTATTACCAATGCGATCACCTCCTCTTTTTTCTTGCGGCATGTTTCCATGTAAAACATAATTTTTCATTACACGCTCAACTCTGTCCCTACTAAATCGAGTAATTTTCAAAAATGCGGTCTTACAAACACGAATTTTTTCACCGGAATTTGTAGGGACAAAATAATTAATGGATATCTTTTCCTTATTAACTTTTGACCTTTTGCATTTTTTACCCTCGCAACATGCAATTATAAAACAGTCTTGTTTAGCTTTTTCATTACTGTTATAAAGATTTTTGTGAAACGTTTTAATGAGATGCATGGTTAAGGAAGAGCAGTAATAGGGTTTCCCTGGCTGGCCTTTATGCCCACAAGTTGGAAATTCTGGTAGTTCTTTTGGCGTGTGTCTAAAATAAAAAAATATTATTTACACACAAGTGTTTAAAAAATAATAGCAACAAATTATTACCTAATCCTCTTAAGTTTTTGCCTTTTACTTTCCCCTCGGACCCTTTTTCGACACGTGTTGATAGAACATGGCATTATTGGTAAGGTAACACTTAAATCAGTGTCTCTTATTTCCATCCTAATTAACTAACAATAACACAGCGTTATTAACAAAAAATAAAACTAAGTAGGTATCTTTTAAACTACCTATTTTCATCTAAAAAACACAAGACAGAAAAATAAACTGCTACAACTGACGGTATTTCCGCTCGATTCAGCTCTGACTGACCACGGGGCTTGTGATTCGTCAGCAAACATCACGTGTTTACGATTGCGATGTTGACTGGCTGTGTTATAAAAAGCGAGTTTTGCATGTCGCCTAGCCAAGCATAAAGCAAGTTTTGCATCAAGTTGTGAAATTCGGAGGTGATTTTCTATGTTAATAAGCTACTTTTGCACGGAAA
Source organism: Pogonocherus hispidulus (assembly GCA_963924545.1). Taxonomy (NCBI): domain Eukaryota; kingdom Metazoa; phylum Arthropoda; class Insecta; order Coleoptera; family Cerambycidae; genus Pogonocherus; species Pogonocherus hispidulus. The sequence continues at coordinate 16,419,350 of OZ004700.1, forward strand.
TGTGTAGGAATATGATGAATATTAAGATGGCGGACACGACAGTGAACAAAACAAATATTTTCAATTTTTGTTGATTAGCGAGTTTTGCATCTAGGGCACTCATATTACCTCTTGTTTATACAGGGTATTAGTTAAACATGCGGCAAAAATTCAAGAGGTTATTCCTTGGACTATTCTAAGGATATTTTATCCTTTGATGATTTTTGAAAAAGCGCTTTGTTGCGAAGATATAGGGAGAAAAAAATTTTCAACAAATCCTATTTTGGTATTTTTCACATTATTATGTAGGCGAAATAAAAGTATGGCGTACTACACTGGACGTATCTAGTAAAAGACATGTAAGAAAAAGGAGTTGTTTTTTCTTACCAACATCCCGTGATACTTCGGAGTGATTATTTTGTATGTTTTTGTATGTTGTGTTTTTGTATTTTGTATATGTCGCATTTGTTAAGATTGATTGACGTTTGGCTAGTTGACGTGTAAACGGTTGTTAGTGAAGTCCTCTATCATGGCTCGCTATAGGAATGCCGAGATGGCTGACATGCATTTTATTTATGAACTTGCTGATGGCAATGCACTAGAGGCTAGGCGACTGTACATTGAACGATTTCCTAACCACATTGCTCCTGATAGAAAAATCTTTCAAAGTATTCATCAACGTCGTCGAGAAACGGGAACATTGAAGCGAAGTGGAGGACCAGGAAGGCCAAGGACCGTAAGAACGGTAGAGGTAGAAGAGAATGTCCTGGACATGATAGAAGAAGATCCAGGTACTTCTACCTGCGAAGAATTGCAAATACTTTGAATGTAAGTAATTGGACTGTTTGGAAAATTCTGAGAGATAATTTGTTATACCCATACCACAATCAACGCCTTCAGGCACTTCTTCCTGCGGATTTTGCTCCACGTATTGCATTTTGTCAATGGCTTTTGCACACATTGGTTGAAATCCCTCAACTACTGATTCTTTTTACCGATGAAGCCAGTTTCTCGCGAAATGCAATAAGGAATTTCCACAATAACCATATGTGGGCTGACGAAAATCTACATGAGATTTGTGAAGATCGGTTTCAAAATCAGTTCTCGTTGAACGTTTGGGTTGGAATCGTGGGTGACTGGCTATTTGGACCGGCATGTCTACCAGGAAGACTTACCGACGAAGTATACCGCAACTTTTTGGAACCAACGCTACCTCAGTTTTTGGAGGATGTACCATTGGCTACAAGACAGGCAATGTGGTTTATGTATGATGGTGCACCACCTCATTTTAGTGTAGTTGCTCGAGAGTTTTTAACAGCAACATACGGAGATCGCTGGATTGGTCGAGATGAACCTCACGTATGGCCTGCTCGATCCCCGGACTTAAACCCCCTGGATTATTTCCTATGGGGCCATCTAAAGTCATTAGTTTATACTAGGCCAGTGGAAGATGTGAACGATTTAAGAGATCGGATAATTGCTGTATGTAACTCAATAAGAAACGACCCTGGTGTTTTTGAAAGTGTTCGGGAGTCTATGAGGAGAAGATTGGATGGTTGCATCCGAGCTGGAGGTAGCCATTTTGAACAATTCTTGTAGGTTCAGAAATGTTACATGTAATTTTTAGTAATAAATTGTTATTTGTTGAAATTCTTTTTCGCCCTATATCTTCGCAACAAAGCGCTTTTTCAAAAATCATCAAAGGATAAAATATCCTTAGAATAACCTCTTGGATTTTTGCCGCATGTTTAACTAACACCCTGTATAATTGTGTATAATATTCCACCTTATGTTCTTTCAACATGGCAAAGGATAAATGAAATATATTTTCCAATATTTTTAAATAATTCAGGAGAAAATAAAAATAACTTTTATATCAAAACTTTTTTCTGTCTTCACAAATAACGACGCTACGTAAGAGAGACGCATTCATGCCTCATCCTGTATAATATATACCTATCATTATGCGGATATAAAATATAAATTTGCGATATGTTTTCTAGGTGTTTTATGGTCAATTAGTATAATATACATTTTCTTTTCAGATAGACCACCATAGAAAAAGAAGTGTATATAAAATTAGTATAATTTAAATAGTTAGACAATATAAATTTTACTCGAGCAATAATTTCATCCTTTCAGATAATAAAAATGTGTATCAGTATTACACCTACAATCTCTTCTGATTATAATCCTATCCTTGCACACAAACATCTCATCGTCCGCTTAAAACGCCACCCTTTCAAAGGCAGACGCATCTCCAACAACACAAAACTTCTGCTACCGTGAAGAATAACGAATAGGGAAGGACAATGGGCCGGGCGCCTGAACACAGGAGTCAAGTGGACACACAGGCCATTAGAAGGAGCCGTCCACGGATCACGCATAATGGGCCCGGCTGGAGGGCCATTAGGGCCCTGGCCCCTATTCATGGTTGCTGTAACAAGGACGGACGCGGTAAGCGAGGTTGATTGGCGTTCAATGAGTTTTACGGAGCAATTGGTTTTGTTAATAACGCACGTGGCGGACTCAGATAAAAGCGATAAAGATTGTTAAAAATGTAAGCGATGTCATTTTAATCTAATAATGCTCTATTCAGTGTCACGTTTGTTAACTAAGCTGTTAAAATTCTTGCCCAGACAAAGACCATCCTTTTAAAAACACTTATAAAAATATAATAATATCTTATTTTAATTTAGTGCACAGAGTGAGTATTTTATTTATACAGTGTTATTCAGAACTTATCCATAATAAAATTTGGGGATGGTCAACATACATGTAGAAATGTGGTAGTGCAAAAAAATTTTTTTTGGCGGCTTCTGAAAACTATTTAAAAAATTTTCATTGCACGCCGCTGGATACTGGTCCACTGTAATGGAGTGACCTTGGGACTGACAATGCAAACTGGCTAGCACGAAAAAAACTTGGGAAGTTCTGAGAGTATACCAACACCCGGCGCAAAAAAGATTTGCAGCGTTTTTACTTTAAAATAAACTTAAAGATAGATAGATGTGACCAAAGTGACTACTTGATTACTAGGTATTAGAAACATGAAATTTATAAAAAATTTGCACATACCTTGTTACAGAAGCTGTTCGAAATAATATTCCTCGACTTGTACACACTTTTGGGCACGCCTTCATCCAATTTTGCCGCACTAAACCGAATGTTCCTCCTGGTTGCTGATCTTGTAAACGCAAATTATTAAGTAAATTGGGGATTTTCAGCATTTTGCTGCAACAACCACTCACAAAACCCAACTCGTAATTGATAATCCACTGGTAACAGTCCATTAACTCAGCATTACTGTACACATGAGCCATTTTGAAAATTTTACAGTTTAACACTCCTACGATAAATAAAACACCGGCACTGAGAGAAGACACAGATAGACTGATGACTGAATAGACAATAGAGATATTATCCCCACTCCAACTCTGTTCGCTCGGTCTTAACCAGTCGTTCGAGGTACAAAAACGTGTTTACTTTTTTTACCACATTCTTAGGAATGTGGTAGGTATATCAGATGTTGAAGTACAGTTGCCCATCTACGTAGTCCTTTATAATGGTATAACTTTAAACATTGTTTACGGGAAATCCTAAGACTTTTATTATTTATATATATTTTTTTGGTGATATCGATTTCTTATTTAAGGATGCACATATCCTCAAAGTTTTAGAGATAAGTTCTAAATAACCCTGTATAGAGCGAGTAAACGAAAAGTTTCATCCTCGTTTCTCTATTAAAGGAATGATTTCAATGCAAAATCTAGACAAAAGTAGATTTTTATTTGTAGGGACACATTTTTATAGTATTGACGTTTATAAAAGGTGTCCCAAAAAAGGAAAGGTTTACCACAACTTATATTTTTTAAATGGAACACCCTGTGTATTTATACAGATTTGGATAGATCGTCCTCTCGAGATACATATAGGGTTAAGTAAGGTTAGGGATATAGGGTTTAATGGATATGGCTCTAATAGTGAGGGAGATATACATAAAAGAGTGTTCCCATATACAACCCTGCCGTGCAATATTTGACTAAAGGATGAGAGACCCTCAGTCTTTGCCGAACTGTACCCCAAACTTTAACTTCTTATTATTTTGTGGTAGAGAGGCAATTCATTTTATTTAAAACCGGATTTTGCACAAAAAATTTGAAAATTAATGAAAATCTCGAAGACAGCTTGACATAGGTATAGGGAAATATTAACAAAAAGTACGCAGAAATTAATGCAGAATCCAAAAATTAAGAAATATACAGAGTATTCAATTTAAATTAACGACGATGTTGCCAGTTTCACGTACAACTGGCAACACCGCACCCTCAAAGAGCATATCTGGTTACCTTGGTAACCAAATTTTGAAAACTATTGGTTGACCCGCCCTTTATATACTTCTAATAGGTACTCCATCCACCGTGAATCACCTTGTATACAGGGTGTCCACCTAGTGCGCGTAAGTCCAATATCTGGGTTAATAAAAGAGATAACTTAATTTTTTTTTCTACAGGGTTGTCTAATATCCCGAGCTGCACAAAATGAAAATATATTTACATATTCAGGATGTTCAGTTTTTCCTGGACCGGTACCAACTTCATTTTTTTAAATGGAAACCTATATTTTTTATGGCATTATCGAATTCTACGTAAAAAATTAGTGGGACTTTGTGCATAACACAGCTATTGAAATATTGATAGTTTTCGAGATATTTGACTTTTAATTTTTTTTTCTTATGTTTCGTCACTTCTAATAGTTGACATAATTATGGTTGTATGACAGCTAGAAATTATTTTTTTTCAGAAACTGTAGAGTGAAGATGGCTCTTTCGAAAAACGTATCAAAAGTTGACCAGCGATATACAGGGGGCAACAGAAATCGTGCCAAACCTGATGGTTTAAAATTTAAAAAATCTCGACTTTTTCAAATGGAACACCCTGTGTTTTATGATTTCATTAGATGCCTTTCTGTAGACTCTACAATTTTATAATAGCTTTCCCTATACCTAAGTTGCGTAGTTTTTGCAAAAAACCCACTTTTATGAAAAATACCCGATTTGCGCACGTTCCTTTCTCGGGAAAAACGCAGTGAGCGTCTGTCACGCAATAAAATTTGTGACAATCAGTTTACATGTCATTTCTTCTTTTACTGAATATTCACGTACGAGTTTAGAGTAAGTACTAAGCGTGTATACGATGAACTATTCAAAAGAAGAATTAGTGAAAATGGTTTATGCCTTAGGAGAAGCTCATGGAAATTGTTTGCTAGCAGCACGTATTTACAAAGCAAATAATCCAGATTTACAGAGATTTCCACGTGCTGACTGTTTTGAAAATGTGAAAGAAAGATTTGAAAGAACAGCAAATGCGAATTATGAGAAAACTACCAGGAGACATGACGGTAACAATGACGATATTCAGTTTAATGTTGTGGCGTCTGCTGTTGAAAATCCAAATATTAGTGTCAGGAAAATCAGTAATAATCTTGGAGTTTCCAAAATCTTGACAAACAAGATACTGAAGAAGAATAATTTTCATCCGTATCATATTAAAAACCATCAAGCACTGTTACCTCAAGATCACCTAAACCGCCTGCAATTTTGCCACTGGGCATTGGATAAAATTCAGGAAAGTCCAAACTTTTTTGTGAATGTCTTGTTTACTGACGAATCAACATTTTCAAACACATGCTTACCCAATCGTCGCAACTTTCATCACTACGCTGACAATAATCCAAGATTATTGAGGGTACTAGATAATCAGCATCGTTTCAAAGTGAACGTGTGGGCTGGAATTTGTGGAGAACATATTGTTGGACCGTACTTTTTTGAAGGCAATTTAAATGCCAATGTGTATTTGCATTTTTTGCAAAAGGAACTTCCCCTTCTACAGCTACAGAATATGCCCGCTGATTATTTGGTTCAACAATGGTTTCAGCATGATGGTGCCCCTCCACATTCCACTTTGGCGGTACTGTGATTATTTTATTGTTGCAGTACTTTTCCTATTATCTATTCATATTTCAGATTAGAGAACACCTAAACCACGTATATCCAAATAAGTGGTTAGGTCGTGGTGGTCCAGTTCCTTGGCCTGCACGTTCGCCTGATTTAAATATTCTGGACGTTTTCTTGTGGGGTTATATCAAGGAGCGAGTATACGAAGTACCACCAAGGGATATGCAAGACTTGAAAGAAAAGATCCAAAATGAGTTTCTAACCATAACGCCCGAAATGTTAAGAAATGTTCACATTCATTTTCGTCGTAGATTAATGCTTTGTGTTGAAAACAACGGTGGACATTTTGAGCATTTACTTTAGGTTAGCTTGCTTGTATGAGTATTGCGTATTCTTTTTTCAATACTCTATGTATATTCATCCATTTCACTAATAATTTTTCTAACTACGGTAACACCGTTTGGTTTTCAATATGATACGTATGAAACTTCTTCTTCAATATCTTATTTGTCGAGCTTTTGAAAACTCCTAGATTTCTACTGATTTTCTGATACTAATATTTTTGGATTTTCAACAGCAGAAACCACAACATTAAACTAAATATTATCGTTGTTACTCCCATGTCTCCTGGTAGTTTTCTCATAATTCCCATTTGCTGTTCTTTCAAATCTTTCTTTCACATTTTCAAAACAGTCAGCACGTGGGAATCTCTATAAATACGTGCTGCTAGCAAATAATTCCCATGAACTTCTTCTAAAGCATACGCCAGTTTTGCTAATTCTTAATTACATGTAGAGCTTTTATGATTTTTTACTTTTATTTACAAATAAATGGTAACTTTCCATAAAGACTTGTTTATTAAACTGAAATTATCTAAATTTTTCAGTTATTTTTATTTTAAGAAGTGTAAACTAATACATTTTATAAAAATAAATAGCCTTACAATATTTTTTCCGTCAAAGGAGTGCGCAAATCGGGTATTTTTCATAAAAGTGGGTTTTTTGTAAAAACTACGCAACTTAGGTATAGGGAAAGCTATTATAAAATTGTAGAGTCTACAGAAAGGCATCTAATGAAATCATAAAACACAGGGTGTTCCATTTGAAAAAGTCGAGATTTTTTAAATTTTAAACCATCAGGTTTGGCACGATTTCTGTTGCCCCCTGTATATCGCAGGTCAACTTTTGATACGTTTTTCGAAAGAGCCATCTTCACTCTACAGTTTCTGAAAAAAAATAATTTCTAGCTGTCATACAACCATAATTATGTCAACTATTAGAAGTGACGAAACATAAGAAAAAAAAATTAAAAGTCAAATATCTCGAAAACTATCAATATTTCAATAGCAGTGTTATGCACAAAGTCCCACTAATTTTTTACGTAGAATTCGATAATGCCATAAAAAATATAGGTTTCCATTTAAAAAAATGAAGTTGGTACCTGTCCAGGAAAAACTGAACACCCTGAATATGTAAATATATTTTCATTTTGTGCAGCTCGGGATATTAGACAACCCTGTAGAAAAAAAAATTAAGTTATCTCTTTTATTAACCCAGATATTGGACTTACGCGCACTAGGTGGACACCCTGTATATCTCAATACTTTGCTCTGTATTATTTATCTGCTATGGATATTTGAGATTGGCAAAATGGTAAATTAGACTTCAGGTAAGGTAACAGAATCAGCCTTAACGAAAAAAAAAAGAAGAAGTTTCTTAATTGCATTTATATTTGAAAACATTTCTGTAATAATTGTAATAATAAAATGTTTAAGGCTTTATTTACAATAGAAAATAGTGGTGAATAAAAATGTATTTCAAGGTATCTCATAGTTTATCGATAATTTATTTTATATTCATTTATAATTGCATATTTTTCCTAGTGTAGGTTTTGACAAATATTTCTTAATATTAAAGTACAATTAATAGCTGGTTCTCGTTACTTAACCGATAATTTACTAACTATAAGTTTAAAATGTGCATAGTTTTATAAAATATTAAAGAAACTCACAGTCTACACTTATAGGTAATGAAGTAACTGATGGTTAAAATACATTGTGGAACTGGCCGTAAGCAATTTTCGAGAAATAAATAATTTGAAGCAAGAATTATTTCGGCTATGTTGTAGATAAATGAAAGAAATAAGGGTGACCCAAGATAGGAGCCCTGAGGAACACTGAATGAAGCAGTATATATCTATGACACATGCTACTAAGTTTCTGTTGAGATTGAGAGTATCTCAAACCCCGTCAACTTTAGAAAAAAACTGATAGCACGTTATGCGCTTGTTCACACATATTCAGCATTCACAACAGGAAAGTATTTACTAGGCTTTTCATTGAGTCTGTATGGTTCTGTTTCTTAAAACTTTATATATTGTAGTACACCCATTTGTGGGTTTTAATATTAATTCCAGCATATTCAAGAAAATTATTATTTTTATAATAGACTTAAGTGTTTTACTAATAATAATAATAATAATAATAATAATAATAATAATAATAATGTTTTTGAAATATTGACAGGTGAATACTGACATTTTGCAACTTTGACACCCTGTAAAATCTAAACGGTTAGAGATCAAGCAAAACGGTTTGCACATTCCATTCATAACTTTTCAAAAGCTATCGTTTGACACTGATTTCAGATTTAACCAAGAGATTAAATTTAATCGAAAATTTTTTATTTCTGGATAAATCTGATATTAGTATCAAACGATAGCTTTTGAAAAGTTAAAATAGGAATGTGCAAACCGTTTTGCTTGATCTCTAACCGTTTAGATTGTACAGGGTGTCAAAGTTGCAAAATGTCAATAATCACCTGTCAATATTTCAAAAAACGGTTGAAGATAGGTATAGAACATCCTACATGAAATGTGTTTAGAATATCACGTATATGCGTATCTTGCTAAGCAATACGCTACCTACTGGCGGCACGCACAACTAACGCATGGGGTATTGGCTCAGTTTTGCGTATGTATGTCTATTGTGAATTTTGAAATGTCCGTTGTTATATTAGTTAATTGCTTTGATTAGATATGAATCATTATTGTTGTGAGCGTCATTGTTCCTCTTGTACAAAGAAAAACCCCGAGATCAGTTTCATACTTTTCCAAAAGCGGGAAAATCTGGAGCTATCGCGGAAACTATAAGTTGAACATTACAGAGTTACAGGAGACAAGTATGGATAAAGAAGCTAAAGAACGCAGAGTAGAGAGTGTGCTCTTTACCATTCTCTAAGGATGACTATTTCCATAAAGGTATGTATGATGTATGCCCAATAAAGAATTTGACATATTTTGAGGTTAAGTTTCATTTTCAGATTGAACGCTCGAAAAATATTGAAATTTATTTTAATTTTATATCACTACTTACCCCTTTCAAAATAGTTTTACAAGCTTTTTACCTGGTTTAAAGTTCTCGACAACAAATCTTTGATAAATAAAATTTCAAACGTCAGTGTCAGTGAACGTAGGTTAGTATAGGTTACTGCCATTTTGGCGCTTCGATCTTAAAATCAATCGCGTATAGTTCAAAATTGCAATAATATGCAGGGTGTTCTATTTGAAATAACAAAGTTGTGGTCTACTTTCGGTATAACCGGAAGTGATGCAAACCTTAAAATATTTTCATTGAATCGGAAATAATCGAAAACCTCCCCCATAAAAAAATCAGATTTTTATCCTTAACCGAACCCCAAGAACGTCTAATACCCGCTTTGCGTGAATAACCCTGTATATTCAGGACCGATATGTAGCTTTTGTATTTAATTTTGAGCTGACAAGATAATATTATTACCACTGACATTCTTTTTGATCTCAATAACAAGATTATATACAAATACATATGGAGTATGACATTCCTCTGAATTATTTAGCTTACCTCACGAATATTTATTGGTAATGACCATTGACCAATAATAAATCTGCCAAACTCACACATTTTTTACGTGCTTGTTTTTACAGAACATTTTTTTGGTTTTAGGATTATTTCCATGTTGGGCCTACTAGTGAAATGTTATAGTAAAGTAGCAGGTGTTAGAAATTGATTGTGATAAAACAAAATGGGTACTCCTTTAAAATCTTTACCAGCACTTTTGTCTCCTAGATTTTTATCTTCTTTGTCTCCTTTGTCTCCAAAGCTTCTCTCAGTGCCAAGAAAACGGAATGGTTTTGCAAGTTTACCCAAAAAATCACTAGGAGAAACTGTAAGGTAAGCTTACAGGCTTACTTGTAAGGTAAGCTGTAAGGCATTAGAATAAAATGATCTAAAATAGGTATTACTGACTAACATAATACTATTAATTGTAATATAATATTGACTATAATTAGTTTTAGAGCTAAGCCCGCGTCAAAGAGATTGGAGTTTTCCCAATATTCAAGTCCCATACACTTGGTAGAACATATACAAGTAAATATTACAGATTACTCAGTTTGTGAGAGGGAATTAACATCAACAAAAGATATTCTAATAAATAGTCCAAACAAGAGAAACATCTTTGAGAACGGTATAATTGGAAATAAAAATCATACAGTATTAGGTATAGGATCATTTGGAAAGGTCATTAGGGGAATACACAAAGGTACAATAATAGCCTTATATTAATTTCACCAATATCTAATATATTAGCTATTATAAATAATATTCTTTTGTTATTTTACTATTTTGACCTTAAATAGCAGATAACTAGAGTTCTTAATCGATGTGAAATTGGTGACTAAAAATTTAGAAAGTACCAGAATATTTATCGGCTAAGTTGCTAGAAGCTTTGATTTGTCGTGTATTTACTGCAGTAAAATTTAAGGCGTAGTTCCTGTAAGGGTAGTAAAACATTAGGGGAAATATAGAAAAATATTTACATTCAGCCACACACGCAGAAAGTTCTTATCAGGAACTTGGGTTGTGTTCCGATATTAAACTTGGTTAACCAAAATCCCGGTTAAGCGTTCCATTAAATAAAAATTCCTGAAAATTGTTTAATTTTGGAACTGTGGTCACCTGAAAAAGGTTAACCACACGTCAAAATATTGACCGTGCTCTGAAAGCGGTGCATTGGTCAACCGAAGAGTTAGCAGGTTAGGTTTTAGCGTTGAGAGAAGAAAAATCAATTCTCTCAACGATTTTAATTATATTTTGTTTAGATGGTGAAGGCAGATGGGGTGGTGTTCTTGCGTTAAGAGTTATAATAAATATTTATAAATTCTACTTTTCTGTATTGTATTCTGTAGTCCACTTGACCAAGTCGACTGAAAGCTACACTTATATCTACTTATAAACTACTTATATCTTACTATAATATACCAAATTATCTGCTGTTTCATTTATTTTTTGACTGAAGACTAGAGTAATAGTTAAGCACGGAATATGAAGGTATTTAAGGTTGAATGAATCCCAATAAAAACAATTCATCATCCATGTTGATTAACCAGCAAGTTCCTTAATTACACATTTTTCAGGTTTACCAATATTTCGGTTAACCGAAATCCTGGTTGGTCGCGGATAATATCGGAACACAACCTTGGTGTTGTAAATTTGCTTACCACATAAACTTTTTATCTACTCGCAATTCGCTTTAAGAACTTTGTAATTCTACTAATCATTTTTCTATATTTTCGGGGACGGTTTAAAACCCTTACAGAAGCTGCAAGTTCAATTTTTCTGAAGTAAGTAACAAGAAAAATCAAAACTACGAGCCGAAATTTAATAACTTTCTATGTGTGTGTCAAGGCAAACATTTTTGTAACTTCGGGGTTATTTACTGCTTTTACAGACCTTGCGACTTGATGCAACATTTCCTGGACTATAAACCATCAGTTAATGCTTCTAACATATATTGAAGAATAACGAATTTTATTTTTGCGACTAAAGAAAAAGATTTCTGAATGTTGATGAAACTTCCAATATCCATGTAAAATATTTTCCAATTACTTTAATGGATGTTCGAGATCTTTTATTTTAGTTTAAGAACTTTTAGTCATCAATTTCGTACCCCTAAATTGTCTATTTTCTTCATAGTTATTTGTTGTTTTGTCTTTAGGTAAAACTGTAGCAGTTAAGGTAGTGAGAAATAAGGCCAATCTAAGTGAAAAAAATGCGTTAAATTTAAACCACGATAATATTGTCAAGACATTAGACATTATCAAAAACACGGAAGGAAAGTTTTCTTTAATAATCATGGAGTATTTTCCAAATTCCAAACAACTGCAAACAGTACTGGAGGATCGTGATTATCAAATAGAATCTAACATGATAAGTTTTGCCGTCGATATTTGTAAAGGTTTAAATTTTATACATGGGAAAGGCATCCTACATTTAGATATAAAACCCCAAAACGTACTAGTGGCTGAGAATGTTTGTAAACTATGTGATTTTGGAAATTCTGTATATGTGTCTGAAATAGAAAATTTTAATCACCAGGTAAAATTACAAAAATTATAATTTGCAAAGTTCTCTATTCAAAAGTTTAATAATGGTTTAACCTATAATTTTATTTTTAGGGCACGATTGCATACACAGCCCCAGAATTATTAAAAGGGAAACCTCCAAATGAAAAGTGCGATATTTATTCTCTGGGGATCCTTTTATGGCAATTGAAATCTAGGATCCCCCCTTATTCTGATGTAGATAATATGGAAACTGTAATTTATAAGGTTTGTATATTCGTATCTTAGAACTTTTTATTAAAAAAGGTACGTTGGGATTAAAGTTATGAGCTCCAACACTGAACTATGACATAGTTGGCTAAAGTGCAGTATAATTAACAATAATTAACGGACACGATTTCCATGTAATTGCTGTTGTCGTCAAACCATTTCAATTATTTTAGACGTGTTTTACTTTTCAATACCAAGAGTTTATACGCAAACTTCATGCAATCACTGGAGCTCGACATATGGGTGCTAAGTCAATGGCGTGCGAAAAAATTTTGAAGTAATATAACTGTGTTAAATATAATATTAATAATATTAATAATAATACCAATAATAATAATAATAAGAGGAGGAAGAGCTACCGCTCAATAAAGACACTCCAGCCCTGGCACACTTTGAAGCTTTCTGCCGAAGGCTTCAGCAGCCTCAAGGGGTGTGCAGAAGTCTCAAGACCGATAACACCGGAAGAAGTTCGTTAAGGCTCTAAGAATTTTGCTGTTCCTGGTCCCGATGGGATCAACAATTTTTGGTGGAAAAAACGATCAAGTATCCACCACCATTTTGCCAGAATATTCACCTCCTGGCTTAATGGAAAGCAGCCAGTTCCGGCATGGTCTGACGAGGGGAGGACAGTGTTAGCCCGAAAAACTACCGACCAATAACCTACCTGAACGTATGTTACAAGTTGTTTACACGCATCTTGTACATGCGGGTGCTCCACGCAGTTGATCCAGTTTATGAAAGGATATATGAGCAGCGTGGGTCCAAGAGGGGAGTAGCTGGCTGCAATGAAATCTGCTGATTGACAGATGTGCCACGCAGGACTCCGTAGACACGGAGTCCTGCGCCAACACCTTACCATGCCATATCCTATAGGATCTGACACGGCAAGGTGTTGGAGCAAGTAGACAATTAGCTCATGAGACGTCATATCAAACCAGATGTTATGGTAAGGCGGGTCCTCATCAGTTTTCTGCATCAGTTCTGTCGAGGGTCCAGACAGAGTTGGTATCGTTCAGGAGAGGAGTATTTCCAGGGAGATTCCCTCAGCCCTCTCCTGTTCTGCATCTCGATACTGCCATTATACATTGAACTCCGCAAAACTCTTGGATACAACTGCGGTACCCTATCCCCTCTACTAATTTCAATGTTGAGGTTCGTAATTTTAATGCCAACGTACCATTTGTACTGATAACGGGACCATTTCAGGTGGTAAAGTGCAATTGGCGACCAGAAAATACAAATCCCAGCGACCAGTATTCCAAGTTATATCAAACTTGTTGGGAGATGGAACCAAGTAAGCGCCCATTCGTTTCGAATGTTTTGTATACACTGAGAGAAATGTTATAAATTTTTTACAATTGTTTTTTGTTTATGTTTTATGTGTTTGATAATAAATGTTAAAATCAGTCCTGATTTCCATACGTTCGTTTCCATTAGTTCATATATACTTACATAGTTCTATATGGTACCAAATTTGTGCTTAAAGAGGACAAACAATACTACCAAAGGTATTCTCGGCGGTATATGCCTATCACTTAATTGACAAATAATAGGCATTCTAATCTATTCTATACGCCGACTTGAGTCAAATATAATAAAATGTTTTTTTTTAATATTTTGTAGTTTTAAACAATCATGACAATCTGACCTAGTAATCGTAAGAATTACATTGTAGAATAACATTTATTTAGAACGTATTTAAGTAACTTCACTTTGAAATGACTTTTCTTTTCTAACTTTCAATTATGTCAAGATTTAATCTTAAAAAAATATAAAAATATTGTAGATTTTATTAACATAACATGAAAAAATTGACTAGACTCATAAGGAGAAATGTATACACATTTTGCATCGATCTTTGGATACAAATCTTAGCCATCAGAGGCGGCTACAATATCCTCATAAATGAAATAAATCAAAATCCTCATAAATGAATGGATTAATATGGAGATTTTTGGATAGCTCCTCTTCTTCATTCATACAACTAAAACTGAAACCAAATAACCCCTGATGGTTTACACGGTAGACGGGCTAACCTAATACGTAAGAACCTCAGACGCCTTGCAACACAGACCAGAATATATAATTAATTAAACCCAAAGACTTCTCCAAACCGGACTTCCGTAGATATCAAGGAAGATGGGATATGGAAGATGATACTATTGCTGCGGTTACTGAAATGAAACGTTCCAAGAAAAGGAGTCGATTGTTTAAAACAGAAACGAAGCACATCACAAAAGAAGTAAATTGATTCCAACGTTCCATATCTATATAGTTATAATGACTTCAAGTATTGAAGTAATGAATTTATATCCAATGATGAATTCAATGTGTGTACATTTTTTTTTTCACGGGTCGAGTCAATTACTCCACGTAAACATAATCAGGGATATCAAATCTTTTCCATTGGTATGTTTGAGGTTAGAAAGTCCTGACGTGATGGAGAAATTATGACCAAGTCTTCGAGACATGGGACTACTTTTGTGGGCTTGTGTTATTGGTAAAGTTATCAGTTGCAGAGTTTGGAAATTTGATAATAATTTAATAATTATAAGGAAGCAGGCAATTTTATTTTAATATAAATACTTTGAATGGTCAAATAGATCCATATATTTAGGACTACAAGTACATAAAATGTAAACACTACTCTACAAATATATTTACAATTTAAAATAAAAGATATCCACCATTATAATATATCTGGTTCTGTCTTAGACGCCTCTTTGGGTATTACAACGTAGCTTCCACTTCGTTTCCTCAACAAATTTTCTCTGAAAAATTAAATACAAGTCATTACTGCACTATCATGTATGAAACTAGAAGGGCATTATTTTTGTCACAGAAACGGCAAACCTGAAAAGTAGCAAATTAGGTAGAGTAAGGTTAAGTAAAAGGAATTTGGCGATATGGATCTAAATTTTTAATTATGTGAAAACCTATTGCTTAACATATGTCACGGCGGTTTTTTGGTCTTTTTTAAAAAAAGTAAATAAACATTCTGTATCCCATAAATAGAGCCCATATAGTTTCACAGTCACAATTATTATACTGTACAGTTTGCAGCTCAAAGCATTATTTCTATAAGAAATAAAAAGCTTATTTTTTAATTAATTATCCCGCGTACGCAAGGAGAGTGTTCCAAGCTTTTACCTGAAGAAGAAGTTGAATAAATATATTGTCTATTTACAACTCTCTGATAAGTTATACGCACTATTTTTATTGTAAAAGTAGTACATTAACACACGAGGTGTGGTAAGTAGTACATTACCACACGGCGTGCGGTATATAAAAAATAAATAAAATAAATGCACGATTGCTGATAAAATATTGTACATCATGCTTGTGGTAACTGGATTTTACTGTACTCGATTAATTGTACTTCAGTGCTTCAATCTCGTACGGTAAAAACATAGTTATCACACATATTATGTGTACCACTATTAATGTGTGTATTACTATTAATAAATTGTACAACAAATCATATTTATTATGAAATATTTTTAATATTAGTTAATGGTTTATTTAAACGAAAACGTAGAAAGGAAATATCGTGAAATACTTTAATAATTGTAAGTTTAAACTGTCAATTGTAGATAATTGTAAGTTTAATCTGGCAATTATGTAAAATTGCCAGTTTTAACTGTCAATAATAATAATTATTATTATTAAAAAAAATATATATATATATATATAATTTCCACATTAAACTGTCTGTTTTAACTCTGATTAAACTTTAAACTAGCAATTATGCACAATTGATAGTATAAGCTGTCAATTATAGATAGCCAGTTTGAACTGTCAATTATATATATAATTTCCAGATTTAATTGTCTGTTTTAACTCTGATTAAACTTTAAACTGGCAATATACACAATTGATAGTATAAGCTGTCAATTATATATAATTTCCAGATTAAACTGTCTGTTTTAACTCTGATTAAACTTTAAACTAGCTATTATGCACAATTGATAGTATAAGCTATTAATTATAGATAATTGTCACTTTAATCTGACAATGATGTATAATTGCCAGTTTTAACTGTCAATTATATATATAATTTCCAGATTAAACTGTCTGTTTTAATTCTAATTAAACTTTAAACTGCCAATTATGCACAATTGACAGTTTAAACTAACAATTATAGATAATTGTCACTTTACACTGACAAATATATAACTTTTAGTTCAAACTGGTAATAGCAGATGACCTGAGCATTAAACTACGAAACCAGCCTGGTGTCAAACATGCTTTTTATTTATAGGAAACTCAATATATTGAGAAAAATATCAATAAATTAAAAAATATTATCTTAATTCAAATCTTAATATATTTTTTCTCAATATCTTGACTTTTCCTAAATATATTGAGAATGTATATAAAACTTTTCATTCAGTTTCAATATCACTCGAGAATTCTGTATGCGAAGTGCGGTATGTGATACGCGATATCGAAGATAATGGAGAACCATATAATTCTTGTATGTATAACTTTATTCAATTTCAAACTAATAATCATTTTTCTATATTTTCAAACTCTCACACCTTGGTAGGTGTCACAACGTAAATAAAATTGAAGAGTAAAAATTCTTACTTGGTCTTATCCATATCCTGGATGGTCTCTGGTAGAGCTTTGCCTTTAGTCTCGGGCAGAGGTAGCACCAGAATAGCTTCTATGAACGCACCTACGGCCAGAATCAGCAGCGGAAGGTGTTCCCCTATTCCTTGAAGGGACACAATCAAAGGAGCTATCATAGATCCCAGACGAGAGAACATCAGAGATGAGCCAACGCCCGCGTTTCTTGTAACTGTGGGGAAGAGCTCACCAGTGAAGAGATACAATGCTGGCATAGAGACCTGGAAATAATAATAAATAGATAAGATGGCGAAAAAATAATTTTAGAAATACTTATTTTTCAAATAACTTCACATTTAACATGATATTGCCTTGTGGCAATGCAGATTGCATAATGTATGGTAAGGCTTCCGGTATGCTAGGATTGCTGCGGTTACATACACACAAATGTGGCTTGGACATAAAAGAGTCCTGCCAGGGCGTCTCGGTAATCACAACAGATGACGGCTATGATCTGTTGTATAACAAAGTTGCTTCAAATATTGTAATAAATCCAGACGTGTAAGAAACTTTAGATATTGCATTTTATGTATCATTTGAAATGTAATTTTGTGTTCCAATGTTACTAGATTGATAGAGGATGATGAATAATTGTAACAGAATAACTTCTCGAACTACTTCTCTCTCATCGACCTTTGATAAGACATTTCATAAGACCGTGAAATACGACCTATTTCACTTGTAAGATAACAATTATCTTCCAAGGCATTATTTTTTTAGCGATATCCTTATCTTCAAGTTACCTTATTTCCTGATCCAGAGTTGTCTAATCTTGAATAGTAGACGATTTATTATTAGAATCGATAACCATGATATATTACTGATTTCCTAGGCAAAAATGCAATAGATAATTATTGCAATAAAACTTACTGACATCCCAATGATTCCAATAGCTGCGAAACCAACTCGTGGCCAATCTTGAGAAAAACATCCTCGGGGCACTGCTAAGATGGCTAAAAAACAGAGAGCCGTTACAATGTGGCCGCAGGCTACAGTGACCTTCCTTCCACATTTCCCAACTAAATACACACATAAAAATGTGCCTGGCAACACTATCAGTCCTCCAGTAGCTACGGTGAAATAAATATTGCCACTGACGTGACCCAAGAATTGAGAGAAAGCGAAGAATGTTATGCCACAGATCGTCCTGAAAGCAAAATTGGTTAATTTATCTCTAGAGAATAATAGATTAAGAGACGAAAACATAATTTCTTGCTCCATTTTTTAAAATTATTATACCTACCAGTTTATGCATAGTAAAATGCTTCTCATTCTCAATTGTGGTGTCGAGAATAGGACAAAGAATGATGATTTCTGTTCTTCTCTTGCAGGGACGTTAGATAACTCCGTCATGACTTCCTCGATTTTAACTGGATCTTTTTCATTGAATTTTGCGGCTTTTTGTAAAATGATGAATGCTTCATCGCGACGTCCTACTGCCAGAAGCCATCGAGGTGATTCCGGCAGACAGCTGAAGGTGAAATAAATATTAAAACGGTAAAGTTATTAACATATAAACTACAAATAGTACGAATCTACTTTATATCCACCATCTGTAAATGCCTTATTTAAATAAGGACTAAGACAAATTAAGCCAAACAGCTATTCTCCTGGCTATATGACACGCCCAGCGCTGAATTACAAAGCAAACATTTCTCGTATTTTGTCTAACACTGGTTTCGATCTTTTTATGATCTCGTCAGTGCAATATAAGGGATCACACTAGTAGGTATGGCGGCGAGTGAGCCTGGGAACCAAAATGCGGGGGCGGCGGCGTCCTTTGTCGGCAACATCAAAGGACGCCACCGCCCCCGCACGACGCAGCACACCGCACCCAGCATATAGGGAGCGCCGTCTAGACCAAAGACCTACAATTCAGAGGGGCCCCCCAACTATCAAAATGGGGCCCCCAACTGTCAAAATGGCGCACCCAGCTACCTAGACCAAAGACCCATAGACCTACAAATCAGAGGGGCCAAAGACCCATAGACCTACAATTCAGAAGAACTACAAGCCTCTAGGGCCCTCAACATAACCTCAAATCCATAGCGCCTTATGGGCACGGTTCTAAAGCAGAAAGCTAAAGGAGTCGCACACGGCGGCGCATTGCGACGACACATAAAGAATTTACGTTCTAAGAGCGAAAACGGCCATTCGGGACTCAATATTTGAATTTAAAGTATATAGGTGTGTTGCCCAACTCGAAACAAGCTGGAATCCAGCATAAAATGGCCACTTCCGGTCTCCATTTCCGGTCTCTCGAATCACATGATGTGGGGTATCAAACGACTCGTCTCAACGTGTAGAACACTAATTTAGCCAAATTTACGTTCTAAGAGCGAAAACGGCCATTCGGGACACAATATTTGAATTTAAAGTACATAGGCGTGTTGCCCAGCTCTAATCAAGCTGGAATCCAGCATAAAATGGCCACTTCCGGTCGCCATTTCCGGTCTCTCGAATCACACGATGTGGGGTATCAAACGATTCGTCTCAACGTGTAGAACACTAATTTAGCCCTATTTTCTTCCTAAGAGCAAAAACGGCCGTTTGGGGCTCGATATTTGAATTTAAAGTATATAGGCAAGTTCTCCGACTCGAGACAAGCTAGAATCCGTCTACTTCCGGTCTCCATTTCCGGTCTCCCGAATCACATGATGTGGGGTATCAAACGACTCGTCTCAACGTCTAGAACACTAATTTAGCCAAATTTACGTTCTAAGAGCGAAGACAGCCGTTTGGGGCTCAATATTTGAATTTAAAGTATATAGGCAAGTTCTCCGACCGATCACCAACACAGCCGACACCAGCGTGATATCTCATTATTATTAAATGCGAACGAACTCATATAACTTAACCTAACTTTTCGTGGAACAAGCACGACCGACCGATCACGAACACAGACCACTGTAGACTGCATGTATGTAATATAATAATAATAAATATCTAATTATCTCCATACTGACGAGAGCAACGACAATTTAAAACCTAACCTAACTTTTGTGTGGAACAAGCACGACTGATCACCAACACAGCTGACACTGGACTTACGACTTGTAACAAAATATTTAAAACTAGCACGACTGATCCACCAACAACAACAACGACGACGAACTCATACAACTTAACCTAACTTTTTTCGTGGGGACAAGCACGACCGATCACGAACACAGACCACGGTAGACTGCATGTATGTAATATAATAATAATACATCATGATTCTAAATATTAAAATCTAAATAATAATATAAGTTTGCAAGTTCCTTATCAGCATGTTACCGGAGGTTCCTTATCAGCTCGCTAACGGAAGTTGCTTATCTGCAGGAAATGAGGTAAGCGTATAGGTCTACATAAGCAAAATAGCACAGAATTTGAAATTTTATACAGTGGCGTTGCATAAAAGAGGGATATTTATTAACAAGTAGGCTCATAGGAGGGTTTGAATTTAATAATTAAAAGCATATATTGAAACCAGGAATCGAACTCGGGACCTATAGATTTTCAGTCTACCGCTCTCCCACTGAGCTATTTCAACTATAGTAAAGTAAATAAAACTAGATTTAAAATTTAATATTATATTTATTAATAGTCATTATCATCCTTTACAATATTGAATTTATTGATATATTCAGGAGGTAGAAACATTTTAATATCCAATAAATAGCTTTTCATACCGGCTGCTATCATCTCGCGACAAAACTTTTGAATGCTAAGATTTCCATCTTGAAATTTATCGCACAAGTCCAGACAATGTTGGTACTTTTGTACAGTTCTTCGACACTGCATATCTACTCTCGGCATCTTGGGTGGATTGCATATCATACACGCTATCATGACGTTCACTGAAAATTAGATCCCTCAGCTCATCACGTATCCTTTGGATGGCAGTTGGTAAGTCTTGGGCTTTGGTCCAGTGTTAAGCAGAATAAAATAACCACATATTTTAAGTTTTTCCACGTGTAACAACGAGGCTAATGGCTGTTTTTAGTAGCAGTAGAGACGAACAAACTGTTATATAGTACAACAAACCAGTTACTGATTGCTGAATACACTCTTTGGGAATAATGGCAGCTGCTGGCGTAGTAGTAGTAGTAGTAGTGGGAATATCAACACAGGCGCTCTTCATCTCGTACCAGTCAGTGTCACCCATAGTAGCATCTCGAAATCGGATTCTGAATTTATATTGGCGGGTAGAATTTGACATCGGGGCTATTAAAGTTGGTATATTATTAGCTGCATACGACGTCATCAGCATCCAATTAGAAGGCCAGCTTTCGTTTTTAGTGCCATCCTTATCAAAACAGACAAAGACCTCTTGTGAATTATACGGCTGATGAATGTATAGGATATTGTGCAAAATCGTTTGCAGAATTATATAGTGAGAAGTTAACATTGCCATCTTCATCAAACTACTGACACCACCACAGACAAATCTGGCAATTTATTCCACTCGTTTAGGTGTGATTCGTTTAAAATCCTGCTGTCGTATACCTTTATTAAATCTAGATAAATTTTGAAAGACGTTTCGCTCCCATTCAGCAACCATAGGAGCAATATCAATAAATTGGAAACTATTAAATTTGCAATCTTCCACAATAGCCTTTCGCAATAGACAAATCTGCTGCTCTAACCTCACTTTTAACATTATAAATTTTAGGAGTTACAACAGATGTAATACTGAATTAAATTATAGCTATTATGTTTTATATACTTTTAATTAGGAATGGGAACAAGGAGATGGGGATAATAGAATAACACAAATATTTGTTAAAAATTATTTTATTTAGGTAAACCAGCAAACAACCAGTTGTGGAGATCCGTACAGTTGGTTAAACTGCACATACTTCCAGGTGTACAATGATAAAAACAATATGAACTACTTTTACTAAATACAGGGGGCGGTCCAAAAGAATTACAGTATAGATTCTCCACGTTAACTATAGTCTTCGCTGTTAATGCTGTGGGCTCCAATTCCAGCAACCTTCGGCTCAGAAATTCCGCCTTTTGATGTCCTTTAACGTATATCATACAGATATTTTTATCATCTATCAGGTGGGTCTTCAATATTTCAGACAACACATATCATATTCAACGAATCCCCCGGTATATTTTAGGCCATGATGGGATTGCTCCAAATATTTAACCTGTCTCTTGGAGGCCGCATCTAGGGTGTTGAACGGTTTCGGCGACTTCAATAGGTAATGTGCCGTACGTTGACCGCAGATAAAAGATATTTCTTTCGGGTGAAAATCGGGCAGATTAAAACCCTGCATGTCTACGGCCAGACACTGCATCTTGCTGGAGATCTTGATTTGAACTGACTCGGAGCAAACTCAAGCTTTAAGATTATTCACAATATTATCGAGTGGGAGGTATTCCATAATGCAATCGTGTACAATTATGCAGTAAGCTCGGGTATTATCGGGAAAACCTTCGGCGGCCTCTATCTCCAGTCTTACGTCTACAGTAGCGGGTCGTTCATTTTCGTCTCGCCTCGAGCAATCAAAGACAAATAATGTACGTTCCTTAAACTGGTCATAATCCAATAGCGCATGCTTATCCAAGCAGTTCATATAACTAGGATAGAATTCTGTGTATTTATAATGCGCTTCATTGTAATCATTTTTAGCAAAATTTAGGCGCATTCTTTCTGTGGGGAAGCTTTCGGCATTCAATGTCAGTTTGATATTGGTTATATTTGTATGATCAAATTCCGTTGGATCCTTTTTGGTTGTGTCTAGTTTCTCCGTCTGGAAGCAGACAATAACATATCTCGGGCTTTCGACGTTAGATGTCGTTTTGACGGCCCAGGTATCTGTAGTAGCGCCCTCTGTTAGTGACTTTACTTGTACATCCCACAGCCTATATGGTATTATGATTGGATTATTTGCCGCAACACCTTGCAGCAGGCGTTCTTTTATGCCGCTCTCCGGGTATATTCTCTTGATTTTAAGTTCCACATTCTGAATATCTAATTTTGCTGTAGTAGTAACGTTAATGGCGTTATCACGTATCAAAAAGCAATTGTCATCATTATTGGCTCTTGTAAATGTAAACGTCTGCATACCACATATGACTGCCCGATAATCGTTAAAGATGTTGAAAAGATGCTTCAATGGTATTAGAAAACTGAAGGTATTGTCGGCGTTTAATTTGGCGCCATTAGGATAATTCCATCCTGCTATGGCTAAATGTTTGGAATCTTCCGGTGAATAGCAGAGATAACCTCGAACAGTACTTAATATACCACAGTCTTGGGCAATTTCCATCTCCTTAGATCCGCCGCCAATTACATATTTTACGGATGAGAACATGAAAGCTGGAGCGTTATTTACAAAGGAAACAACTCCATCACCGGTCTTTATTATTCTTCCTCGCACAAGCAGCTGACTGTCGTAGGTGGCATCAAAGAGCGTCGATTGATTGACGGCAATTTCAATTACGTCATTATTTCGGAAAGATCTAGTATACGGGTAGTACGTTCGCCACTCCACCTTCTCTATTGAATCATCGGATTGGGCCTTTCGGAAAATGTTAAACATTGACGCCGACATTGTATTCCCAGCGATTCCAAGAAACTAACACTCGATGCGGTTAAAAGAGGTTTTTTGTTATCGCTGTTTGTGGTAGTCGTAACAGCGTGTGTATTGCTACAAGTTTTCTGTAATACTGGCGGATGTGGTGCAGGTACATCAATTTTATCAGATGTATGATGCCGATCGAAAATTAATACCATGTTATTATTATTAAGTGAGCTTCTTTATCTCCAATCGAACTATTATTTCTTCGCCCTTGAAGTTGACAAGCTCAAAGTTCTGATCCAGCACAGTTATACAAATATTATTTATTTCTCGCCTGTTTGTTATCGGTAGGTAAATAAGATGTGTAGGTGTTTCGTCGATAGCGAACCCGGGGTCAACGGAAATTGCAAATTCGTAGATGGTGTGGGAGGGTCGATCGTTGTAGAATGCTCCGGAAGTGATACTGCAATCTAAGTGTATTGTTCTTACTTTTATAATGTTGACTGGTAAATCTGAGCTATGCACTTTATTTATCTCTAGCGGTCGCTTTCCAGAGAATCCCAATATCTTGCCGATACTATCTTTCGGCGCAAAGTCGACGGCGTATTTATTACTAAATATTTCACACTTGATGGTATTATTATTCGGCTTCAAGGAGAATATTTCATCTAGGAGGCTGGGCTTCGTCTTAGACACATCCAAATGGTTCCTGATGTACGCTTCAATGTCCTGAATTTCATAGGCGCCGGCGTCAAATTCCACAACCTTTTTCTTATTTTTATCGTTATTCTCGTAAAGGTACACCTTCTGACCGACCTCTATGTTGGGCACGCTGTTGTAAGAGTGAAAACTGAGAAGGGCCAGACCGTAATCGGACTTTGGATCTAAATGAAGTGGCGGCGTAAAATCAATAGATAAGGTAGACGTGCGACTTTTAAGCGTCAATATGATAGACATGACTGATACAATTCAACCGCTATCGGCCTTTTTATATAGAAACTGTAAACACAGATGGCCGCAGGTAATCTGACTATAATCTTTGTATTGATCGTTATTATAGATAATTTTTGCAGGACTCAAGTATTGCACCAATTCCAGCGGCGGTTTTAAGCATCCGAAACTGTCGAAATATCTAACTACATTGCCATCTTTCTTATATGCTACCCAATGTGTACCTTTATTTTTATTTACGTCTAGATTTAGGATGGCGTTTTCTCTCCGCCATGGACTTGCAGGCAGAGTGTCTCGCATGAAAACGCCTCGAAAATTGGCAATTTTTAATTGCTTAACAAACTTTCTTAGATCGGCATCGGATAAAGGCCTATTAGGTAGCTTTATTGGTAGTTTTTTGACTGTTTCTTCAGGAATAAGCCGTACCCGCCGTGTCGGCTTTTTCTCAAATATAAACCCGACCCTATTGATTCCATTGCTTGGTTATGTCGCTTATCTTCGTCGAGTTTCTTTTTGGCATTTTTCGTATCAATAACCGTTTTAGCTATTGCGCTTGCTCCACCTGCGAGCGAGCCCAAAGCGCTCAGACCGGCAAATAGAGGTATCAATGGCAAAAAACCGCCGGAATGATCAAAGGGTATTATTCTGGGAATACGGATTTTCTTTCTGCCGCCGGCCTTTTTAACAGCCAGTCGGGCCGCCTTCAAAGCTATTAATGCAGATTTTTTTAATGTAGTTTGTGGTGGTGATTTCTTGAGCACGTTAGCGACCTTCTTAACAACAGTTCTTCTAAAGGATTGTGGCGTTGCCCGCTGCTGCTGCTGCTGCTTTCGTTCTTGCAGTCCCATACCTAGATTACGTTTAGCTTTCATCGTAGTAGTTACCAGCCAGGCGGCCGCTTTTTCGCCTACTTTAGCGTCTTTCGATTTAACACGTTCCCAAGCTCGCTGTTCAAGTTCGTAGTCGGCCTTATGTCTATCTTCCAACGACTTGTTTTGCGAATAAAAAATGTCGTGTTTACGACAGAAGGAATCCAAAGGATTAATGCCCTTCTGACCTTGGGCTAAGCGCTCCTTAAGTTTGGTACCTATCAACAAAGATATTACTAGTTAGATGTGAAATAGTTGAACATCATGATATGTTGCAGAACGCTGCAAAACGTTGTAAAACGTCAAAAACGCTAAAAACGTTGTAAAACGTCAAAAACGTGACCCTGCGTGACGTTTTTAACGTTTTTGACGTTTTAGCGTGATGTTGTAAAACGTCAAAAACGTGACCCTGCGTGACGTTTTTAACGTTTTTGACGTTTTAGCGTGATGTTGTAAAACGTCAGAAACGTGACCCTGCGTGACGTTTTTAACGTTTTTGACGTTTTAGCGTGACGTTGTAAAACGTCAAAAACGTTAAAAACGTGACCCTGCGTGACGTTTTTGACGTTTTAGCGTGACGTTGTACGACGCTATATCACATTATACAACGTTCTCATTTAATTGTAGAGGTGTAGTGATGATGATAACATACCAGGTCCACAAAATTGATAGCCGCCAGGAATGTGCAATTCAAAGGGCAGTTTATCGATTAGAGAATTTAGTACACCCTCACCGTAGCAGAGCGGCATGAAGAATGATTAGAGTAGCACCGAATGACGTATATTTATGCACTGGTTTGTTGTGATGGTGGTCAAAAGATGAAGATCTTTCAACAAGAACAGACGCTGCCGATTGAAAATTTAGATTTAATTGAATATAGTAAAAACAACAACAACGTGGTGAAACATAGCAAACTATTACCAAACTCGTTTAGAGCTATAGTATGTGGGCCGAGCGGCTGTGGCAAGACCAACGTCATGTTATCACTCTTATACCATCATAATGGGATTAAATTTGAAAACGTTTACGTATACTCGAAATCGCTATATCAACCCAAATATCAGCTACTCGGTGAAATTTTAAACAAAGTGAAAGGCGTCGGCTATTTTCCATATAAGGACAGCGATGACATTATCAGTACAATGGACGCCAAACCAAACTCTATATTCATATTTGATGATGTTGCGTGCGATAAACAGAACAAGATACGGGAATATTATTCCATGTGCAGACATAAAAACATCGATGCTACCTATCTCTGTCAAACTTATTCGAAAATTCCTAAACAGTTGATTAGGGACAACTGCAATATCATTGTTCTCTTCCGTCAAGACGACCTTAATCTCAAACACATCTATGACGAACATGTATCGCCCGATGTTTCCCTGGGTCAGTTCAAACAAATGTGCAGCGAATGCTGGGCCGATAATTATGGTACTTTGGTTATTGTAAAGGATTTCGATCTACATAATGGCCGCTATAGGAAAGGATTCGATAAGTATATAATGATATAGATCTGCTAACATGTATCAGTAATCGGCATGGGCTCGTCACTTGATGATATTATAAATGCTACCAAGCGCAAGAAAAAAATAAACGAGTTGGCAAAGGTAATCAGGAAAAAGTATCTGGCTTTGAAGTTGGGCAAATCAGAGGAG
Organism: Pogonocherus hispidulus; assembly: GCA_963924545.1. Taxonomy (NCBI): domain Eukaryota; kingdom Metazoa; phylum Arthropoda; class Insecta; order Coleoptera; family Cerambycidae; genus Pogonocherus; species Pogonocherus hispidulus. The sequence goes on from OZ004700.1 coordinate 16,446,567, forward strand.
GATGCGGTCATACAAAAACTGTTTAACCCCATAACCGCGCCATTGAAACAAATAGCCGCTACCACGCGTAATTTGAACGAAAAATTAAATACCGATAAACGCACCAAGATGGAGGTGAAGAAGGAAGAAGAAGAAGAAGATATACAGCCTCCTGCTTTAACCTTACCCAGGTTTCTACCAACAGAACATGTAGCATCAACGTCCGCAACAGAAGGCGATGAATTTGAGAAATCAATAGGAGAAGAAGAGGGGTCGCAACAACAACATAGTATAGTCGATACAACTAGTGACGTAATGGAGGAATATTTGGATCAATATCCTGAAATGGCGCAAAAGTATGTCGCTGAACATTGGACTGAGAGCGATGTAATAGACAAGATTTATGGCCCGGTATATGATGCCACAACATCAAAGTGGTTATTGGGACGTGAAATAATAGATTTCGATCGACGTACTGGAAACATAATAATAGACGGACAGCAATTCAAAGGCACCCCGGGCCTATATCAACTACTTTTCTATCAGGACCCATCTTTTAACAAGGATGATACACTATCATATAGGCAGATTCTGAAGCTATGCGGCGTCCATCAAGACACTCTAGGGCGATTAAAAGGCTCCAAGATGTTTAAATATCATAAAATTTTAACATAACAACACCTACAACCTATCTTTTGGAAGATGTACAGGGACGGCCTATCAAAGGTGCCTTTTACACCGAGGAACTACAGAAAACCGCCAGCCCAGACATCGATCTGGTGGAGAAGGTACTTAAAAGAAAAGGAAACAAAGCATACGTGCAATGGCTGGGCTTTGACAAAAGTCACAACAGTTGGATTGATAATTCCAACATACTTTGATAGAGGGGCGGTCGGGCGGGCGGGCGGTCGGGCGGGCGGGTGGAAGAGCCACCTACCTTGAGTTAAAATACAACAGCTGTCAGTATACCTATAGACATCATCATGAGTGAAAGTATTAAAACATACGACTGTGATCCTAGTTGTGAAGATATGGCTGTGGATTATTACGCTGAAATTGATAGAGTGCTTGCTATGTACGAGGAACGAGCTCACAACGAAACCACATACCTTCTACCGACAGTTTTTCAAATGGCTAGCAGCTTTTTGCAAATTCACTGCGGTCTAAGTCCAGCAAGATGCTTTTCTCCTGCGATAATTCTACAAGCTAATGCTACAAGGAAAATATCGTTTGATACATTTGAATGGACTTCCCTCGTCAAGTTATTGCGCGACGTTCAAACGAATTTTTTTAATGCTAAACCCACGGACGATGATGGCAACAGCTTCCCCGACGAGTACGAACCAATATTCAATAGATGTGGAGATTACGTCATGGTATCACAGCATATCATCGAACATGTGAAGATGTTAGTAATCAACAAACACAACATATCTGTAGACATATATGAAGACGATTTGCGCGAACTTTTGAACCTGGATGCTAATCTAATTTCGCATCGAATAAACATGTTGGATTCTTTAAATTTCAGTGTATATTATGATAATATTTTGAAATTGATTAGTTCATGGTTAAAGCCTGATAAATTAACGTTTAATTTAGATGAAATATTTACGGCATTTTTCGATATATCCCCAGATAGTTTGTTGTGTAATGCTTTGCGCGAATATCTATATTATTATAAGGAGAATGTACTATCTGATTTAAATAATAAATAAAACGCTTTTATAAGTACGCTTCTTCTTTTATATTTATCAGTCTTGTAGCAATGTCTCAGCCAGCTAGTTGTGCGGGCTGTAAAAGCCAAACTATGATGTCACGACATCGTGATGGAATAAAATCTTTTACTGATTTTACTAAGGAGGAACTGCAACATGTTCCACTAGACTATATTCTTAAATATATCCAACCAACTGAATTATTGGATGTTTGGTCAAAATTGCCTAAAAGTTTGTGCCCGGAAACTATACCTTAACATTCAAAGGACTCAAAAATTGTGGCAAGCCAAATCCGGCAGTCGTATTTGAAATACAATAAGAAGAAATCAAGACGATATATATATAGATGTTATATTAATAAATATAATATTAAATTTTAAATCTAGTTTTATTTACTTTACTATAGTTGAAATAGCTCAGTGGGAGAGCGGTAGACTGAAAATCTATAGGTCCCAAGTTCGATTCCTGGTTTCAATATATGCTTTTAATTATTAAATTCAAACCCTCCTATGAGCCTACTTGTTAATAAATATCCCTCTTTTATGCAACGCCACTGTATAAAATTTCAAATTCTGTGCTATTTTGCTTATGTAGACCTATACGCTTACCTCATTTCCTGCAGATAAGCAACTTCCGTTAGCGAGCTGATAAGGAACCTCCGGTAACATGCTGATAAGGAACTTGCAAACTTATATTATTATTTAGATTTTAATATTTAGAATCATGATGTATTATTATTATATTACATACATGCAGTCTACCGTGGTCTGTGTTCGTGATCGGTCGTGCTTGTCCCCACGAAAAAAGTTAGGTTAAGTTGTATGAGTTCGTCGTCGTTGTTGTTGTTGGTGGATCAGTCGTGCTAGTTTTAAATATTTTGTTACAAGTCGTAAGTCCAGTGTCAGCTGTGTTGGTGATCAGTCGTGCTTGTTCCACACAAAAGTTAGGTTAGGTTTTAAATTGTCGTTGCTCTCGTCAGTATGGAGATAATTAGATATTTATTATTATTATATTACATACATGCAGTCTACAGTGGTCTGTGTTCGTGATCGGTCGGTCGTGCTTGTTCCACGAAAAGTTAGGTTGAGTTATATGAGTTCGTTCGCATTTAATAATAATGAGATATCACGCTGGTGTCGGCTGTGTTGGTGATCGGTCGGAGAACTTGCCTATATACTTTAAATTCAAATATTGAGCCCCAAACGGCTGTCTTCGCTCTTAGAACGTAAATTTGGCTAAATTAGTGTTCTAGACGTTGAGACGAGTCGTTTGATACCCCACATCATGTGATTCGGGAGACCGGAAATGGAGACCGGAAGTAGACGGATTCTAGCTTGTCTCGAGTCGGAGAACTTGCCTATATACTTTAAATTCAAATATCGAGCCCCAAACGGCCGTTTTTGCTCTTAGGAAGAAAATAGGGCTAAATTAGTGTTCTACACGTTGAGACGAATCGTTTGATACCCCACATCGTGTGATTCGAGAGACCGGAAATGGCGACCGGAAGTGGCCATTTTATGCTGGATTCCAGCTTGATTAGAGCTGGGCAACACGCCTATGTACTTTAAATTCAAATATTGTGTCCCGAATGGCCGTTTTCGCTCTTAGAACGTAAATTTGGCTAAATTAGTGTTCTACACGTTGAGACGAGTCGTTTGATACCCCACATCATGTGATTCGAGAGACCGGAAATGGAGACCGGAAGTGGCCATTTTATGCTGGATTCCAGCTTGTTTCGAGTTGGGCAACACACCTATATACTTTAAATTCAAATATTGAGTCCCGAATGGCCGTTTTCGCTCTTAGAACGTAAATTCTTTATGTGTCGTCGCAATGCGCCGCCGTGTGCGACTCCTTTAGCTTTCTGCTTTAGAACCGTGCCCATAAGGCGCTATGGATTTGAGGTTATGTTGAGGGCCCTAGAGGCTTGTAGTTCTTCTGAATTGTAGGTCTATGGGTCTTTGGCCCCTCTGATTTGTAGGTCTATGGGTCTTTGGTCTAGGTAGCTGGGTGCGCCATTTTGACAGTTGGGGGCCCCATTTTGATAGTTGGGGGGCCCCTCTGAATTGTAGGTCTTTGGTCTAGACGGCGCTCCCTATATGCTGGGTGCGGTGTGCTGCGTCGTGCGGGGGCGGTGGCGTCCTTTGATGTTGCCGACAAAGGACGCCGCCGCCCCCGCATTTTGGTTCCCAGGCTCACTCGCCGCCATACCTACTCACACTATAGCGCCACATCTTCGTAGTTCTCGCAACACAATCCAAACCAAACTAATCGTATGAGAATCCAATACAATAACGGGATGTAGAAACAAGTTCTATTACTTGACAGATAGGTTGTTTGTTTCTGCAAACCCTATACCATAGCTCCACCTCTTGGTAGTTCTCGCAACACAATCCAGATGAGATACAGCCGCTCCAGATGGGACAGACGTTTCACAGATTCACAGCCTTCTCTAGTACGTAGGCTGTGAACAGACGCAACACAAAACAGATGTAATACAACCCATCTGTCAAGCAGTAGAACTTGTTTCTACATCCCGTTATTGCAAAGTTATTTGTTTTAAGTACTAATAATAACAATATAGTTCATATTGCTATTATATTGCTAGTGCTAGTTCCTTATGCTATTGCTATTGGTTCATCCCTAAGTCTAAAGAAGAAGGGCAAATGGCAGACTTAGATGAACGACACTTTTAAGGTGAAAAGACCAGAATACATTCATATTTAGACTTACTAATAATATAGGACGTAGAGGCAAGACAAGACAGACAAGATGCAGTGGAACAGCCTCCAATCTCTCGCGAAATAGGCCAAACTCGCCATAACAGAATTACCAAATCCGAATGGGATTTGATACAGTATGGGAACAATGGTTCTCCATTTTCCACCAACGATTTCCATGCACATCACAAAAGATGTAACAATCGTTCCGCCGTTGAAAATGGCGAGAAGAAATCTTGATAAGATGAAGGCCCAATACCATGGCACGAATGAGGCTATGACTCCGAAAACAGACTGGAGGATTATGCAGGTCATTAAAACTGGCTTCCTTCCTTTTCTGTCTGCCATGACGCCGAAAAATATGTTGCCTGAAATCAGTTTGCGTTGATGTAAAGATATAAAGTATTCAGAAGTGAGGAAAACTTGCTAAAGGTTTGTTAATAAAACTTATTATCTAACTACTAAAATAAAGAGAAATAATCTCGTTATATCAATCAACATACAGGGAGTAGCAAATAAATTATAAACTTTTCCAAATACGAAAAAAATACCATTCCATAGAATCCTGCGTGGTCCCATAGAATGCTAAGCCAATTACGTTGATGTTAACTGTTAGTTACAATGTGATAAGTTAGTAACTACTAACTTATCACATTGTACGTAATGATTTAGGTATTTATTTACTTAACCATATGTTGTCGATTACTTTTGAGTATAATATGTTATGGTGTCTATGTTGTGAGTTTGATATATAATAGTGCCAGGATTATTATCATCTATGATGATGATAAGATCAACGATAAATAATAATGAATTAATCATTCTTTCACTCTGGATGTGATAAACTCTATTTATACAACCAACTCAATTACTAACACTAAATTCTGTTTTTGCTTTAACAATTTGTTGCTGGATTGTCAGGATAACCCGGCGCAAATCTACCTGTAAGATACTAATTTTTTATAATAATTGTAGGTATATGCGACACCCAGTATAGGCTGCCACACCCTGTTTATTCTAAATTAGATATAAAACAAATTTTTATTTCACTCCTTCAAGATGAATATGAATAATCTCAATTTTTATATACAGGTATAAATTAAGTTAAGTCGTATTACTAATTTTTTCATAAAAGATAGGACAAAGATCTTATTGGCAAAGTTGGTTTGCGCGATAATTTTATTGGTTTAAACAGAAAACAGTTAAGCAATCTCATACCTCGTTTTCGAGATATCTATAAAACTACAAAGGTTTTTAAATTTATAACACCCTGTATGATAATATTATGATATGGCAGTATATGCGATAAAAGCCATTGCCCAAATATAGTTAATGTGACCACAAGAAAATTAAATTCTCTATTAAACTAATTTATTGCACTTTTATGAAAAATTCATAATAACAGAATATATAAGTTAATATAGATGAAGGAATATGTTTTTACCTATAAGTATGCCCAACATAAATGTAATCTGTGATAAATCTATTAGACCCTGATGACCACAAACCAAATTCCATTCTGTTACTATACTAGAATAAAAAATTGATGTGTTGTAGCTGTATCCATCCGAGCAAGGTATTGCACTGTGGGTATCATTTTCTATGTCTATCATTGTGCAGTATCCAATGTTTAAGCCTTCCTAAAATTAAAAGAAGTTTATTACACAAAAGAATATCATAATTGCTTCAGTCAATGCTATGGTTCTGTTTCAGTTCACTATAAACCTGCTCTTGATGAGTTCATCTTTCAAGAAAACAAAGAAAAATCTATTGACTTCGCGTATACCCATGGTTACTTATTTAGCAATATAAATATATTCTTCTGAAATTTTTTAGAAATATATTTTGAAGGCCCAAAAGGGACCTGTTCACTGGCCTTGAAATGTTGTTGGGTTTATTAATGAATAACCTTTATTTTCGTACATGTGTACGAATACATGTACGAAAAAATAAATAGACTTTTTCCAAAATATCCTCATGACTTTTTCATAAATATTTGCTTGTAGATAAATTATTGATATATACATATAGATACAATTAGATAAGGGCAATTGACTGTACCTAACCACTACCTGACTATAAAATGTCGTATACTTATAAACATGTGACCTGTTTTTGGAAATAACATTTGGTGGAATCTAAGCTGGATTTTACTTAATAATTTGATTTTTACCTTTCTCAAGGCAGAGCTGTCATTTGGGGTGACGGCTTCCATCCACTGTGGATCTGACCAATTGATGTACTTTTCAGGTTTTTTGCACCAAAACTGGGTAGAAGGTGCCAAGAACACTATGCTTAGGGAAAACCATGCTATAGGTAATTTAAGTAGCGCCATCAGTACGGATATGAGGCACTGCCATCGTCCAAAATGGCCTATGGTGGCTTCCAAAAGATCATCGCTTTGACGAGGGGTCTCTTCCTCTGCCACTTCATCTAGAACTAACAGAAAATGATGATGTAATCAGAATAGCATAATCAGATAGTATCAAGTAAGCATTATAAGCATAATTAATGCTCAGAATTATCAGAATTTCACATGTTTTTATTTAAATCATAACCTGTCATCGAAACCTGTGAAATCGTTGTCAATCAGAAGAAGTGTTTGAACCTATTGCCCAAAGATGACATTAAGCTATTTCCTTGGATCGCAGATATTCAGTTTAGGGTCCATATACCTCCTCTAATGCATTTATTTGTTCTAAGATAAATCTAATTTAAAAGAAAATCTTATATATGTAGTAGATATCTGAACCGTTTTATTCATTTTTTTATACATCTTGGAGTACTATAGGAAAAACTTTGTATTCATTTATTGGCCCTAAGAAGATGGGTGAAGCTAAGGTGGTAGGTTAACAGTGAGAAGGGAGGTAGAACTGAGTAACTCTGGTCTGGGTCCCAGGGCCATTCCGGTCATAAAGGGAATGAAGCAGCTGACTCTCTAGCCAGGGAGGGTGCTGCTTCTGAATGAATGAAATAAAATTTAGCTAATAAAAGTGATATATACTCAACGAACTATGTTATTGTTTTGAAGTCATAGTTGAAGTCAATAAGTTGAATTAATGTTATTTTCAAATAAGAGTAGGTATAACCACATTCAATAAATGAATACAATTCGTTCAATACAAAATATTAACTATTTGAGTTAAGGCAGCTATTTTATTATTTAGAGAAACTATTCTTATTTAATATTTATTCATTTCTTCAAATAAATCATTTTTTCCGACAAAAATATGTTGTTTTGTTTGTTTTAAAAAACTCAAATATTTGTTTTAAAAAGCAGGTTTACTTGACCCTATTGAAAGAACAGATTTCTTTTTTTTAAGTATTTAAAAATACTTTTTTCTCTGTGTACAAAGAAATTTATCAAATAAAAATTGTCAAGGTCAATTTGGAGCAGCTCATGACCAGAAGTTAAACTATATATTGTTTACACAATTATCCTCGGTGTCAACAATTCTCATGCGCTAAACGGAAATGACCTTCCTTGAACGATAAAAAGGTACTTAAACGTTTAATATGTGTTTAAATAAACAATAAATGATGGATTGAATAAATCACATCTTCTTTTATTGAGAAAAAGATAATGTTTGTTTGTTACCTCGCAAGAAAAATAAATTCTCGATTTTTCTAATCTGTTTTGATAAGTACACAATCAGTGAATTGATCAATAATAACTTTAGTTAATTAATAATGCCTTGATGAAAGTGCCTCCTTTAATTACCCTTGCATAAGCTATGCCCATCGAGCAAAATTAAGGCTAAGTTAGAGATGCTACACTACTTCAATATTTTCAATGTAGACCGAAACTATTATTGTTGGTATCGATACTGAAAGAACAGGTATGAAGGTGTACGGTATCATCTGATTGTTTTGGGCCAGTAGAGTAACATCAACTGTATTGATTTTATTGGAAGGATATACCACGAAAAAACTACTCCACGGACTATGTGCCCACGACTGATGTTACATTACTTCGGCATCTCCATGAAGGTCGTCATTTCTTTCATCGGGACCAATAATCAAATATTGACCGGTTGCCATAGATATGTAGTCGCCAATATTCATTGACCGTGGTCATGACCTGGGATGGTTTGGGACCGAGCGGGATTATCGCTCTTTACCCTCCCCATCGCTGTAGGCCTAGACTGCCTCGTAGAGGTGGACCCCAACCTTCACCAACCCCGATCGCAAAAAGTGATATAGGCGTGGGCGGTTCGTGGGGTCTCCTCCTGTCCTCGCTCTACCCTGCAGGCTGGGTAGGATCTTCGGGCGCTCTTCTGTCTTGTCTTCTTTCTTCGCCTGCATGTCTAACCCACCGGGGGTAGTCTGTATCGGGCGGGAGCGGCAAGAGCCGCTCTCGTCCTAGGGGCCATAGGTAGTGGATAGGTAGTCGATTCTATGTTGGGTCATGATTGCCTAAAGGGCATTGGATTTGACAGTTGTGATAAGAAGCACAATAATCTTTTGTTTGTGCTACTATTTGTTTGACAATTACTTATTGTCTAATTGACAGACAGATAGTGACGTGTTTTTCTGCAGGTACCATTACAGCTGTGACATCTATCGCCTTTATGAAAACCGAACCTACTTATTGAATGAGATGATTGGAAGGTGTTTAATTAAACAATTAAAATGGTGGTGATAAATCGGTATATACAGGGTGTAAAAAAATTGTGCACTAGACTTCGAGGGGTGGTACTAGATCTAAAAATAAAAGTTTCTATGAACATATACCCTAAAATGGTTCTTAATGGACTTACAACCCTTTAAACGGTGGATAAAAAGAATGGTTTCTATTTATTTTAAGTAGCAGTCGCTGGCCAATTTTCTTGGAATTTGGTACCTATTTTGGCATAAATTTTTATGCCAAAGCGAATGTTGACAGTAAAAAGAGCTGTGACAGTTCTTAGAAGGTAGTTTTCATAAGGGTAGAGGGTTGTTTTTACAAAACTTTTTTATCAAAGTGAATATGCAGTAATTTTAACATTAAATGTGAAAAATTACGAATTTTTACGTAAAACAAGGTACTGTTCGTTTAACAAACTACAGTAAAGGTAGACTTTCGTAACAAGCGACAGCGACAGGAGACCGAGACAGGCGACAGAGACAGTCGACAGCGACCGAGACAAGAGACCAAAGAGCTCGTTCGCAACCTACGACAGGTCAGTGCATTACCACGTTTTTCTGGAAACTAACGCGTGTGCAGTGTTTAGGTTTTAATGTCCGCAAATAAGAAAATTATTTTAAAACAAATACTATTAGAAGAAGAAGACGATGAAAGATCTGATTTTATATTATTTTTATAAAAAATGTGAAAGAAGGCCAATAAATACTTTATTTACAAAACGAAAAGATGAGGGATCTTTTAACCTATTAATATTGCAAGATTTAATGTCTGATGAAGATATGTTTAGAAAATATTGTAGGTTAAATAAACGACAATTTTATTTTGTTTTAAGTTTAATTGAGAAGAAAATGGAACCAAAAACAACTGGAGCAATGATTTCTACTGAGGAAAAACTATTTATTACTCTACTAGTCTAATAAACAACCAGATCTATTAGAATTTCCAGATGAAACAGATGCAAAAGCAGTTGACTTAGACTGTGATAAAATAATTTTAGCTTTTTTTGATGTAGAAGCCATTGTTTGAAGAGCCAAAATACACTCGTATCCGCGTGACGACAACTACACTACCGCTCTAGAAGCAGACGTGAGACAGGCTGCAGGAGACAAGGCGCGACAACCACGGATCTGGCGTGTCGCTGTCGCATGCTTCGAACGGAATCGCATTGAATTCCATTGTATCGGTAGTGTCTCTGTCGTCTGTCTCAGTCTCCTGTCCCTGTCGCTTGTTACGAAAGTCTACCTTAAACGGTTTTACATTAGTAAGTACAGTAAACACAGTATTCGATACACATAAAATAAATTAAACCAAGAAACATAGTTATGATATACAGTGTGATCCATTTAATATGGAAATAACACTGGATCCAGAAAAATCTCAAAAAGCTTTCATAAATGCTTCAAATTACATTAATAGTAATTCAGTAAATTTAAAAGCACCTAATTGAATTAATTGGAAAGTGTTTCATTTAATTTAATATTGCTTAGAACAACTTAGAATAAATTAACAAATACAAAGCAACATACAAATCTGCTTGTATCAACATGCTTGTAATCAACAAGCATTATAATTGCATCATTTAATTGTAAAAGCAATTTAATTCAATGCCATTATTCATAATTAAAAATATCTATATTTTTTTAAATACTGCCATATTTTTATGGTTAATGATAATGAACAGTGAAACCCCAATCTGCTTATGGTCTAATATTTCAACAAAATTATTAATAAGTGAGTTATATAATACGGCAGTCATGAAAAGTGTCACACAATTGTACATTTTTATGTTGAATGAAGAAACAATATAAAAATGTATACACTTAAGTATCAGTTATACCCTCCATTATATCTAAACCACATATTATCAGACAATATGTGTCTAAACCCAAATACATACAGATCAAATACCTACATATGTGACACCCATGGGCGTCACATACAAAATCTCTGGAGGGAGGGCGAAATAATTTTTTGTTACAATTTGCTTTCGAACAACAACATACAATTTTTCTATTTACTTCGCAGTGAATAGTAAAAAACATCTTTAATTTCGTTGAAAAGACAAAAATTATTTGATCACATTATTTTAAATTTAAGCAAATATAGGCATAAATGAGGCCAAAAAAATAAATGTCCAGTAAAATAAAAAATACCACATCACAAATAAACAAAACATATTCTATCAAAAGACCTACATGATTAAAATACATAAAAAATATTTCTAACAAAATGGCATTTTCATAAAATCAAATAACAAAATAACGGTAATTTAAAATGTATTAAATAAATGTGCTACACTATGTTTTTTAATTAGAAAGAAAGACGTTAAAGTTGCGCAATAAAATATAGCTCTCTGATTGCCTGATATCAAACTGGTTGCCCACAGGCAAATTTCAACTTTCCACAAGAAGACATTTGACATTTGTTATTAATCAAAACTGTCATCTGTATTCTCTGTACATATTTAGTTTTGTGTTTTTTTCCTATTTATTTAGGTATAAGTATATAAAATAAATGAATAAGTATATATAATAAATTATAATAAGAATATAATTTGTAAAATTTTATTTGTGAATATTAATTTAGGCTATTTTTTAAATTATCTGACGTTGTACTTAGTATTCGACTCAAAAACCAGGGGGAGGCAATCGCCCCCTTTTGCCCCCCTTTGGTGACGCCCGCGGTGACACCTAACATAATATGCACCTGGGCACTTATGGACTAGAATGATAATAGCGTAGTTTAAATTTAAACTATGGTAGTGATAGTTTCTCACTAGACCTAGATAAGTGAGCTTACAATACTCCAGATTTATATACTTTCATGTATAACTATTTAAAAAATGTATAGGAAGTGTGGTTTGCCAATGTGTAATTTCCAAAAGAAATCTGGCATAATAATTAACTGAATAGGTAAAGCTAAAGGTTGAAGAAAGATAAAACCAACAAATATGTACGAATATACTACTACACTGATTTTAATGCGATTTTTCCACAAATATTACTCAATTTCAGACCCCAACATTTGGCTTGAAAAAAGTGCAAGAACAGTAGGTAAACTATTAAGAGTAAAGATACACGTTGCTAATTTTTAAAAGGTTTTTAACATCATAAATTTATTCCTTTCACTAGTCCAATAAGAAGAGCTATGTCATTTATTTAAAATATTGATAGATCCATTATGCTACCAATATTTATACAAAAAAAAAAAAAAGAAAGCAGCTAAATTATAATGAGTACAACAATTCTGATTATTTAAATTCATGGTATCTATGAAACATTCGCCTATTGGTTTACTATTTTCCTCAGCTAAACTAAATGAATGAAAATCTTGTACTTACCTATATCCCTAGACATTGGATAAACACTGGGCGAAAAAAATAAATACACGAAACCGGTATACGTGAACACGAGGAGAAATCAACTGTCAATAGCGGAGGAGAAAGAGATTCTCTTGTAGAATGTGAAAGTAGTTGGTCTACGAATGTGTATTTATGTTTATACTCAGAACAATCACATACATCACACGTTTGGCGTATTGGTTCACTGGTTTGAGACATCTCTTTCAAACACAGCTCAGATATTTGATTAGATAGATAGATAGAATTGGAGCCCTTGTAGGTTTTGTATGTAAACGCACCTTCATGAACAATTATTTTGGAAAATAACAAAAAAAAATGAAAAAAAAAGTACATTTATATAAGTACCTATATTTAAAATAAGTATTGCAATAATTGTAATATGAATGTAAGGAATTATTCAAAATATTATCCCTCGATAATATTCTTATGGTATATTTTGAAGGACATGGTTATGTAGATAACATATATTCACTATTGTCCCCATAGTTAAGATAAACGTTTTGTAAAAAAAAAACAACCATAAATTTAAATTAGAAATTGCTCGTGACAATAAATTACCATTTGAAGATATTTTGGTTTATTAAATCATCTAATTTTGGTTCAAGAAAAATTATATCAGAACAGATATTTAAATTTTAATTATATCGATCACGTATTCAAAGGGGCATAGCTGTTTTATGTGCAGTAGTTAAGTAGTAAGTAGTCTTACCTACAAAGTAGTCAAAATTTTACCCTTATACAAATGGAAGGCACTGTATATACCGGGATATCAAAAATTATCTTGATCAAGGGTGGTTGTGGAATGTAAAACGTGTGTCTTACTTTAAATTTGAAATAATTGTCACTGTCACACTGACATCATCAATAACCTACAAATTTCATACCTATTTATTTCAGTTGTAAAACAATAATGAACTACAAATTATGAAATAACGGTTTTAGTATCAAGAAAAACTAAATTACAGTAATTGTTGGAAATGTCCCCCGTTTTGTTCGATGCACAAGTTGAGGCGCCTCCTCATGCTGTGAAAAGCGTTTTGCAGCATTTCTGGCGTTATGGTTGCACATTGCTGAACAATTCTTTGTTGTAGTTCTTGTAAATTTTTTACCGGAGTTGCGAAAATCTTGTTTTTTAAGTAAGGAAATATAAAATAGTCCATAATTGTCAAACAAGGTGATCTCGGAGGAAACTCAACTTCTGTATGCAAACTTATCAGCCGGTCATCAAAAAACTCGCGGAGGAAAGCAATATTTTCTCGTGTAGTATGTGCTATTGCACCGTCATGCTGGAAATAACCGTACCGAAGTTCATCATCGTTTAACTGTTGCACAAATTCAGCCAAAAAGTTGTGTCTGTACCTTTCTGCGTTGACAGTGAAATCGAAAAAAATTGGCCCAATTATTCTTCTGCGAGAAACTGCCATCCAAACACCAATTTTTTGAGCATGGAGTGGCGATTCAGTAAAAACATGAGGGTTATCATTGCTCCACATTCGCATATTTTGAGAATTGATGTATCACGAAAAGTGGAACCACGCTTCGTCAGAAAAAAAAGTTAAGTCCAGAAGATCGTCATTCATTAAATTATTGACAAACCAATGGCAGTAAGCAAGGCGTCTGGGGTGGTCTGCGGGCAGAAGAGCTTGATGTGCTTGCATCTTATATGGATGCATGTTCAAGTGTTTCTTTAAAATCTTATGACATGTTCCATAAGAAAGTCCAATTTCCTGAGAAAGACGTTTCAAAGGTTTTGCAGGCTCCTCTTCCATACGTTGACGAACGTCATTGACAACTTCTTCTGTACGAACTCTTGGTCTACCAGCACCTTTTTTATGAGTCACACAACCAGTTTCGCGAAACACTTCAACACAATTTGTAAGGCACGCATAAAAATTGTCCAGTAATATTGCCACGTTTGGGAAGTGCTCTCGAAAATTGTCCAAACACAAACGTTGACTGTATTGCCAATTTCCATTAACTAGCGCACCCGTTCGAAAATATGCTTCAATCATGAAAATTTTGTGCTGTGTGGTAAGAGGCATGATTCAAAAACTGGATTAGAAAATTTCAGCACAATGACTTGACAGATTCTGACACAACAAAACATATTCAAAAATTTAAAGTAAGACACACGTTTTACATTCCACAACCACCCTTGACCAAGATAATTTTTGATATCCCGGTACCTAGTACCTTTCATGGCAAGTGCCCACTTTGTACGTTCGGTCTCACGTATGTCAGGACAAATATTCTCCCTGTCGTGGTTGCATGCAGAAAAATGTTGTACGCTCTGTTATGTTGCAAAGAGGAAACAAAAAGGCTCAGTACCTGTTAGTTTAGTAAATTTATGCTACATAACATAAATTTCTTTGAAGATATAGAAGGATCAAGTTCCTGTTTACTCTAATCGACAAATCCGAGATCCTAAAGCGGAAATTAAGTCACAGCAATTGAGATTAGGTTAATCCCTCTCTGGGGATTGTCTATGAAGCTCCTTGTAAAGTTTACTACAGTATTTTGTATGAAGATTTTTCTTTTCCGGACTTTTATAATCATGGAGACATCTACTTCACTGTTTTGATACCGACTTCGAAAGATTTTTAATCCATACCGACTGGCTGGTTAGTTAAGGACAAGATCCACATAATAAAAATTGGGTAAAGAAGTCAGACTTCCTGTTCGAGCTTTCGAGGATTTATTGTCTCTTTACCAGGAAAAGAAAAAGTACCTAAGTTTATAGGAGGAGCTTTTACATTGGAGAAAAAACAAGAAACCAACTTTACAATTAATACTTAAGTCAAAACAGGTAAAAGACTACATTATAATTGACACAGTAAGTCTTTTTCCACTAAGATGTCACTAGGACACTAAGTAATTTTTACCTGTTTCCAGGAGAGATAAGATGTCACTAAATAAAAATGCCACTAGCGCTTGGCTATAA
Organism: Pogonocherus hispidulus; assembly: GCA_963924545.1. Taxonomy (NCBI): domain Eukaryota; kingdom Metazoa; phylum Arthropoda; class Insecta; order Coleoptera; family Cerambycidae; genus Pogonocherus; species Pogonocherus hispidulus. The sequence goes on from OZ004700.1 coordinate 16,461,913, forward strand.
CGTACCAATAAATAATTGCTCAGTTTAATGGGTATGCTGGTGTGTGCCGTTTAAACTATTTTAACACTGCAGTACCTATGATGCATTCCTGAATATAGGAAGTATATAAATATCTTCTTTTACTATGCAAATGGTGAATATTTAAAAATTAATCAGGTAATATCATTTATGAATTTGACGAGACTATTTAAAAAGATAATGGATATGAAGATTAAAAAAGTTAAATTAATTTCACTTCAAAATATGCGAAAGGTGGAATGTAAATAACAAAAAATGTTGTCCACTCTGTAAGCATGTGTACTTAGGGCACTATGTAGTTCAGAGAAGTTACATTTTATATAAAATTAAGCTGATGTCGCCATCTATTTGTTAATAGGCTAAACTATTAACGGAAATCTTTACCTATTTATAACAGAACCCTTAAGGTGCTCTTTGAATTTCATAGAGATGAATTTCATAGAAAAGATGGTGCACTAACACCATCTTTTGGGCTTTATGTAATTTAGCCTTGCTGATGGCCATCTTAATAGGAACCTTTTCAGTCTGCGATAATTCTCAGCTGTAGAATGCCTTTATTCTTGTATAAAGCTACTGTATGAGCTTAACTACAAGCGCCATCTGTTGGATAATTCTTGTATTTAATGGGTAAACGAATTCAAATACAAATAGATATCTAGTGAGTAAATATTTGAAAAAATCTGAATTTCTCTTTTCTATCACAGAATTCTGTATTATTAATAATAATACTTTGTTGAATTTTAGCTGTATATGAATAGTAGATAAAACAGTTATTATGGAAGTAATAATTATTGCAAAAACCATGAAGCATTAAACAATAGATGTCACTCAGCAAAATTAATAAATTAAATATATCTACCGTTGACTTACTTATTTGAATTCTTATTTGAATTACCTTTATCGATAAAATCTAGGTATAATATTTTATAATCACATACAAGCAGTTAAGTCAAATTGCAACTGTGTGTATTATATTCCCAGAAGATACTATAGATTACTAATTAATAATAATGCTAATTCATAATACCCAAATAAATACTTTCATACATTATACATTATACTATAGATCACGACGTTTCATATATAAATTTGATAAGAAACCCAATGAAAATCCGGAAAGTAAGTATAATATCATTATTAAGAATCTCTTAATGGATTTCAATAATCTCTTTATTGTTATAATTTCCTAAATATATCGGAAGACTTATATCCATAGACATATCTACGCTAATCAGACAAAATGGAGAAAGATATGAAAACGAAAAGAGAGCTGAAAAGACAAAAAAAATCCATGATTACAAATATCTGTGTTTGTTTGGCTTTCATGAGAAATAATAATAATAATAATAATAATAATAATAATAATAATAATAATAATAATAATAATAATAATAATAATAATAATAATAATAATAATAATAATGATGACTTTATTAAGGAAACCAGCTAAGACAAATATAGAAAGACAAACATAGAAATTATAATATAGAAGCTAGTTGGTACCTTAAAAGACGAAGTTCAGTTCTCTTATACACAAGTACAAGAGAAGTCCTGCTCTGACAATCTTGTGACAATCTTGTGCGAAGACAGTTCGAAAATTAGTTATCTCGCCTCGCTCCGTTAAATAACAATAAATTATTTATTTGAAGGAGATGCCGAAAACAACTACTCCTCGGGCAATGTGCCCCGACTGGCATTGCATTACTTCGGCATCTCCATAGGAGTCACTACATCTTTCATCAATACCAACCACCAGACACTGGCCGGTTTCGCGCTTACTATGCGCTCGTCAGATAATAGCAATAAAATTAATTTGACAATAATTGTCAGACAGATAGTAGCAGAGACCCAAAGAGGGCACTACGGTGTGTTTCTCACCACTACTAATAATAAATTATATTGGAAAAGATGACTGAAATCTTAATCGTATCTAAAAAATGTAATTTACTTATTTTTCACTAATTTAATTAATTGGAACCTTGAAAATTGAGCACTTTATCCTTAGGTTAACTAGCAATAGATATTAGAATAGGTTACTAATATTATAACTGTCCTATAAGGACAAATAAAGACTATAAACCTCGACACCACAGTCTACAGCAGTTTCAAGGAAAAATCCAACTGTTTGCACAGTCAATAATTGTTGATATAGCCCACCAAATATATGTAGGTCAGTAAGTCAAATAAAATATCTCTACGTGAGCTTGAAGCCATATGTCAGATAAGATAGTACTGCCAAGTACTCTAATAATCGACACTTTCATTCATCTGAGCGCACACCAAACAACCGAAATAATAATGATATTAAGTAGGCATTGACCCAAATTAGAATTGCCAATGACAGAGATATAATAATTTTGCATTATAAATATAAATATATACAGGGTGACCCATTCGTCTGGGATTCCTTTATTTCTCCACTATTACCAACTTTAGAAAAAAATATCTAATACAAAAGTTTTCAGAAATAATAAGGGCTACAATTTAAAATTAGTTACAGATATGCAGGATGTTCACATCCTTCCAAACCTATCAAAAACTTTCTTATTTTAAATAGAACACCCTGTATATTATTAGCTTATTGGATTCCTCATCGCAAGTGCTTTCCGTCTATATAACATTTGTTATAGCAAAACTTTTTAGTTTCCAAGATATTTAATATTTTGTGTAAAAAATTGCAAATGCAGACTTCAGTGAAAATAATAGTATCTTCCTTAGTTTTTACATTTCGATAATAAATATTGGTATTCGTTTAGTATAAACTATGGCGAATATCTTGCTGTATATGAATGTTTTATAAATTGTACAGGATGTTAATAATCTCGTAGCACTTTTGGAAAATTCTAAGGGCCAATATCTCGTTTATTTGAAATGGAACACCCTGCATTTAATGGATTAGATAGAGAATTGAAAACTCTATCGATCCATATTAGTATGTTATATACCCAAAGATAATAGTTTTCGAATTATTTTGAAATTTAAAATATTTCACTTTTTGGTTATAAGTAAACATAAATTATGAGCCTAGATGGCTTGAAAGCATGGCAAGTTGAAAAAATATGTATTCATGACAAAAATGTTTTTTTTCTCAAAGATATAAAGAAATAAAAAAGTTTTCAAAAATATATTATTTTATATTCAGAATCCTCTACTATATAAAACAATATGGACTTTAAGCAACACTTATATAAGAAACTGGCATTATTTTTGAAGTTCTACTGATACTCAGAGCTTGTTCACTGAATACTCAATCGCCCTGTATATGGGTTTGAAGTACATTTTCATTTTATTCAAACCAATACCATTAAGAGTTAACTATTAAGTTAAGGACATGAACCTGTAATGAGTATTTCGATCATTGGCAGCGCGGGATATTATACAGTGTGTGAGAGTTTGCATTACACACTCAGTAGATTCGTAAATGTTAAGATATTAAAATTTTTCAAAAAGTACTTCTAAGTGATTTTTTGTGCTCTTTTCAACCCTCTGGTTAAAAACGCTCTAATTAAAAAAACAAAACAGCAGCGACATGTACGGTGATTTTTTTAAATGGAACACCCTGTATTTTATCTCATAATTTGAAATCCTATCAAATTCTGAATATGACAGCATTTTATTTTTTCTTAAAAATGATAAATAGCAATACAAAAAATTATAGGTAGTAGACCATAGATTGCACAATTATTGAAAACAAAGCATGCTTATGAAAAGTTATGCAAATAACTCATAACTTTGTTAATTATATTATTTTCATTTATTTCAATAAATATTTTGTTTCAAGTATACAATTCAGAATAAATATTCTGTAAACTTCGCTAGTACCGATAATTTTTTGTGAAGATCATTTTTAAGAAAAATAAAAACGGTTTCATATTCAGAATTTGATAGGATTTCAAATTATGAAATAAAATACAGGGTGTTCCATTTAAAAAAATCACCGTACATGTCGCTGCTCTTTTGCTTTTTTTAATGAGAGCGTTTTTAACCAGAGCATTGAAAAGAGCACAAAAAATCACTTAGAAGTACTTTTTGAAAAATTTTAATATCTTGACATTTACGAAGCTACTGAATGTGTAATGCAAACTCACACACACTATATAAACAGGGACTTTTTGTAAACAAAAGAGGAACAGAAAAGTTCCATAGAGGTATTATTTTAATGAGAAAGAGCTTGTGTAAATCTTCGTACATTTTGAGTTTTTGAAGATAAAGGATTTTAACTTTTAAACTTGGTACAATAACTTGGAGTTTGTTTAACCAATATAACAATAAATGCAACACTACCTTTTTCAATATTTTGGTCAATATTTCTCCAGAAGTTTTTATGGATATAAAATTGGCCAGCAGAATGCGGAGCAATGAAAGTTCGATGTCATAGTTGCTTGTTGAATGGGTACTAAGAAAAATAATACCATTATCAGTTTTAATTTACATTTTCAAAACAAAATCGTAGAGACTATAAAATTATGCGAATAATATATTTTTGTGTATGCTAAGTCGAATTTCTGATTTCATTCTGTATCCGGCAGATGGCTCTTCTCTGAAACAGTATTTTGTATCATCCACACCCATTAGAAGTGTAATTTAAAATGTGTATTTCATTGCCTGCCACTATAAATATTAGTTCATCGACGTAGTTACTAATAACAAGTTGATCTAAAGTAACTACCCTACCATGATAGGTACCACCTATTTGTTTTTGGGTTTATGTTGTTTATATGTCATTTCAAAACACGATATAATGTAGAACTGCCCATATAAGATTTAGTTCTATATTCTTACAGATAGGCAACACCTGAAAATGTTGGTTTTAGGTTTGTTCCAACTAAAATTCAGAATGTTTCCGAATTGTAATGCGTCTGCGCATTTTAATTTTCATGTTCCAACACAAATTCAGAACCATTACTGATTTTTTGAGGATCCAATTCGCCGTTCCAACATGATTTTTGAACCAGTTAGGAACGATTCAAATAGTTCTGGGATTTTACGAGAATTTGTAATTCTGACCATGCGCGTTGAGCGTTTTGACTTCATAAAACTTAACTTCTAAAAGACTGCTGGTAACCCTTATATATGTTCCCTGCTGGTAACCTCATTGTTTTGAAAAAATTATTCAAAAAATGTCTGATTTTGAAGAAAGTGATTTTGATTTATCTAGTTCATATTAAAATTACAACTATTCTAGTTGAAATATTAAAAATTCATCTACATCTACAAAAATTTACTAATTAATTGATGTAAATAAAAGGTGTGCCAAATATGTCATACCTATATTCATTGAAGGGCCTTGGCTATGATCCATTGTATTAAACGTAGATAATAGAACGGAGTCATATGGGAAATATTAAATTTAAAGGGTAAACTTGGGTCTGTATTGTTTAGGTTATGTACGTACAAGTATGGTACAAGTTTATGCCACACAATATCAACAAGGGACAAGGGTTTATGTTGTGATCTTTCCGAATCCATCGTTAATAATTTTATATTCCGTGGTTGATTCGAATTCTCAAAAAGCGTTCCAACAAAGTACCAAATTCTGAACCGATTCCAATTGACGCATGCGTATTTATTAAATCCGGAACCAAGTTACGAACTATCTTGAATTCTGTGTTGGAACAAACCTATAGAAGACGGTATACATTTTAATATGCCTCCAACGCCTCCAAAATGCCTGAAGGCATTTTCTTATTTTAATCTTCTTATTCCAAATAGTAATGGATCCAATAATTCATTGCAGTTTCTTTTGGGATTACACCACTGATAAAATAATAAAAACAGGAAAATTTTGTCATATGTTTATTTTTATTGCATATTATACTGTGGCTTTTGGGGCAAACTTTAGAAGTTTGCCTTGATACTACGATTTCGATATCTATTTTGAATACTTCTGATTTCCTGTGTTTATTATTTTGCAGGTACTATAGTCTCAAAAGAAACTACAATGATTCATACAACTGCACCTCAAGTAAGTTACGACAATAACTGTTCCAATTAGAACCAATATTCCAACCCATATTTTGAACTTATGTTCCAAATATTGCTTGAAAAGTAAAATTACCGGAAATTTTTAAGAACAGCCACTAAAAATCTATGTTCTTTTTATTTTTTGAGGTCAATAATTACCTATTTAAAACTTCTTGGAGTATAACATAAAGTTACAGGTTACAGAGCGAAGCTGATTATAACTTCTTTCAATGAAAAGTTATAACAGAATGGTAATATTTGGCTCAGTTACCGTATATCAGTAACCAAATCAAATAATTAGTTTTATACTATTGACAGCAAATGTTCTCAAATGTAATCATTTACAGCTTTTGTAAGTTTTAAAACGAACTCATTTTAGAGGTAAATCAGAACACAGCCCTGATATTAAAACTCTATGAAGGCAAACACACTTGAGACTTATTTACACATCCAAAATACTCAAACATGCAAATTATGTTGATTTCAATTTCAATAAAAGCACGGTGCCCTCTATCGATCGATTGCTATCCCAAAAATAGACGCCTCAATAAAAATACCAGAGGGAAATCACAAGTTCCACCTTTGGCAGCCTACCTTGATCACGGAGCGGGCCTGAAAAACAGCTGAGCGTTGCGGACTTCAACCTCACGGGGTGAATGACTGAACCGCGAGAGCTCGTCGTCCAGGGTTGCCGATTCGGCCGGCTCTGAGGCAGATTGGGGGTGGATAAATAAGGAAAGAAAAAGCGCTTATTTTTTTATATGCAATCAAATGCATTTTAAAATAGTGGTGATATTCGCGGGATAGTCACCTGAAGTTAAAATTTTGAGTTAATCTCTCCGTCAAATTTACACAGACGTCATCTAGCATAGTCCTATTTACACCTAAACTATTTCTATGGTTCAGTGAACCGTCGCGACAGCTCAGTAAACCATTGCGATTGATCAGTGAACTGCCGCTACGGCTCAGTGAACCGCCGCGACGGCTCAGTGAACCGTGATTTACTAACCAATAAAGCGGGGTATATAGAATGCCCCGCTTTATTGGTATATATGGAATATAGAAAAATATTTTTATATTTTTAGCAAATCCAAACTCTCAAAAGCATCCAGCTCTCTGGAATTTGTTACGTTCCTAATTAGTCTTAAATTGCTACTATCTATTTTATGGTTGTTCTCAAACGCCTGTCTCCCAATAAGGAGAGGTTTGTAAAAGAAAAACATTGGTTAGTGATATAGCTGCGAGTAATGGATATTCTGTAAATTTAATTGATAAAATAATTAGGAAACGAAAATTTAAAGAGACACTTCGAACTTCCTCGACTTTTCAAAATGAAAGAGAAAATCCAAAATTCATATCTATTATAGATACGATCCTCGTTTCACCTGTGGTTTTGGAAAGGTTTTTAAAGATACAGCTATGTCAGTGGTTTATTCATCGGGAAATAAACTTTTAGGCAATCCAAAAGACAAAGGAAAAGTCGGAAATTTACGAAAATAGCTGTAAAGGCTGCAATCAAAAGTATGTTGGATAAACTAGAAGGTCAATTCAAACTAGATTCAAGGAACTTATGGCTCATCTTAAATATGATATCATAGAACAGATAAGTTCAGTGTCACCCAACATGCGTTTGAGAACAACTATAAAATAGATAGCAGCAATTTAAGACTAATTAGGAATGTAACAAATTCCAGACAGCTGGATGCTTTTGAGAGTTTGGAAATTGCTAAATGTAAAAATAATATGAATGGTGAGAAAGATCCATCCCATACGCCAACGGATCACTTATCCGTTGCGGCGGTTCATTGATCAGTTGCGATGGTTCACTGAGCTGTTGCGTCGGTTCACTGAGCCGTAGAAATAGTTCACACTAAAGGTTCCAACCCTTTTCAAGATTAGCTATATATAAATTTAAGAGTCAAATCACAAGTGAATTGTGAACAGTAGTATTAGCTAGCTGTATGTAGAATCCTAGCTGTCTAGTCACGGATTGCGCCTCGATGATACACCACGAATTGGCCTCATCTGATGCTGTTGTATATGCAGTACTGATGTGTTGCAAGTGTGTTACCACCTTTATGTAATAAATTTATTATTAACAAAGTAGTGAAATATTACACAACAAAATAGTAATATTAAATAGTAATAGAATATTAAACACATACAAAATAGTAATAGAATATTAAATTGCTCGAATATCTACTTCACACATAATACCAGTAAATTTATGTAGTGCTTAAAATGCATTGGCGTAGAGAGAAAATAGTTCTGGGAGGTCAACTTAAAAAGTCTCAGTACAATAGAAAACCCAATTTGTCGATAATAAATTCATATTCATTCATAAATAATGAAACATTGCCAAATTAACAAATAAGATAGGTATTCTCAAAAGTATAAGAAACAAAATATAAAATATAAAAATCAGCTATATTATCAGGTTCAGTTTTATTTGTGTGGAACTTTATCAAGGAGTTTTGCTTTGAAATAGCTCCCTTCCCGTTTCCTGCAGCGCTACTGATACAATGTATACCCATGAAAAGTAAAGTAGGCCTAATTATTTGCATAGGGAACAATACTACGAAATAGCGTTATTGTATTTTTGTATTGTGTGTTCTTTATGAAGCATTAGCATAATTTTCTTTATTCGACGATTATATGCGGCATGTGAGTTATGACTTAAAGCCGACTAAAAGGTAACGTATGTGAGTGTATGTTTTAATGATCGATCGTAATTGTAATTGTTCTTACTTAACTTACGTTAACGTAACGTTACGTACTTGATGTTATACTTAATTTTTCTTTGAGAAAAATTCCTACAAAGATTGTCCCCTCGATTTTATTGGCGAGACATATCGTTTGGATTGCGTAAGTTACAGTATAACTGTCGATTGGTAGATATATTATCATTTATGATGGTTGTAGTGTTGAACTATATGTTCTATCGTTTCTTCGTCGAGATGACACTGAACAATCACCTTTTTCCCCTGTTATTTAACAACCACCACGGCAAGTAATCCCCAATCTAGAAATTCTCCAAACTCCAACTTTGGCGTGGGGTAGCGATCTTATAATCTTATACTTACGTATTATCTTATAGACAAGGGACCTCCGGCTTTACATCATATCTGACGGATGGGCCGTTTTCTACACAAACATAAGTTTGTGCAGCTCCTGGACAGAGAATACTGATTTCGATATATAGTGAGGACATAAAGTCCGTCCCCCCCTCTAATTTTTGAACCACTGGGTATATTGTGATTGAAATATATTACTAAATTCTGCATTTTTTGACACATCAATGACAGCTCTGAATGTTAAAGTGACAGCTGGGCGCGCAATAGGAACATTTTTTTAAATGGAAATGGGGGTCGAGTAATAACTCATTTTGAAGCTATTTTTATGCTCAAAACATCCCCCAATTTTGAGAACATTTGGTTCAGTAATTTGCAAATAAAAACCAGTACCTAATATCAGTTTATAACATAATCTTTTTACCACATAATCTTTATAATAGAATTTACCCATGGAACATTTATTTGTCAGGAGGTTCATGGTTGTCATTTTCAACATCTTTTGAAGTAACACGTGTTTTCTAAATTTGTTTCTACCTCTACGTTTAATTTAAATTATTTCATAATTTTTAATTTAGGTTATTTTAGGTTAGGGATAGTTTATTGTTATTTGTTTACTTTCAATTTTTGTTTTGCTTTGAATAATTTACAATAATTTATAATATGTATGTAAAAAAATGATATAACAGAAATCGATATTACTGGTTTTTATTTGGAAATTACTGAACCAAATGTTCTCAAAATTGGGGGATGTTTTTAGCATAAAAATAGCTTCAAAATGAGTTATTACTCGACCCCCATTTCCATTTAAAAATGTTCCTATTGCGCGCCCAGCTGTCACTTTGACATTCAGAGCTGTCATTGATGTGTCAAAAAATGCAGAATTTAGTCATACACTATCGTTCCAATTTTCATCACAATCTAACGAACTTTATGTCCTCACTGTATAGACATTTTTAATAGTCACCAGATTTTCAAATTATATTCTAAATATATAATATTAAATATATTTTAATATATCAAACTTAATTTCAAAAGCAGATACTGTACATTTCCACAGTTGAAAATTTGCCCTATACGCTATTAGAGTAAAACAAAAATTTTAAGCTTTGTTTTTTGCTTAAACTTTGGTTCTTCTTAAGCCATAAAAAATAAAATACACAATCAATCAAGTAACCATTTATCGCCGTTCAGCATATTAAAACTGAATATCTAATATCGTAAAATTTCCAAAATATAAGAATTCGCGGAAACTTTCCTAAAAATTTATAAAATTCTCAAAAAATTTATTTTCCAAATTTGATGCAACTTTATAAATAAAAATAATTATAAATATTTGAAGAGTTTCAAGTTCTACCAAGTGCACCTTTATAATGTAGAAATGACGCCCGGATAAAGTCAAGCGAATCAGAACGTTTCATCAAGGAAGAAATCCATCATCAGGTATTGCTAATGCGGCGCGCTCTATGGCAGAACCTGAATAAATACATAAATTATGATTCTCTACCTAAAAAACTGCTCTCCTACCAAATTTTGTCAAAATGGTTGAGCGGTACTTGAGTTATAAAAAAAATAATTTCAAATTTGAGATCTTGAATCTTTTTCTTTGACAACATTTTACTAAAACATATTTAACTGTATGTAGTGGCGAGATACAGTGAAATACACCGTAGTGCCCTCTTTGGGTCTTTGCTACTACCTGTCTGACAATTATTGTCTAATTGACAGACAGATAACGATCTGCTTTTATGCAGATGCCATTACAGCGACCTCTATTGTCTTTGAGGAAGACAATCCTACTTAATTATTGGTAGGAGATGGCAATCTGATGAGATCATAACAAGATCGAAACCGGTCATTATCTGGTATTTGGTCTTGATGAAGGATGTGGCGACACCCATGGAGATGTTGATGTAATGCAACGCCAGTCGGGGCATATTGTCCGTGGAGTAGTTGTTTTCAGCATCTCCTACCAATATTTAACTGTATCTTCATATGGCTTTAAAGATTTCGCCCCTACTCTTTGGACCATTCTGAATGGTCCACCCTGTAGAATAGGTTTTCGCGATTTAGTGTAACTGTTGATTGAAGTGCACACTTGAACTATTAAACTAATTGCACTACAGAAAATTAAATATAGGTATCTTTAGGAAGATTTTCTTCGAAGACATTGTGGGTTCAACCATGCACTAGGTACCTCTTAACGATGCTAGGATTTCCCGCTACATCGGCTTCATTTGAGATTATTTCATATAGCATGGAAATTTGTTGCAGGGAAAACCGACAACATCGCGGTTATCGTTCCACGGCATTTTCATCTCATCTCTTCGTGGGTCGATGTGCTTTTTTATGAACCTCTTTTTGCAAGAAGAAAAGCCCGCGTTATAGGACGCAGGACATAATTTATTATTATATAATTCATTTCATTTGACACCGGAGTAAGTTTTTTCAGAACCAACAATGAAGTCGTGTCTACATAAAAGGAATTCTTGCCGAAGTACTCCTGCCGAAGTTAAGATCTTCATTTTAATAACATTTTTAATAACTTAAGTAGTTATTTAAAAATAATAACGGGTTATTGGGCTCCATAGAGTGTCAAAAACAGTAAAGCTTGACATAAAATGTTTTTAGTACTCAATTGAAACGCTTTCACACTATTATAGACCATAGGTTTGTTCCAACACGGAATTATTATATCATCTAGAAACGACGACTCCGAGAACTGTGTGCATCAGCTTTGTACGCAGGCCTGAACTTCGTAGCGTTTTCGATTATTACAAGAAAATCCAATCGTTGGAAGTTTTTCGATTATTTCGTCTACGCATCATCCATTTCATTTACTCCTCTTTAATATATTTTGGCTGCATCTTAACAGAAATTATGCCTGAGTTCAGCGAATGATCGGATTACCGTAGTCGAACATTCAAAGTAGTAAGTAGTCGAACTTCTGACTGAACGAGACTTCAGACGTGGTTTCTATTCTCGTATTTCAAACTCTGCCCAATTTTCCCACCTATAGCTAATTGAACTGACCGTAGAAATCTTTGTTTTCTGAACGGTTGCGGCTGGTCTGATCATTCGTTGTACACCGTTAATGTCTAAACAGCAAATCTATTTGCCAGAGATTTACTTAGGAGTTAAATTTGATTTTAGTTTGTATTAGTACGACTTCAAGATCATATTCTTTACTTTCAATTCGTAGGTGTAAGTATATCTAACTGATAAAAAGTTTGAATGTTCTGAATAGCATCTATGTTCTAGCCCTTTCAAAATAAGGTTCAAAAATATATGTATAAATCAATAATTAACTGACAAAGTGTTCAATGGGCTGGCACATTGCTCTTATGACACACTTTTTTGGGATATCTCCCTTAATATTAGAGATAGATCCATAAAACCTTATATGCCTGTATTCGTAGAAAAAAGTTCTTTCCAAATACATATGTAAAACAGTACTGGGTGTTCCATTAAAAATATTAAAGTTTATATCGACGTAGCTTCATTGACTCGCAGTGTAAAAAATTTAATATTTGTAAAACAAGTAGGTACAAAAATAAAAGAAAATCGACGTATCCGAGCGATTTTTCAAAAACTTTACCGTTTTTCAAATAATGAATTTATGCTGGACTTTATGGACTCACTACATATAATACCTATATATAGATAGCTTTTTTTTTTTGATAAATACCTAGTCATCGATATCCACACCTCAGCCACCGGTAAATTTCTAAAGCTGGTAATTTTTTGTTTCATACCCTGACAGGCTAAATATGTACCAAATAAATTTGGTTAAATCACCTCAAACGGTTTAGAAATTAAAAATTAAAAACCCATTTTTTTCATTTTCGACAGCCGTAAGACCCTAGGTTTATTTAACAAAAGACCTTATTTTTGACCACAAGATACACCCCTGGATTTTTTACTGGATTACGAGGATTGAGTCGATTCCCTTAATGACCGGTATCAAAGGTTTTTTTAAAACAAAGAAAATTATTTTACCTAAATCAAAGAAATCTGTTTCTTCAATAGGGCCAAGTAAACCTGTTTTTTAAAACAAAGATTTTGAGTTTTTTAAAACAAACAAAACAATATATCTTTGAATTTCGTACATATAGTAATAGTTTCTTCTAATTAATAAAATATTTGCTTTAACTTAAAGTGTTAATATCTTGCAATTAAAGAATTGTATTCATTTATTGAATGTGGTTATAATTTTATTTAAAAATAACATTAACCTTACAACATATAACTTAACGACTTCAAAATAAAAACATAGTTTTTTGAGTAGTGATCACTGCTGAATTTGACTTCTTTCATTGATTTTATAGTTGCTAATTGGTGAATTTGTAACGTAAAGCTTTCAAAATAAAGAAATTCACTTTTATGAGGCTAGTAGTCAAGGCTAAGGACATCACCATTTTTCTGTTGCATTGTGAATAAAGAGGGTAGAGTCTAGGTTGATTTGCCGAAGGGCACGAAAACTTCAATTAGCCTAATTCACGTGAATCTTGGTTATTGGTTACAGCTTGGTTCTTGAAAAACATGGCGGAATGTTATTCAGGTGTTTCTTGGTTGTTGGATTGAATATTGGTTATTGATTTGCATATTAGATATTGAAATTGTTCAATATTTTATATTCAGGTGCTTCATATTTTTCAATAACAGTTTTCAGTTTTCCATATATCATAAGCCGGTCAAAAAAGGTCCGCTTAGTGGATTGGATGTTGAAATTTTTTATATAAACAAATTATGGAGGATCTAATTAATTTTCCATTGATCATTGGGGCTTTACAAAACGAAGATGAAAGGTAGGAAAAGGAACAATAATTTTATTTTATTTCCTTAGTTGGTTTTTAATAAGTAGGCGTATTTTTAGACTTGAATATAATCGCAGAAAGAAGGACTTGAGAACCACTACAGATCCACTAGATCTCCCTGAAAATTCTTTTATGTAGACCATAGGTATTTAGTTATAGGTAGTTAAGAGTCATTATTCTGTGTTATATAAATATGTATGTATGTGCATATAAAAACGTTTTATATGTAATTTTTATTTAAATTCGGTAATCCGGACAAATCGCTAATCAGGACAACCCCCGTGCATTTAATTGTCCGGATTAGAAGAGAGGTTATACTGTATTAACACAAATTTATATACTGTTATTTGTTAGTGGTAGGGTAGATATTAGGATTAAATATTAGGTTTAACATTGTGAATTCTATTACCCAGATTATTTTAAGGAAATAAAACACAAATTATCACAAGTAATAATTTTGTATATTTTTATTTGAAATTTAAATTCAACTTATAATTTTCCCCACAAACACAAACATCTTTTTATTGCCTTCACTAACGTATTTACTGCCAAAATAAGTAGTGTTAGGCTTTTCTGAAATTTATCATTTGAAAATTGGAATGATTTAACACTTTTTTCTTAGTAACTGTTGACCTGCAAAAAATTTTTCTTTTTTGTGAGATTTTGTGGGATTTTTGTCTGATCCTGTGCAGGAATTACAGAAAAAATTAAGGTTATATTGGCTAGTTTGACGTTCGCATTTGACAAAAATACAGCGTTGCCACGATTGAAAACCAATTCAAGAACAGATTTTCAATTTCCAATAGTTCCGTTTTCAAGGGGGTCACCTGAATAGAAATTCTTCTCAATATTGAAATATTTCAATAGCCAATATTGGCTAATTTCAATAAACAAGAGTACACGTGAATTAGGCTGAATGTCTAGTCAGACGCAAAAACAGAAAATTGAAACAAATTTTATTTTTCTAGTCCGGTGAAGTATATAGATTGTTAAGTGCATAGTGTAGTACAGTGTATAGTGCAGTTTGGGTGTGCAGTGTCTATATTATATAGTGTCTATATCAAAACAACTCCTGGATAACGCTTTCAGTACACACTGGAACAAAATTTTAATCTGTTATTATTATTTTGATTTTTGTTTCAAATACGTTATTTGATCTAATAAATATTTACAACTTACATGCGAAATTTACTCGTATTACCTACTTACTAAATACTAAAAATATATTGTTTTGTTCGTTTTAAAAAACTCAAATCTTTGTTTTAAAAAGCAGGTTTACTTGGCCTTATTGAAAGAACAGAATTCTTTAATTTAAAGTAATTTTCTTTGTTTTAAAAAACCTTTTTCTCTGTGACGTATGGTATATACGTGTGTATGCGTGTTGGTATGTTAGGACTTCTTCAGCTGTACTGCCCTATATCCTATATTTCATATACCCATTTATTATTTAATAATTCATCATCTACGTTTGTATCGTTGTGTCAGCTGTTCTGCATTACAATGAGGATAGTATCCAGTAGTGGTGTTTGAGCTTGGTTTCATGTATCTTAATAGCCTGCAAATGTGTCTGTTTTATGTCAATAGTTTGACCTGCATTCCTTCGGCGCTCAAGTGGGGTTTAAACCCTAAAAACTGTAACGTATGCATGTATCGTGTGAAGGAATCAGTTTAGTTTAGTATTAAGTATTAAGTTGTAAACTACAACCATAAGGTGCAGGACGTTGTTCTGCACACAAGCAGACTAGTTTGTTCACTATCACAAAAATTATATACAGTCCATTTAATTATACTATACCTAGTAAGTCAATGCAAGTGTTTTAATTCAAACAATCAACAGCGATGCTACCGCAGCTCGCTTTTCGTTAATAACGCGGAGAAATCCCACAGTACATGGTCCTACGATCCGGATAATTTGGTTCTACGATCTGGATAATTTGGTTCTACGATACGAAGTACAAGATCCTAGTCGATCTGGATGGAATAATCTGGTTCTAGTGGTGCCCTATGGAATAATTGGATTCTTGTCAAGTCGCATGGAATAAGTTTGGTTCACGTCGTGCAAGACGAATTGGATTAATTTAGTTCATAGTGAGTTTGATAGTGAATAAAATCAGTGATAGTGAACGTCGATAGTCTCATCATACGCAAGAGTTTTGGATTCAAAGAAGCTCTACACAAACGAAGCATTCAACACAAAGAAACACAAAGAAGCAACACATACACACTCGAGAGGTATCTCTACACATAAGCAAGCAATACTGTAAGTCACTCTTCCTTTTATATACGTCCTAGTCTTAAGTAATTATCTCTGTTTGTTATCTGACATAGTACGGTTTTTATCTAAGCAAAATGACTGAACTCAACGAAAGCGACTTACCCGCTTTGATTTTAAGACGAGGTCAATTTAAGGGACAAGTTACACGTTTTCAAAATTTTCTAAATGCCTTTAACGCAGAAAACGCTGATCTACTAGAAATTGAAACGCGTTTTACTAGACTTGATGGGATTTTAGATAAATTTGAGGAAATTCAAAACAGCATCGAAGTGCTCTCAGGTGGAGTCGTTCAAAACGATGAACGAGAAGCCTTTGAGGGTGCTTTTTACAAGGTTAGTGCCACAGTTAGAGAGTTCTTACGGTCCAAGCAAAATAATGCGCAAAGCAACCAACTCGATGTAGTTACTCGCGAAATAAATACACCTACGGGTACAACGGCAACCGTTAATACAAATGTAGACAATTTATTAGGTCAGGTAAAACTACCAAATGTTGACTTGCCAGAGTTTCAGGGATCATATGACGAGTGGACAAGCTTTCATGACAATTTCGCTACACTAATACATGAAAATCAAAAATTATCAAACGTGCAAAAATTCTATTATTTAAGGTCATGTCTGAAGGGAGAGGCAGCTCAGGTAATACACTCTATGAAAATGACAAATAACAATTATGACATTGCATGGGGTATGTTGAAAGAACGCTACGAAAACAAAAAACGTATAATATATACACATATGAACGCTATTTTCGATTTGACGCCAGTAAAATACGAATCTTGTAGTCAATTGCGAAAATTATTAAACAATTTCAACAGAAATTTCCGCGCGTTGCAGGCTATGGGCCAACCCACGGATAAATGGGATACACCCATTATATGCACGATCATATCAAAACTCGATTCTCAAACAAAAAGGGAATGGGAATATGTTATACGCAAAGATGATATTGATTCAATTACGACAACAAAATTAGTTGAATTTCTATTAGAACGGTGTGAGTTACTAGAAACTGTAGAATATAAAAACAAAGGTACTCAAAATTCACGAGGAGATAAATCATACACTCATTTATCGGTCAGCAAAATTGCATGCTCATTTTGTAGGGAAAATCATTTCAATAATCAGTGTCAGAAATTTATTAACATGTCGTCTTCTAATAAGCTAATAGAAGTCAATAAAAATAAATTATGCACAAACTGTTTGAGACCCAACCATTTCGCGGCAAATTGTAAAGCTAGTTCTTGTAAACATTGCAAGGGAAAACATCACTCTTTGCTACATATGTCTGAAAGTAATAAATCTCATGGTGATAGGAATGACCACCCTATTGAAAATAGCAACCCAGGGGGGTCCCAAGAGGACACAGCTTTGACGCATACCACCCTCCTTACGGAAACAAAACAGACATCACAGGTGTTGTTAGCTACAGCCACAGTGAATATTCTCAATTCCAATGGAAAAGGGGTACGTTGCCGCGCACTATTAGACAGCGGCTCACAGTCCAATTTCATCACGGGGTCTCTAGTACAAAAATTAAAGCTAAAAACCACACAAGCAAATATACCTGTAGCAGGTGTAAATAATGTATCGAGTAATATTTCAAGAAAAACGGAAGGATTTATATTCTCATTGGATAATAAATACAAAACGAAAGAAAACTTTTTGGTAG
This sequence comes from Pogonocherus hispidulus, assembly GCA_963924545.1. Taxonomy (NCBI): domain Eukaryota; kingdom Metazoa; phylum Arthropoda; class Insecta; order Coleoptera; family Cerambycidae; genus Pogonocherus; species Pogonocherus hispidulus. The sequence goes on from OZ004700.1 coordinate 16,479,729, forward strand.
TTAATAAAGTTACAGGTAACTTGCCTCAAATATCCTTTGATATATCAGAATTGAATCTTCCTACAAATATTCAGTTAGCGGACGAGAACATTAATGAAGCTACTCCGATTGATTTACTTTTAGGCGCGAGTTTGTTCTTTGATATATTATGCGTAGGTCAAATCAAACTGGGGAAAAACAAGCCGGTTGCTCAAAAAACTAAACTCGGTTGGATTATTTCGGGCAATCTACAATCTACAAAAAATATTAATCGACCTACTGTTTGCAATTTATCTATATCGGATCAATATTTACACGAACAAGCTAAACCATTTTGGACACTTGAAGAAGTAGGTGACAAAAAATGCTATTCTCAAGAGGAGCAAGAGTGTGAGCAGTATGTCACAAAGACATTCAAACGCGATGCGAGCGGGAGGTTTGAGGTTAGTTTGCCCTTTCAGGAGAACATAAAATCTCTAGGCGAATCTCAAAATACTGCAATTAACAGGTTCTTATCGCTAGAAAAACGATTGCAACGCGATATTAGTCTAAAAACACAATATACAAATTTTATGGCGGAATATGAAGCACTCGAACACATGTCGGTTATTGACACTTCTAATGATACGACAAATTCTTTGGAATATTATTTACCGCACCACGATGTAATTAAGGAACATAGCAAGACCACGAAGTTTAGGGTAGTATTTAACGCATCATGTAAAACCAATTCGAGTTTATCGTTGAATGATGTTCTGAAGGTGGGTCCAACCATTCAAAACGATTTGTACTCCATTGCTATCAAAAACGATTTTTATATGGATGACTTAATTAGTGGTGCGGGTAACATAAGGGCGGCTGTAAAACTAAAAACAAAAATTCCAGAAATTCTTAGTTCTGCAGAGTTGTCTCTGCGGAAATGGTGTTCTAATCGTACGGAGTTACTCGATAACAAAAACTTAGGGGATTTACCAGAATACTATATTAGTAAGGATGAAAATATCAAGGCTTTAGGTTTAGTTTGGAATCCAAATTACGACACCTTTTCGTATTTGGTAAACTTATCAAGGGGGAACTTTATTACAAAACGTTTTATTCTATCTACCGTCGCTAAAATATTTGACCCTTTAGGGTTAATTGGGCCTGTAGTAGTACAGGCTAAGCTTTTATTGCAAAAATTATGTCAAATACAAATTTCTAGGGATGAATCAATCCCATTTGACTTACACGCCTGGTTCCAACTATTTTATGATTCATTAGTAGATTTAAATTCTATTAAAATACCGAGACAGGTTACCATACCTAAATATACAAAAATTGAGTTGGCCGGTGATCTATCATCTAAGGTATTCTTAAACTATCTAAAACGCTTCACATCCAGAAGCTTATGTCGAGATATTTATAACGATAATGGCACTAACTTTGTTGGTGCATGTAATGAGCTAAAATCCATAGTTAAATCACTAGGAAATTCTATACAGTCTAGTGAAATTCGTAACTTTTTACTAGAAAATTCTATAACATGGCATTTTATACCTCCTTTTTCTCCACATCAAGGTGGATTGTGGGAATCTGCGGTGCGTTCAGCCAAATTTAATTTAATTCGTGTGGTGGGAAATGCTCATCTAACTTATGAAGGGTTATACACAGTTCTATGTCAGATAGAAGCAGTACTCAATTCCCGACCTCTTATACCTATGACTCATGATCCCGAGGATCTTTCTGTTTTAACCCCTGCACACTTCCTTGTGGGTGACTCTCTCATGGCCATACCTCAAGAAGACGTTTCGGAAATACCAGTGAACCGCTTGAAGTTACACGCTCGTTTGCAGCAAATTGTGCAGCACTTTTGGAGGCGATGGTCTGCTGAATATCTAACGTCACTTCAGCAGCGCGGAAAATGGAAAAAATCATTTCCTGGACTTATGGTCGGTGATTTGGTATTAATCAAGGATGATGACTCAGCTCCTCTTCAATGGAAGTTAGGACGTATTACTACACTTCACCCAGGAAAGGACGGAATCACCCGCGTTGTCAGTGTTTTTGTGCGCGGTGGAGTGGTCAAACGTAGTGTAGTTAAGGTGTATAGACTACCCATAGACAGCAATGCTTAGAGAACTGAAATGCGATATTTACTATATACTATTGAACGATATTAGTTTAATTTAAATACCTAGTAACCTAAGATTCTATAATGTCACTATTTGCACTAATCAGTGTCATATAACTCATAGATTTCTTTTATGCTTTATTTGAAAGCTAAGAGCTTCCAAGGCGGGCGGGATGTTTGAGCTTGGTTTCATGTATCTTAATAGCCTGCAAATGTGTCTGTTTTATGTCAATAGTTTGACCTGCATTCCTTCGGCGCTCAAGTGGGGTTTAAACCCTAAAAACTGTAACGTATGCATGTATCGTGTGAAGGAATCAGTTTAGTTTAGTATTAAGTATTAAGTTGTAAACTACAACCATAAGGTGCAGGACGTTGTTCTGCACACAAGCAGACTAGTTTGTTCACTATCACAAAAATTATATACAGTCCATTTAATTATACTATACCTAGTAAGTCAATGCAAGTGTTTTAATTCAAACAATCAACAGCGATGCTACCGCAGCTCGCTTTTCGTTAATAACGCGGAGAAATCCCACAGTACATGATAGTATCCAGTAGTGGAATGTTTATTGTACGATGATTATTGTACTGGGTGATCATGTATAGTAGACCCCTTTATTACTTCTTTATTTAACAGGTATCACAAAATCTATCTTTTTAGGTATCACAAAAAAAATAGAGCTGTGTAGGAGATAGAAGAAAACTTTTTCTTTCCTATATAAAATAAGTTTTCAAATTTAATAATATACAGTGGGGGACAAAAAGTTATATTTTTTTAAATTGGAAAACCTGTATATAATTCCTATTTCGACAACTTTTGTTATATATACCTTATATAAATTTTCGGGATATTTGGTTTTAAACAATATAATTTCCCATATTAATACCATACTTCATATCAATACAGTTATTATAGTAAGCCATGCTCGACTTGTAGCGAAACAAATATGGTGCTAAATGCTAAAAAAAATATTTAATATGTTTGAGTTGCTAAGTGGCTAGTACTCGTATTAAAAAAAGCTATTATAATATACATATAAACTAGAAAATCTGTAGCCCAAATCTAAAGAAAGACGAAACGATGTAAACAAGCACAGCGACGGTGGTGGGCAAAGTACGGTCGGCCCAGGCCACGCCTTTGTCTTCTGTTCCCTACGGCGGGCGCGATGGCCAGCGGGTAGCTTTGTCTAGGGGGTAGAGCTACTACAACCACAGCTTGACCGACATTCGCTATCGCTCTCGCACTGAGAAGAGAAGTCAGAGTTGGACGTATAATATTTGTAGTTATCGTAAATGCGAGATAACAGTGCCGTATTAAAAACTCTTGAAACATTTTATAAATAACTTTTGAAATAGACATGAATAAAACGGTAATTATGTACATATTATGTTTATTACACATTCATTATTCACAAAAATAAAAATAGACAATATACTTTACAATGAGGTACATGTAATAAATAATAATAAAAAATCTTTATTGTGTTCTTAACGAAAAAAGAAAGAAACACAAACGGTAAGAATTCGGCATTGTCGTTCTTCCATTCCGCCTATATAAATTTTCAAAATTGAAGCTTGGCTTGGCTTTTATGAAGTGTGTCCAATTTGTCCAAAAGGTCTTTCCTATTGGCTTTCATTAGCCATATCCTTGCCCTTAAAAAAAATTTATATTTTTAAAATCTAGTTAAAATTATTTTTAAACACACCGCAAAACATTAGCAAAAAAATTTACACTCGACTACTTGCGCAGTACTGTTCTATAATTTTGTTTTTCCTAAAGCTAAAATATAACAGCAAGCTGGCCAACTTTTAAACGAAATTCATTAAATCTTAAATTGAGTGATTGTTGATTGTATAAACCATATTATTGGCTGTCTATGAATGAATTTCCTAAATTAAGTTAACTTAGATACTAAATTACATTTATGTATAACGCATTTTTATCTACTTACCGATCGGGTTGTTTAGGAAAGGTAAAAAAGCTCTTATTACAATTATAGCTTTTATTATTGCAGTTTTTAGTTGCACATACGTTTCCTGTTTTTCTATCACTTATTATCACTAATGAAAAAAGGAACGCTATAGAAAACAAAACAATAAAAGAGCACAATAAATAAACACAAAACATTACACTCAAAATAAATCGCAAGTACACTACGTCGCTGGCTTAATCGATAATCAACACAAAGTGATTTTCCTATTTCGGTTCGAAACGCTCGCCACTGTGCTGTCTCTTCTCAAAGGCGGGGCTAAGAAGCGGCGCGCGTGGATCGGCGCAAACCGTTCCTGTCAAGAGAGCGAGCGTACCCTTGCACTTAGCTGGGCGGTGACTCTACGTCTACTACAACATGCATGCCTTTCACCCATTCGCTGAGGACTCTCTGTTTATCACATTGTTACCTACATCGCTTCGTTCCTCTTTAGATTTCGGCTAAATATTTTTTAGTTAATCTGTATATAACTTTGTGATCATTAAAGTTTAGGACCAAGCATCTCGGAAAGTCCCAACTAGCACAATTAGTCGTTGGAACGTAACCGTTACCATTGTAAGAACTTTTAAGGACACGATTACAAGAGCTAATGGCATATAAAACATCTCAGATGGCAGCACCGTGTCCTTTCCGTTATTTCGTCTTCAAGTTTTGAGAGTGGGTTTTTACCAAACAAATCTGCAAATATTTAACAACACAACTGTCTCTTATAACTTTCCATCAGTAGATGGCGCACACAATGCCCGTAAATTCCGTAAATCATAACACCAGTGAGCCAAAAAATTATATTCAATAAAATTTATAAAATGTATAACTAACAGCAGTACAAAATAACTGCTTTAGTTATGGTATGATATAATAATAAATAATATAGCATGTTTTTCGTAATTAATATAATTACATACTTTTAATAAAAATAATAAACGAAATGAAGAGTCCGGTTTTTAGTTTTTTATCTACAAGTAAAATTTCAAATGAAATTAACAGGTAAGTGGAAAAAAATCGATGTATAAATAAATCATCAGTTGTTATATGTAAGTCTAGTTTCAATGATTATAAGTTATTTGGCTATTCGGTAGCTTTCGGCCAATGGAAATTCGCGGTCATTTTTTGAAATGTTTTTTTGATGATTCAGTTGTTTTTTACATTCAAAAAATACTTATTATAAATAAACATTTTTGCAAATTTATAAAAAAAAATATTATTTTTCAGTTTTTGGACGTTGTCGTTTTTTCAAACACTAAGGTCGACAGGAAAACCTCATAATTGTTGTCAGTTTTTAAAGCATAAATATGAAAAACTTTGAACCAATAGGTTTTAAAAGAACCACCCCTTTATCTCCTGAACTCCTGGATCTTCCCATAGTGTGCATGTCAAATTTAATATTTTTGTTTCCAAATATGACAAGAGTTATGAGGTTTTCCCGTCATCCCTAGTCTTCGAAAACACGACAAAGTCCACGAACCGTCCAAATTATTTAATAAGTTTAAAAAACCTCAAATTTCCGTTGGCCGAAAGTCAACTCTAGACCCTACCTACCCATTTTTACTATTCAAATGTATGAAATAATCATCAATAATCAGTCAGTATAATCAATCAATCAATAATCCGTTCATCTCAAATACTAAAAATAAGTAGAATCTGGTACATGTCTTAGCTATTTTTAATAATAGGAAAATAATAATTGATACCTACTCCATGAATTTACTCCGGTAAATACAAAGTAGGTAAGTAAGTAAATATACATAGATGTACCAAATAATTACATGCAGCGGCACATCAAAGAATAACATGCAGCGGATCATCAAAGTCTAGCAAAGTAAATTTGCATTTAGCACGGCAAAATTGGTTATTAGTTGAATTGGTCCATTGGATTGTGTAAAAAAACCGTACTCATTTGGGTATTTCACTACTGCTTTCTCACTCCCTCTTAAATGTATTTGGAATTATTAGAAAGAGATGTATAACAAAAAACTATTTACTCACCCTTGCCGATTTTCAGAATGATATTTATGGTTTATATATGGATTTTATTTCTTGTTTGTAATAATAATTATTTAGTGTGTTTTGAACTGCTTTTTAGCTAGTGACTCGTGTTTTGTGCTTCCAGTCTTGAGAATTCGGTCGTGTTTTTTATCGGTTTTTATTGTTTTGTGCTTCCAGTCTTGAGAATTCGGTCGTGTTTTTTTATTGGTTTTCTGTATTTTTTGCGCCAGTTATTTTTTATTGTGGTTTTGAAAATGCCGAAGAGTACCGCAAAAATAAGAAAAAGGAGTCAACGTGCGAAAGCAATAAAATTAAGTTGGACAAATAGATTTCGAAAACTGTAAGTATTTACTTGTAAGTATAGGTGATATTATATACATACATATACATACATATATATTAATATCTCTTTTCATTCATATACAGGTAGGTACATTAGCTTATTTTTAATTATCACATAAAAAATAAATTTAACAATCAAATGTATGTTAGGTACCTACCTCAAAACTTGACATAAAAAAAGTAAATATATAAAAAAATATGTATTCTGAACACGTTTTTCCAGAACATAATAGTTATTTTTGTATCAAGAACGCAAAATGGTACCTTACTTCTTACTTACTTTTGCGTTCAAGAATGGAAGTAGGTATTTTGCCGAGGTTAGCGAGGCAAAATATCCATTCGAGAACGCAAAAGTAAAAGCATTTCGCGTTGGAGATACAAATTACAAACAATATTTTTTCGAGAACTGCATTAAAATAAGACAATTGTGTTATATACAACAATTTAATTTATATTTGAAATCGTTTGAACATGGTTGAACCATGTTTGAATCAAGACGGTTTAGGCGCGGTGACCTATCATAGCGACTGACAGCGACGGCTCTGGATTTGGCATAAATTCAATCGGCACTTCCAATTTACATGTAAGTGCAAAGTAAATTGTAATCGTCCTGTTTATAATAGTCACCTACTCTTTTGTACTGAAATGTTACATTATTTAAAATATACAAAAAAAAATATATTGTTTAATTAATAAAATCATAAATAAGTTTCGGAGAAATGACAAATTATTTTGACATTTGTTTTATGTTCTGGAACGAAAAGACTTTGGCGTTTTAGAACATAAAAGTATTTCGCAGCTAGGTGCCAAAAATGACTCATTTTGTCAACTGAAAGTTTAACGAAAATGTCTACTTTTCATGCCAGTTTTCGAAAAAAAATAATTTTAAGTAGGTATCATTATTATGATATATACGTACAGTATAAAACTATAAAAAATGTTTCGCCAAAAATTTTTTTTTTCATTCACGTGGTAGGTACTTATACTTTATGTTGTAATTGCAATGTAAAATTAATTTTACAATGTACAGTCTGAGTCACCGAGAGAGCTCACCCACTTTTCAATGCCTTGTTTTTATTTTAGAAAAAAATTTACATATGGGTACGAAATGCTTTGTTATTGGCTAAAATTTAGACACATTCATTTATGTACAGAGTGTTCTAATTAAAGTCGGCATTTTTTTTAATGGAAATGCATAGTTTTTTTTAATCATCATAGAGGCCATGAAGAGTCGTGCTTTCCAGAAATATAATATAGTTGTTATCTGCTTGCAACCGTTTTCTAAATATAGGTACTTAAATTTTGAAATTAACCATGCTATTCGTAAATTTTGCAAAAATTTATGAGTGTGCCATGAAATAATTGGTACCTATGCAGTTACATGGTAAACGAATTTGAACCGAGTGAACTCTCAACTACTTAGTGCATTTACAATCAATAATAAAAATATCACTATGAAAAATGCGAATATCGCATGCAGCAAACTTAATAATTTTTCAAAATTTAACTAGGCCATATCAAAAATGGATGAAAGCAGATACCAACTGCTATATTATATTTTTGGAAAGCTCGTGTTCATGCCCTCTCTGGTAATAAAAAAACTATGGAAGTTCCATTAAAAAAAAATGCCGACTTTAATGGCACCAGAAATTAGAACACCCTGTACATAAATAAATGTGTCTAAATTTTAGCCAATAACAAACCATTTCGTAGGTACTCATATGTTTTCTATGGGTACGAAATCTTCAATTTTTTTCTAAAATAAAAATAAGATATTGAAAAGTCCTGGGACCTGTCTTGGTGACTCAGACTGTAAAAAAAATATACAAGCTTTGTTTTCCCTGGAATTTGATGATGGAACTTATTTCTTTTTAAATCTTACTTTTTTCTAATATGGAGAAATGAAAAATCTTTCACATGAATTTATTCTATATCATCCTGAAATGTTTTTGTTGCAGAAATAATACATCTATTGAGACTATTCCATCAAGTGGTGAGCAACCGCTTCAATCTGGTGATGGTAAAAATGAAAATGTTGGGTATGTATATGTATAACATATTATATGACATTATAGGTAGATAAATACATCTATAATAAATAAATAAATAATAAATTACATTTTTATTTTTTATTCGTTTTAGATTAGTCTGTGCTACATCTGCTTCAACAGGGATTTTAAACAATAATTGTCAATTAGGAGCTACATGCTCCCTATCTAAGTCAAGCGAATTAATTGATGCATGTTCTAGAGAACCACCTCTTTCATCAATTGGAATATTGACTGAATATGAAATTGACAGGTAGAAACATGCGCATATAAAATTAATTACATGCAACATTACATTTTCTATATTTTAGAATTAATCAACATCAGTTGGAGATTGAAGTTTCCCCAAAAGAAGAATCTGTAATACAAGGAAACCGTATCGTAGAACTTGGATATGTTCTAGAATGGGCAATGTGTTTGCAATACAACCATTCTAAAATTTGTACTTTGGGTAAACTGAATATTGCAGAGGAGGTACGTAGAGGTAAAGGTCTGACTAGTACCATTATCTTTCAATGCAACCTGTGTGACAGGAGGTACGCATTTCAAACAGAAAATCCCAAAAAGCCTAAATCAGTAATCAACACTGGGGCGGTTTGGGGAACTCTAGCTACAGGTAGTTCATATGAACATATGAAAGAGTTTCTGAGTTGCATGGATATTCCTAGCATGAATGGGAAGTTGTTCTATGACTTAGAAGCAGAACTTGGTAAGGTATGTACACTGAAAATAAATAAACACTACTTAATATAATATAATATATACAGGGTGAGTCAGTTTATACTAGCAGGACTCTGGCATTCGATAGAGCACCTTATTTTAAGTTAAGTTTGTCATATAAATATATGTCGGGTATCGTTTCGTTTTTGAGATACAGGGTGTTAAAGTTTTGTTTTTTTTTTAGTATTTTCCACATAGCTCCTACAGTTTTTAAGATAATTTATTTAAATTTTTACCGTAGATTACCTATGATGGTCCACAAGTTTTGACATATGTAAACGATTTGAAGACATACAGGGTGATACATTTTCGGGGGTCAGGCCCCCTTTTACCACCCAGAACTTTTTTGTTGTGCGCCCCTGACTGATCATTTGCAAAAATTTGGATTCCACGTTCAATTTAGAAACTTTTTCGTCTCTTGCATTTTTTTCGTAGCTGTAACAGTTTTCGAGTAATTTGAAGAAGTATCTGAAAAAACATTTTATTAAAAAAAATATTTTCATAAAAATTTTCACTAAAAGCCATTATTGTCAATTAATAACAATTAAAAACAAATTTTAATTTGAAAATAAAATTATTTATTTCGGATTATTTGTATTTTCCTTTGTTTATTATTAGCTCTTAATTATTTTACTTAGTTATTAAAAGTATTTGATATGCTACAAAAAAATAATAAATAATAAGTGGCAAAAGTTATATTGTAAGTATGTAACCTTTATCAATTTAGATTAATGAACTTTCGTTAGACAATAATTGTTTTTAGTGAAAATTTTTATGAAAATATTTTTTTTAATAAAATGTTTTTTCAGATACTTCTTCAAATTACTCGAAAACTGTTACAGCTACGAAAAAGATGCAAGAGACGAAAAAGTTTCTGAATTGAACGTGGAATCCAAATTTTTGCAAATGATCAGCAACAAAAAAGTTCTGGGTGGTTAAAGGGGGCCTGACCCCCGAAAATGTATCACCCTGTATGTCTTCAAATCGTTTACATATGTCAAAACTTGTGGATCGTCATAGGTAATCTACGGTAAAAATTTAAATAAATTATCTTAAAAACTGTAGGAGCTATGTGGAAAATACTAAAAAAATAACAAAACTTTAACACCCTGTATCTCAAAAACGAAGCGATTCCCGACATATGTTTATATGACAAACTTAACTTAAAATAAGGTGCTCTATCGAATGCCAGAATCTTGCTAGTATAAACTGACTCACCCTGTATATATTACATATGTATAAGTAGTTACAAAGTGGAGATTTTGAATTTTTTTTGTTAAATTAGTCAGAAACTGGATCTTTAAATAACCTGTATAATATTATGAATCTGTTTTCATCAATTTTAGGTACATTGGTGTCATACAACATTTTTTCTTACTTGATTTTAAAATTTTATATATTAGCTATCGTAAAAGCATATCGAGAAAGTCTTCTTTTCAAAAAAAATCTCTTCAAAAATATCTCCAATATTTAGGTATATATAATTTAGGAATCTTGAATAAAATGATAAAATTTATTGATAAATTCAAAAATGCAATAAAAGTTGTATTCTATTTCAAATAAGCCAGTTGTTACGGATTTTCAATATAACAGGAAGTGAAAGTATAAAATATTTTTGATAAAGTTACCGCCATCACCCAAATTTTCAAAATTTTGCCTTCACTAATTTTTCATGTACAGATTGATTATGCTTGTTAACATACCTGTACCATATACATATATAATATTGTAAATAGTATTTTTAATTTTTAATAGATGTAAACTATTTATTATTACTGGATTTTAAATGCACATAATAAACAGTAATATAATTAAAATATAAATGTTATAGTGACAGCCAAAAATGTTCCCATGCTACAAATCATTGATTTTTAGGAATGGGAAGCGTCTCTCTGCAGATCAATGGAATCAGCAAATTCTAGAGAAAGAGAAATAGCAATTAAAAAGCAACAATTTTGTCCTGATGGTACTCCATGGATCACCGTATACGTAGATGGACCTTGGAGTAAACGCTCTTATGGTACAAACTATAATGCTCTCTCTGGAATGGCTGCCATAATAGGTAAAAATACAAATGAGTTGTTGTATGTTGGAGTTCGAAATAAGTTTTGTTCCATTTGTGCCAGAGCTCAAAACAAAAATGAAACTGTAAGGAACCATCAGTGCTTTAAAAATTGGGAGGGTTCTGCTCCTGCCATGGAATCTGACATTATAGTGGATGGTTTTAACTTTAGTGAGACCTTCGGTCTCCGATATTTAAAATTTGTAGGAGATGGGGACTCTAGTGTGTTCGCTAAAATTCAACAATTAGTAACATATGGCAAAAATGTTAAGAAAGTTGAATGCACGAATCATTGCCTGAAAAACTATGGAAAGAGACTAAGGCATACTAAAGCTGATACACAAATAAATTTGGAAGGTAGAAAACTTTTAACCATTAAAAAATTGAACCTCCTAGTTAAAAGAGCGAAGTGCTCAATATATGAACATGCCAAGAAAGATGAAAAAGACATAAATGTCTTACGGGAGGATCTAAGGAATGGCTTCCATCATGTTTTTGGAGAACATTCTCATTGTAGGCATGACATTTGTAACACTCCAGGGGAAGATCAAAATAGTTTGATACCCGAGTTGAAGAGGACATTGATATATAATCATATTAGAGGTAAGTAAAATATAACTAAATCACATGTGCATATATTGCATAGTAGTACCTATTCATCATAATACCATAAACTTAGTAGTTACTAGAAAGTGGTAATGTTGAAGGGTTTGTTTTATGTTTCCTGCAACTTAGAAAAATAAAATTAATTTAGAAATTTTGTATTTTTGTGACATAATTGAAAATTAAGTAAATTAAATTTCTCACACACTGTTGCTTATTTGAAATTTTATGACACTGAATACTTTTGTAAATAATTGGTTCATCACATATAGCCAAATACAACTTGAACAAATTAAATCTTCTCCTAAATTTTCCCGTGTTTTTACTGACTATTTACTGTTACTGACTGTTAATTTTCAGGTGACTTGGACCTGTTAGTAAGGAAAGCTCACTTGTTAATCGATAATGAAAACAACAACAGAGCAGAAAGACTCATGAATATTGTAGCTCGATTCAATGCGGGTAAGAGACTTAATTTTATACAACGTGGTTCTTACAAAAGGCGAATATGGTTATCTGGCTTAAGATACAATAAAAAATTCAGTTGGCATTATAGTCCATATAAATCTGTAACTGGCTGTAGTCCTGGAAAGTATTTTCAAGAATATATGAACGAGAAAATAAACATTCATGCAAAATCAGCACGAAAACGTTTGTTTTCTGACAGCATTGAAGAAACACCAAGAAAGAAAACAAAAATAATGCATGAAAACAAAAAAATACATAACACAGACTATGGGCCAAATGCCGAAGAACCAGAAGATGGATTGATGTTTGCTAACGAAGTTGAGGAAGTGATCAACAGGTTGACGGTAATACATTTTTCATATAGTTAATTACTTTACGTTATAGTTAGCTACGCTAGGGCAACAGATACAACTTAATAAGAAAAGTTGATTAAGTTGAAAATGTTCAAAATTATAGACATACAATCATATTTTTTTATTTTAGGTAACCGAAGAAGAAAGAGGGGAAATTGAATATAAAACGGTTGGTCAATTTGGCAACGAATTTTTCGAACAGGAGAGAAAACAAAGATTGACCGCCTCAATGTTTGGCAGGATAATAAAGCGAAAAGCACACACTCCTTGCCACAATTTAGTAAAAGCTTGCCTAAAATCTACTAATTTCTGGTCACAAGCTACCGAATTTGGAATTACGAAAGAGAAGGTAGCACTAGCCTTATTTGAAAGTAAAACCAAATTAAAAGTAAGAGAGTCTGGTTTATGGATTGATGTAGATAAAGGATTTTTGGGAGCTTCTCCAGATGGTAAGTCCATGAAAATGTTATTGTCCATAAAAAAAAAATTAAAACAGCATTTAAATTCACAATAAGTATATTATTCAAAATAATCATGTTAGTTTGTTTATTCTTTTAGGTGTCATTGAATCTGAAAACGCCTTAGTAGAAGTGAAATGTTTTTTTTCTGCATCAAAATTAACTTTACATAAGAATACTTGGGAAGAAATTATTGAAATATTGAAAAGCAAAATATGCCTCGAGCAAAAAGAAGGAAGGATACGTTTAAAAAGAAGCCACATTTATTATCATCAGGTGAGGTTATAGCAATATATTATTATAAATTTAATATTTCGTGTGTACTAGATACTATATGTTGCACTAGGTACTACTAATTATTGTTTTTCGTGCTTTTCTCGCGATTAAACTGAAATAATATATATTGAGAAAATATGTATTCTTTTGAACACACATTTTCTTTTTCTTATAGACTACTGTATTATAACTTAAACTTGCAAAATAATTATATTTTTATTTTTCTCAGATTCAAGGTCAATTGAATATCACTAAAAAGGAGAAGTGTTATTTTGTAGCCTATGTAAATGATAGAATTGACCTGTTTATAGAAGAAATAAAAAGGGATGAAGATTTCTGGAATAAAATGCTTCCGAAATTAACAATGTTTTATAAAGAATGTATTGCACCTGAAATAGTCAGAAATTATATTGACAAGGGTAGAAGGTGCAAAGATCCTCCTTTTATAAAAGAAGCTATAGCAGTTTTTGAAGAGAAGAAGTCAAAGGAAGCAAGAAAAAAAATTGAAAAAAATAAAACGTATTGATAATTTAATGATAATTTTCTTATAATTAGTAAACACTGTAACTATTTGTAAGTGTAAAATGTTTTAATTTTGTCTGCTTGAAAAAATATATTATGTGTGTGTTATGTGATTATGTTGACCAATAAAAAGATGCCCTTATAAATGTCTTTTTTTTTTCATTTATTAACCAGACACAAATTTTAATACTTACTCATCCTAGTAAATTGTCATTACGATCATGGAAACTAAATGTCTCTGGATTTCCTGAATTTGTTATAAAAATATGACACTCCAAGACAAACAAAAAGTTTATATATCTATAATATAGGTAGGTACCTACCTAATACCTTACCTCTTCCTAATTTTAATATTTTGATTTTTTAATTCTGCATAGTTAAAATATGTATAGATATATTTTTTTAAACTACAGCTTTTAATATACGTAACTTATAAAATAAATTAAAAGAGATATTTTTTTTTATTCCAGTCTAATCCGAAAAATCTATGAAATTATCACAATTATTTCTTTATACCTAGTTCACTTATTCATCTATTCCTAGAACAATCATTATTATCTTCAATCTCATTATGCTAGGAAATTGCAACGATTTTTAACTGTGCACTGGTGTACCTAGTAGAGTCTTCAATCCCTATACTACAATATATATTCTGTACTGCTATGTCACCAAAAAGACTAATAATAATCTGTTACCTATATCAAAGTCAGCTTTTGCAGCATACATTGTTTTTTTGTTGGCAGCAGTGTACTTTGCCCTATGAAACACGTTGAACCACATGTCGCATTTGAATTGGCAATCAAAAAAATTGAGAAAAAATTCCATGTGAAAGTTATGTTAAAACTTTATATAGATCATCTGACCATGATCAAGTGATGGAATGTATTAAAATTACATTTAAAATGCCATGCTGTTATTTTCTGTTTTCCCACAAATATATTTTTACTACATTAATTTGTTAGCTCACCGAGTACAAATCCAACATTACAAATGGTACAGACTTCTAATTCTAACATTTGAAAACCGACATTGGCGCCATCTATTTCATAATCTCCACACTTCAAATCTTATGCACCTACTATGTTTGGTACACATCTTCACTAGACGTCAAAATTAATGGCGGCGTAAATTATTATTTTTACGCAAAACTGTTCATTGTCTATATTTCTGCATATATCAATCTATTTTTTTGGGAATCGTTTACTCAAATTTGTGTGCAGGAGATGACAAATTTTGGTAAAGATCTGTGACACAAAATTTTCATTTGTTATTGTTTTTTCAGCCTTTATAACTCTGTTAATATACCGTATTTGAGTAAAAAAAATATGTCACCTCCTAGCTGCATATATTGTTTACAAATACCACACTTCAAATTTTCAAAAAACTTTATAATTTTTGAAATGAACAGTTTTGCGCGAAGGTCTGCAGAAAGTGACATTTCATTATGGCCCTCTTAAGTGTTTAGTTACAAGCTACTGGCACGTAATAGCAACGCTACTTTTACGTTTCTGTGACCAAAATGGGGATCAATTTTTCAGTAATTACGATGTTCCGCGAACGTTTTTGGAACAATCACGGCGACGTTCCAGCGGAGTTGTGATTACGTGGAGTCAACAATGTTGGGTGGTAGACAGGACTTTCATGGGACTTCCCTCCCACAATTTTAATAACATGGTCATTGTGTTTGCTTTGTCTTGCACATGATTAGGTTATATTTCTATATCATTCTTTTATGATCCTTGTCCATTATTTCCCGAAGTGAAACAAAATTGATTACTGTAATATGGATTCCAATCTTTGACATGGATATGAGTAGTAGAGGTTAAATGTACGGAAAATAAACATTTCCGCAGTGACTCCCATGAGAAAATCTAAACGAATGTAAGTTTACTGTCAAATATGGTGATGATAGATCCAATATTATATATTTAGATTTTTTAAATAAAATTTTGTCTAAAGGCCGTTTGTTACTTTATGATATTTTTCCAATAATTCTTAAAATAATTACTAAAAAAATTTCATAATGAATATCCATCAATTGCAAACAGTAAATGTATGTATACATTTTTCAAGAAATTTTTTAAGAAATAATTTTCAACATGTTCTATTTTCTCGCCTAAATCGACGCGGATATCTGCGCATTGCACGACTTTCAATTATAGTCAGCTGTTTGAGTTTGACTTGACGATTAACGATAACGAATCGGAAATAACCTCAAACCTCAACTTAAATTAACTTTATCTATGTGCGTGCATGTGTTTTGTTTGTAATGTACCTTATTATTCTGATCTCAGGATCAAAAAATCTCAGGATCGTGACCTATATTCTTAAACTTATGAAAAATAACAACAGATGGTGCTGAAACAAGAAGCTTACTGCGATTGCGTATAAATGAAAAATGGAAAATAATTTAGTTTACATTGCAAACAGGCAATTTACAATTTTCAAAATAATGTTTTTAAAAATGCACCAAGAAATTTTCTATGAAATTATCTGATAAATATCGTGAAGTTACAAACGCCCTTAATACCATAAAATAAAATAATATAATTTTTTAATACCTTTTGCAATTTGCATGTGAATTGCTAATTTGTAATAATTAAAGCTGAAATTGTAAGAAACATTTTATGAAAGTTGTTTATTCATAAAAGTAGTATTTTTGGTCACAGTTCTGTACTAATTACCTATTCGAGGTTCCTGTATCGGAGACAACTACTTGTGTGCTAGTTGGTATTAGATTAAGGTACAAGGTATATGTATACAGGGTGTCTATTTAAAAACGAACAATGCTCTGTAAGTATGGATTAATTTATTTTGCGTATTTCTCAAAAATTAAACTATTAAGAAGTATTTTGTCTAGCACTGTTAAATAGAAATTTCCAAGAGCTTTGCAATGAGGTATCACAAAGGGGGTGTTGCCATTTAAAAAAATTGAGTTGGGGTGGCTACAGCCCCAGGGGTTGCTTAGTGAAGGTCATTTTTGTGGTCATACTGATTCCTCCCACATACCCTAGAAACGGTTTTGAGAAATTTTTTATATCTTTTTTAGATCCATACTTACAGAGCATAAATAAACGTTAAAATCGTTTTTAAATAAACACTCTGTATATCTTGTAAGAAGTAGGCAAAACTCCTTAACATGGTACTAAGTAATTTATGTGTCAGTTTACTGTACAAACAGAATGCACAGTGTATAATACGTCTTCATTTTTAACTTTTTATTAGTTGCAATTAGCTGATTGTATAATTTCCTTACTTTATTTTTAGTTTATTTTATTCTTTCTAATAAATAATAATATGCCGCCCCCTTTCCCACACAAGTCTCAGACTTTCGAGCTAATCCTTGTGATTAGAATGAGGGGTAGAAATATTATTATTATTATTATATCAGTAACTACCAATATCTAAACATAGTGTTCAATCTAACAAAAAAAAACTGTCTTATTAATATTAAATCATAATAATTATTTACACTGCTTGTATTATAGATACTACTTGAAAGCTATGGAATAAATATTGTAAAATTTAAAAGCATGTTTTATTATATTATAACAGTGAAACTAAAATATCAGAGGGACAAACTTTTAATTTATTTCCTGCTTATTACTTCCCAAATTTCCTAAATAAATAACGTTTCGCTTTCCATTCATTTTCCTTCTTATCAGGCCCTGGGAGCGTTGCGCGCCGCACTCTTCACAAATTTGCGCCGAGATGGAATTTTCGTAAAGGCCAGTGCTCTTTGGGCGTCGATACGAGCACGTGGATCATAGAGTGCTGTGCCCTGTGTCGCGTCGGCGATAATAAAAACGCCTGCAATTACTAACCTTGCACAATCATAATCAAGACGCCCGTACTTGCTCGATTGTTACAGGTGAGGCGGCTTGCAGCTAGAAGTGCCGGAAAAGTGGTTTGTATTAGTGAGACGTGAAAGTTCCGCGGTGTTTAGAAGTTGCAGCGGGGCAACTTTGAACTTTCGTGACCTCTGGCAGCGAAGACGATGCTCTCGGCGAGGGGATGACAGTGTTTCACTAGGGTAAGCGAAAGTTGACATGACGTTCTGTAATTTAGCGTGCTTATGTGTGGCCTTGAGAATGTTGATTACATACCGAGTTATTTGAAATTTATCCTAAAGTTCTAAATGTCGACTGTTTACCCTTCGGTTCCCAAAAGGGTTCAATGACCTTTGCTTGGGGCAGTCAAATTTTATTTAAATATGGCATTCAAATAGATTACCTTTAACGAAATCTTGCGGTTGAGTTTGATGCACGAACGGAATGATAATGAATGTTGGGTATTGTGCGTTTTTATGAAACGTGATTTCCACCATTGCAATGTTTTTTACAATAGTTTGGCAGACCCTGAGACGTATGAGTTTGACCTTGATCTTAGATACCTAGGTTAGGTATTCTAATGTGGACTGTTTATAATTTAAAAATATGATTTTCTACACCAAATTGTGGTGTTTACAATTAAATAAATTAATTCAAATTTATAGGTAAGTATCAGGTTTTATCAAACTCCCTATCATTTTTTTCCATTGCATTGGATGAAACATGTGTTTTGCGATCGATTTATTATTAGAATAAAGATGTCTACAATCAATATAATATCTAATCTTTTAATCTTTAATGTTAATGAATATTTCGATTAAAACCAATAAACAAAAGTTAATATTTACTTCATGTACCTATGTAGACAATATTTTGTTTTCTTTCAAGAGATAAGTAGTTCCTACTATATAGGTAGTTGGGGGTATATGGGGTAAACAAAGTAGGTAGTTTTTCTATTTTTAATTAATAATTATACCTATGTATTCTGATTACAAATAATGTAATCTAATTAGTGACATTACTAATCGGAATTAAAAATATTTTTATGAAACTTTTAACTTTAGGGCACCGTTTTGTAAATACAGGGTGTTCACAATCATGATCATGATGGTGATGGTAAATTTTATTATTTCATTTATTATTTTATTATTTTGACAGATATTCTGGCAAACGATGAGGTTATAAGGGCTTCTTTAAAAAGTACACTCCCGAGTACCTACCTCCTTATCTAAAATAAAAATAATGCTTTTACTAAAAAACGTATTGTAGGTACCTACTTGTTTATAAAAAATTGCAACAGTCAATAATATATTTTTGCCTTGATTTCTGTGAAAAATTACACAAAAAATAATATAGCATACTAGTGTCATCTTCACACTATACACTTATGGAAACACTTCATAGAATATCAAAACATGATAAATATTATAAACAATAAAAAGAGTGTTAATATATACAATTATCTTTACCTGTTATCAAAACATTTGACTTGGTATTGGTACTGCATGATTTGTTTCCATTGAATAATTTATTCTATGATATTTTTTATAATTATTTATAATTTTATCTATCTACTTATAGAATATTCTTTCTGGTTTTGTCACACATTTGACACATTCCGAAAGAATTTTAAAATATACTTATGCGTCCAAACGATCGGCCAAGAGTTATTGTTTTTAATCTGAACTTTGACTAACTAAAATTAATATTCGCGTACTTACACTGCAAAAGCCAAATGTTATTAAAACAAAAAATATATTTTTTTGCATATGAAAATCTTACAAGATATTATAAGCTTTTACAGACGGTGTCAGATGAATGATCGTATAGTGATTCATTTAACTGCCAATCAAGATTTGAGAATCACTGAAAATACCACTTGTTAAGACGTCCAAAAGTCTACGATTAAGCTTGGATCACGGCAAGCCAGAAGATCTAGGTGTCATTTTCATTAGCTCCCATCATCGTTTGTTTTCGCTGTGATTTTCTGCTAGTCTTTTTGTATTTCCTTTTGCTTCAATATTATATTCTGAATTTTTGAAATCCATCCGTTGTTTTCAGAGCTAAATTAGATCGCCCTTCAAGTCTTTGATAAGATGAAGTAAAACAACATTTTAAGGTTAACTAAAAAAATGTCAGTTCCACGCATTACTTATGCGTATGATTGCAGAACATGACGATTTTATTTTAATCTCTCATTTTCGGAGTGGAACTAGAACAGAAGACAGATCATGGACATTCTCCTTGCAATTCAGCATTGAACAATTAATGACTCAGCTTCTAGAGGCAAACATTGGCTATGAAACCTTCTTAAACCACTAATATGTAATTGTCAAGAGATTTTAAACCAAACACTGCCTTTGCAAAGGTAAATCGACTGGCAGGCATACTGCCCTCACAGGAAATGAATATGTTGTCAGAATATATCTACCTATATTCAGTTTGAAAACTTTGTCTGAAATGATTATCAACTTGTTTTTATAAGGTATACTTATAATGAATTTTCTTTCCGGAGTTTAAACATCCATCTCTCAAAAACTTGCTGTATATGAATTAGGGAATATCGACATACCCAAGTATTTTCTGAGTCTAATTGTCTACGAAATAAACCCAGTTTAGACTTTTTTATTTCTATTAATTGTTTTACATAGATTTTTTGAAAAAGCATTTTCTTCATAACAGTAAAAGATATGTATAAGATACCTTTAATAATGTCACCCTAGAATATTAAGGGGAGTTCAAAAATGCAATTAGATACAGCGTGTCCCATTTTAAATAAGAATGTTGATATCTGGTTCAGTAAAACTGAGTAAACTATATACAAGAAAGTAATGAAATGGAATATTTAGATAAAGAATAAAAAATTTGCTCTTTACTTCTTATACTTTCTGTGAAGATAGAGATAGGATAGATGATCTTATTTTGGATACTTGTATACAAGCAGTACCAAAAAAACAGCAACTACCTACTGTATTTTTTGGAAATAGTGAGGTTATTTATTTTGCATTACTACTTACTTCAATGTATACAAATTTTTAAACAATTTACATCTAAACAAAATATCTAAACAAATATGTAAAGATTTAAAAAAATGGAAAGGTAGAGGAAGAATGACATAGCATATCTAACATAACTGTCTATAAAAAATGATCACCATTTATTTCAAGTTTATCAGGCAAGCGAAATGAGGTCGATTGGAGCGTCCACTGAATTGTAGGTCTGATTCGCTTGCCATGGCGCCGTTTGGTAAATGGTGGTTATTTTCGCCTTCCTGCAAGGATATGACCACATAGATAGGTACAGGTGGTTGCACAGGATCCCTCTCGAGCAGTGAAACTGACTGTTGGATGGATACAAAATGACACTTCACGGTTAATGGCGCTCGATTTATTTATTGGAGTTAATACCTTCGTTAATTAAGATCTAGTGGCAGAGTGGGGCAGATTATAATTTAAATAAAACTATAAGTACAAGTTTGTTTCCTTCAACATGCTATTACAAGTGAACAAATCGTAGGATTAAGATAAATTTATCACCAATTGATTTATGGGAAGAAGGTTTCTTAAAAGAAGGAAAAAATAAATAAACCCAAAACTTGTTTTTCTGGCATTCCCCATATGTGGACAGCATTTAGGTAGGTAATTAATATTGAATTATTCGGTATTAGGTATATTTTTATCTTTGGTTTTTGTAAAGTTAGCTGTAGTAAAATTTTGAAAGCCACCTTAAATGCTTTGTGTTTTAAATGTATTTCCTTAGCTAGCCTTAAAATTAGGCATTTTTTTGACAATTGTCATTAACCTACCAATAATTTTTCCAACTGCTATTTAAATATTTCTTATTCTATCAAAAAAACGATTTTGGTTTTGCGATTAGTGTTATGTTCTGTCACTAGGTTAGACTGCTGCTAAAATATACTCTATTTGCTTGCTGTTATGCATGAAGGCACAGTGTATTAAGGTGGGGATGAAAATTTACCAAAATCTCCTGAAATACGTTGAAAACATGTATTACTTATGTAATTTTGGGTTTTCTGAAAGGGCATTTGAACGTTAAGTTATGGTCAGCACATCAATGTAAGCTTATTATAGTACATGTTGAAATGATTTTCAGAAGTAAAACTGGCGTTTTACTATATAAAAATTATACGAGGGAGTTGCCAAAAATATACACATATTTAGGTAAGTTTCATGTACTTATATGTATATATATACAGGGCGCCCTATTTCTTGACCCGTTGCATGGGTAACTTTTTTATTAGTAGAGATACAAAAACGCTTAAATGAGCAAATTAGTGCAGTTTCGTATTAGTAATTCTACGATAAGGCGAAAAATTATATACGGGGGAAGGTTGAAAAGTTATTGACAAAAAACGAAAAATCCAACTTTTCTATTATCCCTCGTAGCTCGTTCATTTGAAGAGTTAGAGAAAAATGCTTCACATGTATTTTGCAGTATTTTTCATGTAAAATGACATGCACTTGCTACTTTTTATATATCTCTTAAAATGGTTGAGAATCACAGTAAAATATATTTTTTTTAAATGTAATGGATAGGTGGCTGTGACATTAACCGAAAGTCCCCTTTTTTCTCTTTCAGATGATATAACATAGTCCATATTTTATCCTTACAAAAGTAATAATAATCGTTGTTTTTAAAGAAAGTTTATTGTCACATCAAGAATGCTATGGAAATAAAACAAAAAATAAGATTCCTGATATTTTTAAAAACGTCTAGTTGGCATTTAATTATTGACAGATCATAAGTGACATTTTTAGTTTTTGTTAAGTAGTTTATTGTTTATTATTAATACTGCATACAAAATAATAGTGTTGCAAATATGTACACCAACGAAGAGAAAAATGATATGCTATTTTGTTATTATAACCAAAATCGAGATGCACAAGCTGCAGCGAATCTTTATTTTGAAACTTACATGGAACGAAGACAACCCCATCATAGAATATTTAGACAGCTGGAAAATAATATACGATTATACGGTTCTTTTTCAAAGCCTAAGGATGAAAGAAACTTCAATGAAGACACTGAAATAAATGTTTTGGCTTATGTAAATTTTAAACCTGATTCTTCAACTGCAGAAATTGCACATCACTGCAACACTTCCAAGGAAACTGTAAGAGCTATTTTAAAAGGTAACAATTTAAAGCCTTATCATTATTCCATATGCAATACTTTATATCCAGCTGATAATCAAAGAAGGATGACATTTTGTCGATGGTACATTTCAAAATGCGAAGAGGATCTAGACTTCTGGAAAAAGATTTTATTCAGTGATGAAAGTAGATTTACCAACAATGGTATTTTTAACCGCCATAATAACATAATGTGGTGCCGAGAAAATCCACATCTTGTTTCTGAAAGAAGAAATCAACGTCAATTTGGGATAAATGTGTGGTGTGGAATTTTTTGTGGCAAAATTATTGGCCCATATTTTTACGAAGATAATTTGAATGCGAATAATTACCTTCATTTTCTAAGGAATACTCTAACAGAGGAATATTTAAATGAATTACCACTTCATATTTTTAGAAATCTTAAATACTTCCAACACGATATGTTATATCATCTGAAAGAGAAAAAAGGGGACTTTCGGTTAATGTCACAGCCACCTATCCATTACATTTAAAAAAAATATATTTTACTGTGATTCTCAACCATTTTAAGAGATATATAAAAAGTAGCAAGTGCATGTCATTTTACATGAAAAATACTGCAAAAAACATGTGAAGCATTTTTCTCTAACTCTTCAAATGAACGAGCTACGAGGGATAATAGAAAAGTTGGATTTTTCGTTTTTTGTCAATAACTTTTCAACCTTCCCCCGTATATAATTTTTCGCCTTACCGTAGAATTACTAATACAAAACTGCACTAATTTGCTCATTTAAGCGTTTTTGTATCTCTACTAATAAAAAAGTTACCCATGCAACGGGTCAAGAAATAGGGCGCCCTGTATACGTATATATATACGTTTATAGGGACGCCCAATTACTATCTACTAATAGGTATTTAAGATATGCTAGTAACTAGCTAAATTAAAATGGTCTCTCATACTCACAAAAACGCCAAATTGTCTTTTTAATATGACAACCTGGGGAGTCGGCATTTGCCCTAAAAGTATAGCTGATCTGCTAGTAAACGTCCTTACTAACATGGAATTACTCTAGCATATTTTATAGAAGATAGCCACATCATTTGTCAGTGTGCTATAGGTGAAGATAATCGATAATATTATTGGTCAGATGGTAGCACAGACTAATAGAAGATACTACTGCTCTTATCACTACTATCAAATCGTAACTTGTTGTCCGCAAGGTGACCGTTGTTTTGCGTAACTTCAAGGATTTTCGTAACGTGAAAACTCAGAATACCTTGTATATACGTCGTGGGGGGGCTCTTGAGTACGCTTCTGTTGTGTGGAGAGTCCCCATACAATGTACATATTATTCAGATAGAAAAGGTTCAGATGATACCTAAAGACTGCAATTTGTCAATTTTAGTGACTATCCTCGTCGTGGTTTCCCACAGGTAATACCGCTGTCAAGTTTTGATATGAGTAGCCTATACCACAGGCGTGTTATGTAGTCTATCGGATTTCTTCATAAGATTGTTAATAAAACAATAAGATGTGATTTATTTGAAGGAGATGCCGAAAACAACTACTCTAAGGCCAATGCCTCGACTGGCATTGTATTACTCCAGCGACTGACCGATTTTGCGCTTATTATGCGCTCGTCAGGGTGCCATAGGTAGTGGAATCGATGAACGATGTTGTAACATGATTATTTAATGGGCATCAAGAATGTTAGTAGTGGTGAGAAACACATCGTAGTGCCCTCTTTGGGTCTTTGCTACTATTTGCGCCTGCGGAAAAGCAGGTCGTTAACTGCCTGTCAATTTGACAATAATTGTCAGACAGATAATACCAAAGACACTAAGATGTGATTTATTTGTATCGAGGATTGTATATCGTATCCCTAGGCTTAAATTTAGACACAATTCTATACTGAAATTACCAAAACTTCGAACAAATTTACTTTACACCTTTATCCCAATTTACCCTTTACATCAAATGATTTCAAATTACCAACTTTGAGGATTAACTTGATATATTTTTTTGGTCCATTGAATTTATTAAAGGGATGTTACTGTATCGTTTTATGCACTAAGTAGATGTCTTATTTGTTTTGTTAGTTTTATCGAAATGTTAATTTGTCTATGTGTAGGTATTTACTGCATTGTTATTTATTTTCTTTTACTATTGTTCTTTTTATTCCTATTACATTATTTTCTAACCTTATCCTGTATTAGGATTTGCATCCCATTGGATATTGTTATATAAATAAATAAATAGAATCCTGAACTAGTTTACGCTATCATGGTCAGTAGTATTATTAATTTTGATTTTTCCGTCAATTTACAATATAGTCGGACATGTAGTAGCACAGATCAATAGAGGGCCATGATGGCTCATCACTAGGTAATATTCCTTTCAGTGGTTTATCTGCATTTAAAATTCCTGTCAAGGCTACTCCTTAAACATAATAGTTATTTTCCTAACAAGTGTGGAAGGTGATACTTTTCCGCAAGCGACTGCAGTTGTCCGAACGACGCGAAGCGGAGTTCGGACAAGCAGTGAGTGCGGAAAAGACACCTTCCACATGTGTTAGGAACAACGTTTTTTCTACGGGCGTGAAGAAAATTGACATATTCGTTTTATATTGAAATAAATTGTGAGATGTCAAGTGCACACAATGCTGTCTAATAATTAGAAGTGTCAAGCATTCCTTTTTCTTTATGTCAAAATCTGAACAGTGACAACATGATTTTTTGGAATTAAGATAATATTATGATCACATTGCAAGTAATACATAGGTATTTATTTTCCGCACTAGTGCGGAAAAGTGCAATTTTCTACACTCAAATGCGTGCAGAAAATTGTAACTTTCCACACGCCCGTAGAAAAAAGCTATTATGATGGATGACAAATTTTTATTTTGAGGTTTCTCAATGTGTCGCACTTCGATCTTCGTCTCACTCAATCAACAGAATCGAAAGTGCGGCAGGGACCAAGCAACTGCGATTGCACGGGACGGAATAGTCAAATAAGAAACGCAAAGTATTACATAGTGGCTTATAAATCAACTTTATCTGTGTATGTGCCCCGCTTTCGGCTTAGCAAAGCCGTCTCGAATAAAATTGTTGCGCTAGGTTAGTTCATTTACATGATGCACTTCACACTGTTGCCAGCCCATCGTGTTTACCTCTGTTCTGTACTCTAGTCTAAAGTCTGTATTAAAGTCTAAATTATGTCTATTTTATGTCAATCTTAATAACTTAATGTTTTTATAAGACATCTATTTTACATTTTTTTAAAGGTCTTAGATGCTTTTTAACGTTTATTAAATGTAATTTACACGGACCTGTGTTGTTCAGGATTTAATGGCAATGGAAGTGACTTCCGGTTTAATCGGAAGTATCTAACTTTTGAAACTTCCAAGGTACAGCCTGTATATTTTTACATATTTGGATTAAGCGCGATTTTTGTATCTATTATTACCATTATTTTCAATATTTTACAGTTGAGTTTCAAAATTATTTTGTTTTTAAATTACATTTTCAATAAATTTTATGGGATTGTTTCTTCCAGCGTCTTTTGATTGGTTTCAATCGATTATTGAAAGGGATTGGAACCTTTGGTGTGAAGATAACACTGAGATAGTTTTCCACATAACACCAAAACACTATACTGCACTCCAACACTATACTTGAGTGCAGTATAGTGTTTTGGTGTTATGTGGAAAACTACGTCAGTGTTATCAATCGATTCGTTAAAGAAACTGGATTTTTATACCGAGTGAGCTAGTACATTCCCTATCTAAATAAAACAGACTTTTTAAATAAAACATTTTCTGCTTTTTTAACAGTCTGGAAAGGAAAACAGGAAAAGGAAAAAGTGAGATCTGCCAACTGATATAATAATTTTCTGATGATTTTTAGTTTGGAAGGAAGCCATTTTCATGAATCCACTGTAGATGAAAGTTAAAATTAATCTTTTGGTCTACTAAGCATTCCCAAATTTAGATGGCACCTTGAAAAATAAAAGTAAGACATGCGCGAGCAATTTTCTTGCTCCACCCTGTATTTACAGACATTTTATGTTGGAAAAATGCCATTTTCGTATTCACCTCAACATCCACATAGAAATCACTGTAATATTCGTATTTGCAGTACACTTTTTCATGACAACTACATTACTTCCCCAATTTATGATGAAAGTGGGTGACTATCACTACTGAGGCAAATCCATACTTTTTTTCTGTAAATTCTCTGAGCGAAATCTTATATTCATATGTGATGAAATGATGTGATTTCATTTCATATGCAGGCTGAACTGTAAACCTGTCCTGCCTCCTGTTTCACTATTTAATATTGAAAAGGTGGTGGTACATCCCGAGATGTGTTCTTTACGCACCCCAAAACTTTTTATAATTCCTATCTTTTTTTCTCTAATTGGAATACTCTGGTCGAATGATTCAATGAAATTATGGCCTCTGACTTATTTCAACCATTTACTATTTTTTTTTTAGAATTCAGGGCTTAATATTACAGAAATGTGACGTAGTTATTCTAAATTAAAATACCCTACATAGTGATCTAAATTAAAGTACCTACATGCAGTCAAAAACTAAAAATACCTATTTTTAGTTTTTGATGGGCATGGCAAATGGCGAATTGATTGATTTCATACATTTTGATGGTATTAATCTAAAAGTTCAATAATTGGAAAGTCTTTTATATTAATTATTTATTAATTCTATAATATAAAGTTAATTATTATAATATCTTAATTATAATATTAAGTGAAAGATGTGACGTAACCGAAATCAGAAACACGTCTTGCATATAGTTGAGTCGATTAGGTAGTGAAAGTGAAAATATGTTTTGAATATTCTTTTTGGTAATTCTGTAAAAGATAACTGCTAATTAGAATTCTGCTTTAATTATTCTAATAATTTTATATGTAAATCGACAATATTTTTATGTACATGTAAGCTCAAATTTATTAATATTTGTTATGATAAACAG
The DNA here is from genome assembly GCA_963924545.1 of Pogonocherus hispidulus. NCBI lineage: Eukaryota > Metazoa > Arthropoda > Insecta > Coleoptera > Cerambycidae > Pogonocherus > Pogonocherus hispidulus. The sequence continues at coordinate 16,507,586 of OZ004700.1, forward strand.
TAAATATAAATAATATTATCTACCTATCTTAAGTCTATATTAATAATTATGCATTAAATATTTAATATATTTATTTATTTCCCTTCGTATTCTCGTATAATGTTATCAAGAAAAATAAATAACTTCAATAGCTGCATTATTATAACTAAAATAGTAATTATTAAAAACAAATCTTTCTAATCAGTTGGTTTTTTGCATATCCTAGAGAATAAATAAATAACATCTATACATTAAAAATGTCACGGTACTTGTATTTATTAGGGAAGTACCTCCGTATATTAATAATTTGGGACATTTTGTTCTAACAATAGGGACCTAAGCAGGATCAATACAAATTAGAGAGACTGACAATTGAACACCATTTTTGTAGTATGTACCTAATTGCAAATTTGATTAAAGAAAAAACATGCAGATTTATAGACAGAGAATTAATATATTAATTTGTATCCCACAATTTGTGAATGCTTCAGCGCACTTCTCTTTGCACGTGTTTCGCTAATAATGGTAGTAACATCCTGTGGAGTAATATAACGTGGTGTTCAATGAAAACCTAGATGTTGGGGTTTCACGTCAAAAATTACAATTGAAATACCTCGGCCTCAAGAAAACGAAAAAGTAAACCTCTGTAGTATTGGGTATGGTTAAAAAAATATTTTATTTGTCAGACTAACATTTTGGCAGAGGGTCGATTTTTGGTTTTTAATATTTATCGGAAGTATATTGATAAATATAATGCAAACATATCCATAAAGTATTAGAAATAATCCAGGCAATAATACGTATAGTGAAGCAAACTGAGGGATCTATTTATTTTCTTTCCTGCAAATCGAATCATTAATAAAATACGCATCGTTATCGTACTCAGGACTATGAAAAGAAACGTGCCCAGCGTAACCATTACCCTGAAGAAGTACCGTTACTTCTATTTTTACTTTTCCACGGCTCCCTTTCCATTCACTGGTTTCCATACGCTATGTGTCGTTTGTTTATGTGCCTGTGATAAATGTGTCAACTCGGACGTGAGAAGTTGTCTTGCTGATAACATCCTGGCGGCTCGCTAAACGGCTGATGTTATGCGCGACTCGCATATAGTTTAGGAATAATAAGAAATATAAAAGCAAGTGCTAGTCAAAGAATACCTACGTGGGATACTATATGGGGGAAGTAGAGCACTGCTACAATATAAAATAATATTACAATAATTATCAAATTGCGTTAGGAGTTGGCCAAGATTTCTGGACCATCGCGTCCTTGGATTATCCTGATGCTTCTTTGATTTAGCCCAATAAAATTCAATAAGAAAGCTTACCATTGTCTTACCGGCCTTTTTGAATAATAATAATAATAATATTATATAATATCGCAAAAATATACAGAAAAGAACGAAACATATTAACAATTAGCAATAGAAGCTGAAAGGATATGGAAACAGAAACAAGTTTATATCGCATTCTATTCAATATATTGGTGACTGCTGTCACTTCACATTCATTCATAAATCACCTCACTCAACTTAACCTGTAAGAGAGTGGCACATTGAGTCACAAATAGCAGCCGTACTGCTGCTGTGTGCCGTACTGCTATGCAATATAGTAAGATCGTTTCTACACCAAAAATAATTTCTTGTTAGATTTAGACGTTTTTTCCATACTAGGATGCACGCTAGGATGGTTGCCTACCCATCTCTGCAGACAGGCCTTAATATGCGAGTAGACAGTTTAATTAAAAATTGTCAGGTACAATGGGGATTCGAACTCACGACCTCTGAGTTAAGCGATCGACACTATTAACTCAGAGCGTATCCTAAGCGATCCTTATCCTTATAATTTCCTTATTATAATTTCTAATTATACAGACTGTTTCCTAAATAGGCTAAAATACCGAAGGAGATGCTTCTACAATAATTGATTTCATCACCAACAGTTATTTTGTAGGAGGCTTAGTTTCTGAGATCCTACAGGGCATTAAAATTAATTTTCTTGTGGAAAATCTCGACTATAATTTTAACCTAAATATCTTCTTAAATTGAAGTCATTTATACATACCTTGGTAGAAAACATATTTTCGCTATTTCTAATTTTTTTCAGTACCGTTAGGGACGTGCGTACGTATAGACTAATTTAATATTTTTATAACAAAAAATGTACACCACTGCTTCTCTATTTTTTTAATATAAAATGAAATCACTTATATACCTAAATACTAAATAATATAATTGTTATTCCCAAATCGTTGTAAAATTATATATCTAAGAGATACTTTATCTAACATTATCTGGATTTTAATGCTGTTTCTAGAGCAGTAACGATAGAAAAATTCGATTTATATTTAAATCCTAAGGATACCTATTCAAAACAAAAAATATTATTTTTATTTGTTTCGTAGGTAAACAACTATGTATATAGGAACTGACCTTACTAAGCGACCTCGTCTATTTTTTATCGGTTAGAGTGAGACCTTCAATAGTTTATTTTAATACAGCAACTGCTAATAATAAAAATAGTTTTAATATTATTCTTGTAACGAAAAAAAAATGTGCATAAAAACTTGATACTATAGTCAATTTTGAATGGCCCCGTCAAGCATACTAAGGTATATTATATTTATAGCTGCGGAATTCATTATCATTTACATTATATTGTATAAGTACTAAAAATACTTTGTATATAGGGTAAATGGAAATTGAAGTGATTTTTGAAGATATTGCGGGGGGTAATGAGACTAAATTGAGGTTTAGAATCTAATCAAAACTTTAAAATGTACGGTGCAGAAAGACATATTCACTTGACGCTACCAAAATTCTAAGTTATAAACTAAATATTATGCTTCTATCAACAAAATTTTGAAGTTACCAGAAATTTCCATCCTGTTATACATAAAATAGCTGATAGGATTGTGTGTACAGAGGCTGGACAAACGCAACTTATACGCAAATCGATAAAAATCTTCTCAGACAGCCATGCAGCTCTTGAAGATTTTTCTTCCTACCGTTGTAACTCAAAAAACGGTATGGAGTTGTCAGCAGACGTCAGTTGTCATTTGAGCAGGAAAAATAGAGTATCTCTGATCTGGGTCCCAGGCCGCTCCGGCCATGAAGGGAATGATGCTACTTCTGAATTCGTCGGACCAGAAACCAGAACTGGTGCTTAGCATATCCTCGAGTACTGCCATAGCAATTCTCTTGACTTGAGCTGAGGGGCAAATCCTCCAGTATTGGCAAGAACTACCAAGATTAGTTCATTCAAAGGCGTTCATAAATCCTTCAAAAACAAGAACTAAAAAGCATTTAGAGTTAAGCAGGTTGCACCTACGAACTTTAATTGGCCTATTTACGGGCCACTGCCGTTAAAAATATCATCTATACAAATTCAGCCTAGCAGATGATGCTGAGTGTCGCTTGTGCTTAGAAGATGATGTAACGGAAGAACACATATTATGTACCTGCGCCTATGGAGAAAGGATCAGATACTCGATATTTGGCAAAGGACAACTTCTGACAGAGGTTCTTAATAAGTTCTAAGTTCTGAGCCGATGAGGTGATCAGCTTCATTAAGAGACTGGACCTATTGGATTAAATATAAGTAGGTGTCAGCCAAGGATTGTTAACTGTTTACAGGATTGCTCGATCCCTATACTACAATGTAATCCATAATTGTGACGTCATCAAAGATCCAAAGATCTCGAACTTGTAGAAATAGGTACACTTTATACTGTTATTACAAACTTTAATAAATAATAATATTAATAATCATTCAAATACGAAAATTCTCTTGCAAATGTGAAATATAATAAACACAAAATAGGTATATTTTGACAATTCGATTACATGGATCTTCGATGACGTCACAAAGGCGGATGACAAAATTGAGCGATCGAGCAATCCTGTAAACAGTTAACAATCCTTGGGTGTCAGCCACAATAGACCACATGGTCGCAGTGGAGGGTCTGGTTTTCCGCCCACTCACTTTTAAACCTAACCTAATCTAGTATTATAATGTCCCTGACAGTTCTAAAATCCTTGGTTTAACAAGTGTCTAACAAGACTATTATTTCGATTTTTTTGTATTATTGTTCTGCTCATTTTCTCCACCTTGATATAATCTTATCCAGCAGTTAATCAAGCAGTTATTTTGTATATCATTTCTTGTAGAGGAAAAATATTTATTTTGAAGTTAACCTTTTCATGAGAGTTACTCATGGGGGCGGTATTTGGACTATATTTCTCATTATCTCTATACCGTATGATGTGCCTATCCTTATCTAGCAGTTAATAAAAAATTACTTCTTAAATTACTTCATGTGGCACTTTATAAAATCTGAAAAATCTATAGCATATTCAAGAACACTCCAGCATTTTCTGATTATTTTATTTTACACTGTCGCAAGAAACTAATTGTAGAAGATAACAGTATACGGGGTTCCTTGAAGTAAATATACCAAGGGGTAACCATGACTTATTGAAGCCATGGTACCAATATAAAATAGTGTACCATTAAGGTACAGGGTGACAGAAACTTGTCTAAACTACCAATTATCAAGGTGTCAACACTTACGATTTACCCTTTACGAGTAACCATTCACAAATCATGCGAAGCGCGAAAATATTAATAGATACAACACTGAATTAAACTTTGTCGAGCGTAGTAAGTCATTATAGGTCGATGAGGCGAACAGTAAATTGTAAATTAACTGTTTATGCAAATAACGCATGAGACGAATTAGTTTGATGAACACAAACACCGCTGAAATTTTAACAAAAAATATATACGCGCCAGTATAATTAACTTCGACTATTGTTTGCACATCGAGGAATATTATTACTTACATTAGCACAAAAAGAAAATTCATCAGTTACGATGGGAAATTAAGTGAAGTTAATTTTGCTATTTTAAATGAAGCCCCTATACAGGGTGTCCCAGATTTAACGTGAAAGCTGATATCTCGATGACGGTGAATTTTATGACAAAATGACAAGAGATATCTTTTGTTGCAAATTTATCATGGCACATTTTGAAATATGTTATTGTCTATATAGGGTGACCCATTTAAGGGTAGGAGCTATATGTTGCGAAATTTTAAATAGAATAACCTGTATTTTTTCATGTCATTCAAATTGCCTTTAATTGTGTTCTACAGAAGTATTTATTTTTTAAATTTGAATGTGGCCTGTATAAATGAAAATATATTCAAAATGCGCCCTGATAAATTTATAACAAAAGATATCTCATTTTGTTGTAAAAGCCACCGTAATCGAGATATCCTGTCACATTAACTCTGGGCTCCCTGTATATTTTAGCAAATTTCAATAGAACAATCTCTCGAAAATTTCTGTGATATTTTTCTGTTTGGTTCTATGTTTTATTAGTTTATATTCAAAGGATTTTTCTAAAAGAATGTACACTGTCATGATGACTCTAATCTGTAAGAAATACAATTTACTGTGTTGCAGAATTTTTTGATTAGCAGTAGTATTATGCGACTAGAATGATTATTCTATGGTTATATCAATGGTTCATTCTATGTTTATATCTAAACATGTAAAAGTATAGAGGATGTTCCCTTTAAAATTACATTTTTTGCAAGTCTGAATGATTTCTATAACATTTTGAAATTCCTCTATCCGACGGTGTTTAATGTACCTATTTATGAGAAAACAATATTGAAATATATATATTTACAATATTGAAATATATTTGGTACGTTTTACTGAAAATAACTGTAATTTGAGCTTTTCCTAGAAAACTTCAGGTAAACTGTTAGACCATCTGAAGTTTACATTCTTTAATGACTTCTAATAAATTTTATGTTCAACCGGACATTTGAAATCGCATCAGCTAAATCTCTAAATATTTGAATAAAATCGTTGACGTTTTATTTCATTTTTTATCATTTTTGGTACAATCTCTGCCCTTCATTGTAATTACAAGGGTTAACTCGAAGACTTTGAAAGAGGGCATGGTACATCATTATTTTGAAACCCGATTTACTACTCAGCAACGAAACTTGGAAAATCGTATCATCGTATAATGTGCCGTTGGATCTAAAGACTAAGAACGTAAACTGTGAGCTATCGATCTTACTAAAAGTGCTCTGTGCAATCACAGGAATTAGTACTCGTCGCTGATGAGTACAATTATTCTGAAACAGCGCCAATTAGATCACGTACGTTTGCCATTCTCTCATTTCCTCATTTTTGAGATAGTCCTTGATGGATCTAAAAAGGCAATTGTGTTATGTCTCTAAATTTTACAAGGAAGTCCTCGGAATATTTTGTGACCTACCAACCGAACCGTGGAGGTCGAGGTTAATTTAAATTATCTCTGTTACTTTTTATAACGAACACTGGTTTTACATTAACGCTCGTAGTTCGTGAATTCTGTTTAATATTTATGAGAAAAACTGTATTAAACTATAGTAGGTACCTACTAATGTATGCTGATTAAAAAATACATATATTAAGTCAAATTATATTAACAAATATTTAACACATTAATTGGTTATTATTACAATTTATTTTTCTAGTTAATATGCGATACGTACTCAATGACCTTATGACATCGCATGACACTTCCTTATTGTCCAGTTCAAGTTATTCAAATTTAACTTGGAAAAAGAACAAGTGATTAAGATATTATTCTGTTGACAGTTACTGTCGAAAGTATTACGAACGTCGGATGTTCGAACTGAAGCAATTAAACTTATATAACGTGTATCAATTAAAATGTATCTGCAATCTGTCTTTTTAAATGTCACGTTATCTAATAAGTGGATTGACATTTTTTATTGCTCCCCACATTAAGCTGAACATTTTCAGATTAAGGCTGTACTCCTCTAAAGGAAACAGTAAAAAATATATCAAATAGTAACTTTTAGTGATAACTTTTAGAACAAAAACGTAAAGTTTCGTTACAAAAATTAATTGGTTACTGTTTGAGGTGATGATGATCCGGGAAAAAGTAATTTCTATGAAAATCTGCTGAAAGTTTTCCGGTTTTGATTTTTTACTGACATAATCTCTGTCTATTAAGCAACAGCTCGTTAATTACGCAATCCTTTGCTTATTGTGATATCCCTCTAGTCACCTTTAGCCTTTGCAAGGTTCTTATATGATATCGAGCGTTATTGTTACCACGGAACTTAAAGAGTTTCGGTGTATATCGCTCTAAATTGGGCAATGGTACGTGTGAAGTGAGGAATTGTGTTTTAAAAGGATATAAATAGAAAATTATTATCTAAAGGTAATATGATATGAATATATTCGTGAAGGAATGTTCTATTAAAATATATGATAAAATATAGGGTAATTCATTTAAAAACCAAAATAGATAATAATATTTTTCTTAATCGTTTTGAGTCTCGATTATATTTTTTGATAAAAAAAAATATTTCCTGTAAAAAATAGCCGTAATAGGGCATTTTTTAATTTAGTAGCAGCAGTAACTTGCTGCTACTAATAGGTAGCAGCAAGTTGGCCTGCTACCTACTAAAAAGTGAACTAAATTTAAATTAAAAATTAAAAAAATCACGATATTTTATAGGATTGCATCGAAATACAGAATATAAGATTTACAATCAAGAATTCTGCATTAACAAGCCCGTATCAACAAAAATCATCGTAATTTGACAAAAATTGAGAACACAATGTTTATCCATATGGTTAATTTACTAAGTAATATGAAATACTGAGGGGACGCTCCGGGGGATATTACATAAGCTTCGGGGGATATTGAGTCCGTTGTGGGGAATGAGAAGTGCCGAATTTATTGGATCATTGAACACTGACTTGGAACATTGAACATTGACTTGAAAGATGAAGAGAAATGGACGAAATCTTGGACCTTCTCTTCGAACTCTGCAGACTCCATCCAGAACATACTGTGAAGCTTGTGGTGGTGATAATAGGAGCCCTCGGTGGAGCAAGAGATACACTGCTTCCGGAACTGAAGATCATACCGGCATGCCGAAATTCGGCAGATCTTCTAGCCGGAAGAATGCAGAAGGCGGTCATTCTCGGCTCATTACGTCTACTTAGGGCACACGATTTCCGGACTCAATAGTTACTCATCCCAGGGACGTGGGGAGTAGCTACTGATAACCACCTTAGAGAGGGGGAGAGAGCGGTATATTATTATTGTACCTTTTTGTTTCAGGATATATGTACCCATAAGTTATTGGAGCTTGTGCATTGGACAAGTTTCAAGGCAAGCTGTGAAACATCAGTTACTTACCTTCTTTCAGGCCTTTATTATTATTTTTAAATATATAAGTTTATCGAGCATTACCATAAAATCAATATCGAAAAACACATTCTTGCCTTCTAATACTCCTTTAGGTATGTTTGAATATATTAACCCGTTTCAGAAGCCGGACCCTATAAATTGTGGAATTCCTCCAGCATAGCGCAGTCTCGGTGCTATTCTTGACAAATTTATTACGTGAAATTTTTTTAATTATGCGTGAGGCCAGTTGAGGAATACCGAGCTGCAATAAGTACATAAAAGCCCGCACGTTTTACAGCGTGTTCTCTGGTTGGTAACGTTTTTTGCGCGGTCGGCTCGACTCCGCTTTTCTATCTCTTGGCCATGCTGGGATCCTGATGGCGCATTATCTACACTTATCTAGCCTATCTAGTCGAGCATCCTAGAAGAAAAACGCTAACGGATGGTCGGACTCTTCGCCATAGGTTGCCACTCCACTTTATTAGAATCTGGCTAATTCTGCATCGAAGTCAATGCAATGCTTTAAATGAGTTATTGGTTATATTACTATATGTAAATGTTTCATTGTAGTATTTTTTGGGATTACACCATCTATAAAATAATATAAAACATGAAACCAAACTTCTAAAGTTTGCCTCAAAAAAAAAACAGTATAATATGCAATAAAACAAATATTTGATAAATTAACTAAATTTTATAAGTGGTTTTTCAGTTTTATATAAAATTCTGTAATATCATATTTTATTTTAATTATATTTTGAATTATTGGGTTTTCGGTTTACTGCTCTAGAGTGAGTGCCCTCACAGTGATCTAAGAGTGCTCTGGATGATATTATCATGTTCCATTTTGGATATAAATTGCTCTTGCTCCGAGTTTCGTGTTTGATTTATTCAATTTATTGCATTAAAATCTTAAAACGAGTGCTCTCAATCTGAGAAAATTAGCAGAGCAATCAGAGCATCTACTGAAATTTTAAACAGATAACCTCAAATTTTAGAAATCTTTTGTGCGCATAGATAATTTTTGAACCGAACTAGAGAATTTTGTAATCTATGGAAATGTTATCTTCATCTGATAGCTCAGGCGAAGAGTTTGCATATGTTTGTGCCTACAATAATAATTATTATTGCAAGGAAACAAAATACATAATAAAATATTATGTTGAAAAATTATATTGAAAAATTACAGTATTACTTATAATATAATTTAACATAATCTATTACAACCTTAACAGCTGATTGTTGTCCAATATTGTATGGTTAATAATTACTTCTGCATCTATTTTTTTTTCACTGTTTCAGAGAAAAATCTAAAAGTTATAGAAAAACCAAACCCAAAAGATAGGTTAGCTTACAGATGAAAAACAAGAAATGTCAAATTTAAAACTGAGTTAGACATGCAGGCGAAGAAAGAAGACAAGACAGAAGAGCGTCAGAAGATCCTACCCAGCCTGCAGGGTAGAGCCAGGACAGGAGGAGACCCCACTAATCGCCCACACCCATCACTTTTTGTGATCGGGGTTGGTGAAGGATGAGGTCCATCTCTATGAGGCAGTCCAGGCGTTCAGCGATGGGGAGGGTAAAGAGCGATAATCCCGCTCGGCCTCAAACCATCCTAGGTCATGACCGCACGGTCAATGGATATTGGCCCAATGAAGCTACGTCGATATAAACTTTAAAATTTTAAATGGAACTCCCAGTACTAAGGTAGACCCATAAAACCTTATATGGCCGTATTCGTAAAAAATTACATTGTTTCTAAATATGTAAAACAGTACTGGGTGTTCCATTTAAAATATTAAAGTTTATATCGACCTAGCTTCATTAAGTCGCCATGTAAATAAATTAATATATTATTATATTAAACAATTGTAAAAAGAAAACAAAATCGACGGGTCCGAGCTATTTTTCAAAAACTTTACCATTTTCAAAATAATGAATTTATATTCATTAGGTAACATTTAGGTCATTAGGTACGTGTTTGTTTAGTTTATGGTTTATATAAAAAATACTGGACCAACTCAATAAGTCTATCCAACATTGTCAGCTATAATTTAAAGAACTAAGAAAAACAAAAACATATAAATGACCAATTTCAAACCAATCCGAAGACGACGATGTCAGAACCATAAGATAAACTATGCAGAAATTACGGACTTTTCCTTCAGACTGGTTAATGATTTTTAAGCCAACGATCTTAGTAATTAGAAATTAAAAAATTAAAACTTTCAATGATATAGTATAAATTCAAACATATCCAATTCAATTACGAGAAGTATAAAAAGATTTGCAAATTGTTCTTCTTCTTCGTTTGTTTTATGACAGTCGTTCTCAGCACCGTTAAAAGTTGTGCACATTCTAGTCGTTTAGAAAGTAAATTCCAAAAACGCGTCGAATGTGTATAATTTAGGTATTGGCAAAGGAAATGAAATGTCTTAAAAACATCACTTGACGTAAAATAAGCATTTTCACATTCACACATATTATGTGTGAATGTGAAAATGCTTGAATCAAATATTCCAGTATACTCCAAGCATAATATTTGGCTCTGCTGTTTTACTCTTATTTTCATTGCGTAAGATGTGAATAACGAAAATTCATGGCATATTTCAAATTCGTAATTCAAGCGGTTTCGAAAAAAACTTCTTTAATCTTTGTTGAGCTTCATTTTGAATAATGCTATTTGTAGAATTCCCCTATATACTTTTTTAAAGCTTTATTTGTAGAATGCCTTTGTGAAAATTACTTCTTAGGGGAAATTAATCAAAACTAAAATTCAATACTACCGTCCTGCCTCGTTGATTTTTTCAATACTTATGTAGGTATATTTTGAGTAGTACGGGTGCTAACTAAATTTATTCAGTTTTTATTACACTTTTGTTAAGGTTTTGTTGCATATTTGTCGCATATATATGTTTTTTGGTTGTTCGTTTTCATGTTGTTTTCGGTTTCGTCTCTTACTGATTGCACTATTGGTGACCGGTGGCGCTGGAGGAGTCTCCCATTGGGCGCGGTCGACTCATAGAAGAAAGATCTATTAGCGAGGATGCTGCAATGGTTGCACCGCCGTAGAACACCGTCCTGAAGGCGCTGCGCCTCCTCTCTTCTGAATATAATGAGTAATTGTGCAGATGACGTTCGCCCCGCTGCGGTCGGCGCAATGCACGCCTATGCGGCCAATGACCGGACACCGCGTGACATGGACGTGCGTATATTATCTTCCCGCAGGTGGTTGCAGCGGCCCGTGGACTCCAGCAGCAGTAAATCCTTCAGAGGGTGTCAGAATGTGCCTAGTCGCGACTTGTAAAACTGTTAGGTCTTGCCCGAACGCTTGTAAGAGGCGTATTTGCAGAACTTACCAAAGGACGATGACGTCCATGATCAAGGTGTCGTTTTCATCAAGTGATATATCTTCTAACAGTAATATATGGGTTACAACCTGTAAAAACTGACAACGCATATACATACAGTTGACTCTATGGCATATAAATTAGTCTACAAACATTCAGTAGATTTAAAGGGAGTCCTGTTTGTTATTATAACCTAAATAATTAAAATTTTGGCCCGTAAATTAGTGCCAGTGAAGTAAATATCATATTTGTAACTAGACCAGGCTCCCACGTACTTCAATTTTTTTTCCAAGATTCTTTGGTATGACAACAGATAATTTGGTGCAGCCTATGGATTTCTGCATTAGGTTCAGTGGTGATTCGGAATGTGTCTAGGTCTAGGTTAAAGCTACTTGTAGGTCAGTCACCGTAGACACAAAAATCGCGTTAGGTCGCAAAAAATTGCACAGTTCTGATTTTTTAGAATGTTGTTAGGATAGGTACCAATAGTGTAAAACCAAGTTTGCAGCTTCGAAAGACCTGTGGTAACTGCGTGGTGCTCGAAAAATTTCTAAACGGTGCATCCTACGGAAAATGTCGTCCTATGTAATTTTAATGTATACAAAATTTGGTATAATTTGAGAGCTAATAGAGCCCGAGATACAGCACTTAAAAAATTGGCCATTTTTTCCAAAAAATTCGAAATTGTTGTTTTAGCCGTCTTCCGAGCCGAATATCGGCTAAAATTCTCAGCATACGAGGAAAGTCATGGGAAATGAAGTTGTAGAGCAGTTATTTAGCCTAATTTAAGTATAAGCGGAACACTGTAGGGCCAATAGTTCCTTTGTTATCAGGAAATAACAAAAAATGAGCAAAGGGATTTTTCAAGAAATGGAGCCTGACGAATTGCAGGACTTTTGTAAAGGATAAGAAAGACATAACTCAGTGGAAAATGGTTTTATATCATGCAAAATGAAATTGAGTTCAATTAATAATAACGTATAAATTTATCAAAATTGTATAAAAAATATTTTGGTAATTTGGGGAACCTTGACGTGAAATGTTGAACGTGAAGTGATGGCGGTACCTCAGCTGACTCTTGCGACAGAAATACAGAATACAATCTAAATTAGTACTTATTGCGTAATCAATTTTATAATAAATTACAATGAAGGATATGTAATATTAGGCTCACCTTTACGCACTTAGCGAGACAGTCGTGTTCTTTTGGAAGGCCCAGGTTCGTCAGACGGCTCTTCTTGGGGCTCCGGAGACTCCTCTGTTGTCTGATTAGATCTACTACTAGGTATTAGTGGTAAAGGGTCGTCGACGTCATCTTCTTCATCCGACTCGGCCATGGCTAAGGGAGGAGTATTCAGGCAGGTCTTTCCCTGACAAACCCTGTCTACTTTAAAATTGTCCAGAGCGACTTTTTCCGTAGGAAGCACCATTTAGAAGTTATAAGCCTAAAACTGAAAAAAGTCCGAAAAAAAAGGTTTTTCGAGCACCACGCAGTTAGCACAGGTCTTTCGAAGCTGCAAACTTTACACAATTGGTAACATTCCAAACAATCAGAACTGTGCAATTTTTTGCGACCTACGATGTTTTAAATGACTGGCCTATTGTAAGTTCCAATGTATGGATTGTAATGATTGTAATTGTAATGATAACCTACCCACCTCTAATTGTTAAAAGTTAATGATTTTAATGAATTATCTTGCTATTTTCTATTACACGAATAACACCACCTTTAAAATACTAAAGAAGTTTTGTTTTAATCCTTTATTACTGTTATCTCTGAAAGTTACGTTTATTGTAAGTAATCGACCATAACTGTAACAAGGTGTCATGTTTTATTATTTTAAAAATCACCATTTTGGCACGTCGAACTTTATAAATGTTGTTCTGATTTGCATATATTTTCAGTTATTATAAGGTTACTTGGATTAAAACCATTAGGTAAACAGCACATATGCCTGTTCCTTAATGAACTGAATACCTTAGTAGTTCAAAGAAACAAAGGCGTTCTTGGTATATCTTATCGCGCGGTCGTATACCTTATAGTTTTACGACGTCCAAAGAAGAAATTACTACTTCACACATGACTAAATAAAAACTGTAATTGCACCAGTATCTTGACAGATACCCATGCAGTAATGTAGGAATAAAATTTGTAAAGATAAGGAAAGTACTTACGGGAATCGGACCACTTTGCGTATGAAATTTAAAAAATTTTAACTACTTGGTGCGATAACCTTAAACTTGGTGCATTCAAACGTCCTCAGCTGCTTGTTCTCGTAATTGGTGTATATTCAACAATAGTACTTAATTCTGCATTACATATGTGTATATGTAATTAAGGTGCTATTTTAAGATAATGTAGGTTTGGGTTGTCATAAATTCGACGCAGAATTATAAAATTATTTAAACAAATTGCCGAAAAATGTTTTTAAAAAATAAGAATAGAAGGGAAAGTATTCTTTCAGAATATTTTTAATAGAATACCTACAGTAAAGTCGGTAATTTATTTGGGGCGCTGGTGTACCTTTAGATATTGTCATCTGTGTAGCAACAAGACAAATGTTTAAAATTTACATCGAAGCAACAGTGTGTAACTAAAGTCTATTAGGGTTTTTTTAGTATGATTATTACCCTGTGATATGATATAAATTAAATATTCTAATGATAACTAATATTTCATTAAGGGCTTTTCATAATCAAATTTAAAGGAACTTTAACTAAAGTTATACCTTATAAGTCAATGCCTTAGATACAATTGTCTCAATAACAGTACAGTAAGGTAATTACAGGCACCTTTAGTTAAATGTCATTTATTTTTTATTATGAAATCCGGACTTTCTACTGTTAAGACAATTGTATCCAAGGTATTAAAAAGTAACTTTAGCTAAAGTTCCTTTAAATTTGATTGTGAAACTGGTTGTAACTTTACTTAAAAATATTAATGGAACACTTAACTAGTGTTTTCTTTAACCATTTTCAGCCGATATTCGGCTCTTTGTTGGTGCAGATTTTGTGATATGGTTTTATGATATAAAATATCTGCATAATTAATAGGTACCTTCTATTCAAACTTCTTTCAGAACCAACCAAACCATTTTATCTTTCACTTTCCACTAGTAACATCTTTTTGAAGAAGTGGAAGCCACTTTTGATCTATAAATACCGTCTTAAACGAGATACAACCATCACCATTAGTTTATCTGATTATCTTCCATAATTAAGACAAATGTTATATCTATTTCATAAAACCCTTCAGAAAATTTTCCAAAAAATGTATTTCTTTCATAAGACGAGAAGACTAAACTAGTGTATTATTATATTTCGATGAAAGATGTGGCGACACCTATGGAGATGCCGAAGTAATGTAATGCCAGTCGGGTCACATTGCCCGTGGAGTAGTTGTTTTCGGCATCTCGTTCAAATAAATAAGTAGGATTGTCTTCCTAAAAGACAATAGAGGTCACTGCTATAATGACGCCTGTGGAAAAGCAGGTCGTTATCTGTCTGTCAATTTGACAATAATTGTCAGACAGATAGTAGCAAAGACCCAAAGAGGGCACTACGGTGTGTTTCTCACCATTACTAATATTAGTAATGTTTATTGACATATTCGAATAACTAGACATATTATGCACTAAGACACTACTAAGATTCAAGATGCCCATAAGGCAATTACGTCGCAGTATTGTTCCAGGGGCACATTGCCTATGGAATTTTTTCGTTATCCCTTTAAAATAAAAAGAGGGCCAATTGAGTTCAGTTATTGTTATCGTGATGCCAAAATCATTCTGATGGAATTAACTATTAGAATCTGGAGAAACTCTATCAATGCAGTATGAGCAATTAGAATTGCGAGTTCCAATACCAATATTGTATATTAAGAGGGATTGATCAATCGGAACACCATTTATTTATTTTGTTTAGTTCTTGCTTAGTCGTCAGCGTAGAATCCATGGAAGGTACTAAATATTAGGCTTATATCCATTATATATTTTGAGGCGTTTTATGGTTACAGTTGCCAGTTGAGCCACGATTTTTATAAAGATATGATAATTAAGGTTGGCTAACCAGAATCCGGAACAGCTCCGATAGGGCTGTCTAACGGAACGGATCTCAAATGATAATTACTGCAGGTACGAATATTAATCCGATTCCGTTAGAACTTTTCAGAGATGCGATACTGTACAGGCAATTACAGGCTAGGGAGGTATGGACGCGCACTTTAAGGACTGAATGGAGTGGTCGAATCGATCGGACCTTTGCTCTTCATACAAGTTTAGTCAGTTCGGTTTGTCTCCCAAACCGCTCTTACACCCTAGCTAGAAAAGTCTTAAGTAACCAAATTACGTGGTCCTACCAGCACTAGATCTATTGATAATTGTTTAATGAGACGATTAATAGAAAAATGGTCAAATAAGACTCATTTGTCGCAGATCAAACTCATTATGAAAAGGTCCTGGACAAAGGCCAATACCCACACTGACAGGAACAATATTGGGAACTCTTGGAATTGTTATAAGATCAAGGATATCTCAACAAGTACCTTCATACCATAAAACTAAATTTCGACCAAAAAGTTTCGAAACTCATGATTCGGCGACAGACATCTTCGGCCTTCTTGACCTCTTAGGATATCAGAGAGATTCCAAAGAACTCGTGCTCCTATCGCAAGTAGACCTGGTCTGTGTTTTTCTTTCCATCAGCGCTTCCTCATCAGCTGCTGGGCTGCTGGTACCCGTCTGGCAACAAAAAAAGCATCTCCATAAACTATTGGTTCTTTATATTTAGTGTCTCTTTCACTAATACTTCCAGTCGTTGCTGTATAATCATACGTTGTGTTATACTTCCGTGGCGTTCTGCAACTCCAGAAAGAAGTAACAGACACCTGCAGGCCAGTTTGCTGGCGGCCCTCCCGGCTCGGCTAAAAGAGCGCACCGATCGAACTGCCGCCGGCAGCCCGTCCACCGGGAGAAACGTTGACCCCTGGCGTCACTGGCCGACCTAGTGTCGTCACTGATACGAGCGTTCGCCCTTATCGGTCACGGCCTCCCGTACTATTGCAGGATTATCGCGCGCAGCGTGCTCGATATTTTTACTAGCGCGCCATCTACGGCAGCCGCAGTATGCTAGGTATGCTTCGTGATGCCGCCCGCGACGGGATTGAGTTCGGAACAACTTCTCGGACGAAATCTGGATGTTAACTGAGTAATATTGAGGGAGATCGAAGATAAGTTATATATTATACAAGAAGTTTTAAACATAACACTGAAAAAGGATAAGTATCCAAATTTAAACTTGTAAAAACTTGTTAAAAGTGTCCAAAACCAACAGTTACGTAGCCTTCCTTTGGGAACTCCAACCATCCTGATGCTTATTTTCGAATTCGTTTTGCATCAACAAGTCATCAAGAGACGGTGGTAGACAACGCCCTTATTGAGATAGAAAATGTATATATACAAAGTATATTAATTAATTACTTGTAGTTGTTTTAAGTACATGTGTGAATATTTTAATTGATTAATCGAATTTTAATGCAAAAACCAAGAGCTCTACGTCTTCGTCATCATATTATGGTGACGATTTACAGGATGTTTTTTCTAGTAGTATCAAAATTACTGGGTACGCAAGCACTTGCACGATATATGGCACATGGGTATTTATGTCCAAATATTGGTTTCGTATTTTAGTTGTACCTAGTTGCTATATTTATTAACAAAAAAGGATCAAATTTCATGTGTATTAGCGTTGATTGACCAAGTTGTATAGTAGTAAAGAAAAAGTTTTCCTTGTAGAACGGCTAGAAAACATTATTAACAGTAATTATGGGCAATTGATTGAAATAAGGCATGCTAAGCCATATTTATGATTTGTATTTTTAGGAAAACATCTTTATCAAAGGTTATATTTTCAAATGAAAAACGGAATTAAAAGAAAGTCGCTAGAATCACCAGTAATAGGTAATTCTGAATATCAAGTGCTGAAGTCATTCAATAGAAGAAGATATTCTCAAAGCCGAGAGTGGTTTTCGTTGGGATACTAATCTTTCTCAAAGAATATATAACAATAAAATTACTCCAACAAGGGAGATTAGAGATCCAATTGAGGAAATAACATTTCATAAAGTGAAGGCGTCTGGGTAATCAGAGTATCGTCGGGGTATTCCTGCAAGACGGAGAAAATGCTGCGGAAAAAATGTTAAATTTACTCCAATGAATATGATAAAAAATTGAATTTTTAATCATTTATTATTTAAGGTAACCTGCTCAGTGAAGAGAGGGTATCATTGAATTAGTCCTGCTATAATTGCAAATACAGCTCCTATGGAAAGGACATAATGAAAGTGAGCTACAACATAATAGGTGTCATGTAAGATAATATCAATAGAGGAGTTTGCTAAAACTACACCTGTTAGTCCTCCTACAGTGAAAAGGAAAACAAGCCCTAGTGTTCATAATGAAATTGGGGTATATAAAATTTTTAAACCGTGTAGAGTAGCTAGTCAATTAAATACCTTAATTCCTGTAGGAACAGCAATAATTATTGTTGTTGAAGTAAAGTAGGCTCGTGTGTCAACATCTATACCAATAGTAAATATGTGATGAGCTCAAACTACAAATCCGAGGATTCCAATAGCTATTATAGCATAAATTATTCCCAAGGTACCAAAGGCTTCTTTTTTACCTCTCCCCTGTCTAATAATATGAGAGATTATACCAAATCCCGGGAGAATTAAAATATAGACTTCTGGGTGTCCAAAAAATCAAAATAGATATTGGTTATTCACGGATTCTTCATGGATCGAAGAATAAAATTATCTGACTGATATTATTAATATCTATTGTTATTTTCTAACGGGGTTTCCTTTTCGGAAAAAGAATGTCTCGTACACAATGGATCCCATAAAATATTCGCAAGAGGCGGTTTCGCAAACCCTGCCCAGGAGTGATTTAAGAGATCTTTAAGCATTTAAATGAACGGCAAAGTATTTTTCATTCAAGCCCAATGTGCAGAACGTTGTGCATAATTTATTTATTTCTCCATTATGTCGCTAGGAGTACCACTGCTATATATCATGTAAACACCTGGACACACCACTTGGGTTCTTCTACAGAACATTTACAACTAGTTACAACTCTTAAGTAGTATGTGATATGACAAGCGGATAAAATTTCTCTAATTCTGATATACCTCTACCTATCTTGTAGAGAAATATCTTGAAGTTGAAAATAAATTATCTTTAAAGTATTGAAACGGAAACGAACATGTAGATATCTTCTAATAAAGTTTATATGAATTGATGTACATTTCATAGAAAATTTTACAGGACATGTAGGTATATCTTGACTTCTACAAAATATTAGGTATTCAGGTTAAAGGGCTTAACATAACGTAGGACGTAGGGCCACCATGTTATTTTAGGGAAGTCAGGAATTACCTTACTTTATAACATTATCCTAATTATCCCTTTATCCCATTATCCCTTTCATTACTTTATAACTTTTATCCTAACAGCCGGATTGGACGTGGAGGACTTCTTGAGTGACTTGCTCGTTCAGCGGATTTGAGTCCATTGGATTCTTACGTCTACGTAACCCTGGATAGGATTACCTTAAATCTACGGTGATCATTGCCCAACCAGACAATCTTGTGGATTTGCGGTTGAGAAACACCAGCGAGTGTGCATCTATCCCCAAGCAAATATTTTACATCCTGCGCCAGGAAATGTCTGATATATTCTTCTACTGTCAGAAGGTCCAAGATGCTCATTTTGAACCAAATCTTTGGTAATTATTCCTATTAAAATATTGTTTTCTTTATTAGATTGTTGAATTTGATTACGTTTTATTCATTCATATCCTTACCCTCAGAAAGATTTATAACTTGAGAACGGATTTCAAATTTTTAAAGACTAATGTGCAAAGAATTCAAGTACCTTTTAAATTATATGCAACACGTCCCACCTTATAAACTAAAAAATTTCATTTAATAGCGCCTGTGGCGCCATCTATCATTTTAGAAAAATGAATTTATAAGTAGTACTAAAATAATACATTTTACATGATTCACACTGTATTTTGCCCGGAGTCCCTAACTCAATCATGGTGGGGGCGGACGTTATCTAGATATTCTTCCTTCAATTGGGTAGAGAATTGGGAAAAGATTTTAGAAAATAAACCAGGTAATACCAATTCAGTGCAACATGAAACATGAAATATGCATAAGGTCCTTCATATAAATTAGGTAACCTCAAATTCAAATTCATAGCCCGTTTAAGAAAGTGTTTAAACAATTATTCGAGGTACTTGCTGTTGATCAGATAAGAACGTTAGATTAGATTAGATTTATATGGGAGTCGACCGTCTGGCCTAATCCACCGCGACCTAAAAGATCTACCGTGGCACTCCCAACCTATTTAGATCACCCTTTCCAGCTTTGTCTTTTGCATTAGACTGCACAGCTTTGATAGAGGCTTCTCCATGTAGCTGTTGGCTCTTGGTCTACCTTCCCCAAGTATTTGAAATCTCAGTCTTGTCAGGCCCTCGCACTGGCACAGTACATGTACTGAGATTTCCTCTTCTTCTTGACAGAATCTGCAAGTTGCTTCTTCTGACAGTCCCATAAGATTCATGTGCCTCTTTGGCATAGAGTGTCCTGTTAGGAGACCTACTATTATTCTGATGGCCTTTTTATTCTGGCCTAACAGATCTGCTGTGAATTTAGGCGTCCGTTCTTAGATGAGAACGTTATATCATGTTCTTGTAGAATCTCATATCAGCTATAGTATATTATCGCTTGGGAGAGGGACCACCAAAAGTCAGTCACCTAGAAATTATACAAAAGCAAATATTAAAAATTGTCAACAAAAAAACATTTACTTCCCATAAGATACGTTTGAAGATACGAAACTTTTCAATAAAAGCACGTTAATTGTTTTGTCTAACCGTGAACAACAAACTTCCTATGGATGTTTTGAAAAAAAATATTTAGCCAATTATTGTTTATGTATTTATGATAATTTGCGTTTTGGGTGGAAAAATATAAAATAAGGTATGAAGTAGCAAAAGGCGTTTAAACAGATATTGAAAAAAAAAACATTTAAGAAAACCTTCAGAATGATGACTTTTGTCCATCTCTATCATAAAAATTCACGTTTTTTAATTTTATCTTTAAAAATAAAAGGAATATTCATGGAAAGGTTATTATTATTATACACCACATCAATAATCAATCAATTTAGACCTTAAAACTTAAGTTATTCCGATATGATCATTACATAGAAGCAATTTGGAAAAGTTCTCTTGAAGCATTCGGGAAACAGAGCTCTACTTTCTGACTAAAATTATTGTGTTCTTGGAAGCGAGTCATATAAAGACGGAAGTCCCGTAAGGATCCGTATTAGGACCACTTTTATTTTTGTCATATAGACATCAGATATTGAATGCGAGATTTCTTTATGTGCGCGTGCTGCCAATACCAATATAACCGAATAATCATTTTAACAATTCTTACAAGAGTATACAGGCTGTTACAAATTGGCTTCTCGCTACAGGGATCTCGGAAACGGTAAGAGATACGAACCAACTTAAATGGGGGCAAAGTTGCGTAATCAGGGGACCAACATTATGCCTCTAAAAAATCAAGGCTAACATGATTAGTTTTCGAAATATTTGAAAAAACAGAAATTTTGGATATCCGTTTTTGTTCCATTTCATCCTTGTTTGAGGTGATATTGAAAAAAGAAGAACACTTCCTCATGGCAACTTTTTGCCCTCTATCGAATGGCATAATCAATTTTTATATGTAACGTTTCGTCTTTCCAGGACCATCATCAATTTAATTTTTTTAAATACGGCCCTGGAAATTTTATTACATTTTTTGCAAGTCTTCATGACCTCCAATGCTGTAGTGCCTCAGCCCGAACCAGATTCAGACGTTTTGTCCAGAAAAATTCATCTTCAATGTATTCGTTAAAAATTTAGATAAATTTTTAACGAATACATTGAAGATGAATTTTTCGAGGCAAAACGTCTGAATCTGGTTCGGGCTGAGGCACTACAGCATTGGAGGTCATGAAGACTTGCAAAAAATGTAATAAAACTTCCAGGGCCGTATTTAAAAAAATGAAGTTGATGATGGTCCTGGAAAGACGAAACGTTACATATAAAAATTGATTGTGCCATTCGATAGAGGGCAAAAAGTTGCCATGAGGAAGTGTTCTTCTTTTTTCAATATCACCTCAAACAAGGATGAAATGGAACAAAAACGGATACCAAAATTTCAGTTTTTTCAAATATTTCGAAAACTAATCATGTTAGCCTTGATTTTTTAGAGGCATAATGTTGGACTCCTGATTACGCAACTTTGCCCCCATTTAAGCTAGTTCCTATCTCTTACCGTTTCCGATATCAGTGTAGTGAGAAGCGAATTTGTAACAGCTTGTATATTGATCTTAGTTGGAACCAGGAACTACACTGGACCTAAAATAAATACAATTAACATTTTTAGACTATTTATGGTTTGATTTTAACATTTTCTTGTTTGGTGTTTAATTTTGTTCAATTTTTTGAATTATTATTTAATTATTATGACCACACTAATAGCGCATTTAAGTTACCGCATGGTTTTAGATAAAAGTTATTGAATATGTAAATGGCATACTTCTGACATAATGTCATACAGTTCCCATGTAAGAAATAATCCAGCCCACACCACTGCGCCGGCCTGTTCGGCTGAATCATCTCACCGGGAAACTTTTTCGCTGCACCATCGCAATAGGCGGTCCCGTCACATCCTCACCTGGGGAAATTCTTCTGGTATCCCGCGTGGCTTCGCAGGCCAGTGGCGCGCGTTCATGCTGGTACCAGCATCTAATTTCAGATAGGCTAATTTCTCGTGTCTTAACAGCATGATTTCCAGTGGAGACGTCCGTTTTATGTTAATAAATGGACCTTCAGCGTATCTACTTCATTTTTCCACCTATACATTGGTGTACTGATGGAAAAGATTAGAAATTATAACTAAAAATATTTGGTTATGCACAGTTTGGTACATATAAAAGAGCCATAGTATCTACTTATAAGATTTTTAGCTAAATAATAACTAAACATGTATTCGTTAGCGTTTTCCCCATTCCACCAAACAATTTTTAATTAAATTGTTTACTCGTAGATTAAGGCTTGTTCGCAGGGATGGGTTGGCCATCCTGGCCATGGCCTAGGATGGGAGAATATCAACTTGGTGTTAATGTGAGAGATTAAAATCAGTTGATGTTTGAGACTGCTCCCCTAACTAAGAGGTTTTCCAGGTTTCCCTCATTCCAGCGCTGAATGGTGGTTAGGGCCTACCAACGTAAGTCGTTCCTGAGGCGCAAATGCGGCTCGCGAAATAATAATATGCCGCCCCCTCTCCAACACAAGTCTCAGACTCTCGGGCTAATCCTTGCGATTAGAATGAGGGGTAGAGATATTATTATTATTATATTATTAGCTTTTATGTAAAAAGCGTCAGAGGATGTTGTTACTTGTAGCGCTTTACATTCAACTTGTTTGTGCCACAACGATCACATTTTCCACATTTAAGCAGTCACGTAGCGACTAAGTGAATGTCGGTGTAGTTTTAGAAAACTCTCACATCTTCGATTTGAAAATGGTTGCTGTTTCCGAAAGGGACTTTTACGAGCATCACAAAATGCCAATAAAATGCTTGTATATGCATTCTGCTATTGATTTTTGCATCCTGATGGTGGCCAACCCATTCCTGTGAACAAGCTATTTAATTAAAAAAATTGCGGCAGAATGGAGATTCGAACCCACGACCTTTTGGTTAAGTGATCGAGATACTAAACTCTGAGCCATATACTCGGAAATTTTTGTCGTCATTGGCTCTATTTAAGTCTTTATCTGTAGCAGTTTTTGACTTCTGGGAGTTACGTTTCCAACTCAAAAGGCAATAATAACCAGTTTCAATCAACTTTTAACCATAACTAATAAGGAACAAGAAATGTTATAAATTATACCCAAACCATCAGGCTAAGTTATCATGTTATCATCGTGATTTTTCATTCTCAGTGATCAAAAAGTATTAAAACAGCTGATCAAATGTTACTGACGGTTTGCAAACTGCTGTGCCTGTTTAACAAACAAATTTGATTTAAGTGTTTTACAAGTGAATAATTTTAGACAGTATTTTTTATTTATCTTTACAGTTACACTCAAAACTCTGTTTTCACTGGTATATATTTATCAGTAAACGCTTTAGTTGAACAGTTTTAAACTGTTAATTTGTAACCCCATATAGAAGAAGTACACTCAGTTCATATGTCAGAGAAAAAATATCACTTATATATGATCCCGTATCACTTGATTCTTGTATATTATTTATCGTATTATTTTAACAAAACAAAAATACGCTTGTCCTTTAATAAACAAGACTAGAAATTTCGTTCCCATTTCCAGCCCTATCGGGGGTCCACTACTAATACTAATAAATAATTGGAATTAAAAAGTAAAAAAAAAATGTGCCTCCAGTGTGACTCGAACTCGCGAAATCAGCATTAGGTATCATGTTTTAAATCCTACGACTTTCCCATTGCGCCACCGCGCCTGTTGTCAAAAAGTTTGCCCTGACACGTCTAAGTATGTAAACTGTACGTGTCAACCTGAAAAAATTATTTTTACCAATTTTCTAATTGGAAAAGCCTTTCGCTTCAGTATTTTGGTAATCAGAAGTGTTTGGCAGTCGGTACTATCGATTCCGTTAGCAATATTTCTCGTAGGAAAATAACATATCTGAAGTTTAATTAATTTGACAGTTTTCGTGGGAGGTGCTTGTCGCGTTAGTGCAATCCCACATCGGCAGATAAAATGAGAAAGAAGTTGAGACAGATGCGACTCGAGATTTTCGAAAACGAAATAGACGTAGGACTCGAGGTACGGTCTCGAAAAAAAATCTCAAAGGATTAGAGAAAGGACGGAACTTTCGCGTGAAGCGGTTCTCGAAGCCGTAAAATTAGAAAAAGCGTTTCGGGAGTCTCGCGAAAAGTCGGGATTTCGGCACGCGTGACGGGGCCATTAGGCGCGAGGACAAATGCCGGTGCTAGCTGTATCTCTCTCGCCGAACGACGATTGACGAAACTTTTGCAGAGGTTTTTTGAAAAGGCGTTTAAATTGGGAAAACGCCTATGAAACGGGACGAAAATACTCCTACGCACTGGAGAAAGGCCGGGGGCGACCTCCGGTCGCCCGCGATCCCCCCTCGGATGAAATAGCTTTGAAGCTTTGTGGTTTCGGCGACGGAATTTAGAGCGAGACAGATCGACGCGTTTTAATATATATGGATTCGTTATTAAATTTTATCATCTTTTGATATAACTACATTTGAGATATTTCCTATTTTCCAAATTCATAAAATGGAAAATCTTTTCTATTAGAATGTTCTACAATATTTTCAAAAGGTTTGGAATAATCTCAGGTCGAACCTGGGCTGATTTACGATTCCTGCCTAAATCTGCACTGAAAATATATATAATCAAGACGTTGAGATGTTCATTGTATTATAAACACATACAATTACCATACAATATTTGTAATGTCTACCAGTTCTCATAAGGAAGTGCAATATGTTGCTTGACGCCGTCTGGTATCATTATTTTTTCATTTTTCATTTGAATCTACAGGTACTGAAGTTAATCGCCTAAAGAAATTTAGTATCGGATGCGGGTATCAGTAACGGATTCAGGCTTGGTTCATCTAAAGTTCATGTTATCTACATCAGAAATTCCGATAGATATCCGGTAATACTGAATGTATAATAAACATTGTGTTATATTTATGTCAAACCCTTTAAACCAGCAAAAATGTTTATTAGTGATTGATGGAAAAATGTATTTTTAATACAAATTAGTGAATTGTGCACTGGGTATCCCAAATGTTTAGTTTCAATTCTTCATCTTCTACAAAAAGCTTTTGATATTTACCTGTAACCCTCCAATATCTGCAATATTTTGAATTCACCGCTCTTTTTAGGTAACTACGGGACATTTGAACAGAAAAATATTTATCTAACATTTCAACCATATCTATTACTTTCTTCAGGAGTAATGAGGCGGAAGATATTTCTTAAAGAATTATAGTTTTTCCTTTGGTAACCATTTCAGAATAAATCAATCTATGTCAAATTGTGGTAGGAACTACCGTTTTGCAGATGACACCACTGTATTAAATAGTGATAGACAATGTAGTTTTCTTTTACGTGACTTATGTAAACATTTTTAATGTGGTGACACAAAATCTTCTTTAATATCGTAGTTGAAGGAAATGAATTAGGATGGTATAGATTTGGAACGAAACATTTTGCATTTTCATTCACCGTTCTGTCAGAATATCAGATTCTCTGTTGAGTAATCATACCATGTGTATGAAAATCCATGTATATGCCAAAAAAGATCAAAAATTCCGAAACATGACTGTTTGAACTGAGTTATTATATGGCACAAATCCTTCAACAGTTAAAATAAGCAAGTTGGTTATCATGGTACAGCAATGAACCAAAAAATCTCAGAACTTATCCCTTTATAGAAAGATCCAGTAACTTTCTCCTCAACATGCACCCTATCAACCGGTGGCGCAAACCCGCCTGTCTTCAGAAGGCCGGTGTTCCTGCTCCACCGGTTGGTTCAACGACCGCTGGAGTTCCGCGGCCAGCTCGCAGAAAGTCGCCGCGGGAACTCTCCGCAGAGTGCACTGCTGCGGACTTTCACTTGCATCAGCGATCGGTCTGCTGGCCGCTGGTGGCGGAGGCGCGCGCACCACGTTGCCAAATTGTGATCTTTATACGCAGTACTTATGCTGAAATACACAATAATATAAATAGCTGGTTTTGGCGAGCGTATAGTTACTACCGGTTATATGAAACTGGAATTCCTTCTACTGTGAGTCTATAGACTCATCGCTGGAGTCTTACGGCACATGACCAAATTTTAAATAAGAGAAATTTTGAATTTAACATGTTGGAAAAGTCCTGTCGTTAAATCCTTGCTTAGCTATATTTAGCGGTAAAAAAGTTCCAGTTCACTGCAGCAGTGAACCTGGATTTCTTTTAATGTAAACAATAGAAAATTAAAAGTGTCGGAATTTTCCGTGAGGGTAGTAGTAATATTTTTAGTCAACGAATTACCCGTTGTTTATCATAATGCGCATTTAATTAAAATGGGCATATGGTAGGACCTTATTTCTTAATATCGGTACTTTTAGTGCATACTTGGACATCTAAGAATAAGGTACCTTTTTTCGCGCCATTTGGTGAGGCAGTCTCGCGGCTATTTCCGTAAGGCAGTCCCCCAAAAGCATGCTTTAATTGTATTTTTAAGTATGAGAGAGTTGGCAATACGCGGTTTTCATAATAACATGGTTGATCCATGTTGATTATCATAACACCACTTACCCCGAAAAAGATAATTAATAATATAACAGGGTTGCAATCGGTGTTCTGAAAATAGGGTATTTACTGATATATTCTGATAATTCTATGATATATTCTGATATAGCTAGACTTCGTAGTCTCGTAGCTAGCGTAGCCGTAGTAGCTATTAGATTATTATTATTATTATTATTATTATTATTATTATTATTATTATTATTGTTATATAGCTAATCGATATGGTAAGCCTTGCACATTTTTTCTTTTCTATGTTTATTTAATTATTATATTTGGTACATCTATTTTATTCGTAGAAGCAAGACAATTCAATCCATCAGGCAACACCGCCTGCTTGTCAAGCGCTGCTAGATTCGGAAGTGCATTCACTTGCCCGACTCCACTACTGCATCTCTGCGGTGCATTTCTATGCACTCGCAATTGCATAAGAAAGCCCGCAGAAATCTGGTCATCGGCATCTCACAAAGCTCGGACAATTAATTCACTAGAATTTATACATTAGGGCTATTATAAAGTGTAATTGATAATATTGTGGACCACACATGAAGTGTTCTTGGAATAATTATATTAAGAAGACATTTCCAACTGACTTTGTATTCTGTAAAAACATGTTGAATGGTAAAACGCGTATTAAATGCTAAAGTTTAAGGAAAAGGTATTAAGTAAAACATACTATGTATTAGTATTTTAAGGATAGTTTTTTACGATAAAATTAGTGTGAAAGGGGCTAACTGAATAGCTTTTAAGTTCTTCTTATCTCACTTCGTCTCTTAAATATTATGGCATAGTGAAAACGTACGTAATTGTTAAGTAAATTTCGAATTTATTTATGGTTCCAATAAGTAATGAGGTTACTGTCAATTATTATACGAATCAACCTTATTCCAAAGTAGATATTACCTGATCTTGTAAAAGATAATATATATCTAGCAGAGATCTGTGATTTCTATATTTCATCTCTTTGGTTTGACCCCTTGTACAAAGATCGGCCATGTATTTTCGTCTGCTATGCTGTTTGTCTATGTAAGGGGTAGACTCCAAGCTGTGTGATAAGATTGAAAGCAAAATTATATAATTGGAAAGTAGGTATAGCTAAAAGTTATCTATCCAACTTATTTTGGCAAATGGTTACATAACATAATGCCAAAGCCAAACTGGATCGCTCACAGATCTAATAATTTTAGCGCCACTGTCACAAATCAGTCTTTCCAATCTATAACATATGATAGTGATTCTAGTGACCTATGTTGAAAATTCACTAGAAAGACGTTATTTATTCTTGCAATAACAATAAAAGTGAATTATTGAATAATATCTTTTTTATTAGAATAAAATCGAGACCGATTAAACAGACGGTCCTTACAGACAGATTGACTCTGTTAATGTATATTCCTAAGTTTTTTGGCAATTAGGAATACAGGATTTGCTTTTTCCATTATCCATTGCTGATTCTCTATTGATAACTTTGAATTCTATCATTTAAGAATTTCTAAGAAACATCCTTTGGAAGTTTTTTTATCTGCCTTATTGGCGAGGCAGCATGTCGTTATGAATAGAGTTAGATCTACGAATATTATATGGTTATAACTCAAAACAGCAGAATCAATAGACAACGGTTACAATACAATAATGCGTATACTTTACAAACGGTTTTTTTTTGTCTACCATCAGGTAGACCAAAGGTAGGTAGACCATCAGGTAGAGTTTGGTCAATCAGTGTTTTTCTTAATTTGTTTTTTCTGATTACATTATCAAACCCCTACTTAATATGGGTTTGTTTGTTTGTTAAACAAATTCTGTGGCTCTCTAAATACTTATACTGTCTAAAGACTTGCTTTATTTTTTATCAGGTATCTATTTTAAATTTCTTGATATTCATTTTCTATTTATTATAGGCTGACTATGAATGAATGAATAACGTACAATAACGTAACATAACGATAAAAAGTGTATTATTTCCTTAAATGCTAAGCCATCTTCAGTTGTATATACTCATAAATAATACGGTCTCTCACGCTGACACGTTGAAAACTTAGTAATGTGATTTAAAACTCTCCCTTTCTACTTACCCAAACACCGTTTTCTCCGAAGCATGAAAGACTTGCATGCATTTGTTTGAATATACTGATGCCTGGTAGGTACATTGTAACTCATTAGTGATGATTGCGAGGAAGACACAGGTTAAACTCTGATAGATATAATTCTTTCTCTTTGTGGATGCTTAATTTAGTAACGTAAATTGATCTTATATAACTTGATAGGTAATCTTGCTTTATCTTGTATAAAACATTTTCCGAGTTTGACAGAATCTTATTGGTCGTTATATTTGGATTATTTAGTAATTTCAACTTCATTGTAATTTCTTTTCTACCTGTGAAATAATAAAAATAGGAAAATATAACAATGTATGTACTTATGGTTCATATCGAACGGCAGTCTACGGAACTGAACTGTAACGACAGAGTTTTTAGATCCCACTTAATATTAATTTGCTCCAACAATTATGACAGCAGTATATTTTTTAACGCCACCGTTACATCTTTTCGAAGGGTGGGCGGGACTCCGAACCGTAGCGGAGGGCCCCAGTGATAAAATTTATAAAAATGTTTACTAAAAAATGAATTCTACTTTCAGCACTTAAAAAATGATGTTGTTTTACCATCAAGAATAGAGTACCCTTACAATTCATCAAAATATTAAGAAAAATCGTTTAGTATAATTACATCATCATTCCAGACACAAAATTTCAGCTTTCTGTCTCTAAATTTATTATTTCATATACAAGGGATTATCTCAAATTTCTTACGTATGCATTTTCTTCGATTATTCCAGATGCTTTTGTCACCCGAAGGGTGACCCCAAGCTACAAGCCTGGACTCCGGTAGGACAAGAAATGGGAACGAAAATTGCTATTTTCTTCCATTTCTAGTAAGTTAAAATTAATATTGGATGCATATAGTACACACCTGTATAACGCACTTCGTCCCATCGTCCCATCGTCCCATCGTCCCATCGACACATCGCCTAATATACGATGGCAATATGAAATTGCCATCGTATATTAGGCGATGTGTCTGATAGACTAAATACCTAAATAAATAAACAACAAATTGGCCACGATTTCAAAACATTTCTGTTCATCCTGTACTGACACTGTAATCCCCTTCTTCTCCAGTCGCCATTCTAGAAAGTGAAGAAAGTGCAAGCTACTAAAGTGTTACTGTATACTTTCCCTTTCACCGATATTAACAGAAAAATTGCGGACTCGTAACGTTACCTCATACCGCTCGCATTTTTAACAATTTTATTATTGCTATACCCATTATAAAACTTATTAGTTGTGATTCGATCGGATCAGATGAAATGTGCAGCGATCCGATGGAAGGGACAAAGAATTTTTTAAGACGCCGTAATTGATTTGTTTATTTTAATAAGCGCTCGATGGTGTGCTTTCTTAAGTCACGTTTTCGTAAACAAGACTATATTGCTTCAGTTGGCAGTTAATCTATTTATTTTTTTCATTTGGACGTTTGATATTTCAGGTGTTGACTACGAAATGAGTGGTCTCTAGTGGTTTCAGGATACTTCAATTAAATGCTACAACCTGTTAAAGTACCACTGGATATTTGAGAGTTAATTTACATTAATAAAGATTACATTAATAACAATCAAACAAATTGCAACAAACAACGGATATAAAGAAAAACTAATAGATAACATGATAAAGAACAAAAGGAGGAAATTAATTCGTCGGGAGTTTTACAATATTCGGGGAAAAGAAGCCACCTATAATTATATTAATCATAACGTAAAACATTATGCATTATTAATATAATGTAAAACGATTAGTGTCAACAAGCGTACTATTGGGAGGATTTTGATAAACAACACAGAAAGAGTTAATAAATTAAAACAATCGGGGGTATACCAAATTAACTGCGCGGATTGTAATGCCGTGTATGTGGGTCAAACCGGTAGAAGTATTGAAACTAGAGTAAAAGAACATCAAAAATCCATATTAAATAACGCAAAAAATTCAGGATTTTCGACACATTGTATAGAAAACAATCATTTTATAGATCAGAAAAATGTAAAGGTATACTGCATCGTGAAAAGAAAGGAAAGCGCTTAGATCTGTTAGAACAATAAGAAATTAAAAAATCTTTAATTATAAATCCTTGTACTATACGAATGATCAGATAGATTTTACAGTTTCGCCCTTCTTAGAAAAGGTACTAAAAATTCGGGCTTTACCAGATGGTAGGATCAATCGGGGGTAGGTGCTCATAAACAAATAAATAACGAAAACGCGGTTGGAAACATTTAGTAATAGACATTTACTCTATCGAAAAAGCCCTAATAAGCCGAAATACTAGTATATAGAGTGTTTTCTATATATTTCTTGGAAAATCTAAATGAGATCAATGTTTTTTTCAAAACAATTATTTTACATTAGTTAACTATATATTGTTGATGGTTATTCTAAGTAATCCACTTCATTTTAATTGATTTAGCAGATTTTTTTAAAGGGTGAAAGAAACACTATTATTGGGGAAAGTTACAAAACTTTGACTTTTTTCTTTGAAAGTTATGAATGTATACACAATCTCAAGTCGGGTGGGTGCTCAAGAAGTATTTGTCTTTAAATCCAGAGGCAGCGTGTTTGTGGTTATTACCTTTTGGTACCAATAATTGTGGATTGTAAAACTCTTATGAATGTTGAATAAAACTCAACATATGAACGATTTCTTGTGGTTTATTTGATAGCTGCGAGGGTCGAATCACTGGGGTATTTTAGTGTACATGCAGGAGGAATTTCTAGAAAAATTGAGGAATTTTGGGAATTTTCAAGGAATTGCGGGGAATTTCGGGGTATTTTGGGAAATTTCAGGGTATTTTATATATATTTTGTTATACCTGAGACCCGACCTGAGGTTATACCTAATCCTCGACATTTTTTAGTAATATTTTACATTATATTTTTGCTAGATTTCATTATACTTCTTAAATTACGAAAATATTTTTTAACCAAAACAATAATAGGTTGTAGAAACTAGTTCTACTACTGTCAGATGGCATGCATATAGCAAATAACTACGAATAGTAAGGGACATCATTAAGTATCCTCCATCTGCAAACGCCTTATTTAAATAAGGACTAAAACAAATCAAGCTAAAACAGCTATTCTCCTGGCAATATGCCGCGCCGAGCGCTGAATTACAAAGCAAAATTTGCCGTATTTTGTCTAACACAGTTAGAATCAAAATACAAGGAATCGGATTGCAGCGAAAACTACGATGAAATACTAAGACCACACATCGTAGGATGCCACTAATTGTAGACCGGTTTCGACCTTTTTATGATCTCATCAGTGCAATATGCTCACTTATATTGCACTGATGAGATCATAAAAAGGCTACGTTCAATATTAGTATTCAAGTTATTAACACAAACAAACGCGTTCTTAAACAATTTTTAATTCAATTGTGACTCGTATAAGGCTTTTACGGAGAGATGCGGTGGCAAGCACTTTGCATATAAGCCAGGATGGCTTATGCCAGGCAATTCTTTAAAGTCTGGTTAGATCAAAATAAGTAGAATTTTGTTCATTTAAGGTGTGTATGACTTAAAATTGTAACGTTTTGAAATGTAATGAATAATAAATTTTATTTTAAAGTTCTGACATAATTTATTGTTAACCATCTAATAAGTAATAAAAAATATTATATCTTTGTGAAATCACCTTTAATAGTGCACTTACCAATTATACCGGAGTATATAAATAAATATTGTAGAATAAGTCTGTAACTTATTTGTGGTGCGTTTTCATGATTCATTGTAGTCTCTTTTGGGATTACACTACTATTTGTATGATAAAATTTAAAAATTACCCTTCTAACCTTCTACTGACGACGAGTTGCGGATCAACTTCTGGAAACGTTTAAAAAAGCTAGTTAAGTGTTTAATTTCTTTTAAATTTTATCTAATAATTATTTTATTTAGACATAATTCAAAATAAAACTGACGTAGTTTTCCACATAACACCAAAACACTATACTGCACCCGACGCGCGTTTCCCCAACCAATTTGGCATTATCTTGAGATGATTCGAGTGTAGTATAGTGTTTTGGTGTTATGTGGAAAACTACATCAGTGTTATCTTCATACCAAAGGTTTCAACCCCTTTCAAGATAATTCAAAATATGATTTGTAATATTACCGAATTTTGTATAAAACAACTTTTGTAAAAAAAACAACTGATGAAATTTAGTTAATTTACCAAATATTTATTTTATTGTATATTATACAGTCAGGGTTCGGAGTTTATAGGGCATCAAAAATTCCATGACTTTTCCAGATTTTCCATGACTTTTATGATTTTTTTCCAGGTTCTTTTATAAACATTATTTGCTTTATTAAGAACAATTTGTTTGGATAGGCAAACCATCAAAACAAATATAATGTGGTATATGAGAATAGTTACATTGATGAAAACATATTGTTACAAACGTTTTCTTCAATGGATGTAGAATTGTGCGAGATATCTCAGCACATTTACAAAAAGAGTAAGCAACATAACTAATGTGACATGTAACTTTTATTTAAAAAAAAACTATAACTTTTTGGTCTAGTTGAATTCAAATAAGAGGCGCGAAAGCTAGGGGCAACAACTGCAAAAAGGACATGTTTAAAATATCCTGAATTTCTAGGTAAAATCTATGCTTTCGTCGTACCTTACAATTTATATTTATATGGTAATCTGTGCATTATGCAATTTTCAACCAGAGAAACATTTATAAATGTCAAGTCAAGTCAATTCACGGCTCACGGAAACAATCACAGACACAGATTCATAATCATAATGCAATTTTTGGCAAATAACAATCTTCATAACCCCCTCTTTCAGCAATAGGATCATATATATAATACTACTATATCACGTATTTCCTATGTTAGCCCATAAGCGGTTTCTCCGAAAACATTAAAGGACAAAAGATATAGTGCTATACTGTTCCAGAGACCCTTTGTTCCATTTGCGCATGCGCAGATTTTGTCGATATCCATGGTTACGGAAGCTGACACATTGTTTATAGGTTGACAGACTTTCCAATTTTCAACTTTTTTTTAAAAGAAGTCGGTAGACAGAGATGCAGTATTTCTGCTGCATGCTTATTGGATGTAGCGAAATTCGTACGCATGCGCATATTTGACTAAAGTACCCTCGATAAGGATAGAGATTGTATGTCGGCCCCGTGATGTTTTCGGAATTTTTGGGCCACTACCCGCGATATAGTAGTACTATATATATGAATAGGATAAATAAAGATAGGCAACTTAATGTTAAAGTGGTTCGCAAAAAATTGTCTACAATTCTACAATAGTGTTCTATTATTATGGTTTGCCAATCAGAATCATCTGCGTGACGTCATTTGAAGTTTGAAGAATGTACAGCCGTATTCAAAATAAAATATGTATTTCACAAATATTTTGAGAAAAGCATTCCTAATTTTTTTCCGTGCAAACGATTTATTTCCACTAATTCAAATACATGTTTCCAGGTCGCAAACTAGAATTCCCTGACTAACCACAACTTTAAAAAAATTCCATGACTTTTCCATGACTTTTTGCGTACAAAAAAAAATCCCTGACATTTCCAGGTTTTGCAGGTTTTCCAGGTCGCTCCAAACCCTGACAGTGTTTTTTTGGGGGAAACTTTAGAATTTTGCCTTTATACCACATTTTGAATAGGTATTTAATTTGAATACTTCTAATTTCCTGTTTTTTAATTATTGTGCAGGTGGTGTAACCCCAAAAAAGATTAAAATAAATATTATATATTTGGTGGTTATTATACCTACTTATGGAGGTTACCGTATCTGGTTAATTATAGTCCTTCCAGTGAAAATCAAGGATAACACATTTTTGCAAATAATAACAATTTAATCATTTACGTTCAATATTCCCGCTTAATTTCTGGAATTTCATTTCAATCATTTGATCATCCGAATGGTTTCGTAATAATCGGAATATTCGGAGTATTTGTACTATAATTTTCAACACAATGGTCCATCACTGGTGGTCAGTCTTGAAATAACCTGGTTTTAAAAATATTTACATAAGTAAGTATTTTTTGTTAAAACCTTATAATTTGAAAATCCAAACAGTAATTCTCAACCAAAAAACAATAAAAAAATAAAAAAAAATATGTTTTTTTTATATGTATACAGGGCGCCCTATTTCTTGACCCGTTGCATGGGTAACTTTTTTATTAGTAGAGATACAAAAACGCTTAAATGAGCAAATTAGTGCAGTTTCGTATTAGTAATTCTACGGTAAGGCGAAAAATTATATACGGGGGAAGGTTGAAAAGTTATTGACAAAAAACGAAAAATCCAACTTTTCTATTATCCCTCGTAGCTCGTTCATTTGAGGAGTTAGAGAAAAATGCTTCACATGTTTTTTGCAGTATTTTTCATGTAAAATGACATGCACTTGCTACTTTTTATATATCTCTTAAAATGGTTGAGAATCACAGTAAAATATATTTTTTTTAAATGTAATGGATAGGTGGCTGTGACATTAACCGAAAGTCCCCTTTTTTCTCTTTCAGATGATATAACATAGTCCATATTTTATCCTTACAAAAGTAATAATAATCGTTGTTTTTAAAGAAAGTTTATTGTCACATCAAGAATGCTATGGAAATAAAACAAAAAATAAGATTCCTGATATTTTTAAAAACGTCTAGTTGGCATTTAATTATTGACAGATCATAAGTGACATTTTTAGTTTTTGTTAAGTAGTTTATTGTTTATTATTAATACTGCATACAAAATAATAGTGTTGCAAATATGTACACCAACGAAGAGAAAAATGATATGCTATTTTGTTATTATAACCAAAATCGAGATGCACAAGCTGCAGCGAATCTTTATTTTGAAACTTACATGGAACGAAGACAACCCCATCATAGAATATTTAGACAGCTGGAAAATAATATACGATTATACGGTTCTTTTTCAAAGCGTAAGGATGAAAGAAACTTCAATGAAGACACTGAAATAAATGTTTTGGCTTATGTAAATTTTAAACCTGATTCTTCAACTGCAGAAATTGCACATCACTGCAACACTTCCAAGGAAACTGTAAGAGCTATTTTAAAAGGTAACAATTTAAAGCCTTATCATTATTCCATATGCAATACTTTATATCCAGCTGATAATCAAAGAAGGATGACATTTTGTCGATGGTACATTTCAAAATGCGAAGAGGATCTAGACTTCTGGAAAAAGATTTTATTCAGTGATGAAAGTAGATTTACCAACAATGGTATTTTTAACCGCCATAATAACATAATGTGGTGCCGAGAAAATCCACATCTTGTTTCTGAAAGAAGAAATCAACGTCAATTTGGGATAAATGTGTGGTGTGGAATTTTTTGTGGCAAAATTATTGACCCATATTTTTACGAAGATAATTTGAATGCGAATAATTACCTTCATTTTCTAAGGAATACTCTAACAGAGGAATATTTAAATGAATTACCACTTCATATTTTTAGAAATCTTAAATACTTCCAACACGATGGAGCACCTGCGCATAATTCCCGCGAGGTAAAACCATATTTACATGAACAGTTTGATAATGTTATAGGAAATAGAATGGATATCGACTGGCCAGCGCGAACACCTGATTTGACCCCCTTAGATTTCTTTCTTTGGGGGTCATTGAAAGATAAAGTTTATGTGACAGCTCCTCTAGATATAGAGGATCTAAAAGTCAGGATTCAAGATGCAATTAGAAGCATACATGGACATATAATAAATAATGTTTTAAGAAGTATCCAGAAACGTTGCTTACTACGTATCCAACAGGATGGTGGTCAATTCGAACATTTACTTCAATATAATTAATTAATTAATAATTTCTGTTCTCAAAACATTATTTTGTTCCATAATCCATAGCATTCGTGATGTGACAATAAACTTTCTTTAAAAACAACGATTATTATTACTTTTGTAAGGATAAAATATGGACTATGTTATATCATCTGAAAGAGAAAAAAGGGGACTTTCGGTTAATGTCACAGCCACCTATCCATTACATTTAAAAAAAATATATTTTACTGTGATTCTCAACCATTTTAAGAGATATATAAAAAGTAGCAAGTGCATGTCATTTTACATGAAAAATACTGCAAAAAACATGTGAAGCATTTTTCTCTAACTCTTCAAATGAACGAGCTACGAGGGATAATAGAAAAGTTGGATTTTTCGTTTTTTGTCAATAACTTTTCAACCTTCCCCCGTATATAATTTTTCGCCTTACCGTAGAATTACTAATACGAAACTGCACTAATTTGCTCATTTAAGCGTTTTATCTCTACTAATAAAAAAGTTACCCATGCAACGGGTCAAGAAATAGGGCGCCCTGTATAAATATTAAAAATTTAATATTAAATTTAATATTTATTTTATTTTATCAATTTATCCACATTTATTTAAATAAAACTTTAAATACCAACGTTCACAACAGTTCCTCAGTTTTGGGTGAGTATTTCACTTTCTAGCTGTTCTAGAACTGTCAAAGACCACTTAGTTTATTTTTTGAAACAGAATGACGGAAGTAAATTCAAGCTTCGAGCATGTAAAATTTTCAATTTACATACTTGGAACTTGTATCTGAAAAAAATATGTTCAAAAATTAAAATGCAATTCATTAGAACCAATAATTTGCCAATATATTATCATTTTCTACAACCAAAAGTACATTTTCTGATAAAACTAAAAGAATTCCCTTTCTACGATAATATTTCTGTTAGAAGTCACGTTTACAAAGTAATTAGATGAATAAGTATCTACCTATCTACAGAGTAATAATAAACTCTGGTATCTGTTGTTTGATAAATGCATTGGGGAAAGTTGTAAGAATAGGAAAACCACTTCCACAAGGTTTTCTTGATACTACAGCATTCTTCAGAAATTACAAATTGTTTGCAGTCAACTTTACGTATTCCCGCTTTGAAAACAAATGAAAAAATGTTTGGCTTCTTTCAGTTTTTAAAATTGCATCATAAAATATGATAAAAGTTACAAGTTAAGTTATTATTATTACTTTTTTTTTAACTCTATAATGGCAATTCCTAACTATAATTACTCTAGGTGTCATTATTGGTTGAAGTAGACTATCATTGTGTTAAACAAAATTACACAAACTTAAAAATTTGTAATGATAACGTTAATAATGTCTTCCTTTTTGACATATCCGATTTAATTTTAAATTCAAAATTTTGTCGCAATAGGGACGTGCTGAATTTGGGAAATTGTGAATTAGCCTGATATTTATTCTTCTATTATCAAAAACCTGTTAAGCTGTCTGTATTTTAGTGTACATAGTACAGTTTTTGTAAAGTTTTAATAGCTTAAATCCTGCTAGCATATTTTTTTTGTTGTTAAAATAAACCTCTGAAATATTTTATAAAAAATAGAATAAAAGTACGAAAAAATAAAGTTATTGGTAGTTCTTAAAAAACTGACCATTACTCAAGGATTCAGGTCTAATGCCTTCCTTTTTGACATATCCGATTTAATTTTAAATTCAAAATTTTGTCGCAATAGGGACGTGCTGCATTTGGGAAATTGTGAATTAGCCTGATAGTCATTCTTCTACTATCGGAAATCTGTTAAACTGCCTGTATATTAGTGTACATAGAACAGTTTGTGTAAAGTTTTAATAGCTTAAATCCTACTAGTATATTTTTTTTGTTGTTAAAATAAACCGCTGAGATATTTTGTAAAAAAATAGAATAAAAGTACGAAAAAGAAATTTCTTGGTAGTTCTTAAAAAAAACTAACCATTCCTCAAGGATTCAGGTTTAGGTGATTCTAGGTTCAAGTGATTCCAGACACACTGTATGAAATAGCACTGCACAACTTTGTCAATTGCTAGTAATGATTACCAAATTATTTTTCCTACCCAAAAAGCAGTCGTACTATTACTTTTACTTTTTTACGTATCAACAAATCTGCCTCTGCTAATATACCTATTATTAAATTATACTAAAAAAACATTTGCTCGTTAGAGGAGAAAGCTCTTTTTGATAATGATCTCCTAGCCTATCTGACTGTATTCCTAAGCAGTAATGGTAATGTAATTATCGAAGTCCAAATCATGATATACTTGCTTAGTCCTGCCTTTCCATTTACATAATCTAGTAGGACTGTGATGAATGACAAAAATTAGTTCAAATAAATTATCGCAAATGAAGTATAACTCCCCGGTTTAAAATACTAAATGCTTTCAAAAGAAAGAGAACTCCGAATATTTCCTTACGAATAATTTACCAGATAAAAAAATGTTATTTTCGCAGACCACGTCGACAAGATTTGCGTCAGAAGTAGAATATTGTATTAGGAAGTTTCTTATGACAATCAGATTTTCTCTTCCAACCCGTATTATTTTGAACTACAGGAAAATCTCTAAATAGCATCCACTAAAATTTATTTTAAAAATGGCTGTTATTGAAAGAAGGTCAAAAATAAATAAAAAATGTTGGTTATATTTGTGCCTTCTTTATTAAATTTAAATTATACAAATTGAAGAAACTAGCTATATACATATCTACAAATTAGATGTGCTTTATGTACATAAAAAAATGAAGTCAAACAATAAAAACACAGAAATATAGGTATTTTAAAGATTACCTGCCATATTCAATCGGGGAAATCTATTCAAGATGCTATTGAGCATCTTACATCTAAAATATATACAGCTCTGGATGAGAGCTACCCATGCTTATGCATATTCGTGGACTTAACTAAGGCCTTTGATACTGTTAGCCATACTCTCCTCCTTAAAATACTAAGTGACATCGGCATAAAAAATTCAGCTCTCGATTTGTTTAAAACTTATTTATCTGAAAGGAAACAATATGTCAAAATTAAAGATGTAATCAGTAATCCGGAATATATTGAATACGGAGTACCACAAGGAACTGTGTTAGGTCCAGTTTTGTTCACGCTCTATTTGAATGGGGTATTCTCTGTACCATCAAGTGCTGAAATAGTTAGTTTCGCAGACGACACAGGCTTATTTTATAAATCTAATACTTGGAGTAATTTGAAGAATATTGTAGAAAGAGATCTTATTCTTTTTAAAAAATGGTTTGATAATATGCTTCTTACGATTAATTTAGAAAAAACTTGGTTCTTACCGTTTGCTTGCGAGAAAAAATCATTGCAGTTTTCTACTATTCTCTTAGGTACTGATAAGCAAACCCTTGAAATAAAATCTACTAATAAAATTAAATATTTAGGAATAATTATAGATATATTTTTGAAATGGGATGAACATATAAAGCACGTAACAAACAAATTAAGGTCCATAATGTATAGAATAAAACACTTAAAAAATATACTTACTTATAGCGACTTAAAAGTTGTTTATCACGCCTTGGTTGAAAGTCATATAACTTATGGCATCATCGGATGGGGAGGAGTATGTGACGTACATATTCAGAACTTAGAAATAACACAAAAAAAGATTCTAAAAATTCTGTTAGGCAAGCCAATATTATACTCATCTGACTTAACCTTCCAGGAAGCTAAAGTATTTGATGTAAGGCAATTGTACTATAAAATATCAAACATGCGACACTACAATAAAAGGCATTTATTAGCAACACTTAATCATGGATATAATACTAGACTTGCTACTTACTATTTACCGCCTAAAATGAATAAAGCTATTGGTCACAGATCAAATCTTTATCTTGGACCGAAATTACTAAATAGTCTACCAAACAATATATTAAATGCCAATACAGTTAATTCATTCAAAATACAACTCAAAAATTACTTGCTGAACACACCACGAAATATAATAAGTAACCTAATTAACAATCGTTCCTATTAAATTAAAAATTAAATATAGATTATATAACATCGGTTGGAAACGGACTATGTACTTCACATAATATGTATGTTTCAATGTTTACCTATATTAAGTTTGTATTTATCAACTCGTATAATAATAATTGTATGCTATGATGTAAATGTTTAATGATTGTTAAATTGTCTCTTACAATTCTTATATTAATTTTGTATTTTATTTCTTTTCTTTTTTATATATATCCACCCCAGACAAGTTTACTTAAGGGGATTATGTATGTTTATTTACTGTTCTTAATTAAGCTATTTTTGTACTTTACTATTTTTTTACTTTTAATTTGAACGTAAATAAATTATTATTATTATTATTATTATTATTATTATTATTATTATTATTATTATTATTATTATTATTATATTAAATAATTATCTTTTTTTTATATTTTTTAATTGAGGTTTGTTTTGTTTGAGACCCGATTATCTAGAAATAATGAGTTTTCTATTTTGTTTCCTCATTTTTTCAACAAATTTTTTTAACCACGAAGTCATAATTTCTGTGGTCATCCAAGCTTTTTTATTGGATACACATTCTAAAGGCACTTTGTTGATATGAGATCCATTAAAGCATCAAGGGTCTTTACTCTTGCCTATGATTAATGGGTTTTCCTTGTCAGCTTCCATATTTGCGTAAAATAAAATGGTCACCCTTTGTTTTGCAGTTTTTTACCGGCACACTTATCAGTTTTTAGAGCAAACGTTTTGTTATGCATTGCAAGGTAAAAAAGTCCGGTTTCGTCAGCATTGTACACATTTTTTAGTGATTAGTCTTTTAATATTACTTGTAGTTTTGTTTTTCAAGTCTCTATCCAGGTCAAAATCAGCTGACCGCAAATTGTTTTAAAGCCTATGCTGTCGACAAACATTTTGTAGCTATGATTTTAAAGTCGTCTGCTTTTAACGCTTTTTCTTTTATTAGAGGTCCAGATATGGTGAGGTTTTTATTTCTGGTTTTACAGAACCAATTGTAGACTACTTGGTCAATGGCCAATCCTTCAGTTTCGGGGTAATTTTCTCTTCTGTTCTCGATTGGAACCTTCTTCAAAGAGTTTCTTTAAAGTCGGATGGGTTTTTTATACTTTTGTTAACTTGTGTCCTTCTGTGTAAGCTTGTTAGAATAATATAATATATAGTGTGATATAGATTCATAGTATATCCCCTCTTTCTACCATTATTTTTTTATTAAAATGTATTAAATACAATCGGAGTTCAAAATTGCTTACATTACTTCATCATAAGTCATTACTGATAGAAAGTATGAGTGCGCAGATCATTATCGTCGACTGGTATATATCTGGTGAGCATCTATCTATTGATGAACATCTAATGAGATTGATAATAATGTATCAATCAAATCATCACCTATAGTAAACGATTTCTGTGAACCTACATCGTGGAAAATGTTTTACCTAAAATTTGAGTATTCCTAGACGTACTTTTTAGGGTGGTGTGGCACTACTGCATTTACTGCAAAACTCATATTCCATGACTGAATTTAATATTTGGATATTATACTAAATTCAACAATGTGCTGCTGAAGCAATGGGACCATTTCGAAATTATGTCTTTTGAAGTATATATAAGACAAACCTATGTATCCTATAAGTTTTAATCATAGACCGTTTTGAAAAGTTTTATCTATCCGGTGCGCAACATTGTTGTTGTATCTAAGAGACCGATCGGATCGAAAGAAGAAGAAGACGATCGGCCTATTGTTGTTGATTTACGAGCGCGCTGGGTATTGGAGCGAGGGCGGTCAATTTTTCAGAATCGTTAAGTATAGACTGCAGTTTGAGGTTTTTAAAATGTCCCAGCAGGGTATTATAGCGATAAGAGACGATCTCCTCTAGAACCATTGGTGCTATTATGTTGAATTCTGAGGATTGCTTAAAATAAAGTATTAATCATTCATTCAGGATAATAATGATCTGTTTAAAGGAATATCTAAAATTATCAAATAATTATAGGTTTTACAAATTATTTGGGGTTGTAGTTCATCTGGTAGGTACGTCCTTAATATATTAAAGGTAAAGGTAAATGTAGATAAAGGCAAGAGTAAAGGTATTTACAACTTTTTGGTAAAAATAGTGAAAAAGAAAATAAAAATGGAGAATAGGTAGGTACTAGAAGATACTTTGATTTTTTTTTTTTGTTATAATCTGTAGTTTTCGTCTTATTTCTGTTGTTTGGCGTATCATTTGTGGAAGAACTCACTACAGAAGATTAGCGTAGTAAATGGTAGGTCGTAGCTTTAGTTTTGAGAAGTTTTGAAGAGCTTTTTGTTCTACATCTACTTCTGTTCCCATTCTTGCTTGTTTCCCTCTAACTACTTCCATCTTCTCTGAGTTTAGCTTTTGAATGAACTATATATTTCTTCACAACCTGGCCCTTGCCATCTATCTATCGCTTGCTTAGCTCCAGTTGACATTAACAATGAAACATTTTTTCTTCCAGATTCATTTGTTTATTCGCAGAATCTTTGAGTTTCTAGCTTATGTTTTATAGAAGTGTTTCATAAAATTTAGTTATGTTAGTCTTCTTCCGTTTCATCTTCTACTAGGCAAGTCTGTTTAGCGATATTCCTTGATGTTCCGCAGGCTTTGAACTAAAAGGCATACACTGAACTAAAAGAAATCAGAGCAGGAGTACCACAAGGAAGCGTCCTAGGCCTAATCTTATACCTGATCTACACTAGTGACATACCACAGTTAGAGCGAAACACAATAGCCACGTTTGCAGATTATACTGCCATTCTTGTGACAGGGAAGGGCTATGAAGAAGCTGCAAACAAACTGCAAACATCAGTTAACCAAATCAATAACTGGACCAGAAGATGGCGTATCAAGCTGAACGAAACCAAATCAGTACAGATTAATTTCACAAATAAAAGAGAACAACAAATACCTATAAACATAAACAATGCCCAGATTCCATATGCAAACTCAGCAAAATATCTAGGCATCACATTAGATGCAAGACTTCGCTGGAAAGTCCATGTTAAAAAGAAAAGAGAAGAGCTAGACATTAGATATAAGAAAATGTACTGGCTATTTGGTAGACACTCCTGCTTGTCAACTTACAACAAAATACTGTTGTATAAACAAATTCTCAAGCCAGTATGGACCTATGGAATACAGCTCTGGGGCTGTGCCAGTAAGAGTAATATATTAATTATTCAAAGATTTCAGAACAAAGTACTGCGGAACATCGTCACAGCGCCTTGGTACATCAGAAACAGCGACCTTCATCGAGATCTTCAGATGGACACTGTAGAGCAGACAATTACTATATTTGCAAGGAATCACGAACAACGACAACACCTCCACTTCTCGACAACACTAACATAGTAAGAAGGCTCAAGAGGATTAAGCCCTTGGAGTTAAGCCATTTTATACTGATTATATCAGCATAAAAGCAGAGTATCGTGCGGTTAGTGTTACACGTTAGTGTTA
Organism: Pogonocherus hispidulus; assembly: GCA_963924545.1. Classification (NCBI taxonomy): domain Eukaryota; kingdom Metazoa; phylum Arthropoda; class Insecta; order Coleoptera; family Cerambycidae; genus Pogonocherus; species Pogonocherus hispidulus. The sequence continues at coordinate 16,551,988 of OZ004700.1, forward strand.
TTAAGTTACTAAACTCTAAGGTACAGTAGTGAGTAAGACCTTAGCTCCAAGATTTTCAACTTTGGTTAAATTAGGATAGAACCAAATTAGTCATTGATCTCCCTTTGATCAGATTGTAATAGCAGCAAAATACCCTTCAAGGGGTGTTTTCTATATATATAAAAAAAAATATTTTACTAGGTATTTTTATTTAACTTTTTAATTATTCTTGATGATCTTTCGTTTCACTTCTGCATTTTTTTGGTTTGTCTTGGTTTGTTTTGAAATAACATTTTATCCATATTTATTATTTACAGCTAATAGATAGCATATGGTAAACTATAAACTGTCACGAGAATGTTTTAAATACACACGAATTTGGACAATTTAAGAAGGTGGTACTTCGGTAGATTTAAGTAAATATACATATATTACGAAAAAACACCATTAAAATTTTTTAATGTGCATTCTTATAGATAAAATGTGATGTATGATATATCTTTATTTTTCAAAAGGATTAACTATCACTTTTTATACATTATTCCTTTACGCAGAATGTCTCTTTTTAGTGAAAAAATGTGTATCTGTGACCGCTTCATAACCTGAATGGGAGGAAGGTGACAGAAAACTCATCAACTTAACTTTCGAGTGTTAAATTCAAAAAATAATTTCCAGAAATTAGTATGTACCTACCTTACAATACCTTGTAGAAATAAATAAATCCCACTCGCAGATGCTCCAGTGGCGGAAAACGTCCTCAACACCACCGGATCTGAGGAGGCTTGGCCTTTGGTTTGTGGGTTGACGGGGTGGATCGATGGCGAAGCTGTGCGATGTGCCACAAGGTCATTGAACTTGACGCGTGTGTTGCCCACGCACTCTGGATGATAAACGCGAACGGCGCCTAACAGGGTGACAGCGTACGCAAATTTGATAAGTCTGGATCAGGATTAGGATAAACTTTGGCGAAGGGTTTCATGGGATGTTAATAGTATGTCGCATAAAAAACGTGTGCTCCGATCTAAATATAACAAATTGTAGGCAAACAATGACTACATTAATAATTATGTTGACAGCGAAATACTTATTTTGCAGACAGATATCAATCGCCCAAAGTATCACTTTTCCTGCCTCCAAGTTTAATACTTTTTGACAAAATATAATACGGCATACTAATACATTTACATACTTGCAAAATATTCTCACTTATAATATCCCAAGTGGAAAATTTCCGGTAATTTGTGCACTTGGGATATTCGGTAAGAAAATTTCACACCGGGAAAAAGTGAATTTAGAATTTCAGTCATATTATTTTTTGTCATGAGAAAATTAAACTAGCACTACGAAGGAGGTTAATGTCATAATTTATTTGTCGGATTTTGAGAATTTGACACATACATACATGTCTAACCCTCAAAAAAACTTGTGGTGTTTTCACTTTCAAATTGTGATTATATTTACAATGTTTCGTTACGGAATAGAGAATCCTTCAGAAATTCGAGATAAAATTCAGGGGCGGGAGTCCGAGGCGTGCGCCCAAGGGCTAGACTATCCTTCTCCTTGGGAAAGTATGCGACGGTCTTTTAGGTGGAAGTGTTTATTATCTCTGCATTTGTTCAGGAAAATCTCAAAAGGAGATATTCTAATCAGCATATACAAATATGCACTGACAGTCAAGCGGTTTTACATGCCTTGATCTCTTACAGGATCACCTCCAGGGCGGTCCTAGAGTGTATTAATGATCTGGCCCAATTGGGACAGAACAACCAAGTAAAATTGACCTAGGTAACGGGTCATCACAACATAACAGGATCAATATGATCAATACTTGCGCTAAGTCGTAACAGCATAAGGATTGTCACAGGACTGTTAACAGGTCACGGGCATCTCAACAAGCACCTTAATACTATTGACCTTAGTGACAATAGAAGGTGCAGATTTTGCGGACACGATGACGAGGACTCCATTCACATCCTCTGTCGCTGTGCCTATCTCATGGCTAAGAGACACAAACATCTGGGTGTAGCATTTGTCCTGCCCCAGGACATTAGAGAACTTCCACTAGAACGGGGAACTTCAACTAGAATACGCATAGCACAGGTCTCTTCCAATAGCTCTCCACTAGCGGCAGGCACAATGCGTGGAAAGGCCTGAGTGCTGCGGGTAACCGCGCCGCCTTCCAACAACAACAACAACAACAGAACATGTTAGAACTCTTTACTGTTCTTGCCAATTTCGTGCAAGCCAATTTTTTGTTTTTTTTTTTTGTAACCCTAGAGATAAAATTAGCTCTAGACGCGAACTATAAAATGTGTTGTCTCTTGTGTTAAAAATATTTTAAAAAATGTTACGGCTTTTACATTTTATTTACTTTGATCTGTTTCTCCGATTTGTTAAAACTGATTTTTTGAAAAAAGTTATTTAATTTTCAGTAAAGCCTATACGTTATCCAGAGATCCATTCTGATGAGTTTATCTGATATTCTATACCTGAATATTTACTATTTTGTCAGTATTTATTAGAGGTGTTCTCTATTTACATTTGGAAATACTACCTGCTGATTTGAGTATTTATCTATGACTCATAAATTTTTCGAGAAATTTTCTTTGACTGATCACCCTGTTGCATTTACCTAATAATGTCTTATAGATTAGAATAGTTGCAACGGAACGGTATCAAGAAGAAGAGATTAATGACCCAGCTCTCGCAGCGCATTGTTAAAATCGTGAGCGAAAAGTACCACCTCGTGTTGTGGGATGATCAGTTAAACGAGCTAAAGAGGAATAAAACTCCTCGGCAAGAATTAGAAAGCAGCCTCAAAGTGGTCGTGATCTTTGAGAAAGTAACAGGCCTTTTCTACATACTGCCAACATTAAAATTAGCCTTCTTTTGATATGGTAATACGGACGGATTATAACGAGTCATTTTACCGCAAAATGGAGTCTGATCAAAGGGCTGTGGATTCGAACCCTATGGCGCCGATTACTACGTCGAATTTTTGCTGTAAAACCAGTTGCCAGGTAATTGTTTTCGTGGAGATGATGGCAGTAATCACGATATGATTACAAGCTGATCGGGTACTTATAAGAAGCTCTGTGAAAATGTCAGAATATAATTGGGAGCAACACGTGAATTCTAATGCAGTGGGAAATATTTCTCGCCAAGTTTCAAAGGTACTCGACTTTATTTCAGTCATTTTTGCGCTTACAGGAATTTTGTGGGTTCATATTATAAAGTTGTTTGAGAATAATAATTGTACATTACCAACAGTAGATGAACGGGGCCCACTTTACAGCTTTATATATTAGGTACACAATTAAAATTGATTTAGAGGTAAAGTTGGTTATGAAAAATGTATTTCTTACTTTTAAGCGAAAAAGTGGATACCTCGCAAATACTTGATGATCTGTAATCTACAATATTTAACAGTTTCTAGTCTATTTGAAATATGTTATGACAGTACAGTTAAAAAAGTATACCTTTCAAATAATGCATGACTAATGAAAGGATTGGTAATTATACCAAGTATTTGGTTTATTTTACCAAATGGTAAATTTGAATCCAGAGAAACAAATGTCTAGCTGAACAAGCTATACTTATGATTTATTTACTACTCACTTTGACTTTTATTTTTATTTCGCTTTTATAACTAAAGTTTTATAATACTCCAATTTTTCTCATTTGGTATCTGACCAAATCACTATTTGCTTTTTTTTCGCTTTTATATTCAAACCTTTACTAAGAGCAAAATTGAAATAAGTTCACCTAATTTGATATTTGAGTTCCCGAATAACCTGTTCATATAAACCAACATAAAACCTTACAGTAAAATTAAATGAAGTGAACCATTAAATGCTGGTATGTTTTTACACAAAATTCCTTATTAGAATGAAATCATTTATAATACTAAGCTGCGATAAGTGGACATAAATATGAATCAATAACATACGAACACGTTGAAGAACTGATACTGAACCGCATTACATGTACCAATGCCAGCAATTCTAGAGCTTCAAAATTATTGGCTCTTCATCATGTCACACGTGACGATTATAAATTCTGATTTGTTAAAATAGAGAGATAAGATATCACTGACGTAGTTTTCCACATAACACCAAAACACTATACTACACTCGACGCGTTTCGTCAACCAAGTTGGCATCATCTGGAGATGATTCAAACTATGATTAGATTGTAAGATTAGATTTTAATAATCTCCAGATGATACCAACTTGGTTGTCGAGAAACGCGCGTCTAATGCAGTAGGTATAGTATTTTGGTGTTATATGGAAAACTACGTCAGTGATACAGATTGTATACCAGTTTCTAAAATTATTTCAAATTAAATTCAAATTCAATAATTCCAATTTCCTGAAACTTCTCCGACTGGTTTTCCACATATTTCTATTTTTTTCCGGAAAAAAATTATTTTTGTACCAGATAATATCGACTGCAAGATATTTGTACAGAGTGTGTAACGTCAAGTTGATAGTTGACGTGATTCTGAAGCTAATTCAGATATGCGAAAGTTACTGATTGAAAATTATTTATAGAGCTTGCAAACAATTTTATAGATGACAAGTCAAAATGAGAAGAAAACTGAAATCCTAAAAATAAATTTGTAAGATGAGAAATACACGAAAAAAGCTTTTATAAAAATGAAAATGTCAATGGAATATTCTCACCGAATAAAAGCAAAAGTAAAAAATAATATAATTCTAATGATTATTGGATTCTGTCTTATTTATAATGCTTATTGGAACCTCTTCCAATTTTCGTTTTGCAGCGTTAATTTCAGTATCTAAAATATTGCACCCATTTCTTGTGCACACAAGAGAATTGCGAAGGTGGCTATGCCGCGAATTTTAAGGCGCGTCAATGTTAGGCAGCTGCAATATCGACCCCCATCCTTTGGCGATCCAAAGTTTCAGCCGTATGGCCATGGCCGATTCGATCCGATCTCGGCTCTTGACAATGAAACACTTCGAATGTAGGTGACCTACTTGTGGACGGTTCAGCCGCACCAGGTCAATGTCGGCAGTACGAAATTGCCCAAATTTTCAATAGGCGCATTCCGATAAACCATCGCCTTGATGTAACCTACAGATCGTTTTCTGATGGCACTTTCAATTTTTCCATTCACTCTACTCGTATCGATTTAATGTGTTGTGCAGATTCTGAATGCCACACCCAAAGTAGGAAGACTAGATCAGAAAATAAGATTCTATAATATCTAACAAGAGAATTTGTGTCGCTTATACAAATTATTGTTTTTATATGGCTGAGTGAATGTCTTTTTATTTGTAGAAACTTGAATTATTGAACATTTGAACATAATAATTTGATAACTTGAACATTTTTAATAAGATAAATTGGATCGAAAGTAACGTAATTATAAAGTTAATTCAATTGTTTAACCATTTAATATTCAATAATAATATTTTATAATTCAATATTCATTGAATTACTATTATACTGACTGAAATACCGGGTGTTCCACATAAAAGTCCTCAGCCTCGTATCTCGGCAACGGAAAGACATATTTTGATTTTGAAAAAAAAAAACAGATGATAGAGCCCATCTATGGCTTCGTCACGGAGTTCAACTTGATCTTTTTCAGATCAAATTGGAGATGGCGCTGAAGTCGAAAAAAATTTTTCGTTGCCAGGAACTTTGTAACAAGGTTTATCTGATACTTTGTTAAATTCTAAACAATTTTTATCAAATGACTATTTTTCAAAAACTTAATAGTTTCAGAGATAGTGGGCTCTCCATTTGGCGAGGCCCCAACGCTAGCGTATTTTAGAGTTTCGAATTATTACCTTATACAATGAAACAACAATTAATTATTCAAGTCAATTTAATAGCTCTTCTTAAGGAATAGTGAAATAACATGTATTTCTGTAAAATATGGCAAAAGTTTTTTAAATACCTAATTCATTTTGTACATACATACATCCAGGATTTATTTTAGGACAAGTGTACAAATAATTATGAATTATTAAACAAAATGAATTAGGTATTTAAAAAACTCTTGCCATATTTTACAGAAATTCATATTACATATTTCACTATTCCTTAAAAAGAGCTATTAAATTGACTTGGATAATAATTATTGTTTCATTGTATAAGGTAATAATTCGAGACTCTAAAATACGGTTGAGTTTGGGCCTCACCAAACGAAGAGACCGATATATCTGAAACTATTCAGTTTTTGAAAAATAGTTATTTGACAAAAATTGTTTAAAATTGAACAAGTATCGGATAAACTTTGTTACAAAGTTCCTGCCAACGAAAAATTTCGTTCGACTTCTACAATTTTGTCTGAAAAGAATCAAGTTGAACTCCGTGACGAAGCCATGGATGAGCTCTATCTGTTTTTTTCAAAATCAAAATATGTCTTTCCGTTGCCGGGTTACGAGGCTGAGGACTTTTATGTGGAACACCCGGTATATGACTATTAAAATAATAGTTTTTGGATTTCTGGTTAAAAACGGATGGTTAATAACTATAAAGTAATAAATAACTACACAGAGAAAATGGTTAACATTTTCTCTGTGTAGTTATTTGTTGTATATGACTTATTTGTTTCACATTATATGATTCGTGCAGGTATATATCTTTTAGTAATATAGAGTGTATCATTCAACACAGCAGCATTAGAGTCTTGGTTATTACATGGCATAAGTAGGAAGCTTCACTAGCCCGAGAAGGCGCATCAAAAGACCTCATAGGACCAGAACCCTTCTGCGGCATAGCGAAGCCATGCATTAACATACATGGAGGAATGGATGAGAAACAAATCTCAAGAATGGTGGAGGAATCTGCCACAACTGAGACAGGCAAATCTATTCATTAAAGAACGGACCCCTAAATTCACAGCAGATCTGTTAGGCCAGAATAATAGTAGGTCTCCTAACAGGACACTGTAGGTTAAATAGGCACATGAATCTTATGGGACTATCAGAAGATGCAACTTGGAGATTCTATCAAGAAGAAGAGGAAACCTCAGTACACGCACTGTGCCAGTGCGAGGGCCTGACAAGACTGAGATTTCAAATACTTGGGGAAGGAAGACCAAGAGCCAATAGCTACATGGAAGAGCCTCTATCAAGGCTGTGGAGTCTAATGCAAAGGACAAAGCTGGGCAGAGTGCTCTAAATAAGTTGGGAGTGCCACAATAGATCTTCTAGGTCGCGGTGGATCAGGCCAGGGGACCGACTCTTATATAAATCTAATCTAATATAATCTAAGTAGGAAGCTTCAACTACCAAAGTTTTGCAGAATTTTTCGGAGATTTCAATATTCTGTATCGTAGCGTTTTTGAAATATTTTAGTTCGTTTTTTTGTATTCATTGACAAGGGCGGGGAAACGGTATTTTAAATCCATGAGTAACAACATCAAAGGTGCCGCTTGCAAGATATTCTTCTGGTTACTTATTTATTCTTATGGTTACGATATCTATTTGATGAATCCTGTGAATCCTATAAATCATCTATTTTTATTGTTTTCTCGTGACAGTATTTTCAACAAATATATTAGATATGAAATTCTGGAATTGTTTAATTTTTTGCTACTTGATATTGTGAAAATAATACAAAGGAAGGTATTTTAAATAAATATACACTGAAAGCTAAATAGATATATTATCTACTCCATCAATTTCAATGAGACGTAATGCAAATTATTCAAAATATGCAAACAGTAGGAATTAGCAATTTAAATCAGCCTATAATGGATAACGCATTTTCTGTTTATTTTTCAAACTTTGCCGTTTTTAATAGAATATCAGATAGTTTGTTAATAATCAAATGTGATAAATTGCCATTACTCTACTCAAAAGCGAATCTTGATTGTAACACCTCCAGTGTCACTGGCAGCACAAATTATGCTAATAGAGATATTAAACCGGCGATATGAAATCATAATTTCCATATTTTAATTGAAAAAGCACTTTATGTATCGTAAAACAAAAAAGAGGAAAATTTCTTCTAACGTAATTTAATTAATGGCTGTTTTATTTATGGGATAATTATCTGTTCCGTGTCGTTTCCTTGAAATTTCTTTTTGTCCGGAACAGAGAAAGTGTGCGCTTAATTGTAAGAGTTGCGGATAACAGCAGGCTATTATGGCAGTTATTTTATAATTTCCATTCAATTGATGTCACGAATACATGGCAATATAATAGTAATAATAACAACAATAATAATAATAGTATTCACTGAATAATAAAACTACTGTAGTTTTAAAGAAATTTTCAAATAACAGAACCTGTTCTATTATTTGTAAGCTTTATACGGTTATTCTGTAAAGAAATGTTAATGGTTTACAGTCTGTTAAAGTTGAAAATAACAGAATGTTATAAATTCTTTATTCCGTAACGCAAAAAGTGTCTGCTAACTACATTCTGTTGGTTAACATTGGCACTTAACATTACAGTACCTCCAATGGCCATGTTACATGATAACAGAGGATGTTTGAGGTTAGGTAAACATTTTTTGTATTGCTTTCAAGACTATTTTCTGTGGTTTTTGGAAACAAATTTAAGCGAAAATATAAGTATTATTACTAAATAAATATAGGCAATGAATAATAGTAATATAGTACCGCTATTCATTTACATACTTTTAAATGAAGACGAAAGAAGGTAAGTAAACCACTTGACTTATTAGGTTGCCTTTTAACTAAATTAACCAGTATTCGGACAACTGCAATACCTCCCTATTTAAAAGTATTAGCTACTTTACATTTTTTGGAGCATGGTACATACCAACATGGCGTTGGAAGTATTGCAACAACTGCACTGAGCCCTGAGGCCAAGGATTTTTAACTTATATCCTTGCACTGAGCCAACCTTCAATATGTAGGGCGATATACAGGGTGTCCAATTAGTGTTCCCTCGGAAGATTGTACAAAAACGGCTAACTTTATAAAAAAACTTTCTTAACAAAACTTTTAATATTTCATCTTTACTACAAAGTAAAATTGTTTAGAATTATACAAGGTGTCACAAAAACGAGTTACACAAGAAAGTATAATTTTTTTTAATGGAACACCCTCTATATTTTTTCATTTTTGGAATCTACAGAAAAACACATTTCATGTAGGATGTCCTATACCTATCTTCAACTGTTTTTGAAATATTGACATTTTTGCAACTTTGACACCCTGTAAAATCTAAGCGGTTTGAGATCAAGCAAAACGGTTTGCACATTCCTATCTTAACTTTTCATAAGCTATCGTTTGGTACCAATTTCAGAATTATCCAAAAATTTAAAATTTTCTGAAAATTTTGAAAATTTTTGATTCCTGTATAAATTTGAAATTAGTATAATTTTACGTTGTAGTAAAGATGAAATATTAAAAGTTTTGTTAAGAAAGTTTTTTTATAAAGTTAACCGTTTTTGTACAATCTTCCGAGGGAACACTAACTGGACACCCTGTATACAGTACAGCTTTTTGGTTCTCCGAACAAGCGACACTGTTATTGTATTGTTTGGTCTTGGTATTATTAATATTATACAATCAATTCAAATAGTGTCAAGTCAAATACGTAACATAACACATAACCCATAAAATATGAAAAATTGAAAATGATAAAAGCATGGGCGGACGGCGCACGCGTCAATTCTCAAAATATCAAACGGTTACATTTTCGAACTAATGACATCAATGTAAATCTGTTCTTAACATATTTATTTACAGAATACGAAAATGATTATGGAGTGTTACATTATGTTACCTTAACTTTAACATAATGTTATTGGCAACATTATGTTAAAATTACAGACTCAAATACAACTTTTAGAGAATAGCACCATTAGTTGTAATACACTCATCTGAAGAAGCCACTGTGTGGCGAAACAACTGTTATGTTAACAAATTAAGGTGAAAATTTCTTTAAGACTACAGTAGTTTTATTATTCAGTGGATTATGAATTTTCATCAAGTAAAAGCCCAATCAGTAAAATATAATAATAATATTATGTATTTAGAGCACAGTGCAAACTGAGTTTGGCAATATATGAAAAATATAAAAATGCAAATAAATGAAAGTGAAGAAAATGTCGAAAAGTTAAAAATGGAAGAGTACCTACAGCTATTGAAGATATTACAAAGCAGAAAGCATGGTTTTGAAAAATCAGATTGCTTGCATTATTGCAACTTCTGTCTATGACTACATCTGGAGGAATGACAGAGAATCCTAATAAAACATATGTCGAAGTAAGGGAAAAAAACACTTCCATAAATTTTCATGTTCAACACTGAAGCCACCGTGGCATGAGCGGCTGAAAAAGTTCATCAAACGTGTGTCAAGTTCAGAAAATCATCAATAAAAGCTCAGACAGGTTTCGTTTTTAAGAAAATTGGAAATTGTCATTTTAATATTTGAAATGATGTTATAACGTAATATTGTATATGGCCCCGGATATTATGGACTAGTTTATATAGCTACAGGGTGGCCCAAAGTTCCGTTACTCCTATGCCGTAATAAACAAAAAATATATATTTTAGAATCTCATAGAGCCTAAGAGGAACCACATTTTAAAAATATGCAAAGTCATATTGGGTGCTCTATAAACCGGGGCCATATTAAAATTATGTTTTTTTTATATGGAATGGCATATTCTTTATTCCATATTTCAATTCAGATCATTTTTCCGAATTCGGCAATATAGTGTTTACTAGTTTTATACAGAGTAATTTAGAAGATATGAGCATCTTAACCGCAATGAATCGGGCACTCTGTATCTTGTTTAAGAAAATAAATACTAGATAATTTTTATCTCATTAATTATGCTGTATAGTCTAGTTTTACTTTCTATAGAATTTCCTTCAAAATCCCTTTACTTGTATACAGGGCTAATAAAAACTCGCAACCATAGTTTTCCTCTTTATAAATGAAACATCCTATATTTTATATCATTTTCATTAAGGTCTCTCACGGTTCTTTTTATTTTATGAAGCATTCTTGCATCTAACTCCAAGTGTTTTTGAGATATTTGAGGATTTATAGGTACTATAAATTATCATTTCGTTTAAAGATATGTCTAGATATGAAAATTAGTCGACAGCAAATTTTTTCGTCTGCATTTTTAAGAGACTGCATGTAGGAAACGCTTTAGCCGATATTAGTAAAAAAGGAAACATGTAAAATCTCGACTCTTGTAGAATCAGGGGCGGAGAGCAGTTTTCTATAAATATATTTTTTAATATTATACTTGGTGCAGAAGAATGCAATACAAAATTTATTAATTAATTATTAACCTCAAATATCTCAAAAACCGTTGCAATTAAGTATACGGAATGCTTCATAGAATAGAAACAGTTGTGAGATACCTCAATGAAATGATATAAAATATAGGGCGTTTCATTTATAAAAATTTAGAAAACTGCGGTTACAAGTTTTGGTTCGCCCTGTGTACAACTAAAGCTATTTTGAAGGAAATTCTATAGAAAGTAAAACTAGACAATATAGCATAATTAATGGAGGTAAAAATTATCTAGTATTTATTTTCCTAAAAAAGATACAGTGTCAATTCATTGCGATTAAAATACAGAAATGCTTATATCTTCTGAATTACTCTATATAATACTAGTAAACCCTATATTGGCGAATTCAGAAAAATGATCCGCATTAAAATATGAAATAAAAAATATGTTATTCCATTTAAAAAAAAGATAAATTTGACATGGCCCTGGTTTATAGAGCACCCTCTATGATTATATATATTTTTAAAATGTGCGTCCTCTTAGTGTTCGTCTAGAAGATCCTAAAATATATATTTTTTTTGTTTATTACGGCATTGAAGTAATGGAACTTTGTCACACTATTGGACCACCCTATATATCCTACCAAAGCTTCACAATAAAAGCGACTAGATCGAAAACCAGACCCTCGATCGGAACCATTTGATATATTGTACCTCACACCTAATTATATTTCAGACAACAGGTTCAGTTTCTTAATTTTACCTTACTGGATGAGAAATTCTCTAGATCCTTTGGCTTCTCTTTTGCCAAATGTTGCTGATCTCCCCAGCAGGGAGATGCATAAATTGTGTTCTGCCGTTTCATCATCCTCTAAGTACAATTTCAGTGTTAGGTATTTTGAATGACAGTGCCAATTTATAGGCCAATTAGATCGCAGGTTTATTTTGTCAGCTCCAAAGGTTATTAGTTCTTGCTTATAGATTTTGATCAGGTGAATTTAGAAGCTTTAACTTCTCTGGCTGGGGAATCGGCAGCTTCATTCTGCAAGTTCAGACGAAATTACTTTGTTTTTACGATGGTACAATCAATATCTTTACAGAGGTATGACTAACAGATCGAGCTATTTTAACAGTACCGTGCAGCTTTTGAGTTGCAATGAAAGAATACAAGAGTTTTAAGAGATGATATGTGAAAAGATTCTTATAGACCTTCGTATAAGTTGCTTTTGTTCCAATCTCTGTACACACATTTCGGTGTGTGTACAGAGACTGGAAGTAGTTCTGCCTGAAAGTAGTTGTGTAACTACCAAGGCTTAAACCCAACTTCGCCTTTATCTTGCAACTAGACACCCTAGTCCCAGCTTTTTCCGGTATTTTCGAGTAGTTCATAAGTCAACAATTATTATTTGTCTTCAAAGGTCGGTTTTACCCCAATTTCATTCATATCTTCTTGAGAAGAGAATGTTGAAAGGCAATTCATGGTTAGTCGTTGAACAATGATCTTCAAAATGCTGTGCTTTTCTCATTTAATCCAGCAGCCTGTTGTGCCACATTATGTGAGCCAAAGTGTCACCCTGTAGCACAGTAATAGTCGCTCGTTTTAGTTTGTATGTTGCCCATCTGACCTATTTTTCTAAATATCCAGTAGGATTTCCATAGCAATTGATGGTGTAGAGCTAATTGCTCTACAGGTATGCTGTTCACATATATAAGTAACAAGTAGGTACCTAAGTGAAAGTAAACAATGTAAATTATAATAATTCATATTCTACACAGGGTATTAAAAAGTATGGTATTAGTAATCTATAACCTTCCAAATTTGTTATTATTTATATTATTGACTTTTAAAAAAATTAGCAGTTAAAATGCAAATAAAAGCAATTTTTAAATGTAATCATGACAACTTCAATTTGTAAAATATCAATATAAATAAACTTATAAAGTACAATGATACTATACCAACAATACCTACCAACTACCAGTCAATTTAAAAATATTTACTATGAAGCATACAAAATTGTATGCTTAAGTATGTATAGCATGGGAAGTTTTGGCACTGAAAATACGGGTGAACAACTGAACACGCATAAATGGGAATCGGTCCTTCTCCATAAAAATGATGATTTCAATAATTTTCTTGGAATCTGTAGTATTTTGCTAAAACCTAAAATAAACTTACTGTATATGTGTTTATAAGTAAGGAGAAAGATACTAATAATAATAATAATAATATTAATGGTAATATTTATTGACATATTCGTATAGCTAGACATATTATATTTTACATTTATAATGGAAACAAACATAAAATACACTGAAGTAGAAATTATTTTACGAAAATATAAGATATTACGAAAGATAGATCACAATAGGTGTAAGTTGACTCAAGTGGGTAGTATTCTTTGGGAATTTTTCAGTAGTTATAATATGTATAATATTATCTAAAGAAGTTCTTTGAGAAAAGCTTGCCTCCCAACGAAAAAGATTTTCAATACTAAAAATATCATCTACTGCCAAATTATTTTCCGCAATCGCGTAACTAATTATTGTCTAATTGACAGACAGATAGCGACCTCCTTTTCCGCAGGCGCATTATAGCAGTGACCTCTATTGTCTTTGAGGAAGACAATCGTATTTATTTATTTGAAGGAGATGCCGAAAACAACTATTCCACGGTCAATGTGCCCCGACTGGCATTGCATTACTCCGGCAACTCCATCGGAGTCGCCACAAGTAGTGTGTAAGATATTAGTGTAATCAGTGTAATAAGGAGAATTAGGAAATATATTTTTCCACAATTGAATGTAATGGTGTTATACTGAAACAATTTTGTTATAGTAATAAATTGTATTTCTGCTAGAGACAATAGTAATACAATTCCCTATAATTGACTTTTATTATATTGTTAATATTTTTATCTACGAGCTGCACTTGTCCCCTCATCTGAGTAGCTTTTAAAAACCCTAATATTTTTCCCCTAAGGTCATACCTTTAGCTTATGCATATTATGTTTAGGATGGCACACAGTGTCGAAAATTTTAGAGAGATGCATAAAACTGGCATATTTTTACCCAGAGCATAGTCATTATTTGATGTCAAGTGAAATATTGCGACTTCTATAGATTTCCCCACTCTAAATCCATATTTCCTAGTTGAATATGAGAATAATAAATTTGTTTTAATACTAAATTTATCAGAAAATGTAAATCTTATGTAAAAGTCTTGCAGCACATTCACGTGGCATTTCTCGTTTTATAGAGGAGTACGTCGCAAGGGCTGACGACTTAAATATTCTATATTAATTAATCGAAATCAGAGCATGTACGTAAATTTGTCAATTATATTTATTTTTAAAATTGCCTCACAATTTCTCGTACTGTTATTTCTTTATATAGATCTAGGTATTTCTTTGTAAATCTGTTTTTTGATATCGTAAAATTACATCATCATTTTATCAATGACAATCCATTTTAATACAAAATATAACTGATAAAAGTATAAATCTTTATTTTTAAAAATAAGTCCGTTATTCATATACAGATCATTTTATTTCTAATTAGTTTCATATAATAAATACCATCGTAAGTGAAAATGGCATTATATAAGAACTTGACGAAAAGATTAAATATTAAATCAACTTATTTATATACAGCGTGGCCCACTAAAAAGAATCCAGTGCAGTTTGTGGCGTTTTAGGTAGGAAAAATGGAAAATACTTGGATACGTCAATTTTTGTTTTGTGGAGGACACTTTTTCATTTATACAGACTGTTTAAAAAAAAAGTGGTTTACCACAATTTATATTTTTTAAATGGAACACTTTGTATATTTTCATAGATTTGCTTTTATGTTATTGAAGTCTTTTTCCAATACGTTAGTCTTATAGAACAGTCTTGTTGTGTTGTTGTTGTTGTTGTTGGAAGGCGGCGCGGTTACCCGCAGCACTCAGGTCTTTCGACCCATTGTGCCTGCCGCTAGTCGAGAGCTATTGGAAAAGACCCAGGCCAACACCCGTTCCAGAGGAAGCTCTCTAATATCCTGGGGCAGGAGAAATGGTGCACCCAGATGTTTATGTCTCTTGACCATGAGGCAGGCACAGCGACAGAGGATGTGAATGGAGTCTTCGTCAATCTGTCCGCAAAACCTGCACCTTCTAGTTTCAATAGAACAGTCTTTAAAGTTTATCTCCCTGACTATTAGAACTAGATCCATCAAACCCTACATCAATGTATTCGTGAGAGGATGTTCTATCTGTAAAAATTCACAGGATGTTCCATTTAAAAATATAAGTTCTGGTAAATCATTCTTCTTTAACACATCCTGTATAATATGAAAATGTGTGTATGATAATATGAAAATGTGTCCCCCTCAAAGCAAAAATTTATCTGACTTCAGTGAGTCACACTAGAGGCTGGGTTAAATTGGAGCAAAGTTGCGTAATTTGGGGACCAATAATATGCCTCAAAAACATCAATGCTAACATAATTAGTTTTTGAGATATTTGAAAAAATCGAAATTTTGGAAATTCGATGTAAAATTTAAAGAAATATATTGAAATAAATGATTGTATTGAAATAAAAAATACACTTTCTCATAGCAAACGTTTACACTATCGAATGGCGTAAACTTTTTTTTAAAGTAACGTTTCGTCTTTCCAGAACCATCATCAATTTCATTTTTTCTAATACGGCCCCATTAATATTTTTACATCTCTCGAGAATATTTTTCCTTGCGAGTTCAATGATGTATCATATGATATAGTTTGTTAGATAAAAATTGTGTTCAATAAAACTGGATTGTTTATTTTGCATATTAAATGAATGAAAATAAATAAATTTAGTCGACAAAAATTATCATTTAAATTAATTACTGGTCCATATCTGCTCGTATCACAAATGTACATAGATTTATGTTCCAAATTCAAAACTCCATGGTCGATATCTTCAGCACGTGGTGGAAAATGCCACAAATAAACGAATAAAATTCACATAAATTTAAGGATTTATTTGGATATTATAATCCACCAGTTTTTGGAATGTGAAAGTCTTTCTCAAAGTCAATGCGGCGTTACTTCATAATGTTTATTTTTTAAATTGTGAAAAGTCGTAAATAACATTCGATTTCTAAATAATATTCTAATCGGCATGGCTTAATTCAGTGCTAATCTCTCTTTACACGTATTCTCTAATCTAAGTTTGTTTAAACGGCAACAAAATATAACACAAGTGTTTATTTATTCGTTTGATTGTTTATTTAGATTAGATGGAAGTGAATTAAGAAAAATGTTTTAACTAGCAACTTGATTCACAGTGCAGTTGGAATAATTTCTATAGGCAATTGAATTTTAAGTTGTTTGCGACATATTATTTCAAATAATCAGGTTATATCTAAGTATAGGTAACAAGGGTAAATATTTTTTATATATATATAGACAATACCCCTTGAAGGTTATTTTGCTGCTATTACAATCTGATCAAAGGGAGATCAATGAGTAATTTGGTTCTATCCTAATTTAGCCATCTATTATTCTATCCTTCCAGCGAAGTCTTGCGTCTAATGAATGTGATGCCTAGATATTTTGCTGAGTTTGCATATGGAATCTGGGCATTGTTCATGTTAATAGGTATTTGTTGTTCTCTTTTATTTGTGAAATTAATCTGCACTGATTTGGTTTAATTCAGCTTGATACGCCACCTTCTGGTCCAGTTATTGATTTGGTTAACTGATGTTTGTAGTTTGTTTGCAGCTTCTTCATAGCTCTTCCCTGTCGCAAGAATGGCAGTATCATCTGCAAACGTGGCTATTGTGTTTTGCTCTAACTGTGGTATGTCACTGGTGTAGATCAGGTATAAGGTAGGGCTTAGGACGCTTCCTTGTGGTACTCCTTCTCTGATTTCTTTTAGTTCAGTGTATGCTTCATCTTGTTTGACTCTGAAGAGATATATAATACCAATAATTCTGAGTATTTATATGGGAGTAATTTATTTAGTTTATATTTTAACCCATCATGCCACACTTTATCAAAAGCCTGCGCAACATCAAGGAATATCGCTGAACAGACTTCTTTGTTTTCTAGTGACTTTTCTTTTACGTCAGTGATTCTGTGTACTTGATCTAGGGTGGAGTGGCTTTCTCTGAATCCAAACTGGTGAGTTGGGATTAAATTACCTCCATCCATGATTGGTTTCAATCTTTTCAGTAGAATTTTTTCGAGGGTAAATATTTAAATAATTTTTTTAATTTTAACTTTATCTCTTAGTAATCGAAGTTCATTTCTTGACTGAATACTTATAAGAAAATATGTAAACAGTAAAAAAAAAACAAAATGTAACAGTAAAATAATATCTTACTTATTCGCGGTGCAGCTTTATGATTAATTGTAGGTTCTTTTTGAATTACATAGCCTATGCCAATTATGTAAAGAATTTTCTAAATTTAACAGCAAAGAAACAACTATAAATTTTACAACTGAAATTGAAAATGATAATAGACTACCATTTTTAGACGTGTTAATAATTAAAACACAATTAAACTTTGAAACAAATTTATATAGAAAAAAAGACAAACACAAATAGATATCTAAATTTTAATTCAAATCACGTTGTCATGGCACCATCACATAAGTTTTAAAAGAAGTATAGTTAAATGTTTATAACATGCCAGAGCAAACTGAATATCGTCAACCTCAGATGTTTTTAAAAAAGAAAAGGACGGTTATTAAAAATATATTACGGAAAACAATTATCCTGATGATTATTACCTTATCCTGAACAATTATCCTGAGGGGAAAGTTGCGTAGTTTGGTGACCAACAATAGGCCTCAATAAAATCAAGTCTAACATGATTAGTTTTTGAGATATTTGAATATAATCGAAATTTTGGAAATTTGTTTTTGTAAAATTTGAAGTTTGAAGAGTTGTATTGAAAAAAAGGACACTTTCTCATAACAACTTTTTACGCGCTATCAAATGACGCAAACACTTTTTCAAATAGCGTTTCGTCACTTCAGAACCATCATTAACTTTTAAAATTTTTTTAATACGACCTCAATAATATTTTTACCTTACTGGACAGCATTTTTCCTTGTGAGTTCAATAACGTATTAGTTTGTTTATTGTTCCATTAATTGTTTATTATTTTTTAATTTATTCTTGCCTTGATAATTAATTGTTATTTATAGTTAATGATTTGCTACTTTTTCGTTATTCTTTTGTTAATTAACATACAGACAGACGCAGATGAATTTGATGATGGTTTTTCACGTTGAAAACATGATCGAACAGTACCTCATTGAACTCACAAGGGAAAATGCTGTCGAGTGAGGTAAAAATAATAATGGGGCCCTATTTGAAAAAATTTAGTTAATGGTTCTGAAGAGACGAAACGTCACTTAATAAACTGTCTACGCAATTCGTTAAACCGTGAAAAGTTGTTAAAAAGAAAGTGTTCTTTTTTCAACAGCTCTTCAAACAAACGCGAAATGTTACAAAAACGAATTACCAAAATTTTTTCAAATATCTGAAAAACTAATCATGTTGCTTTGACTTTTTTGAAAGATATAGGTGACCAAATTACTCAACTTTAGCCCAATTTAACCTAATTTATATTGGTCTATATTGATTCCAAAAATGTATGCGCCCTCTGCCTGAAAATATTTGAACCTACTTAAAAGGTAATTTTTGAGGCTTATTGCTGATATAATGATAAATAACACGTACTTGGGTTTGTTTAACGTAATAATTTAGTGGTGCTTATGATTTTTTGGTATTACAAAGTTAAAAACAACGTGGTTAGTATTTGTACATCTTTATTTTTACATTTTCAAATGTCATTCAAAAGAAATCAGTACAACACAAACTGCCGTGTTTATAGGTCTCATTCCACAAAACGTGTCAATAGAAATGTTTAAGATAGAAGATAGGCAGAAGTTTGACCCTAGTATAAGAAACTCTTTCTCACTCATTTCTCCAAAAGACATGTAACAATTTATTAACAGGGAACACGTTTATTTACACAACAGAACCACTTTGTTGCAGTTTGTCTATACTTTTCTATTATTAGTCTTATAAAAGCAGAATATATTTTAATTTAAACATTATTTAACAAAAAACAAGCACTAATGTGGTATCACCATACAGTTTATCACAATTATTTTAGCCCAAAATGTAAGTAAACAAAAACTAGGGTACCTGTTTCAACCCAAAAAAATCATATAATTAGCAATGAAGCACTTATGGGGCGTTTGACTGCTTTTACCGCTCTTTTTATCCTTTATTTCACCCTAAGTAGCATATGAAGTCACTATATTTATGGCAGATGAATGCTAAATTGCTAGATGATGTGATATGAAATGCAAAATTTTTTCTTCCTCCATATTTGTTTACAATTTGCAGCGCCCTCATCGGTAATTTGAATCGCCAATACGGTTTCGAAGACACAAATGTTATTGCATCCAATTTGAAACATACTGTAGATATCTCAGCATCAGTACAAGTAAGAATGAAAACTACTAAGTATTCAAATATAAATAATGTGCCGGCGAAGGCACATTATTATTATTTCAATATTTCCGTAATATTCATACCTTGTACAGCGAGTATTAGCATATTATTACATTTTCGGCGAAAGTGAGGAAAGTTTTACGACTTTCATTAAGTGGTCAGTCGAGTGCTCCCAAAAAATGGTGCAGCCTCTATTTGACCTGGTTCGCAACGACACGCATCATGGACCCGAGCACCGTTAGGTTACTGTGGTTTAGATTATACTTGCCGAATCTGAAAACGCCATTTTCTGAGGTTAGCTGTGAACTGTGCCTTTACAAGTGCAACATCCGACCAATTAGATAAACATATCGTTTCCCTATTCTCAATAACAGCTGAGTTTATTGCCTAAATTTGCTACTTCATCTGCTTTTAAAGTTCTAGGTTTTATTATTCGTAACAGTAGACAGTTTACCAACATTAACACGATGAAGTTGCTGTATTACACATTTGTTCGATCCAAATTGGATTATGGCGCGTTGATTTGGTTACCAATATCTGCCACATAAGTAGGGTGGAGTCCGTTCAAAGGCGGTTTTTAAAGTTTCTAATGTATAAGGAGGATCATCAATACCCACCTAGAGGATTTTCGCATGAAATACTTCTGTTTCGATTTGGAGAAATATCAATGGGCAATAGACGGAGAATAATGTATTAAATTTTTACTACTTACTACATAACATTATTGATTGTCCATCTTTACTTCAAATAGTTAACTGGCTAGTTCCTCGTATAATAATAATATCTCTACCCCTCATTCTAATCACAAGGATTAGCCCGAAAGTCTGAGACTTATGTGGGAGAGGGGGCGGCATATTATTATTTCGCGGGCCGCATTTGCGCCTCAGGCACGACTTACGTTGGTAGGCCCTAACCACCATTCAGTGCTGGAATGAGGGGAACCTGGAAAATCTCATTAGTTAGGGGGACAAGTCAAACATCAACTGATTTTAATCTCTCACATTAACACAAAGTTGACATTCTTCCCATCCTAGGCCACCGCCAGGATGGTTGCCAAGCCATCCCTGCGAATAAGCCTTGATCCGCGAATAAGCCTTGATCTACGAGTAAACAATTTAATGAAAAATTGTTTGGTGGAATGGGAATTAGAACCCACGACCTCTGGGTTGAGCGATCGAGACGCTAAGCCCTGAGCCACCGGCTCGATATAGAATCTAGACAATCGGTAACATTTTATAACCGTAAGCATCAATACAAATGTAATGTTCCATTGTCCTATATTTGCGATGTGTCAAAATTTCAATCAGTTATGTCGTCTTTGTGACATTAGCAATGATTCTTTAGCTGTGATTTTAAATTGTGCAATGTCTAGATTATCATATTAATGTATTGCTATTTATTATTTCAATTATACGATTTATATTATATTTTTTCCTATAGTTTTGTTCTTTTTTTTTTGTATTTCTGTGTATCTATATTAGCTATATTACTGCACTAATTATACTAAATTTTGTATTTCCTGTAATTGGGTGTAACCTGTTGGAAATAAATGCTATAAATGCTAAATGCTAAATCTAAAACATAGTACCGAAATATTCAATTAATAATACACACATTTGATGTTGGAACAAAATAAGGTGTTTATAGATAAATTCATGTAATAATTGCATTCGAAATTTACGATGCATGGCCAAGACATTACTTTGATGAAAATGGCTTCCTTTCATCGCCTCTGTGCGAGGAAACACCTATTTTCTTTTCTAAATTCAGCGAAGGCAATCTCATCTTTATATGTAATGTTGGACGTCATAAGTTTTCCTTGGAATTTTATCTAGCAAGGTTTTCAATCAGTACCATAAATATTATCAAAGTCTCAAAATATTACTGACCTACTTTTCCATGATAACAGACGCTGGAAAGATAACGATAATAATATTTTTAAATATCCAAGTTTCATTAACACGAACCAAGTGATATGTGGCAAAATTGCATTAACCGAAAAAATATTAAATGAAAGTCTTCATCAATCTAAAATTACATCGAGAGATAACATTGACAAACCACCTATATCATATCCTGGTATGATAAAATTAATTATTTAGCTATGATAGAATAATAAAATAACGCTCGTAATGCGCATTTTAATTTCTACAAGGCCAGAATCAATGCCATCTGACTCAAAAACAACACTATGTAAATCCAAGTCTAATGCTTAAATTTCAATGATTCTTTGCATTCAATAAACCATTTGTAATTGTATTATGTCGAGCTGAATAATACTTCGCAGATGTTTTCAAAAAGTTACGATACTCTTTATGGTAACATTTTTGATGGTCGACACGAGCAGAGTTTATTATGTTGTCTTCTTGATGTTATTATTGTCCTTATACAGGGTTAGCCAATAGAATGGCCAAATATCGTGTGTATACGAAATCTAATGTGTCCAATTTTCTATTTTTCAAACATTTTTTTTTAAATTATGTGCTTTAAATCAGTGCTAATCAAACATTTTTTAGTGGTGGAGCGTTTTTCTTATTTTTCCTAGTCACCCATAGACCAGTTTGGAAATATATTAATAGTTAGTTACATAGTTACTAAACTATTAAACTAAATACCAAAAATTATATACAGGGTGTGGCATTACTGCGTATTTCTTCTATAGTGTCGTTATCTGTGATGATAGAAAAAACATGTTGATACCAAAGTTATTTTTATTTGCTTTTGCATTCTTTAAAAATATTGGGCAATATACAGGGAGTTCAGATTACTTTGTACGGCAACTAACTCTCTTATTTTAAATGAGCCCCCTGTATATTTTTACATTTTTTGAAAAAACGTTTTTATTGCGACTGCATTGCATTGCATTATAAATCTATTTTTTAAGACACACCAATTGGTGTTTGATTGATATTTTATTATTTCTTTTTGTCTGGTGATCTAAGTCTAGTGCTTTAGGGTAATGATCGCGGACAAGCTACAACAGGTTCGCGGACCGGCACCGGTAGGTACTGCGATGACCACAGTTTGAGTTGTACTGTTTTAAATGATATCCATGAAATTTTACATATTTGTTAATTTATTAATATAATATATGTTGAATCATTGTGGAGAGTTTACTCTTATATATCTTCAACATTATATTTATACATGTACTATCAGAAATACTCAAATCGTATTCAGCCCAATTGTTGAAATTTACGTCTGAATTTTCTTTGCCGAGAGCTTAAAAGTGATTGTCAACGGTTATTAAATAATGTATCCATTATGCATGTGTTCCCTAGATAATAATACT
The DNA here is from genome assembly GCA_963924545.1 of Pogonocherus hispidulus. Classification (NCBI taxonomy): domain Eukaryota; kingdom Metazoa; phylum Arthropoda; class Insecta; order Coleoptera; family Cerambycidae; genus Pogonocherus; species Pogonocherus hispidulus. The sequence continues at coordinate 16,574,973 of OZ004700.1, forward strand.
ATCCATTATTCACTGTAGTGAATAATTGGCAAATTCACATAATATTTACCTACGCACCTAAAAACATTTTATTAGTAAATCAATATTAGTATATGTAATTTGGTTAAAGAATTGAAATGTCAAAATTAGTGCATCGCACAAAAATTATATTATTTATAGCCGTGGGACAAAAGATAGTATTCTACTTACATATAATGACTATTATTCACTCGGGTGATTTACGACACTCACCTACGTCTCGTGTCGTAAACATGACCCTAAACATATGCTCGTTGAATAATATACTAATGTACTGCAAAAGCATGTTGATTTAAAGGGTCAAATCCGCCCCATCCCTTTATCTATCGTTAAGATTTAGCAACACTGTTTGACATATATGACATTTCATTTTAATTTGTTTGCTTCATTGGCTACTAAAAACCATAGATATCTATTTTTTAACCGTATACAGGGTAACCAATTTAGAACCACCTCAATATTTCGTAAACATAAAGTAATTTAAAACTTTAGCGAAACAAGGACATTTATGTTTTAAGAGGCACAACTTTTAAGTCACAGTTTACAACAGGCCACATCATCCTCACCCAACGGAATCCCTACTTAAAAAAATTGTATTTAGCAGGGGTTGAGCGACACCTCGCTTAACACGTTAATCGCCCACGTCAAATAGTAAAATTTTTCCCCACAGGCCCAAACTCTCTATAGAGATATTTTTATTGATAATTTTAAAATAATGTAATATAACTTACAAACATTGTTTGTGAGATATTTTTTTCATAAAAAAAAAATAATTTTAAAATGTGAACCAACGTTTGGTTCTCGGAGCCCATGTGTGTGTGAGGCCCTGTGACTCAAACACTATTCACGCATTATGCAGGCTTCCAATTCTTGTTTTGACTTGTTTGTACGCACGAAACAGTCACATTTACTTGCAAATAAATCATGCAAATAAATCGAAAAATCTCAGTGTAATTTTTAATGTTATAGTTTGAAAATAAAATAGTATGTATTATTCAAAGAAAAATAAAGATTTATGTGTTTCAGCTGGTTTGGCTGCCTCATTTCGTTCTGTAGTCAACTCACCAGCTTCAGCACATAAAGTTTTATAAAGTTTTTTGTTGAGACTCAGATGTCGGGTCACATGGCGATTAACGTGTTAAAAGGTATTATTCAGTGACGTGCTCATTTTTAAATTTAGTGGATTAGTGTAATTTTAAGTATAATTTTATTGAATTTCAAATAATGTAAATACAAAACTAACCATAAAATATGTCCAGCACCAACTTTCATCCTACTGCGCCATTTTCAGAAATTTAGGTAGTGTATCAGGAGTTCTTTTATTATATTCATTCATATATTCTTCATATCATTAAAGATTGCCATCCGATTGCCATTCTGACATATACATATCTGACATTTTGGTTTATTTCTTAAACCATTGAAACAGATCCAGTAGAATAAGGTAAACAAACATTCTGGTCTGTTCTTTAGACAACAGAACATTAAACTAGATTACCAGTATTATCACATTAGTGTACTATGCTATTGCTTCTGGTTCTGCTTCAGGGTCTCCTGATAAAAATATACTACAAGTATGTAGTGGAACTGACAAGAACGTTTTTATTGCTGGGAACTTCCTACTATATTTGTATTATTATATAGAGGAAGTTAGTGGTGGACATGTTGAACAACAAATTCCGTATTTAAATTATTGTATAATATTGTTAATGCAGATATAAATTTAAACTTTATTTATTTTCATACATTAGTCAAATCAAATCACATCCACATCATTCAAATTCAAATGGCAATTTCTCAAAAACCAGTCGACTAGATTTAGAAGGGTGGGGAGATCTGTTGCTTCAAACAAAAATTGACTTTTCAGCAAATTTTTATATTTCCTTTTATTTTGAAGATATTAAAGGCACTATAATGAGATATAAGGAATAGTCCGTCATTCATTTGTCTTTCTAAATTTGTCTATTTGGTTGAAGGTGCCCCTCTATAGTGGACCACTCTGTAAATTTTAAAATATTTTTAAAATTAAGCCTTTTCATACTGCCATAAAAGCTAATCCTGTTTCATCACGTTCATAAAAGCATTTTCTTCCAAAACCCTACAATAAAGCCGATATTGAACTTTGACTCATTATTGGGACACCCTGTGTACTTTATCTTTTTGTATAAGCACTAAAGAAGTATTAAAGTCTTAGTTAAGACATACTAGACCACAAAATCACAGTTAAGGTTGTAGAGCACTAAAATAACATTTCATCGTTCACAAATGGGACCACAAATTACAAGCGGCATAGCGGAATTACTTCAGTTTGTACCGTACAACTAGCGTTTTGATAAAAAGTCAGTTCCATTTTCTGTTATAGTGTTGTCTACACTGATATCACAAATTATCTTCATGGATTTTATGATAATTCAAATGGTTAAAGCTAGGTATCCTGCATTTACGTCAATAATTTTTTATTGCCAAAATTTGTTGAGCGGTTCTGGAAGTTTTCTTGCTGTCGTAATCTTAAGCGGTTTTTGAATTATGGTTTTTACCACAGAACATAAAATTTACACGATGGAAGTTTGTTTTCGAACTGGCATGTTGTTGTTGTCGTTGGAAGGCGGCGCGGTTACCCGCAGCACTCAGGTCTTTCGACCCATTGTGCCTGCCGCTAGTCGAGAGCTATTGGAAGAGACCCGTGCTATGCGTATAGGCCAGGGGTCGGCAACCTTTTGAGTCGGAAGAGTCAAAAATTACAATTTACAAAATTTCAAAGTTTTTAAAGAGCCACAAAATTTTTTCTTGCCAACAATAAATAGTACTCACATAAATAAAGTTTTTTGATAAAAAAAAAAACTAATCTATTTATTCATAAGAAAAAATATCTATTTATTCAGTTAGTTAACATGGAACTTGATTGCTGTTTTTGTTTTTGGAGCTCGTCGACAGCTTTTTTCGTTCTTCGCCGGCTGGATATTTACTAGCAAACTGAGTATATTTTTTAGTGAAGTGTCTCTCTAAATTTGATTTCTTATTGTGTGCGAGTTTTTTGTGGCAAATGAGACAAGTCGGAAGGCCATCTGAGTTGTAAATGAAAGCGAACGACTCCGTCCAATCCTAATCCTCGTTAATCGATTCAGAACGCATTTTAAATGTTTTTTTTGATAAAAGAAATAATATTTGCGTATGGAACTAAAGAGCCGCAGCTTCACATCCAAAGAGCCGCATGTGGCTCGTGAGCCGCAGATTGCCGACCCCTGGTATAGGCTAATATCCGTTCCAGGGGAAACTCTCTAATGTCCTGGGGCAGGAGAGACGCCGCACCCAGATGTTTGTGTCTCTTGACCATGAGGCAGGCACAACGACAGAGGATGTGAATGGAGTCCTCGTCATCGTGTCCGCAAAACCTACACCTTCTAGTTTCACTAAGGCCGATAGTGTTAAGGTGCTTGTTGAGATGTCCCTGACCTGTCAGCAGTCCTGTGACAATCCTTATGCTGTTACGACTTAGCGCAAGTATTGATCGAGTTGAGTTCGACCAAGGCCCTTCAATTAAGAGCCTGGCTTGTCGCAGTCCAGTCCCATTCGACCATTCTTCCTCTGCTAGTCTTCATCTCCTACTGGCATGCTAGTTAATGGAATTTGAAGAGACACTCTTAGCAGCAACAGCAAAGGGTTTTTTTCGTGCCTTACAAATCATGTCTATGTTTCTCGAAATTGACATTGTGTGTCATAAAAAAGGGCACTTGAAGGGCAACCATTTGCACTTAAGAGTTTGTTAAAGATATTTGTCTGTGAAATTTTTGGTTTGTCTCAAGAAATTGGAGCTTCTCATAGAACATGCCAAATGATTGTAATGATGAACTTGCCCATGTATTGATATAATATGTAATCATATCAAGCCCTTTAGACGGCAGACCACCATAAACGTCTTGCATTCTATAGTTTATCGATAGAAGAATGGTTTCATCTTTCAGGATACATCAACGCTCAAAATATGTGAATGTGAAACTCTGAAAATCCGAATATTTTTATTGAATTTCCATTTCGTGCGAGGAAATATTGGTTTGAATCGCAGTTTCTTGCAGGAGAATAACTGAGAATAATAATTAACGTTTAATCCAAAACGGATTAAACGTTAATTTAAAGAGGGGCAAAATAACATTTTGAATGAATTTCTTCAACAATTATATGATAATGAACTTGACTTGAAATTTTTATAAGCAAGGAAATGTATCATAAGTCTTATTATTATTATTATCATTATCATTATCATTATCATTATTATTATTATTATTCGTCATTCACTTCTCAGTTCTTCGCTTATTTTTCTTGTAGACAGGTTAATACCAAGTCAACAAGAAATTATTTTTGGGTTAGAAACGATCTTACTATATTGCTTGTGTAGTATGACTGCTTTTTGTGACTAGGTACATATACTTTCGTCCAGGCTAAGTTGAGTAAGGTGATTTACGAATGAGTATGGAGTGATACCCCTAACTCCTAAAATGATATGCACTTGTTTCTATTTCTATATTCTTTCACCTTCTATTCCCAGTAGTTGATATTTTTCTTTCTCTTCTGTTCTTGAAGGGGGTTGGAACCTTTGGTGTGAAGCCAACACTGACGTAGTTTTCCACATAACACCAAAATACTATACTGCACTCGACACGCATTTCGCCAACGAAGTTGGCATCATCTGGAGATGATTTTGCAGGTTTAATCATCTCCAGATAACACCAACTTGGTTGGCCAAACGCGTTTCAAGTGCAGTATAGTGTTTTGGTGTTATGTGGAAAACTACGTCAGTATTTTCTCTTTTTTAAAATTTTTAGCTATGTTTTGGTCAGATGGTATTGTCACAAAGATGATGTAGGTGACCCTTTTTATTTTATGTATATAAGTGTTGTATCTAATCTATTATGAGCTACAGTTTTATCAGTTTATATGGTTAAGTCCAGTATAATTTATAATATTGTCAATGAGAATAGAGCAAAACGGTCTTATCAACTACCAAGTTTATCCTCTCAAGAATTACAATTTCCATTTCCTGCAATTGACAAGTCTATTATTCTCCAACTTTCTTTTTAAATTATAGGATCTCGCAATACTCAAATATAAACTCTAATAATTGTCCACATTCAGTTAGTTCTCTGACACAGCAAAAAACAAACGCCAGCCATAACGAATTGTAGGAAGAGAGTAAACCACGTATGGGAACTTTCATTTTTGTACGAAGCGAAATTAAAACCCAAACGCATTATTTGCTTTCTTTTTCACCTAGCATCATTACTGATTAGGTACTTTGTGCGTCGCCTAGTTTGCTAACAAGCCGGTGGAAAGTAAAAACCGAATAAGTGTGTTGTCCAGTTAGTAATGGTTATGTCCAAAAACTGCAGAAGATGTCATGCTCTGAAAAATTTGGCATTCATTGGAACAGATGAGATTTCTTTTTGTTTGATCGGGATATTTTTTAAATAGTGCTTCAAATTAATTTGCAGTATTTTTTATACTACAAAAATTGATTTCAAACACTTTTATATGACTACAGCCTGTCCATAAAGGACTACAGTCTGCCCCCCTGCTAACTTTTGAACGAATCGAGTTAGAGAGTTTTAACAAAATACAGGGTGAAGTTGATTCTGACGATAAATTCAATTCTTCAAATTCAAAGATGGCGCCACAGGCGCTGTCAACTCAATTTTTTTAAATAGCAAAATGTGCCGTGCTGCACCTCATTTAAAATGTAATTCAATTCTCTACATTCTCGTTTTTGAAAAATGACAATCGAGTTATCCGTTCTCTAGTTACAAGCGTTTGTATGAACGATATTTAAAAATTTTGCTTTTATCAAGTCTCGTTGCCTTTCCTTGCCATTGTCACTGAAACGTCAATAAGGTTCGAGAAAGTAGTTTAGCGTTGAATTTAAGAGTGTTTGAAAGTTTCTACAGGTGTTTTTCTTATTTCTTTAAGTTATTCGATTTGATAGATTTAAGAGGAGAGCGGTACTTAAGAATGCTGCGGGAGAAAATTTTTCCAAAGGTAGAAAGAATAGCAGGCAATAACATTAAAAGTATTGTATTTGAACAAGATGGGGCGCTGCCTCATTTCTATGGACCTGTTACCGATTTTTCAAATAACCATTTTCCGAGCAGATGGATTAGCAGAAGGGGCTCGATAGAATGGCCGGCTCGTTCCCCGGACTTAACTCCTCTTGATTTTTTCTTATGGGGATATTTGAAGTCAAAAGTCTACAGAACTCTTCCAGTAAATATCGACGAACTACAGCAACGTGTAACACACATATGTGTAGAAATATCCCTCCAGAAATTTTAGGAAATATCAGGCAAGAATTTCAAAGTAGACTTTTTATGTGCCAATAAGTCAATGGACAACATTTTGAACAACTTTTTAATTCTTTTATTTTTAGTTTTAATAAATATTTGTTCAAAATTTGTTGTACTAAAATATTAATTAACATTTTATTCATGGAGCAGATTAGAAACAGAAACGCTTGTAACTAGAGAACGGCTAACTCGATTGTCATTTTTCAAAAATGAGAAAGTAGAGATTTGAATTATCTTTTAAATAAGTGTGCAACACGGCACATTTTGCCATTTAAAAAAATTGAGTTGACAGCGCCCGTGGCGCCATCTTTGAATTTAAAGAATCGAATTTATCGTCAGAATCAACTTCATTTTACGTGATTCACCCTGTATTTTGTTAAAACTCGCTCCCCCGATTCGTTCAAAAGTTAGCAGGGGGGTTACTTTATGGACAGACTGTATATCTATATGTGACGGAAGAAATATAAATACGGAAACATAATATCTTATATCATATTATCATAATATCACAGCATATCTTTCTTAAGACATATTTTTTAATTTTATTAAATGTTTACTCATTTATTTATATGTATTTAGCTATTAGGTACTTTAGGCTGAGGAGGAATTGGTTGAATCTCAATTTTGCCAAGAAAAAATTTAAAATATAAAAGACACAAAATGCTTTTTCTTAAAAATTCAATACAAAAGGTATACTTTTTGTATGTTGATATGATATTTTGGATTTTATTATGTATAGATTTTCATATTTAAAATGATGTGAAAACATTATAAAAAATATAATTATTTTAAAAAACAATAACGTACAGATTCATCAACGAGGGCTAACGTTAGTTCGACTAGCGAAGGTTACGCGAAAATTTTGCGCGCTTGTTGCGCGGGTTAAAATAAAAGGTGTAGTCGGCTGTGCAAAGTTGGTTAGTCCGAATAACGCCTTACGTCCCTTTCATGAATCCGGGTGTAAGTTTTTAACGAGAAAAAAAAATGGAAAGTATCAATCAGAAGTACAAAAAACAAATAGTGAAAATTAAAATTAGTCAAAAATGAATTAGAAAAGAAATATCGAATTAGTAAGAATTCGAAAAAACAGCATCGACATATTTGGTTACCAGTTGACAATTATTATTATTATCAGTAGCTACTCCCTACCTCCGTGGGGTGAGTAACTACTGAGTCCGAGATTCGTGTGTCCTGAGTAGATGTAATGAGCCCAGAATGACTGCCTTCTGCATTCTTCCGGCTAAAAGATCTGCTGAATTTGACATGACTGCATTCTATTAACTTCCTATCAGTACAAAAAAATCACAAAATTCCCATTTCGAAAAGTTTAGTAATTTTTTTTAAGACATTTAATGTAAACCTCTTATATTTGTAATAGATTTTCCGAAACACCCTATAAATTTTCCACTTTATGCCTGTATTTGTATTTCACAATATATTAAACAAAACTATAAATAGAGTAGCAAATGTAAAGTTTTTAGTTCCTCGTTGACATAACTAGAGACAATAGAATTATATTTATAAGGCACTTAATAAGTTAACCTTAAACTTTAACTCCCGCGTTGGTCATTTTTCAATTAATGCAAATTGGTGAAGTATTTTTTATAATTTTGAAGCTTTGCCAGCTCCACATTATTTTCTTCGCCTACGGATTATCCGAAATTTTCCTACTAAAGTAAAGTGTATCTAAAACCGTTTTGTGTGCGTGTCAGTGAACTCGCATTATCTTTATTTTTGTTTTAGTAAAAATTTTTATTATACGAGATAAAAATAGATACCCAAACGACGTGTAATCCTACTAATACTATGGCAACTAATCCGTATGAACTTGGCACAGCTAAAATTTGCGAGGTGAATGGCATGGGATGGGTATACTATTTTTTAGATCGATCGAGTAACAAAAATACATGTGCAAATATTTGTTTTATGAAAAAAGTTACTTACAAAGTCTACATCTTAGGAAATATTCTTAATATCTATTTCTTCTGAGCTCTTATAACCATACCTTTTGATTATATGAAGGCAGACAAAACTTAGGATTAGGATAATTTTTATTAATTCCAAGGCACACAAACATCTAAATCTGAGAAGAATCTCCATAGAATAAATTTAAGAGCTTGTTTTTCCGTATGTGCTAAGGAAATATAAATACATTATTTATTGTCTTTGTCCTTATATCGAAGTATGCCTCTTTATTTATTTCTGTGTCTGTCTGTCTGTCTGTCTGTCTGTCTGTCTGTCTGTCTCTCTCTCTCTGTCTGTCTCCGCCGTTGTCTTTGTCTCCGTCTCTTTGTTTCTCCCTCTGCCTCAAACTCTGTCTATATCTCCGAGTTTTGTCCTTGGTCACAGTTCTTATCTTCGTCTTCTTCTTCGTTTTTGTTACTAAATAGTCCATTTGTTACAACAATTGCAAATAATCTAGCAATAAAATAAGATCATATACATGGTACAGTGATATCAGTCAAAGTGGAGTCCAAGCTTTGCTTTACCAATTACATTGTTATTCTACAGACAAATTTGTGAAACCGACCGTAACGGATCTGCTCGCGCAATAACCGATCGTAACGGATCACATTTGTAGAACTCCGCAGATGTCCTACCAAAACACTGGTACAACCTTTGTGCTTTTGGCAAATGAACAAACTTTGTTCTTTGCGTTTGAGAACTACTTCTCGAACCAACTAGATTAAATTAATAATCAAATTAGCTCTAGGACTACTTCGTCCTATTGATGAGCCCAGAAGAAGAACGAAAGCTATGAGTTACCCCTATATTATTATCAAAACATGTTTTGGCTCGCCAATACGTTTTCCGATAGAATAGGTCAAATTTTGACTGAGGCGCTCTCAAGCTCGTTTCGTCTTCAATTTGACTCTTCAGTAGTGGAAATTACCACTAGATAAGTTGGCTTACCACTAGAGCTAATTTGATTATTAATTATAAGTCGTTTTAGATATTATTTTATTCTTTTGCAAAAAGAATATTCCGTATTCGGTAACTTTTCAAAAGAGCTCATTTTGTCAAAAGGTTTAGAGCTAGTAATGCTACAAATTTAAGTAGTGTGAGGTTGTTTTATTATATATTGCTCAAACCAGAAATATCCGTTATCGGTTCCAAAGCAATTATATTGTTTTCCTATGCATGTTTTAATTTAGAGAAAATCTTAGACAGTGCCTAGTTGGTATCACCTTGTACAATAATAATATTCACTGTATTAATTGAATAATAACATGGCCTATACAATAAATAACTCATCATGGACAAATCAAATCATAAAATGATAATTTAAGTATTAATAATCATGAATTTAATAGCTGTATATAATTGTATGTGATTGATCCAAAAGGTTTAAAAGAATAGTATTTTTTCTGTCTGTTATTGTGTAGAAAGTAGAAAGAGAGTATGATTTCCTTAAATAAAATACTCTGCCAACTTTTAGGCTACAGCTTTTTGTTTTATATATCGGTTATATAGAACGAGTAAGACAAAACTGTTTTTTGTAGATCTTTTAGCATTATTTTTAAAGAATTGGTAGTACCTAATACTGTTATGAACCCTTTATAAGAGGGCATATTTTAAAAATATTTTCAAATGTACCGGCTACTAAAAATATCTGTGTCATACATACCACTTGAATCAGGATTGCCTCGCTGGTTCCAGGAATATAGGCATATATTATTGCTTTCAATTGGGCGTTTAAAAGGGTGTATTAAGGTTTTTCTAGGAAAATTATAACTACAGAAGAAGAAAGGTGTGGTGAAGAGCCTGTATAAAATAGATTGTTTTTAATATCTACATCAATATACATTGTTTGACCAAATCTATAAGATAAAGTTACAGTAAGGGAAGTTAAAATACTCCAGAATTTTCTTTCATCTTTTTATTTTTAAATGTACCTACAGGTGAATCAGAGGTACAAACGTGGGTATACTACTATGATCCCGAAAGAAAACAACAGCCGGTAGTTGGGTTTTTGAGAAAATGGTCGCCATATTTTTTGGAATTACTGGACATGTTTCCACAGGAGGATCGTCGTACTGATAATGCTGAATGGTACACTACGGTTTGTTTGCCTCAAGTTCTCCAATATGTTCGCGAAAAACGTCCAAGAGGAAGGACCATCTTATATCAAGATAACGCTTGAGCGTACACTACTGCTCGAATAACGAGTATTTGAAAACGAGTATTTGAATGTCCGAAACATTGAAATAATACCGTATAGTCCAGATCTAGCACCTATTGATTTATTTTTATTTTCGGGTATCAAGAACAAGTTGTGGGGTTTAGGTTTTACATAGGTCGAAAAGAAGAAAAGGTTGACGCATCTATAAAATGAAACATCTAAATAACCTAATCCGGGAAGGTCGGAGAAAATGTTTTGAAAATTGGTTTTTACGGACTGGTTTGACTGTGGCGGGGAATACTTTGAAAAATTATAAATGTACAAGGTTATCATAAAGTAAGGGATATATTTCAGGTTATTATGTATTTTTAACAAATTAAGTTAGTAACAGGATGTGAAAGAAATTCGATTGGTTAGACAATGGGATTTCTTATATCCAACAGTGGTTAACACAAATGTTCGATATGTCATCCATTTTGCTGCTTTACAATCACCAACCGTTCCTCCAAATTGTACACAGCATTATTCAGCATTTCTGGCTGAATTGCAGCAATTTGGCCCCTAATAGAGTCTTTTAATTCTTCCAGCGTTGTGGTCATGTTCTAAACACCAATTTTTTTAAATAACTCCACAGGGGTTAAGATCAGGCGATCTTGAAGGCCATGAATTTACAAAAATGTGAACAATTCTCTAAATCGCAATAATTAGTTTGACACTTGTATCAGCAATTGACACGATAACTCTTTTGTTTTCCATAGATACGGTAAAATACAATTACTGAAGCAACCAGATTCCATTTACTTTTTGCTACTATCTTGATCTCTTAAAATTATATAGGACTTTAAAGTATACCCCTTACTTTATGATGACCCCATATTTTGTCATTAAATTGTGTATTACTTTACTAGGCTCAGCGGAAAGGGAAGAGCCCTCGCGTAATTACAAGGGGCACATAGTTTTGCTTGATATACTAAAACATTAGCGTCAGGCAGAGTGCTATGTTGGCGTATTCAAGTATACCAAATACAAACATGTGTAGGTGTAAATTTATTAGATAAAATCAGGAGAAAGTTAATAACGATTATACATCTTATTTATGTTCATTCTTGCATATTAATCGAAGCAAAATAAATAAAAAAATTCCCACTTTTATCCTCGCATACAATGATTGAATTTAAATTTAAGTAATAAAGAAAGTGAAATTGTTGCTAAACAGGCATTAACTTCATGTTAATAATTATATCTATACTGCCTTTCTAATAGGTGCTAAAATATGTTATGCAAATGTTTTTCTCAAATAATGTGTTTCCATTGTGCAACATGGATATTTTTGTACGTTTTAGAAGGGCCTCGTAAAAATATGTAGCTGAATGTTAGCTAGAAAGCTATTTTTATCCAATATTTTCTATTTTTATAGTCCATGCATGCCTATTTCACGAATTTTAAGGTTCGTAGTCTATATGTTAATGATATCCATAAAACATTTTAGAATTTAACATCTTTTCACAGCTTGTACTTTATTTTTGTACTTTAATTTTTACTGCACCTATATTTTTGTACATGTAAAAATATTTAACAAAAAAAAAATAATCATAAATTTATTTATAGATATTTATTTGAAGGAGATGCCGAAAACAACTATTCCACGGACAATATGCCCCGACTGGCGTTGCATTACATCGGCATCTCCATAGGTGTCGCCACATCGTTCATCGAGACCAAATACCAGACCTGACCGGTTTCGCTCTTATTTTGCACTCATCAGAGTGACATAGGTAATGGACTCGATGAACGATATTGCGACGTGATTGCCAAATGGGCATCGTGAATGTTAGTAGTGGTGAGAAATACACCGTACTGCCCTCTTTGGGTCTATGCTACTATCAGTCTGACAATGACAAATAACGACCTGTGACCTCTAATGTCTTTAAGGAAGACAATCCTACCTATTTATTTGAAGGAGATGCCGAAAACAACTACTCCGGGCAATATGCCCGTGGAGTAGTTGTTTTATGTTTTTTATAGTTTATGTTTTCAATCACGTCGCAACATCCTTCATCGAGTCCACTATCTATGGCACTCTGATGAGCGCAAAATAAGCGCGAAACCGGTCAGCCTCTGGTATTTGATCTCGATGAACGATGTGGCGACTCCTATGGAGATGCCGATGTAATGCAACGCCAGTCGGGGCATATTGGCCGTGGAGTAGTTGTTTTCGGCATCTCCTTCAAATAAATAGGTAGGATTGTCTTCCTTAAAGACATTAGAGGTAACTGCTGCAATGGCACCTGCGGAAAGTCAGGTCGTTATATGTCCCACAGTAGCACAGACCCAAAGAGGGCACTACGGAGTGTTTCTCACCACTACTTTATTTACAGATAGTCGTATAAACATTCTACAAAAAAGGGATCTACCCTTATATAACTAAATTAAGAAAAAAATAAATTGTTTTGTGTGAAACAATCCTGTTGGCCTAGTTTAGAAAAATAAAGTGAATGAAAATAATAATTTAAAAGATTGTATATATTGTCTAACAGACAGTTCTTTACTTTAGTTCTAAATACTTGAGAGCTCTGAAGTAATTGATCGTATAAAAAATATATACTGTATGTAAATGAATTGCAGCAAGTACTAGTTTTATGTGGCGGTGGGGATGTAGAGCCTTTATGTCTTAAATTCAGTGTATGTACAGGGTATTCGCGTATATTTTGACCCCTACCTACAGGGGTTATTAAGAAAGTTAGAAAAAAAGTTGAAATACAAAAGTTGTTTTGTTTTTCACATATTATCTTTTGGCTAGGTCGAAAAAAAAATTGCATGTCGTAAATTTGAGGAAACCAATTGAGCATAATATTTTAAAATAGGACGCCCTGTATAATTTTAGACACTTGGGAAAAAAATGTCTCTGATCTAAAAAATATATATATTGTTGACATTTGCACTGACAGTTTTCAAAATAATTATTATTTAATGTTTACAATAAATCATAAAAAAAATATTAAAAAATTAAAATATTGGAAAATGTTTAAATAACTCAGGGGGTTACATCGAAAATCGTTAATTATTTTTTATTACTGTTGGTTTCTACTGTTAAATATTTTTAGTTCTTTGTCTTTTTTGTATTTTTTATGGTACTCGCTGTCGAATATTAGGAAAACTGTCAGTGCAAATGTCAACAAAATATATATTTTTGAAATCAGGAAAATAATATTTCCCCAAGCATGTAAAATTATACAGGGTGTCCCATTTAAAAATATTATGTTCAATTACCTAGTTTTCTTAAGTTTACGACATGCAATTTTTTTTCGAACTAGCTAAAAGATAATACATGAAAAACCAAACAACTTTTGCATTTAAATTTTTTTTCTAACTTTCTTAATAACCCTTGTAGGTAGGGGTCAAAATATACGCGAATACCCGTACATACATCAGATCAAAACTCAATTTTTTGAAACAGTTGTGGAGGAATTGTATTGCAACATTGTTCAGTGAAAAAGAGTTACGGAATGCAGTTTACATCTATTGGCCATGGTTAACCACTTTGTTTCTCTCAAGTTAAACGAAATTACATGGTAGTTACTTCCTAATATCGTAAATCAATCTAAAATATGATTTTTTGTACTTTTTCTATACGATTTGAGGTAATTTTATCAATAAAAGGTCCATACAATACATCACAATATTGAATAATATTGTGATGTATCACAATATTGAATAATATTGTGATGTATTCAATACAACACAATTATCACATAATTTTGTTTTCAGTGATTGCCGAAGTATATGACTATATATACGGTTTAATTTTATTTTCTATATTTCTATTTATTTATTTATTAGCATAAATATTTTTTACTTTTATAGTATTTATATATTAATCTGTTATTGTTATATGTAATCAAAACAAATAATAAGACTCTAATTGGGAAAGAAAAAGAGACAAAATTAAAAGTCACTATATTACAGTTACCTATTTTTTATACAGGGTGTTCCTTAATGTCATGTCCATACTGTAAACGCTAATACCTTGTCTAATTTTATGACTAAGAGTCCAAATAAACGTGTGTGTCTTAAATTGCCTCGTTTTCGAGATACAGGGTGTCAAGGTTTGTAATCATGTGTAGTTATTATGTAGATTTGTATATTGCATTTCTTCTAGTGTTTGTAGATATTAAGTTCCTGCTATAAAAATGGGGGCATCCCAGTTTTTTTACATGCACTGCAACATTTAGACATGCGCTGTAATAGTTTTAATTTTTTTTCTCGAAAACGAAGCAAGGTACGAAAAAAATGCAAGAAATAAAAAAGTTGTATTTAAAAAAATTTCAGCTAAAAACAATCCAAAACTTGTAAAAAACCAGTGGCATCCAATGTTTTTTCCCATAAATTTAAAATAGGTTACCCAGTTGAACGCCACTGGAGCCAACAATTTTAATTTTTTCATGTTAAAATAAGCCCCTTACTACTTCAAACCAACGTACCAAGTTTCATCCAAATCGACGAAAGAATTTTCAAGATATTAATTAAAAAAAACGATTTTTTTATAAAAATCTTAACACCCTGAATCTCGAAAATGAAGCAATTTAGGACACTCGTTTGGACTCGAAGTCATAAAATTGGACAAAGAATTAGCTCCTACACTATAGACATGACATTAAGAAACACTCTGTATATGTACAGGGTGGGCAAATAAGAGAGAACGCCGGCTGTATCTCGGAAACCGCTTATCGGAGAATTTCCGGAAAAAATTTTTAATAGTAAATATGGCCAAGAGAAGTCGCTGGAAATTGTTTTCAAGTTCCTGAAATGACCGCTAGAGGGCATAACGCCCATGGCCAACTAGAAAAATGAACTTTTCTCGAAAATTTGCTTAATAAAGTAGTACCGGAAATAAGTAAATATTAATTTAGAGGAAATTTTAAACATTTCTGTGCAACTAATTTTTTTCTATCTTTTAAAATAAAGTGGTGGGGGGGCGCCAAACTTTCTTTCCTTTAAACGTTAATAACTCGGCACAGGATAAACCGAATCTAACAAACTTAGTCTCATTAAAAAGAGCTTTTTTTTATGCATATTTAGACTCATGAAAGCTGGCTTTGTTACTTGTATTATAGCCGCTAGAGGGCGCTGTCTGCCAACATAACAAATATGGCGGATTTTCTAGAAAATTTCAAATGGCAAGGTATATTTATTGTTACATATTTAAATAAAGGACAACAATCCCTAAAATTCAGTGAAAACCGCAGCTTTCTATCTCATTCCTAACGGAAGATATTACCAAAAGGATTGCAACTGGAGATTTGTGATGTAGCCTTTCACCTTAACATTTAAAATCGACTCGTGATAGCCTATTATTAATAAAATATAAGAAAGAAAAAACTCTTGCGGAACTGAAAAGTTAGTAATTGTCATTTTTTCAAAAAATATAATAAGAGATAAAAGTAAAAATTATAAAAATTTGAGACAAATTTAAACTGATGCGGCAAAAGCTGACTTTGTAAATGAATTCTTTATGAAATAATGTGGTGGTTCTGAAAACGACTGATTTCTTTGGGGACGTGATGCTCAATGGCCTCTCAAATGTTCAAAATGTCGCCCATCGTTTTGAATACACAATTACAACTGTTCTTGGGTAGACGAAACCCAGCTAGGTATTATATTAAACAAGTTGAAAATTAAATTGATTATATCTATCTATTCTATAGATCCCCGATTTGACCTGTATGGACTTTTATTTATGGGGGCAATTAAAAAAACTAATTTACGCAATGAGGCTTGTCGCCACAAGGGAAGGGATGATCGAATGTGTTAAGGTGTATTCCCGTGCCAGAAGTGAAAACTGCAGTTTCATCTACCCAAGAATGATTGGAACTGTGCATTGAAATGTTCTCAAAAGTTCAAAATATCGCCCATCGTGGGCGATATTTTGAACATTTGAGAGGCCCTTGAACATCACGTCACCAAATAAATCAGTCGTTTTCAGGACCACCACATTATTTCATAAAGAATACATTTACAAAGTCAGCATTTGCCGCATCAGTTTAATTTGTTTAAATTTTTTTATACTTTTAAACTTTTACTTTTACCTCATATAATATTTTTTGAAAAAATTACGAAAAGCACTATCGACTTTTTAGTTCCGCAACATTTTTTTTTTCTTATATTTTATTAATAATAGGCTATCACGAGTCGATTTTAAATGCTAAGGTGAAAGATTACATCACAAATCTCCAGTTGCAATCCTTTTGGTAATATCTTCCGTTAGGAATGAGATAGAAAGCTGCGGTTTTCACTGAATTTTAGGAATTGTTGTCCTTTATTTAAATATGTGACAATAAATATACCTTGCCATTTGAAATTTTCTAGAAAATCCGCCATATTTGTTATGTTGGCAGACAGCGCCCTCTAGCGGCTATAATACAAGTAACAAAGCCAGCTTTCATGAGTCTAAATATGCATAAAAAAAGCTCTTTTTAATGAGACTAAGTTTGTTAGATTCGGTTTATCCTGAGCCGAGTTATTAACGTTTAAAGGAAAGAAAGTTTGGCGCCCTCCCACCACTTTATTTTAAAAGATAGAAAAAAATTAGTTGCACAGAAATGTTTCAAATTTCCTCTAGATTCATATTTACTTATTTCCGGTACTACTTTATTAGGCAAATTTTCGAGAAAAGTTCATTTTTCTAGTTGGCCATGGGCGTTATGCCCCCTAGCGGTCATTTTAGGAACTTGAAAATAATTTCCAGCGACATCTCTTGGCCATATTTACTATTAAAATTTTTTTCCGGGAATTCTCCGATAAGCGGTTTCCGAGATACAGCCGGCGTTCCCTCTTATTTGCCCACCCTGTACAGACACCTATAGAAAGCAAAGATTTTCTATGCCCACCCAGTGGGTTTCAAAGAACATAATTGTAATTGTTAAATTATTAAACGATATGTTGTTCATCTTGGCATAATAAAAGAAGAATGCTTTTGCTTTTAGCATTATAAAGCTCTCGAAGAATCATTATAGTAGGTAATTAAGTAGTTTCAAATGATTGTTATTATAAAATATATACAATAGAAAGTTATCTGCAAGCGCATTTCCGCGTTTAGGTTAAAATTTCTAACTGACCGATTAATTGCTTTAATGGCAAGAGTTTTATATAAAGAGTGCTATTATTGAGAATGATGTAATATTAAATTCATTATATGTAACTCTGTAGATACTCTTATATATTCTTTTATATTTTACAGCTGTTCAAAAAGTCGGATAATGAGTTCAGCAAAAGTTTTGGAAATAGAAGGTAGAAGTATAAAAGAAAAATAAAAGATTAGTATGATGTTTGTTTAAAACAAGTGTATTTAAATATTCAAGTTCAATTCATTTTTTATTTTGTATTAATTTTGTTAATATTTGTTGTCATTTTTGAAAAAATTATCTATAAATATTCAAACGGACAGACAGATCAAAACGGTATATTCAAACTGCAATATATTTGAGTTGGTCACCGTATCTTCATAAAAATTTGTTAAGCAAGATGTCACTCTATCTGTTGTAGACAAACCTTCGCCTTTATGTTAATTTAGTCTTCCTTTTTGAAGTGGTTTTTCTGTATCAGTGTTTCAGTAACTGACCGTCGTTTCAAAATTAAGTAGAATCTAAACATTTACATGAAGATTTTGCGTATCAATAGCCTTAAATCGACGCTGCTAAACTATTAATAAAATTCTAACACCAAAGTTATCGTTTCAGAGAACATTTTGGATTATTTTGGCTATTTCTAATCAGAAAAAACATTTGAAAATAGTAATATACTTCTTGTAGCTGAAAGTAAACACTATTTATATAAAACTTACCACCGGCGACCATCTAAATTCCAGGAGACAAAGAAATTACTAGTAATACTTTAACACCAAATTTATCTGCTATCAGATATTAACCGTAACAGTTTTTATCCAAATCAAAAGATAAATTCTACCACCATTGATTAAACGACTATAGGTTAAGTCCCTTATCTCCCATGTATTAAAAACTATAGTCTTTACATTTATATTGATCGTGGTCCCTAAAAATATAATGGTATAAGCATCGAAAAATCACTGATGCTGTAACGCTCCAAAGATAGCAAATCAAATTTTTGACGCATTCTATCCAGTACAATTATTGTACTAAAGCCAAGATAGTCTACAACACCGAACTAAATATCTCCTCTTCGGCATATCCCATTAAGATACGTCGGCTTTAACGTGGAAACAAGGGGTTGCTATCGAGAGATGAGTTCGTTGCCCTCCCAGACCTATCTCAACCAGGCAGACCACTCGTTCATGCTTTGCTGGGCGCGAATTCTTAACCGCAGATGCGAGAGCAGTCTTTTGCAGGATGAATGATGGTCCGAGTCGCAGGATATACGCGTGTCCTGATGGACGACGCTGATTAATACGCTCGCAGTGATTCCGCTGGAGTGGATCAATCGTGAAATCGCAATCGATAGCGATGATTGATCGGCGAACAGGAAGGGCGAACTGAACTGACAGAAGAAATACATTTTTTAAATAATTTTAAGAATTAATGGTGATTGAACAGTACGAAAAGTATACTGGCAACAATTAACTATTAAAAAATGTTATTTATATGACATTTGGTCAGTTTGGTTGTCTCAGTAATTATTAGAAATTGGACTTTTATTGGGTATATCAAAAAATCTACATCTAGGATTATTATCAAGTAATCTAAGTGAAGAAAGTGAATTAACTAAAACATCAATACGTTGAATAATTTGTATTTGTTGCCTTTATGGCAATTTTGCATCAGGGGGAACTGATAAGCCTTAAATATCTGTGTTTTAAATTTGGAGCTACGAATCATTACTATTATTTTAATTTGGAAAATTAAAAAATTGAATATGTCGTCAAGAATTGACATGAAATTTATTTTGAAAAAAGAAGAAGAAGAATCCATAAAAGAAGACCAGTCCATTAACAGGACGCAAAATATAAAGATAACTGAATTTAATATGTATGCCTAGCATGCTTTCCTTAAAAAATACATGGCGATTAAAATTAAAGCGGTAAAGTTAAAATTGAAAAATATTTTCGAAATTTTCGGATGGGATGTAAAGTCAGACGACCTTGTTCTATGAGATGAGAGGCAAGTAAAATATTCCTACCCTACAACCAAGTGGGAATTGAGGAAAGTTTTCTTGTTTGCGGGGTTGCTCGTCTCTTGGCGTCGATGATGAACTTTACTCATCGAAACAGATTAATGTTAAAAAAGATATAAAAAATCATACCGGGTGTTCCATTTAAAATAAGAAAATATATGGAGTACAACATTGTCGATGCATCTTTTGTGAGTAGTCATTGATTTTAGTTACATACTATAGTAGTAGTAGTAGTGGCGTATGGGCGGCCAAGACCAGGCAAGCAGGCCACAAGCGAGACCTTTTTGCCTACCCCTGTCGTCCCCTACCTAACTCTGTCACCTCTTCTCTCGTCGAACCTTCCCGACCTTCTAATGTGTAGGTCAGAATATCGGTCCATTCAAGCGAACTGACCTCTTCCCCTTGCAGCTCCCCAGCCCCCCAGACGTCGTCTCTTAGTCTGCATGCCGAATGCCACACATTCTGCCAAGAAGTGGTAAGGCGTTTCGTCGCCCTCCCCGCACTTTGGGCAGATAGGGTCTCTCTCAACACCCATCAATGATAGATGTCTTCTAAGCCTGCAGTGACCGTTAAAACTCTCACTAACTGGTTTAGAGCCTTTCGACTACGACTTAACAGCCAGGCCGTCTTGGTCTTGCTTGGCTCCACTATAAAGTTACGAGCTTGTCTACAACTTCTACTCCTTCTCCAGTTTTTACTTAGTGTTTCATGAGCCCAATCATTAAGAGCCATGTTGACCTGCCTTCGTGTAATGCCTAAAATCGGTTCTGGTCCTTGGCTGGGTCCCTGAGATCCGAGTCGAGCCTGTTCATCGGCCCTTTCGTTCCTTGGGATTCCACTATGACCTGGTACCCATACCAATTTAACCTCTTTTCCTCTGGCCAGCCCCTCCAGGGTATCTTCGCACTCTTGGACAAGAGTGGATCTTGTCCTTGGAGATGCTAAAGCCTTTAAGGCCGCCTGACTGTCGGAGCAGAAATTTTGCTCCGTTCCAGTTACATACTATAAGAAGATATAAGACCAAATAGATTGTCTTTCATTATTCGGTATTTCACTGTACTAAAAATATTAAATTTCTGACTGGTGGCTTTCGCATATGGGTTTGTCTTTTATTTTCCAGAAGTAGCTATCGCAAAACACCTACAAAAAACAGTAGTCTAGATAATGCTCCAAAAAACTATTTACAAAATATAACGTTGACTGTAGCACTAATAAATCACCCTGTATGAACGTATCCATATGCCTGAAATTAGGTATACATTTTATACCTATTACATAAAATATCTCAATATACTTACAATTTAAATACATTTCCAGGCATTTGCTGTTCATTTATTTTCAAATGATATACATGATACAGTTATGTTCAGCTGAATTACCAGTTATTTATTTAATTTCGCGATTTGGACATTAACATTCGGAAGGTCGGTCCATTATTTACATAATATTACGCGGAAATGAACGACCTATAATAATTTTTTATTTGAAGGTAGATCTATGAAATGTTATCCTTGTTGAAATTCATAACACGAAATATATCTACAAGTGCCTGTCGTCCTTAACTTTATACGACATCCTAGAACTGCATATTTTATTCATACTGAATACTTTTACCAAGGATAACGTGCGATTTTTACGGTTTTATTGTCATAAATTTAATAAAGGCGTGCATTAGTATCTACTTAACTCGGTAATGATACCAGATCTAAAGAAGTTATAATATAAATTCCCCAAAGCTTACCGAGTCGCATTGATATATGGGGAAAATAAAGTCAGATTTATTACCTAACAGCGAGCCAGGGTCTAAGACGAAAATTAATAGATGCCAAAATTATAGGAATAGCAAGAAAATAGGAAACCTCGATTTTAATTATATCAAATCCAAATATTTAAATAGTGAAAAGATGTTTATCGGTGATATACAATTTCCATTTACAGTATTAAACTATACACAAATGAAAAACCTTGTCGCAATCCCTTGTCGATTAAGGAGTCAAAGGATGGATTAAATTTGATGTGAACTTAGGCAACCGAAACATAGATGTCGCACTGAAAATACAATGGGCCAAATAAATTGTAGGTAATACTTTAATCAAAAACCGTACTGGTCGACTGCACTTTAGGAATTTTTATGTAGCACGTCACAAATTTAGTTGACTTATATAAATCAGTCAACAGATCCCATTATTAAATTTATAATTACCAAAGAATAATTAGGTTAGTTTCCAACACGTTTTTACTGTCCTTAAAATAGTTAAGCCCTGTGGTCGACAGTAATGCACTAAACACAAAATACCCCTAAATAATTAGTTACTTTGTAGTGGCGAGATACAGTGAAATACACTGCAGTGCCCTCTTTGGGTCTTTGCTACTACCTGTCTGACAATATGTATCTCGCCACTACAAACATTCACATATGCCCCTTAGGCAATCAATGTCGCCAGATCATTCATCGATTCCGATACCTATGGCAATCTGTGGCAATGAGATCATAACAAGATCGAAACGGGTCATTGTCTGGTATTTGGTCTTGATGAAGGATGTGGCGACATCCATGGAGATGTTGATGTAATGCAACGCCAGTCGGGGCATATTGCCTGTGGAGTAGTTGTTTTCGGCATCTCCTTCCAATAATTAAGTAGGATTGTCTTCCTCAAAGACAATAGAGGTCGCTGTAATGGCATCTGCTTTCTGCAGATCGTTATCTGTCTGTCAATTAGACAATAATTGTCAGACAGGTAGTAGCAAAGACCCAAAGAGGGCACTGCGTGTATTTCACTGTATCTCGCCACTACAAATATTCACATATGCCCCTTAGGCAATCAATGTCGCCAGATCATTCATCGATTCCGATACCTATGGCAATCTGATGAGATCATAACAAGATCGAAACCGGTCATTGTCTGGTATTTGGTCTTGATGAAGGATGTGGCGACATCCATGGAGATGTTGATGTAATGCAACGCCAGTCGGGGCATATTGGCCGTGGAGTAGTTGTTTTCGGCATCTCCTTCCAATAATTAGTTACTTTTTATCACCAGTGTCATCTAGCAGTAACTTATTGAAACTATTACGCAATTATGTCCAAAATTTGCAACAATTTGTTGTTAATTGACTTTTTCCCATTAATTAAGAAAAATTCATATGAAACGCAATTTTTTTATTAGTTTATATAATTAATTTAAACAATTTACTTTCAGGGGACATAGCTTTCATGTAAATTTTCATTGAATTTCGTAAAATTGTGTCAAATGTGGTGGGTGTTGAATGAACCCGTTGTAGCACGTCATTTTTGGAAAATATTGCTCGACAACTTACGACAAAGAAAAATTATCGGCATATTCAGGTATATCTTTCATTGAGAACGCTGAGAGTAATAACAATTTCATCTTTTGTTTTTAAGAACAATGCTTTTATACGTGACAAACTATGGAACGCGGTATTGGTAGTGATAACGTGACTTTAAATCATTTAGTGTTGTCTGTAACTTATTTGTGGCACAGTCTATGACCCATTCTTCTGGATGAAAATAGAATGAAAAGGGACATAACATGTAAGAGTAATATTTAGAACTGATAATACAAAACCGATTGATTATTATCAAAATACAAAGAATTGTGTTCATCAAATTCCTTGAGAATATGTTAAATTCTATATATAAGTGGGACAGCTAAACGATAACAAATAAAGGTTCATTAAACCACAAGAATTACAAGGAATTACTTGGTAATTAGGTCTTTATTCGGGAAATATGTCCTAGTATAAGATGACGAATTAATTGGAACTAGGCAAAAATTATTCAGAAAGAAGAGAGCCAATAAAAGAAAACTAAAAAATGTGTCTTTATTTATGCTCTGATGACTTTGTATCATCGGTGATATAAACAATATTGTTAGATCAAACGTTGTTTCCTCTTCTTCAAAGAGAAGTAAACAGTGGAGAAAATAAAACAGTTCTCTGTAAAAGTGAACGTTAAAGATAATGTTGAAATGATTCTCAAACAGCAGAAGATCTGAAAATTCTGAAGTTATGAGATTATATGAGCTTTGTGTATAGAATATTACATATATGATACACTGGTACACAGACGGTCTCTAACATAAGACAAGAAAAGTAAACTCTGACGTAGGTTTCCACACAAAACCAAAACACTATACTCCGCTCGACGCGCGTTTCACCAACCAAGTTGGCATCATCTGGAGATGATTAAAACTAAACCTATGCTAACATTTTGTGTTCTATTTATACCTAAACTATTTCTACGGTTCAGTGAACCGTCGCGACCGCTCAGTGAACCGTGACTTACTAACCAATAAAGCGGGCTATATGGGATTGGCCCTCTGTCACCATTCATACTAATTTTACATTTAGCAATTTCCAAACTATTAAATACATCCAGCTGTCTGGAATTTGTTACATTCCTAATTAGTTTAAAATTGCTACTACTATGTATTTTATGGTTATTCTCAAACGCATGCTGGGCTACACTAGACTTATTTGTTCTATCATATTTGAGATGAGCCATATGTTCCTTGAATCTAGTTTGAATCGATCTTCTAGTTTATCCAACATACTTTTGATTACAGACTTTACAGCTAATTTCGAAGGAAATAAATATGATGGTTCTTGAAACTACACCAAAACTTAACTAATCGCAATGTGGGACACATGGGTCAATTTGGGATGAAAATATCATCCAGAATCCGCATAAAAAAATTCAGGGCCGTATTTAAAAAAAACTAGTTGATGATGGTTTCGCGAAGACGAAACGTTGGAGATAAAAATTAATAATACCGCATTAGAGCTCACTAAAAGTTGCAATGAAGAAGTGCTCTTAATTTTCCTATATCTAAAAAAATAAGACCACGAAAAAATAAAAACAGAAATCGAAAAAATCACTTTTTTTTCAAAATGACTCAAAAACGAAAAACAATTTTTAAGATCTATTTACAATATTTTAATCCCCCTCTAATTACACAACTTTTTCCCTATTTAAGCGAATTTGTGTCTCTTATAGTTTCCGAGATCCTCATGCAGTTCATTCTTAATGTGAAACACGTTGTATATGAGTATACAAAGCGTTACATTAAAAATTTCAATTTAATCGACTGCGATTTTTCCGGACACTCGGTATGAGTTCGTATATCACTTAAAAAATATCAGATTGCCCGTACTACTTTTATTTGAAACATTTTTGTATTACATTACAAAATTTTTAAGACAATGGAAAGGGAAAATCACCCTGTATGTACAAGTTAATAAAACAGTGATTGCTTATACCGTAGTTTATAAATACATTTGATGTGTTCGTTATACAAAAATAAGTCACGATTCTTAAGGCATATTATAGCTGTATTCTATTAACATATAATTTTCCAAATGCCTATGTTTTCTATACTTTTTTTATGAAAATAAGATAACTTATCCGCGTCGAACTCTTCGACGACGTTACTGCGAAACAATGGTTCTGTTCGGCACGCCAACAACAAAACCGAAATGTATTTTAAGAAAGTTGAACGACTCCAACTAATCAAAAATTGATATTGGGTCGATGAACCATTGTGTTGGCCGGCATCTATATATACATATGGATCGGTATTGGTAAAACAGGAGCATCTAATTTGACGGAATATAGAGGAAATGTTTAACTTGGCGTTTTTCAAACGCTTGCATGATTGATTTATTTTCAAGCGGGCCTAGGAAAAGTCGTAGGAGGATGAAACTAAACTTTGTGAAACTTGATTTGTAGCCATTCTAGTATTTTGCTTGTAAACGTTGTAATGTTGATTTTTCGTATAAGCAAATATCCTCAAATGTTTTCTAGCGGTTTCTCTAGCAAGGAAATTTCTATAATTTTAGAAGTAGATATGGAATTTCCAGTATGAATGCGTGGTTCTCATCAAGAGTATACACTTTTGCACAGGGTGTATATGATTACTCGGTAAGTTCTGGTTATATGCATAATATGTCTTCTTAAGCCGGCGCTACACGATGTGGCAAATGCCTTCCAACGTTGGACACATCACAGTTCGTCGCATCGTGTAGCTGTGTGCCGGCGAATTGCATGTGTCCGACGTTAGGCACACCTCACGTTCGGGCTGTTGTCGGTAAAATTGACCCGCGTCAAAGGATCCTTCCAACGTTCGAAGCACACCTGTTGTTGTTCGATACACGGCCACACGGCTAAATAGGGATTTCATGGTTTTCAGACTGAATCAGTGGTGCCAATATATTTATTTATTATTTGATGCTGAGTGGTAAGCAAGTAAGTAGAATTTTTAATCTGAGAAACAAACAGCAAAAGTTCCCAGTATTTTAAAAATAAAAAACTATCACTTACCGTTCTCTATTTTTATACAAAGACAGCATCCACCACCTTCTAGCGCATCTTTTTTTTATTTTTGTTGTAACAATTTTACACAACATAAAACTACCATGGCGGTAGCAATTCCAGCGGTAGTTATATCTTCGGCTTCCATATTGCCGTTCTAGTACGACACTGATGTCGATTCACGAATGTAAACGCCAACGTTCAGTCCAATGTGGTATCAAACATTTGCCTCCCGTGTAGCAGATACATTTGTCAAATGCTACTGCAGCAAATGTTGGAGCCAACATTGGAACCAACGTTGGAGCCAACGTTGGACACATCGTGTAGCGCCGGCTTTATAAAACTCCGACAAAACATTTAGCAGATACATTTGTCAAATGCTACTGCAGCAAATGTTGGAGCCAACATTGGAACCAACGTTGGAGCCAACGTTGGACACATCGTGTAGCGCCGGCTTTATAAAACTCCGACAAAACATTTAGCCGTCTATATGGTTGATTTCTAGGAAAGTCAAGGTTTGTGTGAGAAAGAGGTGGGAGATTATTATTATGATAAGTCGTAGTTGAGCCTATCAGCGACTTAATCACCATTTAGTAAAGCAATGAGGAAAACCTGGAAAACCTCATTAGTTAGGGGAACAGTGAAACATTCACCCATGTTAATCACCTGGTAAGTATTCTTTCTGTTGTGTCTGCGTTAGTAGAAATGAACTATTAAAATTATTATAGAACTGTAAACATGAGTTTAGAATTTTTATCATAACTGAGTGCTGATATCTAGTCGTTAGGATTTAGTTACGACTACAGCAGACTCATCACTGAAGATGTTAAACGCGACGGGCGGCAAAACGTTTAGTAGAGAACCAATTCAATAATAAATAATACCTAGTCATAAGATGAGTCGATCCAGCGATTGAGCGCAAAAGCCCAAAAACCACTGGTATCATGTGAAATTTTCAAAGAATTTACATTATTTTTTTTATAGAAAATCGGCAAATGATTTTAATTTTAACACTAAATTTCAGTCGATAGTAAATTTCTTATTAGAATAGTGATTCATTGAGGAGAAAATGTGACTATGGTCTCACTTTTCTATATCAGTTGTATAGAACACTAAATATTTAGACGAAATTATGAAGAGGAAATGTGTAAAACTTGACTCAAGAAAATTACAGGGCTTATATAACACATCTATTTAAACTTAAATGCCTTATAACGGTGTACTAATAATATTAATGAAATTGATAATAATAATGTGTCGAGGCTGTACTTGCATGATAGTGAATTTTAACGGCAAATATTGTTTTGGTCACACTGGGCTGAGAGGTATTCCGGTGATTAAAATTTTAGACTGTATGCAAAACACTACAACACTACTTACTGAACAATAAAACGATATTATGCGTAATAGCTAGTGGCAACATTGCTTTGGAACTTTTAAGTGACTATCCATAAACTACAAAGGAACCAGAATTGCAATGATATTATTGCTATGATATTTTTGTTAAAACATTGATCCTATTAAATTTATATCGTATGATAATCTCTGAGCCTTTGTGGTGAAAAACTACGGCGCACTTTAATTTTAAGATTGGTTTACTTATTTAGCAAATTAGTAATTTTTTAAGCCTATATAGTATTCTGTACTATCTCTTTCTTGACTGGACGAGTGATTAATACTGATAAAATAACTAAAGAATGGTTCTCAGTACTTAAAAAAATAATCTTCTATTTCTTTTGTTGTAGGAAGGCGTTAATAATTTTAAAGGCAGTGTTTACAGATGGTATCTGGTTTACAACAAATAGCCCATGAACCATAAAAGTAATATCCCAGCCGACAACCAATAAAACATTCTTACATGAGACACAAAGGACTTAAAAGCTGATGTGCTGATGTAATGCAAGGGGTCACATAAAGCTGTCCATTAACGTAGGAAAGAAACTTGTATAAATAAGAGTAAATATCAGAGTAAAGCCAAAACTAAAGTCGTTAGGGTTTGTTTTAAACGCTCGCTATCAATCGAAACAATAACAGAGCGTTCAGTGAACCTCGGGCTCTGAATCGCTGAATGTTGCGCTTAAATTAAATGGTCTAGACTCGCCTGGTTTCTACAGCATCGCGGCTCGTCTAAGTTGACCCACATTCAAAATTAAATCTAGAATTTGCCGAGGCGAGGACGTTGCGTCATTTTTACATACTCATTCGCGATGTATAAAAAGGCACAATGGGGAGGCGGTACTCATCTGGACCTGTGCGTGAGCAAATTTTATGCTTGAAAGTATAAATAAATTTACGTACACTGGCATTCGCGAGACGAAAATAATGATTTTTGAAATAGCAGAGTCATAACATAACATTGTAACAAAACAGTCAATCGACTTCAACACAAAATTAAAATACCAATTTTCATAATGCGGAACTAGTATATTAAACAAGAATCATAAGACGTACTTTTATCGCACGTGTCCAAGTTGAGAAAACAAGCCGCAAAGCGGCGAGTTTTATAAAGGACAAGTGCAATAAACGCCTTATGAAGCGCGTTACTTATACTATTTTTTTTTATTTTGCACGTTTTACTCCTATGAAAGCAAAACAAAATCATCAGAAAATTGAATTCCCGTATAGAGATTTTTATACATATTCTGGAACAATTGGTGTCAATGACGTTTATCAACTTTTCTTTGCTTGAAAATTTAGTACGGTTATGATTTATATACAATTTGTATGCCATTACTATAGCAACTATAGCACACCATACGAAACAAAGGATGCAAATTTGTTGCTACCAACATTTAAAAACTAAAAGTTGAGTGTCGAAAAGGGTTTCTTTTCGATACGCAATTGCGTTTCATAATGACTTGTTTATAGACGCCAAATAGAAAAAATTATTTATAACACAGTTCTGAAGACTCTCAAGAAAATAACCTTAACTCAAAAAGGATTGGGTCAGGGGTTGGGTTATAAACTTAGTTTTGCCCAACCAAAAATCTTATTTTCACACAGAAAAAAGCAGATACTTTTTAACCACCTGATTACTTAGAAATAAATGTGTACTCTGTGAGCAAACACTCCGACCGGCATTGAATTACTCCGGAATATGAGAACTAACAAACTGGAAACATTTTATGGTTTCCAGTTTGTTAGTTCTCGATCAGTATGGCATGTGTGGAGAAATATACTACCTATCTGATGATTGACAATTTTGTCAGATAGATACTAGCAAATACCCAATAGCTAATAGAAGGCACTATTATGCTATGGCCCTCTTAACTATTATTAAACCAAGATCAAGTTAGGCTATCCACCTCCATGGTAACAAATTCGAAACCGGTCCTGGTGGTGGCGCTGACGAATGATGACGCCGGCGGTTATACTGAAGTAATTCAATGCTGTTCCGGGTTGTAGTCACAAAGTAATTGTCCGACATTTCTTTCTGAGTATTTGGTATTTCGTGGCTAGTAAAGATCTACTTTGTGGGAAATTGATGTTTAATTAGGAAAAAGGAAGCTAAAAAAATATTTTTTCGTCAGGGTCTTCAAAACTGTGGCAGGATAAAGAATCAAAGTTATCTTGCTCTCTCGACGTATTTTCCTTGCATGAAGATAAGAGGATGCTTTCAGATTAGTTGGGCAGTATATAAGTACGGCCATTCTCGGTTCTTGTTCTTCTTCTTTCTCCTGTAAAGCGGTTCCTCTATAGCGAGTCCCAAAACATTGCGGCCACATCTTCTATTCGCGAGCAACTTAGTTCTTTGCATAAAGTCTAAAAGTCAACTCAATGAAATTTCTCTTAGCTCGCAAGGTTCCAAAATGGTCTACCCAGGCGCGTTAAAGCGTAGCTATGGTATGAACATTTAAAATTACTTCAGTAACCCTTGTCTAAAATTTTCTTTAAGTAGTCATAACATTAAACACTCATCGATCTTAGTGACACGTTTAAGGAAACCTGAAAGTTAAGAACCTCAGCAGATATAGGCATCTGATATGAAACTGTGGTACTGTCTCGGTAACTTTGTACTTCCAAAACATTATTTGTAAAGACCTTCCCGAAATAGTTTGTAGGCTTTCACAGCCGATATCAGATGAATTATATGTATAGATCTTTTAGGCTGCTTTGCCTTAGTCCATTCTTAATCGCAGATGTTTCGCAGCAATTCTTAACAAATGATATCTTCAGTAGTTCGCGTATCGTGATCGGCGGCTGAATGCTTACGACCCGTATAACATACCTCTATAAAGAAAATAGACGTCAGAGAATTCAATGATAATTTGGGACCCCTGGGAAATAGGCAGAGCTAATTGCTGCAAATTATAAAGAGCAGCACATGCATCCCTCAGCCGATGCAGAGACCAAGCCATAATACCTCAGGATGTATCACGTGGAATGCCACGTTGTTATTCAGCAAAACAGAAGATTTACATAGATCGCCTTCTGGAAATCTTATTTTATTTCCCGCTATACAAATTTCATATGCCAATATAACAAACCAAAATTATATTTGGTGCAGTTTTTCATTCATTTATTTGGTGCAGTTTAGCTACCATAACTAAGTTAATATACCACAAGTACATATTCTTTTAATTTGAAAAATATATTTTCTTTGCTTATTTCCTGGTCACGGTGATATAATGGTTTAGACATCTTAGGAAACTGTGACCATAGAAAACCACAAATTCATTTAATTTCTCTCGGATAATAAAACTAAGAGATAGACAGGAAAGGGATGTACAAAAAGCGTATATCAAATATGAATATCTGAGAATTTAAATGTCCATAAAAAGCAGCTTCACCAAGGAGGAGTTCAACACTTCATCTGCTCATGAATTATCGATTACGTTTACGTCCTGGCTCTTTTCCCTAATTTAAACCTGCTTAAAACTAAACAAAAACGTTTTTGATGATTCTTATTAAATAACAAAAACTCTTTTTACAATGTAATTGGGTTCCGCTAATATTTATTCAGTTTAAATTTCTTCCAAATTTGGATAAACGGCGTGCAGTGATAAGAAATTTTTTGTTTCTCTTAAAACGGTAATTGCATATTTAATCTAGAGCCAACTTTTATGTACAAGTACATAAATTTATCGGATTGGGCAGAATACAGCAGCGTATTGCATTATTTTTAAACTAACATGGACTGAATTTCAACAGGACATGAGACAATAAAGAATATTCATCTTGATAATACAATATAGCATTTGTCAATACAATACTTTTAAAGGTCATCCACATTTCTCGGAATTTGAATAAGAACTCTTTGAAGTCTATCCCTGTATATTACCATAGGCAACAATTTCTTGATACCACCTTCTAGAGAAATTTTATGCAGCAGAAAATGTTATTTGTTCATAAGAAAATCGCAGTCCAAAATAGTTTTATAAAATTGCAAGTAAGCGTAAATTTACATTTTATCATATATTTTTAGGTACTACATACAAATCATACATATATTTATATAAAAAAGGATGTAGCCTCTGCCCGATGCAGTATTAGCATAGACAGATGATTTACTCTTTGATATTAGTTAGAAACCTTTAACCATTTTTCATAAACGGGGATCTATTAGGAAAAATACCCTTTCATTTAGAACTGGTTTATAAAAAATGCGTTACAAATGTAAACAAAGAAATAATTGTTCCATTCTCTTAGATATCTTTTATTTGTTCTAACTTTTAACCAGTTTGTCATTCAATAGAATTTTTTCTAAATTATTTTTGTTTGGAGAAAGGAGCAGCAGTTGTAAAGTGCCAATAACGATTCTAATTTCTAAAAATAAAGGCTACAAAAGTGTTTTAATGCTCCATTCGTTGTTCTGATCGAGCTTTAATGTTTACAATCGATTTCGCTTCAATACGCCAGCTGCGTACAGGGTGATCCCTTTCACATTATTTAAAAGGGACCTTACCTTCGGAGATATAATAATCTGACATGGGTCCTTTCAAAGGACCTTTGCTAGGACTCTTTGGAGATGTTCTCATATCCGATTACAAGTCAAATACCATTCATAATGCTACCAGATACAAAGTGAAAATTACATAATTTCAGAAATAGTCTTCATTTTCTTGTGCTAAAAACATTATAAAATATTAAAAGTATAGAAAATATTAATACCGCATATAAATAGTTACAGACACATATATAAAATATGAAATAAGTTATATGAAAAGCTATAAATATCTGAAAATAATGTCCATTTTCATCCAGGACATATTTTTAGCTAAAACTATTACAACCAAGATTTTTTTTTGTCTTCTTTCATGTAAGTTAAAGTATCTAGGACTTTTTTAGCAATACAGTACAGTCAAATTGACTAAAATTAGACAACTTGACCATCCAATAGTTTGGGTATGTAGTCATAAATCATATACTAAGAGATATGTTATTATTTAAGTTATTTAAATATTACATCAAAGTCTACATATATTAGAATATATGTAGACTTTGATTATATAATCTGTTTTAAGTTCTTCTTACCTATAACCTAGGTGTACAAGCAGAATAACCCCTACTTAAAATAAATCGTTGTAAACATATTTCATCCCTTCTTCTTTTATAGTATATTTTATAGTATATAGTATATTCTTTAGAAAGTATATTTCTTTTTTAATACTACCTGCCATCATCATATATCATCATTTTAAATATGATTCTAAATTAAATTCTAAATTTCTATTAGAAATTAAAAAATATTCAAATTTATAGATCCTTCTAATTGAAACCTTTGCTTTTAATATTTATATTCGAAGTTTTTCCTCTGACAAATCTGAAATTGTACCAGTCCTCTTAGGCCTAACGTAAGACATGTTTCTTTCGGTGCCTTCAGGTTGCAAGCATGGCAGGAGGTCTTGTTATCTAAAGATGTTGACCTATAAGAAATAACTCATTAATAGATAAATAATTGAATGTCAAAATTGTCGGTCTCTACAGATTACTAATATACTTTTTAGTTTATTTTTTCTGTCAAATACTTAAATAAACGTGTAAACACTTACAAAAACCAATAAATAATATATGTTTATATCATTAAGAGTCTATATTAAGTCATGAAAGTATTGGATTCTCGTAATCAGGTCTTAGACACATGAAATTTAGTATGGTAGTATAGCAAATAAAGTATTAGAAATTTCTATAAAGCTGCTGAATATATGAAAACTTGTATCCTTAGAACTGTTTTTTTTTTTTGGTGAGAAGTTAATCTGCCCTCCATGACATTCTTGATTAATAATAGTTTTCTGGATATAAATTAGAAAATATAATTACTATAAATAAGTGTTAATAGTGAGCAATAGATAAATAAATTTATAAATGTATGTGTCCACTCTGGTATAAAAATGGTACTTTGTAAGTACTTTATTTAATTGGGTATTTTGTACTTTGTATTACATTAATCAAATATACTAAATGAAGAATACTTAGATAAAGCCACAAATAGATGTTACAGAAAAGGAGCACCTAAAGCTGCCATGTTTAAGCGATTTATTTTCAAACATGGCCAATTTGTAGTAGATTTTCAAGAAATTGAGTTTGACAAGGTTTGAAAGAATTTGCTGAAATTTGGCCTGGCAATAGTGCCCTGAACAAAAGTGACCACCTTGTACTGTCGAGAAATAGCGGACGTTAACGTAGAACGTATTTTTATGGGGTTCATTTTATTCTGCACGATAAATCCAGTAATTGTGCGAGAGTGAGGAGTGTGTTCACCCCGTGGAGAAAGTACGGCGTAGAGTCACGTGACAGCTTTTACTTTCCGCGGATTAATTCCATGTTATTTAATTCTCGATTGACTTCCATTAGAAATTATGAATTTTATGGCCTCTTCTCCGCGATACATGTTTCTAAATTTGTTCCTTTTTAGTGAGACGGCCAGTTAATGAAAGTTCACCAGATGTTACCATGGAGGAAATACGAGTACATCCTATAAAACTAATGCGTTTGTAATATGTATGAAGTATCCATTTATAGATTGTTTTATTTACAATTTAAAGTACATATCGTTAATTTCAGGAAATGGTATATGAAATTTATCTATATGGAAAAACCTTTCCTATAAATATGAATCCATAAATACTTTCTAAAGTAAGTACTTACACCTTTATTATCATTTTTGCATTGGTCTATATCTTGTGCACTTTCAGTATGAATATCAGATATATCTGGATGAATGAGGGAGCTTTATAAGGAAGGAGTATTTTTAATTTGACAATTGCTGAGTGTAGGCAACTTGTTTTTCGGATAATAATCTGCGCTTGTATATTATTTTTCCATCAATAGATCCATCACGTGGGACATATACAGTGTTTTCGAAAAGTAACGAATAAATTCATTATTTTAGAACTTGAGCAGTTTTCGAAAAAATCTCCTGACACGTCGATTTTGTTTTTAAAAAAGGCACTTTTTGACATACTACCCATATTTGTGACGTCATCGTTGTTCGAAATATGACGTCATCGACAATTTTTTTAAATAGCAACTCCCAATTTTGACCACGCCATTTGAAAGAGCGTATCATTCTACATACGCATCATGAAAAATCATGGTTGCCTGACAGTAGCCTTAGCGACCGAGAATGTTTTTTATTGCTGTCAGATAAAAACTTGAAATCGTACTTTATTAAATAGTTTTTTCTGATGAGGCTACGTTTGTTCTGAACGACCATGTCAATAGGCAAAACTGCCGTTATTGGGCTAGCGAGAATGCCCGATGGATGATGGAGTATCACACTCAAAGTCCCCAGAAAGTAAATGTGTGGTGCGGCATAGTCGACGGAAGAATTCTGGGTCCCTATTTCTTTGATGTCAACCTAACTGGTGCAAGATATTTGGATTTCCTTCGAGACGACCTCATTCCTGCACTAATAACTTTATATCCAGATATAGAGAGACCTGGTCTTCCAGGAAATGACATGTTCTTTCAACAATATGGTGCACCTCCCCATTATGCAGCACCTGTCCGTGTTTATTTAGATGAGCTGTTCCCGAATCGTTGGATAGGGAGAAGGGGGCCGATTGAGTGGCCAGCCAGATCGCCTGATTTGACACCCCTAGATTATTTCTTGTGGGGATACTTAAAAAGCAAAGTATACTACTAGACCGGTTAATTTAGAAGATTTAAATGCACGAATTCGTCACGAGATACATCGTGTATACCTCCTGAAGTTATCGATAATGTCCAAAAAGTATTTATTAATCGTCTTGCCTACTGTCAGGCAGCCAACGGTGCACAATTTGAACATTTAATTTAGTCGATTTTTTACATAATCATTATCATTGTCAGTATTGTGAAAATTAAATTTTAAGATCTTCAAACATTATTTTCTTGAAATTTTTGTTATGTAACACCATAATTTTTCATGATGCGTTTGTAGAATGATACGCTCTTTCAAATGGCGTGGTCAAAATTGCGGGTTGGTATTTAAAAAAATTACGTCGTATCTCGAAGAACGATGACGTCACAAATATGGGTCATATGTCAAAAAGTGCCTTTTTTAAAAACAAAATCGACAAATTTCTAAAATAATGGATTTATTCGTTACTTTTCGAAAGCACTGTATAATCAAAAATATTCTTAAATTTATTATTAAGGCTGGTAATACTTTTTAACATTCCATGTGTGGTCCAGGCGGTGAAAACCCAAGTCGAACAGGGTACGCCGATAACCGATTGCGGTAAATCAGCTGTAATTGGGAAACAGATTACATATGCTATATTATATGAACAGCTGCTGTAAATCCATATGCGAAGTGTGAATATTTTATAGGGTGGTACACTATACAATAGCAGCTCCTAGATTCCCTTAAGATAAAGGGACTCTAGCAGCTCCGTGGTAGAGCGGTTAAAGACGCGAGGTTTTAAATCGTTCCATGCATTTGACGACGGTTCGAATCTCGCCGCCGATCAACTTTTTGTAAATACTCCTATATTAAATCTGTGCGCCTAAAACTATTACCGTTCTTAATATGCAACTATCACTGCAACCTCACTATATAAATGGCGAACAACCTACTTTAAGTAATAAGGTTTTCTAGGTTTCTCTTATTCTCGTACTAAATGGGAGTTAAAGTTATAACATAGTAAGTCGTTACTGGGTGCACTCGCGGTCTGAAAAGTAATAATATGCCGCTCCCTTCTTTCACACTAGTCTCTGACTTCCGGGCTCATCATTACGATGAGCATGAAGGATATAAATATTATTATTGTAATAAATTACTCTCTTCTTACCATCTCAAAAAATGCTTACGGGTATTCTCATATTTCTAATAATATGACGGGTCTCGGGTAATATATTTGGTTTTAAAAAAAGTTTATATTGGAACAGAGCGTTGTCTATAAGACAAATTAACAGTGAAACTCACAAATATATATTTCAAAAGTGGCCAAAGATTTTATGCCGAATTTGCCTTCAATTTAATTTTACATCTGGAGTTGTAATATATCTACCTACTATTAAGTATAGCTGAAAAAGAGCAAGTTACAAGTCTCGCAAGTTACCAGCCTTATAAATCATAACTGCTTCTAATCTAATGCTGGGGTTCATCCGATCAGTACCATCAACCATCAGTCTTGGTGCTCGGATGGGTGGTAAAATTTAAATAAAAAACGAAGTGGGAAAATATAAGACATATACCTATACCTATACTTCAACAAATTGATTGATGCAACTAAGATCTCTTAGAAATTGTTCTTAACTAAAAGTAATAGTATACGTACAGTGATGATGAATTAGTTCTTAAAATTAATTTTAAAAAATTCCAGTTGAGTTACATGTATATAAAGGGACCCAGCCAAGGACCAGAACCGATTTTAGGCATTACACGAAGGCAGGTTAACATGGTTCTTAATGATTGAGCTCATGAGGCACTAAGTAAAAACTGGAGAAGGAGTGGAAGTTGTAGATAAGCTCGCAACTTTATAGTGGAGCCAAGCAAGACCAAGACGGCCTGGATGTTAAGTCGTAGCCGGAAGGCTCTAAACTAGTTGGTGGGAGTTTTAACGGGTCACTGCAGGCTTAGAAGACATCTATCATTGATGGGTGTTGAGGGAGACCCTATCTGCCAAAAGTGCGGGGAGGGCGACGAAACGCCTTCCCACTTCTTGGCAGAATGCGTGGCTTTCGGCAGACTAAGACACGACGTCTGGGGGGCCGGGGAGCTGCAAGGGGAAGAGGTCAATTCCTTTGAATGGACCGATATTCTGACCTACATTAGAAGGTCGGGAAGGTTCGACGATGGAAGAGGTGACGGAGTTAGGTAGGGGACGACAGGGGTAGGCAAAAAGGGCCCGCTTGTGGCTTGTGGCCTACTTGCCAGGTCTTGGCCGCCCATACCACCACTACTACTACTACTACATGTCTATAAAGGCCCACTCTCTAACTACGAAGGGTTCTGCTTCCAAATCAATAATGGGACGTAAATGAAGCCGACCAATAGAGATAGATAGCTATATCTATCTAGATGTTGGTTTACTAACTACTCCAAAACACCTGCGGTGGTTAGGACCGCAGTGGTTGTATCGTACTACATGGTGAGCAATACAGGGTCTGGTTTTCGATTTTTTCTCTTTTAAAACTAACCTACTCAGGAAGATATATATGTAAATATTTTTTTAGTCTTAAAGATGTTAACAAGTATCTATAATTTTCAACTTCACACATTTTAACTGCGTGGATTGTAATGCCGTGTATGTGGGTCAAACCGGTAGAAGCATTAAAACTAGAGTAAAAGAACATAAAAAATTCATACTAAATAACGCAAAAAATTCAGGATTTTCGACGCATTGTATAGAAAACAATCATTTTGTAGATCTGAAAAATGTAAAAGTAGTATATCGAAAAAAGAAAGGAAAGCGCTTAGATCTGTTAGAGCAATTAGAAATTAAAAAATCTTTAATTATAAATCCTTGTACTACGAATGGTCAGATAGATTTTGTACTTTCGCCCTTCTTAGAAAAGGTAATAAAAACTCGGGCTTTATCCGATGGTGGGATCAATCGGGGTAGGTACTCGTAAACAAATAAATAACAAAACGCGCTTGGAAATTATTTAGTAATAGACATTCACTCTATTGAAAAAGGCCTAATAAGCCGAAATACTAGTATATAGAGTGTTTTCTATATATTGCTTGGAACAAAACAATTATTAAAATAAAGACATTGGTGGTATGCAGTAAGAAGTACCACCATACTACAGAAATGCTAGGTATTCCAAATCTCCAATTTTAAAACTCTGTGTCCACTCACAGTGAGGAAAAAGAAACAGTTATTTTAGATTATTAAGCGGCTAATTAGCAAATCAGAAGAAAGTCCGAACCATTTCTGTCTTCATCAGTTAGCACAGCATTCTTTTTATCATGATTGATACTATAATATTAGTGAAATTTTCAACATTTGCATCAATTTCATAGCAACTTTTCAAGTAGGTTCTGAAATTGATGTTTCAAATTAATCAATTTTACTTCTTCTATATATTATTTAAATACGGTAGAACAGGAATAATCCAAACACATTTTTATTTAAACATATCACGCAGTTTCGGTGACAATGTGGAGGTACATATAGAAGTTATTTCGCTGTAAAAATCTAATTTGTCCATCGAGAATAACTCAGTGTAGCATGGTGTTATATTTTAGGATGTAGACGCTGAGGAACACCCAGGATTAACGCTCGGTAATTGGATGATCGGACACGAGCGTGTCTCTCACGCATAAAGTTACGGTGATTGACGCTGGCGTGATTCAGATACAAGACATGTGACGCCACAAACCGTTTAACATTATATGAAATTTCATCTAATTCTCTATTAAGTTTATCTATTACACTGCTATACAGGGTGTTAAGTTAAACATGCGGCAAAAATTCAAGAGGTTATTCCTTGGACTATTCTAAGGATATTTTATCCTTTGATGATTGTTGAAAAACCGCTTTGTTGCAAAGATATAAGACGAAAAAAATTTTCAACAAATAACAATTTATTACTAAAAATTATATGTCACATTTCTGAAGCTACAAGAATTGTTCAAAATGGCTACCTCCAGCTCGGATGCAACCATCCAATCTTCTCCTCATAGACTCCCGAACTCTTTCAAAAACACCAGGGTCGATTCTGGATCTGGATCTTCTTCTATCATGTCCAGCACATTCTCTTCTACGTCTACCGTTCTTACCAGTCCTCGGCCTTCCTGGTCCTCCACTTCGCTTCAATGTTCCCGTTTCTCGAAGACGTTGATGAATACTTTGAAAGATCTTTCTATCGGGAGCAATGTGGTTAGGAAATGTGGTTCAATGTACTGTGGTCTATATAGCTTCTAATGCATTGCCATCAGCAAATCCATAAATAAAATGCATGTCAGCCATCTCGGCATTCGTATAGCGAACCATGATAGAGGACTTCACTAACAACCGTTTACACGTCAACTAGCCAAACGTCAATCAATCTTAACAAATGCGACACATACAAACTACGAAGACACAACATACAAAAACATACAAAATAATCACTCCGAAGATCACGGGATGTTGGTAAGAAAAAACAACTCCTTTTTCTTACATACTTTTATTTCACCTACATTAATAATGTGAAAAATACCAAAATTGGATTTGTTGAAAATTTTTTTCGCCCCATATCTTCGCAACAAAGCGCTTTTTCAAAAATCATCAAAGGATAAAATATCCTTAGAATAGTCCAAGGAATAACCTCTTGAATTTTTGCCGCATGTTTAACTAACACCCTGTATAAATATGTTTATTTTGAAAATATTTTCAGACAGCCATGCAACAATAGATTTATTTTATCTACTATTTTTTTTTCTTTTCACTTATATCTTATCTTTATCTTTTCAATTTCTACTACCCCTTAAAATTTATGCATATTGGTCAAGGTTACCTGTGTTTACAAATGACTTGCAATAATTATTTTTTATTATCCAATAATGTTCTTTATAACTAATAAGTTTGTTTAATAAATGCATCGTTCCAAAAATATATTTATTTTAGTATTAATAGAATTTTTTAATAAATAAATTATCGCTATTAACTTTTACTACTAGTGTTAAAAATTGTCACTTTGTTGCACTTCCTAGCAATATACAATTTTATAGTAAACAAAGGTTAAAATCTCCATTTGTATTAGCAGTAATAAAAAAGTGCTATATATTAAAGCGGGTATGTTCAACAAATTGGAAATGTTTATTTTATTCAAAAATTAATAATATGTATTTATACGCTAGCAGTTATGTTTATTAAATATTGGTAGAATTGAAAAAAACGAGCGTGGATGGTACCTGTTCAAGCCCAATTTAGGTAATTTATATCTTTAAGTTAAGTAAGTATCTGTTATTTGTAACGGTGTCAACACTGGCCAGAGTTGCATATGGCGAACACGCCCACCCCAAAAAAATGATGCCATATGTGGTGGGACGGACGGCCGAGTGTGGTTGAAGAGACGCCAGAGACTAGGCAGCGAGTCTGCATAAATAAAAATGTTGTAAACCAGTAAACTAGTGTAAATTATAATTCTCCGGCAGTTAAAATAAATCAAGAAAAAATATACAGTCCACTTACTTTTCATAATTACATCACAGTCAAAACATTGGTCCATACGAGCCGCATTTGAATTGACAATTTGGAGAATTATAGAAAAAAGAACAAGAAGCCGGCCATTACTAGCAACAGGTGGTTCAGTGCTTAGTGCAAAATTATTTCCACAATACAGAGGTGGACGGCGACAATCTTGACATCATCTCAGGTGTGCCGATTATTATTTCGTTTCCAAATAAATCCTGTAAGTACCATTTTTCCTTACCTATTACATTTTCTTGTATTTAACTCGAATTGAATTTATCAGTATGGATGAATTAAGGGTCAAACGTGGTATAGTAAAGGGCAAAGTAACACGTTTAAAAACGTTTTTTGATCAAATTAATAAGGATCAATTAAATGATACAGTTATTTCTCAATTAAATAATAGATTAGACAAATTTGAACCGTGTCTTGATGAATTCAATGAGATTCAAACTGAAATTGAACTTCAAGATCAATCGGAAGTAGAGTCTCCTGAACGGGAAGCCTTTGAGAATGTCTATTTTTCCCTGGCAGCCGATATAAAATCATTAATTAATATTTATACAAATAAAGGCGCAGAATTTGATAATAATTCAGTTCATAGTGGCACCAGCAAGGTATCAAGTAATTGCTCTCAATCTTTAAATCACAATAATGCATTAATAAAATTACCAACAATTAGATTGCCAACGTTTAACGGTGATTATGGTAACTGGCTAGAGTTCAGAGATGCATTTTCAGCCCTGGTAGACAAAAATGATTCATTATCAAATATCCAAAAATTTTATTATTTGCGATCTTCCCTTGAAAAGGATGCGTCGCAGGTAATTAAGTCCATGGAGGTTTCCGCAGATAATTATAAAAATGCGTGGAATTTGCTAGTCGACCGTTATGAAAATAAAGCCCTAATGATTCACAATCATATAAAATCAATAATCGAATTTCCTAGTTTAATTAAAGAAAATCATGCAGAGTT
Organism: Pogonocherus hispidulus; assembly: GCA_963924545.1. Taxonomy (NCBI): domain Eukaryota; kingdom Metazoa; phylum Arthropoda; class Insecta; order Coleoptera; family Cerambycidae; genus Pogonocherus; species Pogonocherus hispidulus. Next base: position 16,616,449 of record OZ004700.1, read on the forward strand.
ACGCGGATTATATGACGGGGTAACAAAACATCTTAGAGCCTTAAAAACGTTAGGCGAAAACATAGATGCTTGGGATCGTCTAATTATTTATATAATAACGGCAAAATTTGACGCTGTAACCAGGAGAGACTGGGAATCATTTAAATATGCGGATACTTTACCAGCAATGACCGACATAAATAATTTTCTTAAAGCAAAATGCGAAATGCTAGAAAAATTAGACACCGCGAAATGTGACAAACAAAGGTCAAATCAAATTAATTTTACTAGAAAACATTCAAGCAGCTTCGTAACAAGTAGTGCTAATGCGTACAAATGTTATTATTGTAATAAGGATCATAACATATATAAGTGTGATCTATTTTTAAAATTAGCAATAAAAGATCGAATCGCAGCAGCGAAAAAATTAAATTTATGCCTAAATTGTTTACGAAATTCACATTCATCATGGAATTGTAAATTACAAAAATGTCCTAAGTGTCATAAACCCCATAATTCCTTATTACATTTAGAATTGGGAAATAATGCATCACCGTCTTGCTCACGTGAAGGTAGCGTGATCGAGGCTACGGCGGGCGGTGGAGCAAGGGACGGAAAGGGCCAGATAAGTGCGTCCACAAGCGATCCTTCAGTTCCCACCTACGCCCAAAATATTCAAAACATGTCTAGTAACAATCACTCGGTAGAAGGCGACTATGCGCCAGGGCCGTCTCAGGTAATATTAGCAACGGCACTAATTAAAATTAAAATAAATAATAAAAATTATATTTGTCGCTGTCTGTTGGACAGTGGTTCACAAAGCCATTTTATAAGTGAAGGTCTATGTAAGGACCTTAATTTAACCCCATACAAGGTTAATCATATGGTAAAGGGAGTAGGGCAGAGCCTTGCAAACATAAACAAACAAATTAATATAACAATTATGTCTCAGTATAATGATTTTTCTATGAATATTAACTGCCTTGTTCTTCCTAAAATTACAGATAAATTGCCAATGTTAACGATTGACAAAAATATCTTAAATATTCCAGGAAATTTAAATTTAGCTGACCCAACCTTTCATAAATCAAACAATATAGATATATTATTGGGGTCTAATGTGTTTTGGTCAGTGTTGAGTACTGGGCAGAAACAGCTTGGACCAAATTTACCTATCTTACAAAACACGAAATTAGGGTGGGTCATAGGCGGTAGTTTGTATTTAGAGAAACAAGCCGGTGTGTCAGTAAGTCATTTATCTATCAATTTCGAGAACTCATTAGATGAAAAAATTCAAAAGTTCTGGCAAATTGAAGAGGTCGAAACTAAGGTTTCAGTTTCCTCTGATTGTGAAAAATATTGCGAGGATTATTTTCAAAGGACTACTACACGTAATAAAGACGGCAGATTTGTTGTAAATATTCCATTCAAGGAAACATTAAAAACTTTAGGTAACTCGAGACAAATGGCATTTAATCGATTTTTGTCATTAGAGCAAAAATTTAGTAAGGTTCCAGAAATTAAAAAGGAATATGTCAATTTCATGGAGGAGTATAAAATACTAAACCATATGAGCGAGGTTCATGATGAAAACGAGCATGAGTCACAAGGTTACTATATTCCGCATCATGCTGTTTTTAAAAGGACTAGTCTAACCACAAAATGTAGAGTTGTCTTTGATGCCTCTGCTAAAACTGATTCGGGAATTTCTTTAAATGATGTGCAATTTAGTGGCCCGGCATTGCAAAATGATATATTTTCAATTTTGTGTAGATTTCGTCTATATAAATATGTAATAGCCGCAGACATATCTAAAATGTATAGGCAGATATTAATCAATCATGATCAGCGTAAATATCAAAAAATATTTTGGAGACCTAGTCAAGATGAGCAGATAAAATGCTATCAATTAAATACAGTCAGCTACGGTACTGCGTCAGCTCCTTTCTTAGCGGTGCGGTGCATACTTCAATTAGCGCTCGATAATGCATCAAATGCACAAATTTCAAAAATTATAGCAAATGATTTTTTCGTAGACGATTTGTTAACTGGAGCAGATTCAGTGGCGGAGATATTACAAATACAAGGGGATATTTCCCAAATTTTAGCGAATGCGGGTTTTGAGCTAAGAAAATGGCTCTGCAATGATAAAAACGTATTAAATAAATTTCAAGTAAATAAAGAGTTGGAAGTTACTATTTTACCCATTGGTGAGAACGAACAAAATAAAACTCTAGGAATTTATTGGAATTCATATCAGGACTTTATTCAATATTCAATAAATAACGTTGATACAAATAATATGATTAGTAAGCGAACAATTCTGTCAACAATATGTCAGATTTATGACCCTCTAGGTCTACTAGGTCCAATCATCATAGTCGCGAAGCTAATAATTCAAGAAATGTGGAAATTAAAAATTTCTTGGGATGAACAAGTTCCAAACAAACTGTACAATCAATGGATTGTCTTTAAAAACGAATTGCCAGTATTAAATGAAATTAAAATACCTAGATATGTAAGTATTTCAAATTACATACAAATTGAGTTACATGGATTCAGTGATGCAAGCGAGAAGGCCTATGGTTCATGTCTCTATATACGCTGTGTAAACTCCTTGGGCGAAATTTATTCTCATTTGCTTTGTGCGAAATCACGCGTTGCACCTCTCAAACAAATCAGTTTACCGCGCTTAGAATTATGTGGGGCATTGTTAATGGCGAGATTAACCAAGAAAACCATTGACTCGTTACAAATTTGTTTTACTAAAAAATATTTTTGGACTGATTCATCGGTGACATTAGCGTGGATAAGGGGAGAGCCAACTAGATGGAAAACATTTATCGCTAACAGGGTTGGTGAAATTCAAACTTTAACCGAGATAAATGATTGGCATCACGTAGATACAAAATTTAATCCAGCAGATTTATTGTCTCGTGGCACTACTTCAAAATTGCTTATTGAATCTAGTCTATGGTGGCATGGCCCAGAATGGATTTTTACAGACAGTTCTGATTGGCACTTACCTGAAACTAAAGTGGAATATGAGATTCCAGAGCAACGTTCACACTCAAATTTTACTATATTGACAAATGAAATTTGTTTTGATATAGTGAATAGGTTTTCGTCATTAAGAACGGCTCAGCGAGTACTAGCATATGTTTTAAGGTTTATCAATAATATAAAATTAGCATCAAATAAGAGACAGTTTGGTGTTTTAACCCCAATTGAAATGCAAGCTTCATTATATTTTTTAATAAAAAATGCTCAAATACAATGTTTTTCTGATGAATATCGTGATTTATTAGACAAAGGGGGCATTTCAAAAACGAGCAAAATTTTGGCATTAGATCCTTTCATGCATAATAAATTATTACGAGTGGGTGGTCGGCTTGCCAATTCAAAATTTTCATTTGATAAGAAGCACCCAATTATTTTGCCACAAGGGCACAAGATAACTGATCTTATTCTGGACAATGAACACAAGCGGCTTATGCATTGCGGTGCGCAAAATTTGTTGTGTGCAGTAAGAGAACGATATTGGCCAATTTCGGGGCGCAATTCCTGCAAGAAAATTATTAGGCGGTGCATTACGTGTCTGAAGGCTAGACCAGTCGAAGGTGAATACCTGATGGGTAATCTACCTGATGTGCGCGTAGAAATAAATTTCCCATTTTTTAATGTAGGAGTCGACTATGGCGGACCCTTTTTATTAAAGGATAGAAGCACTCGTGGTGCTAAATTAACAAAATGCTATATTTGCTTATTTATCTGTATGAGTACAAAATTAGTACATTTGGACTTGGTGTCAGAATTGACTACCAGAGCTTTTATTGCAACTTTGAACCGGTTTATAAGTAGACGAGGTAGACCAGCCAACATTTATTCAGACAACGGTTTAAACTTTGTTGGTGCCAATAACGAACTATCAAAAATTTCGAGTTTTCTCAAGACCAATTCTGATGAAATCGCCAACGAACTTTTAAATGATAACATTAAATGGCATTTTATACCGGCTAGGTCACCTACTTTCGGCGGTCTTTGGGAATCAGGGATTAAAAGTACAAAATTTCACCTTAAGAGAGTAATAGGAAACACAAGTATGACCTTTGAGGAGTTCAGTACAGTATTAATTCGAGTTAAAGGAATATTAAACTCACGTCCCCTGTGTCCCCTTTCCCCCGATCCTAACGATTTAACGGCACTCACACCTGCCCATTTCGTAATTGGAAGAACCTTGACCGCTTTACCTGAACACAATCTAGTGGATGTTCCAGAAAATCGTTTAAAAAAATATGAACGACTCCAAGCTATGGTGCAACATTATTGGTCAAGATGGCAAAAGGAATATTTAGCAGAGTTGCAGACCCGAACCAAATGGAAGCAGAGAGCTACCACTCTTCTCAAGGTTGGATCCTTAGTACTCGTAAAATGCGACAACGCTCCCACCCTACAATGGCAGTTAGGCAGAGTAACCACACTTCACCCTGGAAGAGATGGCATCACCCGAGTGATAGACATTAAGGTTCGCGGAGGTGAAATCAAGCGCTCAGTGAATAAAGTGTGCGTATTACCTATTGAGTGAAACAGATATATGAAATTTGCACTAACAATGATTGCAAAATGACTAATTATCAATTTACCTTATTATTATCCCTATATTTACAAACTATACACTTATTCACTTACCATAAAATGACAACTATATATTGTAACTAGTTCTAGTATTATTGTTGTATTTTCTGTTGAAGGTAGTTCCTTCAAGGCGGGCGGAATGTTCAAGCCCAATTTAGGTAATTTATATCTTTAAGTTAAGTAAGTATCTGTTATTTGTAACGGTGTCAACACTGGCCAGAGTTGCATATGGCGAACACGCCCACCCCAAAAAAATGATGCCATATGTGGTGGGACGGACGGCCGAGTGTGGTTGAAGAGACGCCAGAGACTAGGCAGCGAGTCTGCATAAATAAAAATGTTGTAAACCAGTAAACTAGTGTAAATTATAATTCTCCGGCAGTTAAAATAAATCAAGAAAAAATATACAGTCCACTTACTTTTCATAATTACATCACAGTCAAAACAGTACCTAATATGATAATTTATGTTTTAAGTCTAATTATTAACAACTTTCAAATCATTCATTTCCATATTAATTCAAGTTCTAAGGTGAAGCAGTTAAAAAGTTATTTCTTCATACAAAATTCTCTTCCTGTTTACTTGATGCATATACTATCCGCGGATAAGCGAAGTATCAATTTAAAATTAAAAACAGAGATAGAGAATACTTTCTCTCTCACGCAATTATTATTCTTAAGGTAGATTAGCTGATCAGGTGAGAAATACATTTAAATGGCCTCACAAAAAATTATTCGATGGACTAAGATCTGGTAATATCCATGGCGGCTTCATATGTTGATTCAGGGTTGCTTCCTTGCCGACCGGAGTATAGATTGTCGCTTCAGCCTAATTATTGCCCAACTTTCTGAAGTAGTGTGAGGGAACTTTATTACTTGTTTAATAATAATAATAATAATAATAATAATAATAATAATATATTTATATAATAAATAGTTATAAACACTATAATTAGCCAAAACTTATTCCAGTTTAAGTAATCAAGACATTCTAGAAATTAGTGACATATCGAAAAGCCATAAACAATGCCCAGATTCCATATGCAAACTCAGCAAAATATCTAGGCATCACATTAGACGCAAGACTTCGCTGGAAAGTCCATGTTAAAAAAAATGGAAGAGCTAGACATCAGATATAAGAAAAGGTACTGTCTAATTGGTAGACACTCCTGCTTATCAACTTACAACAAAATACTGTTGTATAAACAAATCCTCAAGCCATTGTGGACCTATGCAATACAGCTCTGGGGCTGTGCCAGTAAGAGTAATATATTAATCATCCAAAGATTTCAGAACAAAGTATTGCGGAACAGCGTCAAAGTGCCTTGGTACATCAGAAACAGAGACCTTCATCGAGATCTTTAGATGGACACTGTAGAGCAGACAATTACAAAATTTGCAAGGACTCACGAACAAGGGTTCTTTTAAGGGTTCTTAATCCTATAAAGTACCATACATTTATAATTCTCTTCCACTAGCAAAAAAAAATATTAAAAACTTTACTAACTTTAAGTTAAAATTAAAAGAATATTTCAAAGACCAATAAATAAAAAAATCTCTTTTCTCTGCTCATTATCACTGTTATTTTCGGCTGTCAACAATGTTCACTTTCTTTTTATGTAGTCTTCATACTTTAGGATGAGTATATTTTCTTGTTTTTCTTATAAGTTATATATTATTAATATATATATTGTAAATTATAGATGTAAACTATTTTCAGGTTGGGCTAAAGCAGCCCTAGGCTGAGCCCCGCCTCAATAAAGTCAGTTATTATTATTATTATTATTATTAACAACGACTCCATCAACATGTGAACATCGAGGCCATCCAGCTCCTCGACATCACTAACATAGTAAGAAGGCACAAGAGGGTTAAGCCCTTTGAGTTAGTGAATTGATTATATTAGTATAAAAGCAAGAGTATTGTGCGGTTAGTATTACACGTTAGTTTTAGTGTAAATAAGTTACCAGACCCTAAGGTACACTAGTGAGTAAGACCTTAGCTCTAAGATTTTCAGCTTTAGTTAAATTAGGATAGCCAAATTACTTATTGATCTCGTTTTGATCAGATTGTAATGACAGCAAAATACCCCTTGAGGGGTATTCTATTCTACGATATTATTTTTACGTGAAAAATTAATATGCAGTTTTTCTTTAAAACCGGTTTGGTGCTTAGTAAAATTGTTTAACAAGGAGCTCAGGTCCATATGTCATTTTATCTTTAAGCTTCTTTATGGAAAACGTGATTTGGTCCTGAGATGGTGAGAGAAGATCAAGATTTGTCAATCTTAAAGGGGGTGAAACCTTTGATGTGAAAATAACACGGACGTAGTTTTCCACGTAACACCAAACACTATACTGCCACTCGACTCGCGTTTCGCCAACCAAGTTGGCATCGTCTGGAGATGATTAGAACTGAGAAAACAGTTTTAATAGTCCCCAGATGATGCCAACTGGAATGATAGTTACACCCAAAATTTCACTGTTCTATCTTCACAAGTTTCGGAGTTATTCAATAAAAACCCTCTTCGGGGGTGTATCTTTAAGAGGATATCGAGGGACAAAAGGCAGTACCTCGTAAGTGACATTTTTAATGAAATAGCGGTTATGTTTGAAATGGATTAAATACGGTTACCTCCATCTACTGGCACATGATTATATTAAAAGGTTTATTGGTTTTAAAGGGAATTACTAAAAACATTAGCTCGTAAGTGCGGCTCCATCTTTTTAAGAACAGTACCTCGTAAGTGCGTAGTAGGGTGTAGTTCTCTAATGGAGAAATGTGTGACCTGTGAGTCTCCCTAGGAATTCAATTATTTTTAAGGTAAAATGCTTTTTATAACATATTAAAGTTATCATGTACCATTTGTTAGGCTTGGATACAGTGATCCTCATAATGTTTTTTTGCGTACTGTATATATTTTCCACTAAAACCTTACTTTCATTGCAGGTGTTTACATACGAGGTACTGCTGTATTAGATTCGACTTGTTTTGGTCACGTACGAGTTCCTGTTAATTATAAAAAGGAGTGTATCAGCGTATAAAAAATGTCTAGTCGCACAAAAAAAATTATGCTTTTAGCATCACAAAACTTTAATGAAGATAACCCTGCTCATAATCGTTGCACATCAAATTTGGCTATTCAAGATAACGAACTCATTCAAACTGCTTTCAGTCCAGAAGAGATAGAAGACATTATAAATAATGCCACAATTGTATTTGATAATAGTGGTATTAACTTAAATGCTTTGGAAAGTGATAAAGAACTTTTTCAGATTAATAAAATATTCGAGAAGGAATCTGACCATTTAGCCAGTGAAATAAGTGAAATGAATGAAATGCGTGATAACAGTACGCAAGACAAGTTTCCCTATGAGATTTGCCAAGAAAATCTGGGTAACAAAAATTTTGAATCGGGCAGTTTTCCAGAAAATTGCTTACCATGTACAGCAGACTCTATCGAAGAAAAGGAAAACACAGACCCAAATTATTCTCCCAAGTCAAATGATTACGAGTCTGATAGTTCGACTAGTTCTGACAGTCATCGTTCGGACTTAATTAGACATAATGAGGATTTTACAGAAACTACAGCTGAACAAAATGCTTCCACAACTAAAAAAAGAAAGATTAAGGGTGAAAATAAAAGAAAAATTAATAAAAAATTACGTATGAATGGACAAGATTACGTGGGATTCAGAAAACCTTGTGGTCAAAACAATACGTTTCATGACACTAAAAGAAGGAAGAGACAGCTCAAAGAAAGATGTAAGTGTAAGAGTGGTAATAAAGAGCGAAAGTACAAGTGCTTACTTATATCTGATAAGGATAGAGAACAGATTTTCAAACAATTCTGGCAGGACATGACATGGGACCAACGAAAAGTATTTGTTTGTAATACAGTCACAGTTGCCGATAAAGCGAGACCAAGAAAACTAGATCATTCGTCACGTCGAAATATCACCTTTAAGTATAGTTTCATAGTTGGAAAACAAAAAATACCTGTATGTAAAACTATGTACCTCAGTACAGTAAATCTGGGAGAGTGGTCCGTTAGATCATGGGCACTACAAGGAAAGAATGGCATGAATGAAAGCTCTGAAATCACGCTTAGTAAAAGAGAACCTCGTGTCGATAAATTCAAAGAGGATAGAATATTTCTGGACGATTTTTTTACAAAACTGAATAAACTCCCGTCCCATTATTGCCGTAAAGATACAGACAGGCTGTACGTTGAACAGACGTTTCAGTCAGTCGCCGACTTATACAGAGCTTATAGTAAAGCCTGTGAAGAAAATAATAAAACACCTTTGTCTATCACATGCTTAAGTAATATGATGGAAAGCAAAAAAATATCTATCTTCCACCCCCGCAAAGACCAGTGTGACACCTGCTTTAAATTTAAAAGCGGAAATTTGACAGAAGAGGACTATAAACTACATGTAGCTAGAAAGGAAACTGCTAGGAATGAAAAAGAAAATGACAAAAAAAAGGCACAAGAAGGACAAATCTACGCCATTACAATGGACGTTCAATCTGTCAAATTATCTCCACAATTACCAGCTAGTGCTTTGTACTACAAAACCAAACTATGTTGTCATAACTTTACGGTATACAGTTTAGTAAATGGTCATGTAACATGCTTTTGGTTTGATGAAACAAATGCGGATGGTCAGGCTTCTACCTACGCGTCTTTCCTCGTTGATTATTTGGAAGAACATTTCCTCAAATCATCAAATAAAATCCCCATTGTAATTTATTCTGATGAGTGCACCGCCCAAAATAGGAATAGTGTCATGGCCAACGCTTTATTGCATTTAAGCAATAAATACCATGTTTCTATTGAACAAAAGTTCCTTGAAAAGGGTCACACTCAAATGGAGTGTGACTCTGTTCATAGTGCCATCGAAACTGGTTTAAAAAACAAGGAAATATATCTTCCTAGTGATTACGTAAGGATTACAAAGGAATGTAGACACAAGAACCCGTACGTTTCAAAAAATATGGAGTTTACATTTTTTAGAAATTTTGGGGAAAAAAACCGACTAAAATATCATTCCATTAGACCTACAAAATTTGAAGGGGGTCATGTAACTGACATTCGTGCTTTAAAATACGCTGATGGAAAAATTATGTTTAAAGTCAACTTTGACGACAACTACCAAGAGTTACCAATAAGACCAAAAAATATTGACCTTGCTAATACTACTTTTCCGCCGTTGTTTAACAATAGGCTGGCAATTTCAAAAACCAAATACGACCACCTGCAGAAGATCAAATCTGTGATACCTAAAGACTGTTGGAGTTACTACGACTTACTGCCATATAAAAATTCTTAGATTTTAGAGTATGTTTAGATCCATTTTTAAACGTATTGTTTAAGTTTTAGTTTGTTTTATATTTTTGTTTGGTGATTTTATATTGCTCTGTTTTGTTCTTTTATTATTTTAGTTTTTATTAGGTAGTGTTTTTAATTTTTTAAAGAAGTACAATTTTTATTACTTTATTAAGATATTTGGTATTCACACCCAAATATTATTATTTTATAATAAAAACACGTTATGTCTTATAAAGAGCTAGCACCGATTTTTTGTTTTATTAATATTTGAATACTTCTAACATGTTATTATAAAAAATGAATTAAGAACATTTCCTCGGAAGTCATATGCCCAAAAAAGCAGAACCTCGTATGTACCATTATTTAATTCAAATGATGGTTTTACATAATTCAGACTCAAATGGTACAACCGTCTAATTTTTGTAGGAAATATTTAAAAAAAACCGCAATTTTTTTATCCATTACTTTTAAGAAAACAGTTTTTTATCTCTCCCTGTAAAATTTTCCTTTTGCTACTTACGAGATACTGCCTTTTGACCCTCGATATAGCTCCTTTAGTAAACATTTTTCGACGTATGTTTATTAAAACTTTTTTCCTTAATTTTGAACGAAGGATACGGAAGTGAAGTTTGGAAGGCTACTATTGGGACACCCTGTATAATCCCTGGTAATAAAATATTTTACAATGACTCGCTTACATTTAAAACTGTTAAAATAGTAAGTGTTCACATGTTTTCTTAACCTGAAATGTTTTTTTAGTTGGATAGCCTTCCTTAAATCGAAGATATACCATACCGGGTATACAGGTGACACTAATATTTGAAATTTTGCTCCCTAATTTGTCTGTTGTACACATTTTGAGAGAATTGTGGATTTTAAAAACGTTTTACGCAGTTTATCAAACATTTTCAAAGAAACCGTTTCCTATACATGGCACGTAGTTATGTAACACTTGAAGCCTTTAACCTTATAATTTGTTTGCCATTACTTCAGTGGCTATTAAGATGGCCGAGGTGAGCTACAGAGGTGTAATTTCTATTTTTACTCGATTTGTGGTGCAGCAGACTAGAAGAGTGCATCGCCTTTCCGTGGATCTTGCGATAAACTAGTCGAATATGCTGGGCACTATTATACTGGAAGGCATTGAAATGGTAACAAGGTTCTCAATTATAGGAGGATGAATACAAAGCCAATTTACAACTTCCCAAATGTAGCACATACCACCCCTCGTGCGATATAAATTTATAAAACGTTTTTACTTTTCATTCCAAATTGTTAAATTTGTGTAATTTGACACTAACTTTAGATTTAGCCAGAAATTTAAAATTTTCGATTAAATTTAATTTCTTGGTTAAATCTGAAATTAGTGTCAAACGATAGCTTATGAAAAGTAAAGATAGGAATGTGCAAACCGTTTTGTTTGATCCCAAACCGTTTAAATTTTACAGTGTGTCAAAGTTGCAAAATGTCAATATTCACCTGTCAATATTTCAAAAACAGTTGAAGATAGGTATAGGATAGGACATCCTACATGAAATGTGTTTAGAATTTCACGTAGAATACAGAAAGAAAATAACGTATAGGGTGTTCCATTTAAAATAAGCCAGTTGATGCCGACTTCCGGTATAACCGGAATTGCCACAACCTTGAAAATATGTTGGTTTTATAGAACTTTCGAGGTTATGTCCACAGCCAAAATTTCAGAAAAATGCATATCTATATTTCATTCTCGAGATACGTCTAATAGGCCATTCACTTTAAGCCACCCGGTATAATAGTAATGCAATAGTAATTTTAGTATACAGTGTACTTATAATAAAATTTTTCTACATGAGACTGCTCAGAATTTTCTCGATCGACAATCATGAAAGAAACAATATCGCTCACACAATACACACTTGCCTCCCTTTTTATGAATAAATTCTAATGCAGCGTACAAGTAAACAAATAAAAATATAATATATTCTTAACGAGCTCGACGTCTGTTCAAGTTTTTTGTACAGGTCTCTACAGTTGCAGCCGGTAAGTGTATAAATATTCCCTGTCAAAGTGATACTAGAACTTAAACTACGTATTATAGGTTTGTTTTGGTTCTAACAAGAACCAGTTCTGAATTGTATTGAGCGTGCGCAGTTTGGAAAAAGCCTTTAAATTTTTAAACTGCGCGTGCTCAGTAAGATTCAGAGCCGGTTCGTGCGAGGACCAAAACAAGCCTAATATCATATCTCCCGAATATGTATATGACGCCGAACAGTGGTATATTGGTTCCTGAAAAGAGGAAATGGGAGGAGGCTGACCGTATTGCTGTGCTGTGACCAAGTTCTTGGTCACTCAACGGTTTAGTGTCTGTCTTCATTTTGGTACGAGAGATCGGTGTATTTACAACTTTTTTCGTGTTTATGTATTGAAGTATAAATAATGGGTAGGTTAATGGAGGTTATGAATTACCGAATATACTGAATTATCCTATGATAGGATGCAGGTAACCTGTAGCAAGTACATTGTCTGTACAAAAATCTGTTGTAATGAAGCATGTCTCCTCCTAGAAGCACCGAGTGGTGCTTAGGGACCAAGTAGCTAAAATTATTATTTCCAGTAGTTACAGTGAACGTAAGGGCAAAAATGTTTGACTCTTTGTAGATGTTAACCACTGTCAGTAGTACTATTGTAGTATGTATGGACATACATACATATTCATATACAATAGCATGAATAGTATGAACTCTGTTTTCCAGTTTTCCTAGTAGCTACTAAAGATAACCTCCAAATACAATTCAATCTTTTACTTGTACCTTATAGCAATAATTATTGTGGCAGATGTAAAATAGGCTCGAGTGTCAACATCTTTACCTATATATATATCTACACCTATATCTATACTTTAATCCTTATGATACATTTTCTATGTCGATCAGCATTTTCCTCAGCTAGCAAGCACGTTGGCACGGCTAAATTATCGGAGTTGACCCATTTCACGGCGAATGCATGCGACGATGCCAAAGCGACCACACGCAGGTTCTTCACCTCGCGGTCATCCGAGAGCGCTACTCGAGAGATAGAGCGCTTCGGCGGGCCCTTTGAACGAACTTTTTCGTTCGATCAGTCTAATCGGAATCGCTCGAGTCATTCAGTTGGGTAACCATTAATGGGAAATAGGTATAAGTAAGTACATTTTTTTAATGGTATTTCGCGATTCAGTTTTAATACATTTTTTGGCAGTGGAATTGTTGGATTGCGCAGTTATTAGTTAGTTTACATGTGGTTTACAAAATTTTATAATATTAATATTTAACTGGACGGGAATTAACATTAATATTCTCAGGGAATCATTAACAAGAAAACGATCTTAAAAAAAGTTCAATTTTTCATTAAAATTGTAATAATATTCGGATATTGCATTTTGATGGGAATAGTTTAAGTATTTATCATATTTGATAAACAAAAATTCCTGAATATTTCAACAAAACAGCAGCTATTAGGAGTATAATTTATAACATTAATAAATTAATGAGTATCTTTTATTTCTAATTCATGTCTATCTTTCTCAGGTATAAATCTCTGAATACACTGAACCATTTGGTACAATAATTGCGACAATAAGTTTATTGGTGATAAGGATAGGTACCTATTTTCTTAGTCTTTATATTCTGTAAACATTTCCTGCATTCTCACTAACCAGAATCTGTGGGAGTCGAAAAGCTCTACCTACTTAACACCTGCTTACAAACTTGACAAGAAAGTTAAACCTCGTATCTCAATGTGAAGTTTATTATTCACAGTACCAATTCGTCAATTAACTAGTTTGAAGCTGCATCTCATGGTAGATCATCATGATGGATCATCATCGACATCATCATTATTTCCAACTTGAGTTGAAAATCTAAATCTATTGAAAGCCTTACTATTAGTATTACAGTATTATGAAACGATACTAATGTGTTGTTCGACTAAAAATCTAGAGGCGCCTAAATCCTATACATCCCGGTTTCTGTGTAGGGTAGAATCTGTATCTTCTTTCTGTATGTTTGGCAACTTACTGTAGGAATTCATGGTGGATATTTATTCCACAAGCTTGACAATGTCATGATGTGTTTATATCAATGATCCTAAATTCTAGTTCTAATACAGCCTTTCTCTGTATACTTTTTTAATTAGTTTTTTGGATAGGCAGAACGATGTCAGTAGCTGGTGCTTACCTCATGTTGAAGAGGTCAGAAATTATCATATGTGAACATTTTATATATAAGTGACCTGCTTTATATACAGTAGGTACCTACTCATATATAGGTTTTTGTTCAAGTGGAAGTTTGTAGTATATACCAGTACAAAACTGGTTACAATATCTCCAGTCACAAGAATTTTCTCTATTTTTTCCCCTCCCAATCTTCTCTGCTACATCCACTAATAGCGGTAACAAGTCTAAATCTGAGACTGAATTTTGCTGAAAAGAATCGACGATTATTGCGTAATTTGACTTTAAGAACACTTTTATAAAATTTAGATGGAGGATACCTATCTAAACTAGATTATGATCTACATCTTGATACTCGTCCAGATATATTACTGCATAATTGTCTTCGATCTGACAAAGGCCTTTGATGTCTTAAATTTGTGATTTATAGAATATAAACTTTTTAATATTGATATACGTGAAAATATCTTGCCCTAGCATGTCTTATCAGCATTCATCTCTAAAATATGAAAAATTTACGCAAAATATAAAAGAGTTAAATTCTTTTGATAAAATTTTCCATATATTTGAAGGAGATGCCGAAAACTACTCCACGGACAATGTGTCCCGACTGGCATTGCATTACTTGGGCAACTCCATAGGAGTCGCCACATCTTTCTCCAGATCAATCACCAGACACTGACCGGTTTCGCGCTTATTTTGCGCTCATCAGAGTGCCGTAGGTAGTGGACTCGATGAACGATGTTGCGACGTGTAACAAAGACTGTAACATAGCATAGCATGTAATATATTTTCCATATATTTTTACAAATCAAAATTCGCTACGTCCTAAATAATCCATCTGACGGTCTGAAGTTTGATTCCAAAGGTAAATTGAGTACGGAGATTCCATTTTTGGCATCAGAATTGACCTAAACGGGACATCAACACTACAAGATATATATGTAGGAGTTCCTCAAGGTTTCAATACTTGGCTCATTAATGCTTTTAATCTTTATTAATCATGTATCATCTTAAGTTGGAAGTGAATAAATAGAGATTTTATTATTGCGATATTGCAATTGTTACTAATGCAAAAATATTCAATTTTACTCAAGGAATTTTATACTTCATTTACAAATTGGTATTATTAAAAGAAATAGTATGATAGTGAATTCCGATATGACTGAATGTCTTGCAAATGTACTGACAGACAGCAAGCATTTTGGGAAAATAAAAAATAATGATATAGTATTGCCTGTAATTGACAATACCATAATTATGATGAGTGTCCCTTCTAACAAAAATTCTGCTCTCTATAAAAAAGTGATTCTTATATAGACACTAAATTTGTTAGTTTCTTGTCTGATACAATGCAAGGGACACAACTTTAATTCTCTGAAATATAAATTTGTTAACATTTTTAGCCTAAAAATACTGTTATTAATTTTGTATTTTATATTTGTTTGGTCTCCCTAACCAATATAAATAAATAAATATCTGTTACCTATAATACATTTATTGTTTTCTTTCTCAACTATACACTTTTTGTTTATACTACATGTACTTTGTTACAAGCTCTACAATTTCGTGCAATGGTTGTCCACTAATAGAAAAATAAGCAACTTTTTGCACTGGAATATCATTTAGAATTTTGAAAGCTGAACGCTGACACTTTAGTTTACAGCAGATAACAAAGAAAGCTGATGCAATTATATTTTGGATCCATCATATAAGTTGTTATATTTGTGCCACACTGTACATCGAAAATAGTGGCTTTTGCTGTATTTTCGCCCAACAGTTATTTACTCTCAGCCCAAACACTTTTTACATGAGAATATTTGTGAATGTCTAAGGCCTTAGGGTAAAAACTTGACTTTACAATGCGTGATAAAGAGAATAAATTTACCGAGTGACCTCCGCCGTTGGGTTTGCTAAGGCCAAGCCGTTCCTCGCCGCTCGACCGCCAAACCATGGTCAATCGGTACGATTCCCACTATCCTTTGAACATTTAAATTGCTACTATATGTTTAGTTGGCCATCCAGTCACGTAATAATCATGATTAATACCTTTCATTGGGCTGACAAGTTAATAACGGCGGACCCGCTGAGAGCAGAGCAGTTACGGGTATGGTTCGCCGATGTGGCGTGCAGAACCGCAGGAATATTGGTAATGACGCTGGAGTGATCAGATGTAGCAAGTCACATGCGAATTAGAAAAAAAAATCACAGCGTTGTACTCTCTCCTTGGTGGTTACTTTTCCAGCTATCCCCTTCAGCGATGTGATGGCCGGTATCAAAATAAACTAGGTACCTAGTATTTAGGTTAAAGCGTGCCATATTTACGAATGTTTATGTTCCATTATAACTTGAGTGCATACTATTTATGAGCGAGAGAAAGACAGACTATGGCATGCATAACTTCAATTAATAATGATGGTAATAATAACAAATTGTCTTTATTCCCAATGATGTAGCAAAAATATACAAAATTATACAATTGGATAGGGTGAAGTGTCTGTAAAGCTAATTTCAATTTAACCCTAGGTTACTCCTTAGTTGGCCCTTAACCCTAATTACTAAATACTAATAACATAGGAATTCCTGGGTTTTAAAATCAGGGGAGAATCATGCGAAGACATTGATGGAAGGTCCTTCACAGCAAAGAACTGGAGATGTTGGGCATGAGGAAACTTCGGCTCAGGAGTATGACAGGACTCATAACAGTGCCATCTCAATAATTTAAGATTAGCCTAGGCCTAGTATGTCGGGTCGGCGATGATGAAGACGACACTGCGCTGCACATTCTTGGTGAATGTGAGGGCTATGCTCATATGGCTTAGGCTAACACTCCTGAGTAAATAATTCTTGCAACCCTGTGAGATGAGAGGAATTTTAGCGAGTAGACTTTTGGACTTCATGCAAAGAACCAAGGTGTTCGCCGAATAAGAAATCAGTGGGATGCACAATAGGCATAAATGTTTTGGGACTTGTTCAGAGAAACCTACCCACATAATAAAGAACAAGAAGTACTAATAAGAAATGGAAACGAGAAAAACATAGCAGTGGTAGTGAGAAGAATGAAGAAAGAGAAGTAATAATGACATAAATATAACAGTTATAAAAACTATTTGGCATACTATGATATAACAAGTTTTAGTATTCTATGGATATATTGTTGTAGTGTTTTAAGGCATAATACGAAAAACTCTCGAAGAACAGAGCAGTGGCGTAATGAGGAATTTCCAACAAATTGGGATGTTAAGACTTGAAGTTGTGGGTTTATGTAGCATTTTCATCTTATTACATAAATATGAAGGACCTTGATTAATATCCTATGGGTGATGATAATTGCTGTAAATGATGATAATTTTATCCATTGATAAATGGATTGATAGGGTGATTGATACCATAAGTGATATAACTTTCGACGATTGCCAAGTTTTAGATTGCCAGTATTGAAAATACTTTTACTAACCCCTCTTTCAAATTTTGTTATAACATACACAAATCTAAAGGAAAAGCGATTGAGAATTCTTTGTAAGCGATCTGAATCAACTTTAGTAAGAGCAGGTCACAGATGCCGTCTCCATAGGAAATTTCTGATACAATAGAGAATTACAAATATTGCGTTTTAATTCCGGGCTCATAATGTTAAGTTGATGAAACAGTTGGATTAGGATGGCATATTGGATATAAACATAAATAATTTACATGCTTAGAGAATCTTAATTTTTCGTCAAATTAAAGGCCCAAGTTTTTACATTCGGGAACCATTAACACATATTTATTTTCGATTATGATGTCCAAGAAACGTTTTGCTCCCTTTTTTTCTCCTTAGGACCAAATATCAAAGCATTAGATTTGTTCGGATTTAGTTTCAGTTGAGGCGCGATGGAAATACTTAAAAGTTTGTTCAGATCGTTATAATTACATTATTTGCACAGTTGAGATCTTCTATAGGAAAACTATAATAAACTTGAGCATAGGAATGAATATTACAAGCCGTCAGAGATTGACTGAAGTCAGAAATATATACAGAAAATAACAAGAGGCTAAGTATCGAACCCTGTGATACACCATATTTTAAAGGAAGGTTTGTTATTGGATGCTTTGTACTGAATGACTACTTCCTGTGTACGGTTGGATAAATAATTATGGATTTATGAAATAGAAGAATCATCGCACCCATAAAAGGAAAGTTTATTAAATATTGTTACATGATCCAGTGTATTCAACGCTTTGCTACAGTCCAGCAAGATAAGGCCTGTAATTTTGTTGTTATCATTGGTTGTGACCAACAGTTCGTCAGATATACGTAGCAAAGCGGTAGTGATTCTATGTTGTGCTCTAAGCCCAGCCTGACAGACTGGTATAATATTTTTGCTCAAAATTGTCTAAAATTTGTTCTTTAAATATCGACTCCAGGAGTATAAGATACATAGGGATAATACTAATTGGACATAGGTGACTTAATTCTGATGGATTAGTGTGAAGTAGTGTGATTTAATAGGTCACAGATTATGCCTAGAACTTTAATAAATCTGGGAAAGAAAAATAGAGAAAAAAGTGATGAAAAGAAGGTTAAAAAATGATAAATTAGATACACAATGTGCCTATGACATATAATTCACAAATTAAATAATTGAAATCTTGTACGGCGGTATTTATGATGAATCACTCTGTACAGATTCTGATCTATGTTGAAATTAACTGAAAAGTTTTTATTAGTGGAATGACTTCTTTACGTGATGTAAGTCATTGGACACATTCAAAAGCTTATCTTAATACTCAACTCAACTGATGATAGTTAAGAGAAGCTTCCCTAAAAGACTGATGCATCTACAGACCTCGCCTTTCACTAATTTTCCATTCATCAATAAATATATCCAAAGTCGCTTATTTTTTTGTTCACTTTTACTTCTTTTCTCACACATGTCCACAATCCACAAGTTCAAAATTTTTTGTCACAAATGGACCGTTAATACAGATACAAATAACTTTACTCCTAAAAATAATGTCTTGTTCGGGTGAAGAAATATAGAGAAAACGGGCACCTTTTCATCGTGTATAATATTTGTATTAATTATTATTATATATATAATACTACTATATTGAGCTATTCGAGCTTTTCTTGAAGCCGCTTTATGAGATGGAGTTATATATTTCGTTCTCTTTCACGGACAAATGTTCCTGTGCACATGCCCAAGTGTTGTCCAATCCAATCCAAGAATTTCAATGTGGCGCGACAGTAAAGAAAGACCGGGCTTTTATTTTATCATATACAGGGTGCCCCAGTATGAGCGTACAAAAATTTACCAGTGGGTAGGCCAGACCAAAATAAGATTAAAATTCTTATAAAAAATTTCTCTGATGCTCGCCTAACGAGTTACAGGGTGTTATTTTGTAAAAAAACAACAATTTTCCGTAATAACTTAACTTAAATAACTTTAACAACTTAAAAACCGTTTCGTAGATTTAGGTAATTTTTGGGTAACGTGTACATCTATTAAAGGTCATTATAACTATATGGTGTTTGTTTAACTTTGACACTTGTGGTGGCCTAGGTCTACTCTTCCTTATGGTTTTGTCTTCATAACTCTTGTATATCCTACTTTTTCGTGAATTAACTAAGTTTTCCTTAATCGGCTATCAATTCTGAACAAAAAAGGTGATCTTGTTACACAGCTCTAAAATCAACCATTTTCGAGTAAATTGAGTGTAAAGTACCGACTGTATTCCTTTATGCAGAAAAATATATGCAATGATTTTAAAGTTTAGAGTTAAACAAACACCATATAGTTTTAATGACCTTTAATAGATGTACACGTCATCCAAATATTACCTAAATCTACGAAACGAGTTTTTAAGTTATCTCGGAAAATTGTTTTTTTTTACAAAAGAACACCCTGGAACTCGTTAGGCGTACAGCGAAGAATTTTTTTTTATAAAAATTTTATTCTTATTTTGGTCTGGCCTACACACTGGTAAATTTTTGTTCGCTCACACTGGGACACCCTGTATGTGTTTTGTCATATATGCGTTTTGTGGTGTGGTTATGTCACAGTTTATCTTTTGTATTTCAGGTATGTTTGTGTTTCACAGAAAATAAATTTGTGTTTTTCGTAGAGCCGGCAGTTTTAGAAGTGTTTTATTTATGTGTAACTTGTAATTTTAGTTTTGTTCATATACCTATTAGACTTATTAGTGATTAGAGACATTTGCTCATCAAATTATTTCTACGGTATTTTTACAGTCGCAACTGCAAGTTTAGGTATATAAGAACATTTTGTAAATTTAAATATGTAGTGAATTAGGTATATGAATTATACTATACCTCATTTTCATTAATTTCATTCCACAGATATCGCAAAATGCCGAAACGAAAAACTCAGTCGAGGTTTTGTCTTTTGTACGAAGGAAATATTCCATATGAAGTCACATAGGTACCTGAAGTATGTATTTTTAAAATTTTCTTTTCAAATACAAACTGCATCCACTCTTTTGGTAAACTTGATAAATATGGGAACATCCCAATAACAAGATTGAAAAACCGTTATATGTAGATAAAATACAATATAAAATAAAGTTAATGTATTGTATTCTACAGTACCTATATGGAGCAAAATTCCCGCGGTTTGCTGCGCATGAGTATTTGGTATTTTCTCCGTGAAAGAGACAATAGATATGATTCTGGACTACTCTAATTTGGCTTCACTTGAGAAACATGGTAAAGATTACATAGGCTCCATATAGTAGTATTATATATATGACTATTTGGATGAATAGCACCTTCTGAGCACCAGTTTATTACTAACATACTGTTTTAACCGTTAGTTGGTTAGTTAAGGGATGAAGAGCCACTTAGAATACACCACATACCTACGTGACCTTAATATATAAAACTATGCAATGCCTCATTCACACAAGCCTTAGAATGAGTCACAGAGATCGTTAAGACATTGGTGGAGTCAGTGTGGGTGATTATTAATGCTTCCCGTTAATATTATTAAGTCTGCAACATAAATAAAATATACATATGACGCTGCACATATCCCTGTTCTCTAGGATTGCGCACAGAACACTTGTAATTTAATTTAACCGAGATACACATTGCTTGCACACTTATCTCATGACATTTAAATAAATCCGTTTATACAGTATGTTAAATTTTGAAGGTACCACCCTCGATGAAGTAGTATAAATATATTGTTAAAAATAACTATAGCAACTTTTTAAAGTAATTTGTTATCTCCCAAGTAAGAGGAAATACCTTTTCCTGTTACTTGGATGCTTTGGATGCTTTTAATAAAGAAAAAGACGTTATTAAGATATATCTTAGAAAAAAAAATCCTAATGATTTTGTTGAAGAAACATTTATAAAAATTGAAATTGGGCAAAAAATAATATTCCCAGAATAAATAGAGAAGATCCCATAACAACCATTACGATTCCTTATATTGCAGAGATATTTGAAATAATTAAAAGGCTTGGTAATGATTTTTTAACATAAGAACGACATTTAAAACGAAAAACACTTTAAGATCAATACTTCCAAAAACAAAACCAATTAATCATGATCAAAATTCAAAAAATTGTATTTTTAAAATAATAATATGTAAAATTGTAATATGTATTTATTTGTTGAAATATATAGACCGTTACAAAAAGAAGAAAAATCAGTTAAAAGAAAATTAAAAGAAAGTGCTTATATTAAACTTAATGGTGATAATTATTGTATCTCGCCAGAAACAATATTCATGGATCAAACGTGGCTTCCTCTCCTCCAGAAGGATGTTACCAGTGGAAAATTAATAATACAGGGTGTCCCATCGAAAAGTATCACATTTCGTCGCCTTATATCTCGAAAACTAAAAGAGATATCGGGATGCGGTTTGGACAGAACGACTTAGGATTTTTGTAAGTTTTTTTTGGCACTGTTGCCAAATCTCCAAATATATTAGTAAATTTTTATGGAATACGCTCTTCTTTGGAGTAAAATTACTTGCTTATATTAAATGGAACACCCTGTGTATTTTGCCATAATCAGAAAACCGAGCAGAAAACCTAATCACTCTACTTTTCAAAAAGGTATGCATTGTTTACATTATCTTGAGAATTGGAGCCACAAAATTAAATTTGTTAGAAGTACTCTTATTTGGGTTATTACGAATGAAAAAATTACCTCCTTCTTTGTAAAGTTATTTTTTGTACACTTATTTTAAGTAAAATACCCTATATATTTTATCATTTTAAAATCTCTGATCAAACTTGAGGTGGAATTTGACTGCATTTGCTTTTTAAAAGAAAAAAGATAGGGAGAAAAGAATATTTTTTTAATAATTGGTAAGAACGAGTTTTGTTAACAATAACAACAAAGCACAATGACAATAATAAAAATAAAATAATCAAAATAACTCTATAAATAAAAACTACTTGAATAAGTTAGAAAACAATTTGTTTTAACTGCCCACCATTTACTTAAATATACATTTGTGCATCCTTAGTAGTAAATGATCAAAAGTGTGTGATCCTTCTAATGTGAACATTTTTATATCTATACTTCAAATATTTGACACAACTGACAATACAGTGTATTATTGTACTTTTGTTTTTCATGGCTTCTGTGAAAACGAAGACCAGGTTCACAAACTGTTTAAGTAAGAGGGGCTTCCATTAAACTGAATTTTGTGGCTCCAATTCTCAAGATAATGTAAACAATGTATACCTTTTTGAAAAGTAAAGTGATTAGGATTTCTGATTATGGCAAAATATACAGGGTGTTCCACTTAATATAAGCAAGTAATTTTACTCCAAAGAGGAGCGTATTCAATAAAAATTTCACTGATATATTTGGAGATTTGGCAACAGTGCCAAAAAAACTTACAAAAATCTTAAGTCGTTCTGTCTAAACCGCTTCCCGATATCTCTTTTAGTTTTCGAGATATAAGGCGGCGAAATGTGATACTTTTCAATGGGACACCCCGTATCATAGTGATCAGTGCATGTGATGACAATTTGAATTAAAAATGTCAATCACAAAAAATACTTCTTATCATACAAAGAGTTTTTATCGTACCTACAAACGTTCTACTGACGAAGAGTTGAGTATCAACTCGAAACGTTTAGGAAAAAACTAGTTTATTTTATTATAATAATTATTTTATTTAGACATATTTTAAAATATGACATGTAATATTACAAAATTTTGTATAAAACTGAAAAACAACTAATGATGAAATTTATTTAATTTATCAAATATTATTTTATTATCAGTGGTTTTTTGGGCCAAACTTTAGAAGTTTACCTTGATACTGCACTTTGAATATTATTTTGTATGCTTCTAGTTTCCTGCTTTTTGTTATTTTGTAATCTCAAAAAAAACTATGAATTATGAAAACGCACTACAAAATAAATGTTACATGAATTAATCGAAAGTATTTTTTTAGTCGTGAAATCACTGGCTTTCCAACTTGGATGGTTCGTTTTCGAAGTTTTCGGTTTAAATGTAGTTTTCGAAAAGTGAGTAGCTACCCTGCAAAGAGGGATTCTGTATTAATAATAATCTCTGTCCTTTATTCTCGTTATAAAGACTAGCCTAATTGACCGAATTAAGTGAAAAAGATTAAAACAGATCTTCCGAAACAGTTTCATTATGTTTACTATTTTATTTTGTCCCATTTTTAAATGGCTGATTATACAGTGTGTTACAAAATGATGGAACAAAATTCATATTTTTTTTATACGAGATCATTCCTCGATCTGATTCATAAAAGTTTATAAGGTGCCAGTTTCTTTGAATTACTGAACATTTGTGGTTATGGTTAGGTCGACTCATTCTATCAATTCAAAATATTGGCAACCCTGCATCACTTACATCAATACAGGAAGCGAACCACGACTTCCTCATTTCAAATAGTGTGATCTGTTTTTTTAGCATATTTTAATTCACATGAAACTCATTCACATGGAACTTCTTATAATTGCTCTAAGTTCCTATTAATTATTATAGATGCCAATTAATAAAGAAATCACCCTCGAATTTTTTTATATAAGAAGGCAACGTATCCTGAGAATAATAGATTAACAATTATTCCAATATTTATTAGCTCCATAAAAAATCTAACCGCGCCAGTGCAAAACACCCTGCTATATCCTGTAAGGGCATTAACTGAAACATATGTTAACATTCTAAATAGAATAGCCTGCAACTTTGAAATAGCTAACTTATACAACCAGAGAAAAATTCGGCGTATTCGGAGAGCTCTGTAGGGGGACATTCAGGAAATGATGAGCAAAATAATTTACGACTTTGATGCTGCGTAAGTGCAGTGTCCGACAAGGCCGATTGCAACATATTCAACTATGAATCGCGCTGATACTGGGTGGCACAAAAGAAATCTGTTACTGAAGCTTATGATACTTGACTGAGATATTTGCTTAATACCACATAATACTAATTAAATATAGGGGATCAAATTACGAAGGACAGAAGGTCGGGATACATAATAATAATAATAATAAACAATTTATTTAGCAGTTTTGCTAGAAAATTTACAATAAGAGTTCACATTACATCACATTACACCACATTACATTAAGTCTAAGACATTCCTGACATATAAAAACATATAAGCTTTTTAGTAAATACATTTACACTTATACTATATTTTATATCCCTAGGAAGAGCGTTAAAGAGACGCAGCCCCTCATTAAACAAATAGTTTGCCCGGTTTGTATCTTCAATGTGATAATTTTCACCTGTTCTAATAGGGTAGGAATGCAAATTTGATCTTTTTATCAAAAACGTGTTAAAATAAGTTGGTGCTATACCTCTTTCTATCTTATATACAAGTACCAAATTAGCCTTTTCAATTCCTTGCCAAACATTGAGCCATCTTAATTCTCGTAACATGTCTTTTATATGCGTTCTCTTACCACAATTTAGTATTATACGCATGCATTTATTTTGCAACAGTTGCAATTTATTTATCTCGGTTTTATTTGCTGATAACAATACTGAAGCACAATATGTAAAATGTGGCAAAATAATTGTGTTAAAAGTAAGTGTTTTGGCCCATCTGGAAAGATTTGCTGAAATTCTATAAAAGTAGCCTACTTTCTTTCCTATTTTTTTACACATATATTTTAAATGGTTATTAAAAGATAACTGAGGATCTATTATCACCCCTAAATATTTAATTTCATCTGCCTTCCCTATATTACTATGGTTAATAGTAATATGAAAATTTTCAGAATTAAATCTACCACACTGAAGTTGTTCCCAACACCATATATTTTGTCTTTGCTGAATTTAACTTTAACTTATTTAAACACAACCAATTATACAAAATGTTTAATTCTGAGTTCATTAAATCAGTTATTTCCCCAAAGTTTGAGCCAGAAACTGAAATAAGCGTATCATCAGCAAAAAGATTTATAAAAGAATTTTTTAAATACCTAAATTGAATATTACCTGACATAAATCAAGAATAATTGTGGCCCCAATACACTGCCCTGGGGTACTCCATATACACTTTCTGTTGTTTGAGAAGTCTGATTTTCAATTTTTGTTCTTTGGCAACGATTGCTGAGAAAATCTTTAAACCACTTAATTGCTACACCTTTCACCCCATATCTACCTAGTTTCTGTACTAGCATCCCCCTATTTATTGTTTCGAAAGCTCTACGAAGATCCACAAATACACTCAACACAACATCACCTTCACTTATACTCTTCCTCCATTTTGCGCACACAAACTGAACTGCAGATTCACAGGAATGTTTCTTTCTAAATCCAGATTGACCAACATATAATAAGCTGTTTTGTTCAAAAAATTCTTGTAACTGTTCGCACACTACAATTTCGATAACTTTGTCCACAATTGGCAGCAGATTTATAGGCCGATAATCACTCGAATCCTTTGAATTTTTTATCTTTGGTACTGGTATCAACGTACTTATTTTCAGTTCCAAAGGCATTTCTCCAACCCTTAACACTGTATTTACCAAATTTAGCAGGGGATACCCAATAACATCAAACAATGATTTCAACACACCTACATTTAGGACCACATCACTAACAGCTTTGTTTTTTAAATTGAAAATAATTGTACGTAATTTATTTAAAGAGATTTGTCTAAACTCTAAGAATTCAGGAGATGATGGGGAATCTATTTTAAAATTAATATCGTAAGCACCTACAGGTGCATCTATTGTTTCTACAATATTTTGTATACTATCAACATAGAATTGATTGAAGTTTTCCTTGACGGTGCGAGTGTATGTTCCAAAATCAATGTCACTCCAGACTACAGCACTTTTCTGGTTGTTTATAATAGTTTTTAATGACTTCCACATATTTTTTGAGTCCCCTTTATTTAAATCTATCTTACGATTGTAGTATTCTTTTTTCCCTCTACGTATAGTACCTACCACTTTATTACGTTTATCTTTATACTTTTTCCAATCTTCCTCAGTTCTAGTGTACGAAAATCTTGTATATGCTTGATCCCTTTGTTTTTGAGCTTCTCTTATCTCCCTAGTAAACCATGGTTTTCTGGAATCCACCGAGTATGTTTCCTCTGGAGCAAACAAATTTACTGCATCTTTAATATTGTCATTCAGTACTTTGTATAGACTATTTACGTCAGTTGTATAATATGCCCAATCCTTTTCAATTAAACTAGTCTTTATCCTATGTAAGTTTACTTCATCCAAGTTTCTTCTATACATAAGCTTTTTTGTACAAGTCATGTTAACTTCAATACATGTTCCTATTATTTCATGATCAGTAAACTTTGCGAAGTTCCTATGTAATGGCTTCAAATAATGACAGTATAACAATATATAATACAATATAACGCGTAAATAGTATCGGGAAGTTTCCAAATACCCAATGAGAACATCATAGTTTAAAAAACGTCAAACGTTGTTTTAGCAATTTTCAACTAAACGTTGAACGAACGTTAAACCAACTATTTTAATTAACTAAAAGTGTTAATATTACTTGAGAATAACGTTAAATTTATGTTTCTTCAATGTTTATATTAAACGTCTTAAATACCTGAAAATATTTTTTAAAATAACTAAACGTTTAACTTAGGTAAAATGTTAAGGTTTTTGTTTATTCAGGCGTTAGTTTTAAACGTCCTAAAAACATGGAAAAACCGTTCAAAACAACGATTCATTTAAATGTTTCTTGGATAAAACGTCAAAATTTCTGGTTTCTTCAATGTTTACTCTAAACGTCTTAAAAACCTAGAAATTTTATTTAAAATAACTAAAGGTTTAAATAATACTTTGATAAAAGTTTTTGGTTTTGAAAACGTTAGTATTAAACGTCCTAAAAACTTGTTGGTAAGAACAATTGCTTTAAATTGTTCATAGAGAAAACGTTAAATTTAGATACAGGTTTCGTCAATGCTTATATTAAACATTTTAAAGACCTGAAAATATTTTTTGAAATAACTAGAAATGTAAATAATACTTTGGTAAAATGTTTAAGATTTTGATTTTTCAAATGTTAGTATTAAACGTCCTAGAAACATGGAAAAATTATTAAAAATTACGATTGGCTTAAATATTACTTTGGCTTAAAAATATTACACTAATGCTTAACTAATTTTTAACATGATATACATTGTATACCAGTTGTATATACTGTGATTATTAACTAGACATGTGACGTTTAAATGCATACCTTTTCTATGTTTCTGCAACGTTAAAAAGAGTGTTACCATTAACGTATTTTTCAGATTATTTAAACGT
This sequence comes from Pogonocherus hispidulus, assembly GCA_963924545.1. Taxonomy (NCBI): domain Eukaryota; kingdom Metazoa; phylum Arthropoda; class Insecta; order Coleoptera; family Cerambycidae; genus Pogonocherus; species Pogonocherus hispidulus. The sequence goes on from OZ004700.1 coordinate 16,644,338, forward strand.
AGCAAACGTTTGAATTATTATGTTTTAATAACGTTAATAATTGCGTTAGAATTGGCGTAGTTTTAATGGACATTTGTACGTCTAAAAAATATTAGAACATCAAGGTTAACTAACTATTGATTATGTTAATATTAAATATTTTTCTAGGTAACAGTTCTAACTGGATAAATTTTTGAAAACGTCCAAATACTGAAATTTGGCAACAATATATAGTTTGAGACTTGCAACACATACATTTTTCAATAATAACCACAGACCTAAATCTTGTACAAAATTTGCTCGTTCTTAAATCTTTCAGTTGATAATAAATTATTGTAGTTCCTATACTAAGAAAGTAAATGGAAACTGGACTAGAACCTTTTAGTTGAACCATGGTAGGATGAAGGATCCTCCAAAATAAAGTAAAAATATTATTTTGCATTACTTAAAAAAATACTAATGAGTGACTAAATTGAGATATGCGTATTTTTATCTCACATTTAAGTTTCGTCACCAAAGAAGAAAATACTAAACATTAATATGCGTTTGTGTTACATGGCTACCCTGTATCAGAGATCACATACACTTATTTTATTTATAGTCGGTTATTTTTAGTTTACTGTTTTTATTGTCGGCGTAAACTGGAACTTTTTCGTCTTTAATACACAAGCGTTTATGGATATTGGGTTACATTTCTTTGATCGATTCGATATGCAAAAGCCGTAATGACTCAGTTGAAGACTGTTTCGATTATGGTCGACCATCAGCTATAATAATGATAATAGAACTTGTTTTATATGAAAATTCATATTCACTCGCCTTAGTAAACTATTTTGGCATTATTATAGATAACTCAATGATATATTTTTTTAAGTATACAGTAACTAATTTCGCCAAACCACTTTACAGGTTATCTCAAGCTGCGGGTCGAACAACTTATAAAATTAAATTTATAATTATGATAATTGAAATTTTAAGTAGGTATGCATATACAATGTTATGTTATGATAAGATATTTCATATTATACAGGTAGTATCATTTAAGTAGTTCCCCGTACTTGAAGTTAATCTTTAGATGGTTTTGTATTTTCCGAATGTTCTGCATAATATGTTAAAGATAATTAAACTTAGCATATAGGTCGTTAGAGTAAACCTTTTTCTGAAATTAAAAAAAAAAAAATTGTAGCACCGCTCAACATGCCGGGAGTGGGTAGAATGTGTTTCTGTTCAACTCATTGAAAACATTGTGCTGCTGTCGTCTGTTTTACTGGTGTCATCCACCCAGCTCAAGACTGAGTAGACTTCAGCTGGGTAGCACGGTTCGGGTACTTCGCGTTAGAGTTGGGATTTGAGGCCAGAAGCCCGGCCAGGCCAGGCCCGGCCCGAAATCGGGCCTGGCCGGGCCGGGAAAATCTGCATATTTTACTGGCCGGGCTGGACCTGGCCGGGTGCTTTGTAATACCTGGCCGGGCCGGGCTGAAATTGAACTGGCCAGGCCTGACTGGCCGAGTCGGGCCAGGCCTGGCCGGGCCGGTTCGGGCCTGGCCTGGCCTGGCCGAATGGGGCCTGGGCTGGCCTGACCGTTTCGGGCCGGATCGGACCGATTTCGACCTAACCTATGCTAACCGGTTTGCTGTATAACAATTTTAAAATACTATTATCTTGTTCTTCCTATATGAGGAATTTGTTTTCATAATAACTTGAGGTGTTTCACCCATTTATCTGACCACTTACGGCCAATCTCACTCATACTACTTAAAATTTAAGGTGTCCCAAAATGGAAAAATTATACAATGGAGTCAATAAATTTATGAATTGTCATACCTATTGTCAATGTCAAGTAGGCAGGATTTCTGGTATGGCCGAATGTGGCTTAGGCAGACTGGGTTGAATTTGGGTGGACCGATTCTGGCTAAACTTGCCTTGATAGAGCCGGGCCGGATCAGATTCGATTTGAGCTTCGATTCAACTGGCTTGGTCGAGTCTGGCCTAGTCTGACGTAGCCGAGTCACGCCTGGCCTGGTCTGGCCGGGCCGCGTCTGGCCTGGCCTGGTCTGGCCGGGCCTGGCCTGATCTGGCCTGGTCTGGTCTGGCCGGGCCTGGCCTGATCTGGCCGGGCCTGGTCTGGCTAGGCCGGGCCGAATTCAATCTGGCTTGGTCGGGCCTGGCTCAAATCTGGCCTAGCCGGGCCATAATTGTTAAGAGGCCTGGCTTTAATTGGGCCAAATGTTCGGTGGGTTTATCTGGCCTGGCCTGGCCTGAATTTTTTTAAAAAGTCGCAACTCTACTTCGCGTCTACTTTTGTTACATGTTTTTGTGCTTTCTACTGTTTACTTATAGCTTATAGGACTTAAAGTTTTATGTGATTGTAACATTAATATAATATACTACATTGGTTCAGTGAAATTAATTGAAAATGATGATAGTGTGGTTTTACGAGTGATTGTGACTGAGCCTAGAGTTGTAGTAGTAGCTTTTGTCTATTATATTTGTAACTAATTAATAATCTGTTTCAGAAATATGGGGAATATACCCATTCCCCAAATGGGACGTGATGTATATAATAAGTACAATATTATTTATGTACCCAGCATTATATTTTCTCCACATGTTATCGTTTACAATATTTACTGGATAATTAAATATTAGTTATCTCTTCCTATTCTGCTTAAATGAATAGTTTTAATTAATACTAAAAACATTAAAGCTCAATATTAAGCTATATAAAAGTTTAAGAGGTTACTCGTTAATTTTAAATACATTTACTTGTAGTAAAAGTGTGAGTGATGTTTACACCATAATAAACAATATTAGGCGTCTTAAATTGTACGCTACAGATCATTGAATAACATACATGGTTGTTGTTGTTGTTGTTGATAGGCGGCGCGGTTACCCGCAGCACTCAGGTCTTTCGACCCATTGTGCCTGCCGCTAGTTGGGAGTTATTGGAAGAGACCCGTGCTGTGCGCATAGGCCAACACCCGTTGTAGGGGAAGCTCCCTAATGTCCTGAGGCAGAAGAAATGCTGCGCCCAGGTGTTTGTGTCTCTTGACCATGAGGCAGGCACAGCGACAGAGGATGTGAATGGAGTCCTCGTCATCGTGTCCGCAAAACCTGCACCTTCTAGTGTCACTAAGACCGATAGTGTTAAGGTGCTTGTTAAGATGTCCGTGACCTGTCAACAGTCCTGTAACAATCCTTATGCTGTTACGACTTAGCGCAAGTATTGATTGAGTTGCGTTCGACCAAGGCCCTTCAATTAAGAGCCTGGCTTGTCGCAGCCCAGTCACGTTTGACCATTCTTCCTTTGATCTTACCTTGATCCAGTTTCCAATGGACCTTGCTACATAACTAGGCGGAAGCCCCAGCACTGGTTCGGGCCCTGTAAACTGTATACTTGAGCCTCTCTTAGCCAGTGCATCGGCCTCCTCATTTCCTGTTATATTATGATGACCCGGTACCCAGGTCAATTTTACCTGGTTGTTCTGTCCCAATTGGGTCAGACCATTAACACACTCTAGGACCGCCCTGGAGGTGATCCTGTAGGAGATCAAGGTACGTAAAGCCGCCTGACTGTCGGTGCATATCTGGATATGCTGATTAGAATATCTCCTTTTGAGATTTTCCTGAACACATGCAGAGATAGCAAACACTTCCGCCTGAAAGACCGTGGCATACTTTCCCAAGGAGAAGGATAGTCTCGCCCTCGGCCGCACACCCCGGACTCCCGCCCCTGAGCCCTGGTCTGTCTTGGACCCATCCGTAAACCAGACGAGCCCATTCGAGACCTGAGCATCAGGATTTTCGAGCCAAGCTTCCCTGTCCGGTATCTCTACTGTGTAAGGTTTGAGAAACACATAAAGGGGAGATATCCTGTCACTGGGTGCGTCCAGTAGACTGTCTCCTCCCACAAGTTCCCCAAGAATACTTGTGTGTCCACCATCGTGGCTTTTACCTAGCCACCGCCCCCACTGCTTGACCCTATAAGAGGCCCTCCTTGCCTCTTCCTCAACCACTATATGCAGTTTAGGGAGAGACAGGAGAGCCTCCAGAGCCTCTGTGGGAGCCGTGCGTATCGCTCCTGTCGTGCTTACACACGCCAGGCGTTGTAGTTGATTTAGCCGTTGCTTGATGGTAACCCGCCGGACGGCTGGCCACCATACAATCGACGCGTATAGAAAGGAGGGTCTAATAACCGAGGTATAGAGCCATAAGGTGGCTCTCGGATTAAGCCCCCACATTTTTCCAAAGAGCCTCTTACATGTCTAGAAAGACGCGGTGGCTCTCTGTATGTTTACACCATAATAAACAATATTAGGTGTCTTAAATTGTACGCTACAGATCATTGAATAACATACATGGTGCTCCGAGAACAGATAGATTATCTCTCTGAAGATTACAAAAGATGTATAAAATAAATTCGGCAGTTCACATATACACATGTTGTCATATGTACTCTGGTTGAAATATTATTCGATACCTGAAAGTTTTATAATAATATCATAAAATAATTATATACTTATTATATATTTATCCCTCATTTTCATCGTAATGATAAGTCCGAAAGTCAGAGACTTGTATGGGAGAGGGAGTGGCACATTATTAAATTGCAGGCCGGAATACGCCCAGGAACGGCTTACAATGTTAGAACTTTAACTACCATTTAGTACGAGAATGTGATATATCTGGGGAATTCTGGAAAACCTTAGTAAAGTGAAGGTTGTTAGCCAATTGGATCCGTCAGTGAGGTGGCAGTACTAGTTGATAGGTGCAGATTGCAAATGGAAACATTTGATCGGTGCGGCGGCGGCGAGATTTTTTTTATCCAGAAATCCTAGGGGGTGGTCTTGCTAAAACTCCTTTTGAGCTGTTGATCACAGCTAACAGTTGCTGTTTCAGGGTGGTGTGGGTTGACGCTAAGTTTTAGTACCTAATGTTTTGAATTTATTAGTGTTTTCAGCCTTGAATGTTCTAGAATTAAAATAAAGCCCGGGTATAGTTTTGGTTGCAATGGAACAAAGACTTTTTGAGGAGGTGGCGGCCTGTGTTAAATTTTTACCAGATTTTTACTAATGTTTTGAATCTTCGCGCCATAAATCCATTTCAGGATCTATCATGGCGGGACACTTTATAATCTCGCTTGACAACTTTACGGGTAAAGGAAATGGCACTTAGTACTGCACATGCGTTTCACGTATCAAACGGGTACCACCGGGAACTGAAACCAAGAAACGTAATTAGAAACTCTTTTGTAGAAACAATTAGAAAGATAGAAAAGATTTGGACATCAAGTTTAGTTTTTAATTCAGCAATGATGAAGACTAATGGTCTAGAAATATCTAGAACTCAAGTTACTTCATCGTACCTGTATATTCATCTAGGTACCTACATTGTTTATTCATAAATGGAACTCCATCGGGTATTTTCTAGAAATAAAGTTTCATAAGAACAAATTGAAAACCTACCCATCTCTTCACCCTAGATGAATTTATCAAATATGGTTCAATAACATTTTATTTTAATTATATATTATAGTTATTAATTATATACAGAGTGCCCATTATCTATCTCCTTACATGGCTAACTTTGTTAATAGTGGAGATAGAGAATTGGTTAAATTAGCAAAATTAGGCAGAATTACAAGAGGAATGCAGTGCCTCCTTCAAATTTAATTTTAATTTTCAACTTTTCGAGATATTTTGAAAAAACTGAAAATCGCCAAAATTTTTAAACTCGAATATCTCAAAAACTATAAAAGATACAAATAAAATAAAAATACTGTGTGATAGTGTTTTTACGTGGCATTAAGTGGTGATATTGGAAATTTAACGGGCATCTTAGTTTTTCAGAAAAAAAATAAAGTTATGGTTTTTTAAATAGCAACCATAGTTGGCTATGGTATCAATAAAAAGCTTATTTTCTTCTGATTTCAAAAATATAATATTTAATAAATAGTATTTTTCTTCGTTTGTGTACATTTCACAATAACTATTTTAAGATGAACGTTTAATTTTGACGTTTATAATGTGAGTTTAGTGTGATCTGACATTTATATTTTATTGTTGTTCTACGTTTATTTTTCATAGCTTACTATCTTAATAAATTATTTGTTGATTACAGTAAACAAAAGAAAAGAGAAAGGTAGGTATATTAAATATTATATTTTTGAAATCAAAACGGGCACGGGCATCTTAGTTTTTTCTCAAAAACTAAGATGCCCTTGAAATTTTCAATATCACAGCTGAATTCCTCGTAAAAAACACTATCAAACAGTATTTTTATATTATTTGTATCTTTTATAGTTTTCGAGATATTCGAGTTTAATAATTTTGGCGATTTTCAGTTTTCCCAAAATATCTCGTAAAGTTGAAAATTAAAATTAAATCTGAAGGAAGCACTGAATTCCTCTTGCAATTCTGCCTAATTTTGGTAATGTAACCAATTCTCTATCTCCACTATTAACAAAGTTAGCCATCTAAGGAGATAGATAATGGGCACCTTGTATAAGGGGATTACCAAGCCTTTAATCCACGAGAAAAAATGGGCACTCGAGGCGCAGCAAAGAGTTCCATTTTTTCGATAGGATTAAAGACTGTTAATTTACGAATGTAATTCAACATTTTATCCACGACCACGGCCAAAACCGGTCTATTAGGAAAGTGAAAACCATGTGAGAGCAGGTGAAAAATTCTGGTTTTGAAAAAACGTCAGATTTGACAAATTTATTTTGACCAAGAATATTTATTTTGAGCTGAAAACCAGAAAGTCTTAGAGTCGTTTCTATGACTATAAAATCGAAGCGTGGTATTATGAATTTTAATCCACTAGTGTATTAGAAGGCCTCTAATCCATGGGAAACAGACGTATTAAACCTTCTTAATATAGTGGTCGTGGATAAACTATTTTTTTTTCATTTTTAGGTATGATATTTTTTCAAAAATTCTTTCATCAATCTCTAATTAATGGAAACATATTCAAAGAAGTGTGTTTAGCTGCAATGTTGGGAACTTGGGACCTAGCCAGCGTATTGTTTCAATTAATCAATCAACAAGCTGTAAAAATAAAAGCTACCTTATTTTGTTATATAACACACTTTGCTTTGTTTTGCACTTTGAACATGAGCTTTCTAAAGAATAAAAATATTGTTTTATTATAAAGTGAAATGTTTGTATCCTTACTCGAATCTGTTTGTATACATTTCCACCAAACCATCGAATAACGTCGGAATCGACAAGTAATGTCGAAATAAATATACAGGGTATATACACCTATATACGATAACACCTATGCCGTAATACACAAAAAAAAAAATGTTAGAATCCCATAGGGCCTAAGACGACGCACATTTTAAAAGTATGTATAATCATATAGGATGCTCTATAAACCGGGGGCATATCAAACTTATGTTTTTTTAAATGGAATGACGTATAGGGTGTTTCATTTATAAAAATTGAGAAAACTGCGGTTGTTAGTTATGATTCGCTCTGTATACTAATAAAGCTATTTTGAAGGCATTTCTATAAAAAGTAAAATAAGACCATATAGCAAAATTAATGGAGCTAAAAATGATCTACAATTTATTTCCTTAAAAGAGATACAGGGAGCTCAATTTATTGCGATTAAAATACAAAAATGCCCATATCTTCTGAACCACTCTGTATAATACTAGTAAACCCTATATTGGCGAATCCGGAAAAATGATCCGATTTCGAATATGATATAACAAATATACAGGGTGCCCATTATCTATCTCCTTACATGGCTAAAACATTGTTAATAGTGGAGATAGACAATTGATTAAATTAGCAAAATTGGGCAGAAGTACAAGAGGAATTCAGTACCTCCTTCAAATTTAATTTTAATTTTCAACTTTTCGATATATTTTGGAAAAACTGAAAATCGCCAACATTTCTAAACTCGAATATCTCGAAAACTGTAAAAGATACAAATAAAATAAAAATACTGTGTGATAGTGTTTTTACGTGGAATTCAGCGGTGATATTGAAAATTTCATGGGCATCTAAGTTTTTCAGAAAAAAATAAAGTTATGTTTTTTTAAATGGCAACCATAGTTGGCTATGGTATCAATAAAAAGCTTATTTTTTTCTAATTTCAAAAATATAATATTTAATAAATTGTATTTTCCTTCGTTTGTGTACATTTCACAATAACTATTTTAAGATGAACGTTTAATTTTGACGTTTATAATGTGAATTTAGTGTGATCTGACATTTATATTTTATTGTTGTTTACTGATCTACGTTTGTTTTTCATAGCATACTATCACAAGTATAAAGATATATACAGTAGTTTCACTCTTTAAATTTTTTGTACAAAAGTTTTTAATGCACATGTCTGCTCTTGGGTAGTATGCGCGTTGGTAGAGATGTAGAAGGGGAGGAATGGGCCGGCCTATGCTATTTTATGGGCGCACATTTGCTTTTTGCTTTACAGGTAATCAGCATACGTTTGTGTGTCTAGGCGTTTGTGTTTGTGATTTTGATAAGTGTTTTGTATTGTGTGTAACATGGCTACAAAATATTGTTTCATTTGTAAACGAAATTCTGAAAGGCCACCTTTTTTACTCCAAAAAGTAATAGTCCGGGCCTGTGCATAGCTGCCAAAAACGGTCATTAATGCGCATGATTGTGCGTGGGTAGTATGCGCAGTGGTCTTTTTGGGGGGTTAAAAAAACAAAACTTAAGGACACCAACATCAAAGAGATTTTGCCGAGTGAAATTACTGTATATATCTTTATACTTGTGATACTATGTTAAATAAATTATTTGTTCATTACAGTAAACAAAAGAAAAGAGAAAGGTATATTAAATATTATATTTTTGAAATCAGAAAAAAATAAGCTTTTTATTGATACCATAGCCAACTATGGTTGCCATTTAAAAAAACATAACTTTATTTTTTTTCTGAAAAACTAAGATGCCCGTGAAATTTTCAATAGCACCGCTGAATTCCACGTAAAAAACACTATCAGACGGTATTTATATATTATTTGTATCTTTAATGTTTTTGAGATATTCCAGTTTACAAATATTGGCGTTTTTCAGTTTTTCCAAAATATCTCGAAAAGTTGAAAATTAAAATTAAATCTGAACTAGGCACTGAATTCCTCTTATAATTCTGCCCAATTTTGCTAATTTAACCAATTCTCTATCTCCACTATTAACAAAGTTAGCCATGTAAGGAGATAGATAATGGGCACCTTGTATAATTCCAAAAAAACATAAGTTTAATATGACCCCGGTTTATAGAGCACCCTATATGACTATACAATTTTTAAAATGTGCGCTCTCTAAGGCTCTATGAGATCCTAAAATATATCAGACTATTGGGCCACCCTGTATAATTTCCCATTATATTATTTATACTTAATTGATATTTAGTAGTTACTTAATGCATTGGTATAATCTGTAAAAACAATTAATTCAGCTACATAAATTAATTATATTTTAACATTCAGAGAAAGTAATAGTGCTTTTATGCAAATCAATGGTAAAATCTGATTAAAATTTTTATTCATATATTTTCTATTAAATAAAAAGTGGCAAAATAAACACTGAATACTGAGTACATTGATATGTTAATCTGAAATGTCAAGGAAATGTAAATATGCAATTATTTATTATTGATATTCCGAAATTATAATATTCCACAAATAGATATTAGAGGACAAAGTAATCAATTGCAAGTTTAACAAAGCAGGATTGAAGTAAAACTTCTTAGCTTTCCACCTAACTGAAGTTGCTTCTGAATGATGATGAAGCATATTGCAGATAAATTACAAAACTTCATGCAATTTACTCGGGAGTCGATTTGAGTAACTTATTTACGAATCTCCGTAGAATCGGGAAAGCTTTCTTTTAGTTTTGCGTGATTTTATTGTTTAAAATGGAACACCCTATACATTTTTACATATTAGGATGATGCGTCCTTTCACAAATTTAGTGATGTAAGATTTGATGGATTTGTCTCCACAGTATGTTGGAAGTTTGGCTGCCATTATTTTAATAGGCTACAATACATATCTGAATAAACAAAAAATATTATATGATATGGGTTCCAACCTAAACCTCACTATTTTGCAGAGAAAAATGATCAAAATCTCCAATTTGATTTGAAGTTCAGTTAATCGAAGTTTAATAGTATATTATACTATAAGGGACAGAAATGCGTTATTTTGGCAGAGGTGCAATTTGAAGCCCGAGGGCGAAGCCAGAGGGCCACAATGCACCGAGGACAAAATAGCATTTCTCCCGAATGGTATATACTATTTTTTCCACGGTCTCATTAATTTAAAAACACATATTTTGTTATTATGAAGTAAGTAGCACCAGAATTATTGTATTCGGATTTGAGCATTTATTTAGTAGTCGTTGAGTTATTGTCATAACTACAAAATAAACAAACAAAAAGAATTGTCAAATTAAGATGTTAGTTTGGTTTAGTTTACAGTTTGTTTAGTGCACAATGAATAATTGTGAGTCGGAAGAGATTGTGGAGGCTGCAAATATTGCAATAAGCAATTTGTTACCTACGAAGTCAAGATCTTTATACGATATAGCTTACAATCGGTTCAAAACGTGGTGCGCCCAGAAAAATATTCAAGTATACAGCGAGAATGTTTTGTTGGCATACTTCAGTGAAAATGCAAAGAATTACAAGTCTTCCACATTATGGGCGCAATATTCTATGGTTAAGTCATGCTTGATAATTTACGACAACATAGATATAAGCAAATTCCCCAAACTGATCGCATTTTTGAAAAGAACCAGTGACGGATATCAAGCGAAAAAATCGAAAATATTGACAAAGGGTGAAATCGACCGTTTTCTATCAACTGCAGATGACAAACAATTCTTAATGATTAAGGTAAGATTACTTTTGTTGTTAGGTATTTCAATTATTTAGTATTTTGATTTTTTATAGGTTGTATTAATTCTGGGGATTGCCGGAGCTTGTCGAACTGATGAACTAGTCAATTTAACTGTAGATGATATTGAGGATGTAATCCTTGATTGTAAAAATTCCAAACACTAAGACAAAGATTCCACGAACCTTTGTGGTTACCGATGTGGGAAATATGCTTGAATTGTATCGAAAATACCTGTCCCTTCGTTCTCCCCACGTCAAGCATAAGCGCCTTTTTTGTACTACAAAGCAGGAAAATGTAGTTCGCAGCCAGTTGGCAAGAATACCATCGGAAAAATTCCTAGTGTAGTAGCTTCGTATTTAAAATTACCTGATGCTGCATGTTATACTGGTCACTGCTTACGAAGATCTTCAGCGACATTACTGGCAGATGCTGGTGTGGATATCACGACAATAAAGCGTCATGCTGGTTGGAAATCAACGACAGTCGCTGAGGGTTATGTCGAGAACTCCATTGAAAATAAGACCAAAATTGCTAATCACGTTTTAGTAGGTACCACCACTAGCGCAATCACAAAAACTTTAAATGTAAGCGAAAGTAATATTCCTTCTAATATTAATTTTGAAAATTGTACAAATGTTACATTTAATTTAAATGTCAATAAATAATTTCAATGTTACCTCTTTTTTTGCATGAAAAACGTTCTCCATAATGTAAACTCCCTTGGGAGCATTATACTCTCTTGGGAATAATCGACTACTTCTGTTTCAATTTTGATGTCATAGAAACTGATTTCTACTCCCGACCGTGGAAAAAATAATTTTGTGTACAGAATAATACAAAATGCAATATTTACTACTCTTTTCAATTACCTAATTTAATAAAACTAAAAATAAACAGATTCAAAGTAGTAAAACATAGCATTTTATGGTATTCTATACACAAAATTAAACTGATGTTGCTTAATCAATTGAACTTTTGCACATAAAATTGGAGATTATAATAATTTTGTTCTTGGAAATCATTAGATTTAAGGCTTATATTATACAAAGTTTTTTATTTGTTTTGATATATACTTGACTTTATACTTGGGTATAAAAATAAGGCAGTCTAAAGCTAAGTACAGACCGGCCAAAAATCGCCCGGATACATGTTGTCAACACTATTATTGCCAACATGTATCCCATCAACTCACAACAAGTTGATAGATAGTCGGCAACATAGTGCCGATGTTGGGCGGCAAGACATCAAAGAATTTTATTGCGTGTTGTATGTATCCGTATTTCAATTTGAAATGGAAAACATCGCTGGGTCTGGACGGTGTTGTCAACAAATTAAATAACGTCGAAACAGTACCTAAAAGTGAGGTTTCCTTTCGCTGCTTAATTTTATTTTCTGCAGCTGGTATGTACGTTAAATAATATTAACTTCATATTTGTCAAGTCTGACGAAATTGCGGAACGAACTACCTACCATCGTTCAAGAGTAACTCCACCATTACGTTGTCACCATAGTTTGTCCCATTTTGTAAAGTCGCTGCCACCATCTTCTTTTTCGTTTCTGGGTATGGGAAGCTATTATGATGAAAGCAGTACTAACACCAGCAGCAGTACTCAATATCTAGTAGAAGTACTATGCCATTTCACTGTCCTCCTAGTAGAACAAACATAATGTTGAAGTCGCCAATTTACAATATGACACACAATTTCAATTTAATATCAGATAGACGTGATATTCATAACTCTAGTTTAAGTCAACTGTTAGCAGCTGCCAATAATTATTATGTTAATTAATTTTTTTTCTATTCTTTTATGTCTTTTTTCAATTTTGTATTATACATGTATCACTCTAATAATTATTGTTTCAACTGTTATTGCTACATTAGTCTTCTCATGATTCTTCTAATCTATGATTCTGTATTCCTATGTTTATGTTTATGTTTTTATTTTTCATCTTTGAGTTTTGTCACATTGTTGAACTAATAAAGTTATTATTATTATTATTATTATTATTATTATTATTATTATTATTATTATTATTATTATTATTATTATTATTATATTATACCTGTAGACAGGTCCATTTTAAATGTCAACTGCAAACACTGCTTTTAATTTGGACGCGCAACTGGTTTTGGTTCGGACGAACAACACTGTTGACCACATATCCGGATACAAGTTGTTGTGTCCAATAAATATGTTGCCAACATCCGTCAACATGTTGCCAACAGTTGGCAACATTTTGTTGGGTTTGTACTTACCTTTACACACTGTATGTGGCAATGAAGATCTTGATTGTCAAACGAATGTTTTGTATGAATCAAAATTCGCTATTTTAATAAAGCTATAGTTTATTAGAATAGTCGGTCAGGTTGCTTAGTAAACTCTTTTTCGATATGATTTGAATAACTTGAAAAATCTCTTGAAACTCTGAAAGTATTCTCAAAACTCTACATCATTACCAAAAATTATCATTTTCAACAAAATTTTATGTGTACTTCCTGTGCTTATAGTAAGAAATAATTTGCTTGGTTTGTTCCCTGGTTATTATTTTATTGTGGCCCCATAGAATTGAAATATCTCTGAAACATTTCCGAAAAAATATGTAAACGTAAACGACATCATGTATTTATTTTATTATGTATTGTTGGCTTTCTGACTTTTTTTAAGCCAGATAATCTTAACCAACGATTAACTTCACCCCGCGTTTACACGAAACAAAAAATTATAAATAAGATGGAAAGGCTTAAACCCAGACCACCTCTGGTAATGCGAAAAAATTCTAGCTATTAAAATTGAGATATATTGATATTGGAATATGAAGGCTTGATACACATTTCTTAGATTGAATAAAATATTAAATACCAGTTTATTTATGTAGTTTATCTACTATATGTTATCAGTTTATTAATATAATAATTATTATAATTAATATTATTAATGAGAATATCAAATATTATGGTTCAATAAAGTTTTATATTTCCTTGTTACCTATAATCCTAGGTATGCAAAGGAATAACCTTATTATTTTTAAGATATGTCGAAAACAACTACTTTGCGTGCCATATACATAGCTTTTTGTCTTAATTCCTATATAAAGAAAGATCTAAACAGTTAAATAAGCCAATAAATAATATTAAAAAATATACTATATATGTTATCTGCTTGTAATTCCATGGTCCTTTTAAAATACAAAAAATGGTTTATTATTAACGAATTTACCGATGAAAAAAGACAATCGACAGTTTTCTATCTTGAGGACAATGGTTTATAGAAGGAATACACACTTACTAATTGCTACACCGTGTATGTGTAGCTATTGTTATAAAAAACCTATACAAATTTTCTTATAGAAATTATAAAAATATTATCATTCAAATGTTGTTAAGTATCATTGTTAGGTCACTTACCTGGTTATGATAAGGTGTCATAGACCTTAGTAATGAACCTGGTGCCTAATTAGTAATGGATTGCTATATAACTGGGGTATAGAAGGTATTCCATATAACAAAAACATGAATGCTGTCATATTTCCACACGATTCAAGTATTTTATCTTATCTTTTTTTTTAAATCTTTTCGTTTAAATAATTATAATTCACATTTATTTTATTTTATTTTATTCTACACTACTCAACAAGTCTAATGACCCAATAACAGAATAGGAACATTGAGTAACATACAGTAGTAAAATAAACTAATATTAATATCTAAGTGATAAAATACATAGAATAATGAAAATCGAGGCATACAAAAAAAAAATGAAAATCAATGTGTACTTAAAATATATACCTACAAGTAAGGTGACACTGTAAGAAAACAGCAAACTAGTTCACAAGAAATAAGAGGAAATCTAGAAGGCTATTCTCTTCAAAGAGGATAATGTGCAAGCAAAAATATCAATAGATTCACATACGTTATTATAAATATTGCACATGTTGTAAAGCGGCGAATATTTTTTTATATTTGTTCTTTGAGTTGATAAGTAAAAACTATCAGACTAACGAGATGCCTCTCTAGGGACATACAAATTAAACATACCTAATATTTGACTACAGTCTATGTTAGCATGTACTATCTTGAATAGAAACGTCAAAAAACAAACCTTACGTTAAGGCATCTAAAGAGAATCTGTCTAAAAATTCTGACTGAGGAAAACCTCTCGCAGGATAATTACCATATGTCGTATTAGCCACAAGTTTTAAGAAACGGCGTTGAATTCTCTCAAGACTACTATTTAATTTTCTATTTTTTATTTTAATACAGCAAATGTTGCATACACTAATTGACCTGTCTCACCGGTTTTTTTTAAATTTAAAATGCCGGGACCTCGACTACGTCCCAGTCCTAGAAGTCAGCAGGACGCGCGGAGTCAAGTCCTTCGCAAGTGCCGAGACGGACCCGATGCGTCCGATGTACACAAACGGTCAAGACTCCAACTGCTGGACCCAGGATGAGAGTAAGATCTTATGTTTCAGATTACACCCGGAACAATCATAGATGGCTACGAAGCGACTAAAAAACGACTCTTAAGCCTCCCCTCGAAGCCGCGAGCACCAACAGCGGTCGCGGGCTCATTTCGAGTATCCTTCCCTTACCTTGCACAAAACCAAAGGGCCAGTTGGCTCCTTTAGAGGTGCATCCCGGCTACACAGCCTCTCCTGACCTACCCCCAAACCACCACCCAGGACGCGAGCGCCACTTGCCGCCCCCGCCCGAGACAGACTACCCCGGTGGGTTAGATATGCAGGCGAAGACAGAAGAGCGCCAGAAAATCCTACCCAGTCTGCAGGGTAGAGCCAGGACAAGGGAAGACCCCACGAATCGCCCACACCTATCACTTTTTGTGATCGGGGTTGGTCAAAAATGGGGTCCACCTCTACGAGGCAGTCCAGGCCTACAAAGATGGGGAGGGTAAAGAGCGATAATCCCGCACGGCCGCAAATCATCCCAGGTCAATACCACGGTCAATGGATATTGGCGTTTAAATTTAATCTCAACTAGAAAGGTGATGGGTGGGTACCCATGCCATTTTTGAGACATAGACAATTAACTTTCGAATTCAACACTATATTATTCATTTTCGAATGAATATCATTATATCTTACAAAGAGCGGAATGTACCTTACACTTTTATAAGTATTAGTAAGTATTTTGTAAAAACCTAGTAATAGTAATTTTTTTAACATGCTGTATATATACAAACTGTAAAACCTCCTCTCAACGGCTTTCTTGAGTCATGAGAATATTTACAATAACTCTGTCATTCAGACCAGCAATACCTGCTCTCGAAAAGAAACACATCAACGGGGACACCAAATACTAATTGGTGTCCTGCTCTGTTAAAACTACACGTACAATGCATTCTTAAACAATAAAAAAGATGAAAAACAAAATAAAACTCGTTTGTTATTTTTTATTGAATAAGTTAATATTATTTTTATATGTTTTAACAAGTTTCAGAATAGAAGGTAAATTTATCACCCAACGTGATATTAACACTTATTATTAATTCAACTAAACCGAAGACTGCATTTGAAAACTTTACTGTTAAAGAAATTAATGAAACGCATTGTTAAAATCGAATATTTCATAATTAGTGGAAAATGCGATCTTAAACAAATTTATCTGCATTGAAATGTTTATTCTGTTGATAATTTATTCACGTTCAGTAAGTATTTTGTAGTTTGGACCGAAAGGATATTATAAAAATGATGCAGGGTCAAATCCTTAATCTTGTTCTGTAAAAGTAAGTGTTGATAAGATTTGGGAAAAATATTACTACTTCAATAACGAAACAAAGTGAATTGACTTGAAAGCATAAGGTCGACTTAGTCACCTAAGGTTACAATGCTAATTCTAGATACAGAGTGAGGCTGTAACCGACGCAGATTAACCTTAGCCAAATACCGCAACTTCAATATTATATATATATAAATATTACATATAATGTCTGTAACTTATTTGTGGTGCGTTTTCATGATTCATAGTTTCTTTTGGGATTACACCACCCGTAAAATAACAAAAAGAAGAAAACCAGAAGCATACAAATTAGATAAAGTGGATTCTCGAAGCGGATGGTTCTTTATGAAACATCGTGAAAATAATTGTTTTGAAAAAAACATTGATCTCATTTAGATGTTTTAAGAAATATATAGAAAACACTCTATATACTAGTATTTGGGCTTATTAGGCCTTTTTCAATAGAGTAAATGTCTATTACTAAACGTTTCCAAGCGCGCTTTCGTTATTTATTTGTTTACGAGCACCTATCCCCGATTGATCCTACCATCTGGTAAAGCCCGAGTTTTTAGTACCTTTTCTAAGAAAGGCGAGAGTGTAAAATCTATCTGATCATTCGTAGTACAAGGATTTATAATTAAAGATTTTTTAATTTCTAATTGCTCTAACAGATCTAAGCGCTTTCCTTTCTTTTCACGATGCAGTACCTTTACATTTTTCTGATCTATATTGTTTTCTGATTGTTTTCTATACAATGCGTCGAAAATCCTGAATTTTTTGCGTTATTTAATATGATTTTTTTATGTTCTTTTACTCTAGTTTCAATACTTCTACCGGTTTGACCCACATACACGGCATTACAATCCGCGCAGTTAATTTGGTATACCCCCGATTGTTTTAATTTATTAACCCTTTCTTTGTTGTTTATCAAAATCCTCCGTCAACAAGCGTACTATTGGGAGGATTTTGATAAACAACAAAGAAAGGGTTAATAAATTAAAACAATCGGGGGTAGCTATATCAAATTAACTGCGCGAATTGTAAGGCCATGTATGTGGGTCAAACCGGTAGAAGTATCGAAACTAGAGTTGAAGAACATAAACAATCCATACTAAATAACGCAAAAAATTCAGAATTCTCGACGCATTGTATAGAAAACAATCATTTTATAGATCAGAAAAATGTAAAGGTACTGCATCGTGAAAAGAAAGGAAAGCGCTTAGATCTGCTAGAGGAATTAGAAATTAAAAAATCTTTAATTAGAAATCCTTGTACTACGAATGATCAGATAGATTTTACACTCTCGCCCTTCTTAGAAAAGGTACTAAAAACTCGGGCTTTACCAGATGGTAGGATCAATCGGGGGTAGGTGCTCGTAAACAAATAAATAACGAAAGCGGGCTTGGAAACGTTTAGTAATAGACATTTACTCTATTGAAAAAGGCCTAATAAGCCGAAATACTAGTATATAGAGTGTTTTCTATATATTTCTTAGAACATCTAAATGAGATGTATGTTTTTTTCAAAAAAAAAAACAAAACAATTATACAAATTAGAAATTCAAAGTGCAGTATCAAGGCAAACTTCTAAAGTTTGCCCCAAAAAACCCAATGTATAATATGCAATAAAATAATATTTGATAAATTAACTAAAGTTTATTAGTGGTTTTTCAGTTTTATACCAAATTTTGTAATATTACACGTCATATTTTAAAATATGTCTGTATGTACAGCTTTATTATATCCACTTTGGTTGAACTCTTAACCCTTCCTTCTCTATAATGCAATTGAATAAAATTAATAGGTGAAAGTATCATGATTCGCAAACAAAATTGCCTTTTAGGTCACGCACTGGAGAGTTAGTAACAATCTCACTAATTTTTATTTTTTTATTTTGTATCGGAGGTGGTGGTAATGCATCTCCGATAAATTTATCAATTAATTGGAAACATGTGCTATAATTAACGTATTGAGAGTGAAGATTAACGGTTTGTTATTAATTGTGTATAATTTATGATGTATTACAATGTACAAGGTGATAAAATAACATATTCATTTTTTAGGCTCACATCAGAACTAGAAAAAATGAGGTAGTAATGTAATTAACTATAATTAACAGTTTCCCTAAAAAATTACCTAATTATTTATTTCCTAAAATTTATTTCTTCAATAAAAAACAAAAAAAGAGGACTTTCAGCCGAATACCTACATGGACAAATATCTTACGTATCGTCCGAGTTTTCTGACAAGAAAATCACTCACAGAGTGATTTTTATTACGGGTATGCGCATTTTGTGTATTTTTCGTCTGTAATGCGATTATTTTTACAGTTACAAAAAAAATCTCAAGCAACGGATGTTCGTTATGGTTCGTTTTATAACTTAAAAATATAAAATGTATCAATTTCGCGAAGCTGAGCTGTTAAACATGTCGTTCTTACTGCGAAATTTGTTCCTCTAACGTTTTTGCCACGATTTTCAGGAGAACCGTACACTGAAAGAACAGTTTATTCATAATTAATGATACTGATTGACACCTAACAAAGACTTTATTGGATAATGGCGTAATAAATTTTTGTTTATGAGAAAACAACAATTTATTAAATCTTTTCAAATATACCTTATTACCGTCAAGTAAGGGATTATTGATAATCAATATATCTTTTATTTTCTATTAATAACGATCCGTTTTAATAAATATTATTATGAGTAAATCTAGCATTACTTATTTATTATGAATATTTCAGTTATTTATTATAAATAAAGCATACTAATTAAAATTTCGACTTTATTGAAATATAAAGAACAATGTTTATAATAAATATTTGTTTTAATTTAAAAAAATAAAGATTATTTATAATGAATAGTGTCTTATTTATCACACCCAGTAATTATTTTACGTTTCTTTAGTATAGTTATAGTCCAGATCTATTTTTTAAGTCACAGCAATTACCACTGAACAGGTAATAATTATACAGATTTTTAATAAATCACACAATCGGCAGTTTTCCAAAGTTACGTTTTCGAAGATATATAAGTTTTGACGTCCCTACCTTGTGTACCATATAGAGTCATATAGGTATACCGTACAGCACAGTGCAGCGTTTATATACCGTCTCAAGTATCAAGTAAAATAGTACGTACACTAACATTAACGAAACGAAGCACTCGCGCCGCACCCAAATAATAGGTAAATGAAATGAAAATAATAATGAAATGAAATAAAGTCACCCAATCCAAGGTAAATAGAAAAACACGTCTGCTACTCACTATCAACAGTGCCAACCTAGCCTACACTGCCAACTGCACAATTTTATAATGCCACAATAAAATATTTATTAATTAAAAAACTACTTCAGGATTTTTAACAAAAAAATGGATTACTTCATAATAAATAAAATAGAGTAAATAAGAAACAAACATATATTAATTTTTAGTCTGGATTATTCAATATTAATAAAATCCAAATTAATAGTAAATATATTTTTTGGGAATACCACCAAAAAAAGAATTTATTAAGATGAAACATTTCTCATTAACTATTAACATTTTTACACCAAACAAAGTATTTGTTTTTAACAAGTAAAATATATTTAGAAGAATATTTATAGTAAAAAATATTGTTTAACCTAAAATATGTATTATTTATTTTAAATAAATGACATCCAAATAAACAATTGTTAACTATAACCCATGTCTTTTCTTTCGGTGTACAGGATAGAGTAAAATTGCATATACACTATTTTGTTTGTAGAGCACAAAATATACTATATGAAAGATTATGGGAGAGTTTTATATGCACAAAACACAACACAGGGTCTAAAATGTGAGGTTTTATTAATGCAGTCAAAATTTTATTCTTTTTTTTCTTAACCAGCAGTGGCGGCTTCTCCTTAAGGCCTCATGGCCGCGCGCCCCTCCTCCAAAAATACCAAAGGAATCCTTATTATTATCATTATTATAAATTAAATGCAAATGTTAATAGTTAAAACATGTTTATTGTGGTACAGAGCGGTTGAGCTATTGTACTCATAACGCCACAGTCCGCCTCACTGGATCACAGCACGCTGCCACTGCACAGTGGGCAAAGGATCACAGATTCGTGGCCACATTTTGAGTCGCGGCCCAGGTAACTATGACAACCGACCCGATCTCCTTTTCGACTACACTCGTTAGATACTTTCCATATGCTTATATTATGCAGATTTGGCCGCAATTATTTCGCGGCCCTATGTGAACATTATTAAACATTATAACGTATTTTTAACACATTATATATTTTTAATATTATTAAAGTACTTATTTAATTTTTGTGAAAAGACAATTTTATATTTTACTTAACATGAATACTGTTAGTAGTATGATTATGAATATATATTTAATCTTTGATTAGAGCTAATTTTGCAAATCTTCCACTGGAAGATAAAATACAAATAAAAGAGTTGGGCGTTGCCTGCTTAAATAAATACCTAATTTCGATGAAAAAGTTATGGAAAAATATATTTCTATGAAAGACCGTAGGGCTGATTTCAATTTTAGAAAGTAAGTGTACTCGTGTATAAATAACTGTATGAAGTTTGTTTACCTACGTAATAATTTAATGTGTCGTTTGATAACTATGAATTGAATAACTAAAATACTTTTGAGTTTGTGTTTGTGCCATATCGTTTTTAATTACCTAACGGATATCTAAAAACTAAAAATAGAATTCTAGTTTACAGGTTTTTTTAAGGCAACGTATATGTAAATTTTTGATTCTAAATATTAATTAACTATTTAAATAATTTTTGTCGAGATTTCCGTCAATCGTATTAAAAAGGAGGATATTTGTCTAACGAAAGTTATTTTTTCAAGCAAATATTTTTGCTCTGCGAATTTCTAATTTATAATTTTAAGGGGTTTGACCTTGAAATATGCAAAATTTTTATATTTCTGCGCATTTTTATATTTCTGCGCCCCCCCATATCCAAATGTCACCAGCCGCCACTGTTAACCAGTTTAATTTATTTACTTTTTATATATCAATACCTAATGATTGCAGAAAATCAAACAATCTCCAAGTAAAAACTATCCTAACGTAACCAAAATCTTACGTTTAAAGGATTGGAAAGTAACGACCATAAAATATATCAAGTATACCAAAATGGTTGTCCATAGTATTCGGACTTTTATATTTAAAAAACCTCATAATCTTAAATTTACCAATATTTAATTTTAAATAATTTAAATTACACAAGTTCACCAATTTATTAACATTTTCCTGGATTATTGTACTTCGTTGTTGACGAAATTTACAAACCACACAATTTAAAGTATACTATTTACATAAAATTACAACACATAATTAGAAAGTATGATGATCTTAGAAAACAACCTTAACCGGCCGTTATAGATACATATGTTTAAATCAAAACTTTAAAAACTTACGGGTTTTTGGTCATCAGTATTTCTCTAACCAATTGAGCCCTTTGCCTTTTTTTTAAGTTTTCGCTACTCCCCAGACCCCGATGGTAATGAAATGGTAGCACCTTGCGATTGCAATAAATTTTGCGTTGGAATAGCGTCATCTTTCAGTCTCCGATTGTTTTTAGGAGTGTAATTCGATAGGTTATGTTTTAAATTCACTTTATAATCACAGCGTTTTTTACATCAAGGTGGTATTTCCTCTTCAAGACGTAACCATTTTTTGATGAAATTAGGGTCTTTAGGAAAACGAAAAAACTTGATGTTTGGGCAGGGATTCCTTTTAGACTGGTTATCAGAATCGCCTGCAACAAACAGCACACCGCATTTTCAATAATTTTCTAACAAGTTTTTAGTCATACATCGCCAAAAAACTAATCAAAATCGTTCAAATCACTAAAAACACCAAAACACACCACGATAGCACAGTAAACAACATAAATTACTCTGTGAATGCCGTCACGTATCATATTAAGGATCGCTCACTTCGGCGTAACATCCTATCTTCAGAGTGTATATCGTGCATATTACGAATATTTTAAAATGTTACGAGAAGTCAAAAATAGCGCCCAGATGAGCAACCACCATCCTGGAAATGTTGTCGAACGCACACTTTCGGGTAGGTATCTATCTTTTACTTGCCTATCATTTCATAGACAAGGGATCGCCGGCTTTACATCCTATCCAAAGCATGGTACGTCTTCTTTACAAACCTCGCCTAAGTTTGCATAGCTTCTGAGAATTCAGCGACGTACAGGGGACTAGAAGATGAAGGCAGGTACCGCGGGTCTTCCTGGCATGATTGCCCATCCATTTTCTAACCGCGGACCTCGTTGCTTGGCATTCATATCGATAATATTGAACCCCAACCCCCGTCTACGTAACTTATATATCTTGTATATTTGAAAATATTTTTAGAATGTACCTAGTGACCATTGATACTTTTCGCGTAGGTATTTAGTTTATTCTATTTTACCAAATCTGATTGGTGTTTATTCTATTATCTAGGTATTAGTTTGCACTAGTTGAATCTGTGTAAAGGTTGTACATGTTTTATTATTATACAATAATAGGCTTTGGGTTGTGCATTAAAATTGCAACGTTTTTGTGCAAATCATTATTTGTCACGTTTTTTCCTTTAATAATTTGCAATATGATTTGCATTAATATTTTGCATAGCGCAATGAAAATAGTTTATCGTTCACTGATTATTGATTGATGCATAAATTCATTTCAAATTATATAATTTAATATCTTGTTTTGATAGTTATAATCTCAATATAAATATTTAAAAGTAAAAGTACAGCGTAAAATATTGATTCGTTTTACTATACATATAATCACTAAACACTAAAATCAGAAGTACACAAAATTATGGTAAATCTGCAGTTTAATTTTTATCTATTTTCGTATGCTTGATAAAGAAAAATTAGGATAACTGGTTTAGATATATCTATATTTATATCGTAGAGCAAAGTACCAAGAGGAGGACGATAACCCTGTGACATAACACATGGGGCTTTTAAGATAAATTGCAATTTATTTATATTTCTGAGCGAAAAAGAAATGGACACTGATGTTCCAATGAAATTTCATTTATCCCATATATTACTATTACCTATTATTTTGCTACGAAATATTCAAGACAACTAAAAGCTGGGTAGAACTGAATAAAATTTCCGTATGCTATTTTTTAGCTTCGCTTTAGTACTTTGAGGTATTGATTATTTCCTAGAACCTTGTAGAAAATCAAACAAATCCGAATAAGTTTAATGTGGACAAATAAGTTTTAAACGAACTTTTAAAAGTCTGAAATTGTCAGTTCGAGAGACACCGACCATTATTATTATTACATGCATGTAGACTATAATCTAGCAACTCAAGACGCGACAGATGGCGCAGTTAAAAAATAAGAAGGTGGCACATATAAGGATGGATTCAAAGAGGATATTCAAAGTTAGATTCCTGAAATGGATAATCGTAGAGGCGAATTGTATCACAGACAAACAAGTAGTGTTGTATTATAAGTAAGTGTTACCATCCCAATATTTGATATTGGGATGGTAACACTTGGTACGGAACAATAATCTGAGTCGAATATCTATTTTGTGTGACGTCACCCTGGATAGAAAGCTTAACGCAGTACTGCAACAAAATTTGAATTGGCTACTAGTGGTTTATGAGGGATATTAGTAGGTTACAATTAGTCTTTGCCGCTAATGCAACTAACATAAAAACAATAATATGCTGCCCCTTCCCCATACAAGCATTTGACAGGTATATTTTTTTACAATATGTTATAATTATTTTTTGGTATACAATTTAAAATAACAAATTAATTTTATAAAACATTGGGGGTTATTGTACCTGTGGAATTGTATATATTTTATTGTTTATTTTGGCATTTACCCATGCTAAAAAATACAATAAATAAAACTATTAATAAACAAAAGAATTGTGTCGTTCATCGCATACTTGAAACAGGACACGGACATTAAATAATATAAAAACATAATTGGTGGCACAAACGCTTAGGTTCATGTAAGGGAGCCATTAAAATAATAAAAAAATATGCACACTCTTACTGACCTATAGACTATCTATATAAATTACCTTAGGAAACAAATATGCAAGCAATCATCTATCATGGTGTCAAGGGTTCCATTGCTTAATGTTATAACCTCAGAACAATGCCGTAGGAGCGAAAAATAGTTGCTAGGGAATGTAGTAGTTATAACTTTAATCACATTATTTGTTTTATTACACCTAGTCGATTTCAAAATCCTGGCCATAGGTTAAAAATAGTAATAATTCTTACGTTGACAAGTAAGACACATTTTATAGTTATTAGTGATATGTCGAGGTTTACAGTTCATGGCAGTTACAAGGAAAGGATACTTGGAGGAGAGATGAGTCTGAACGAAATTGTTGCTATACAGGGTGTCCCACCATGAACTCCATCGATCGATTATGGAAAACCCTGATTAGGAGCAATCTGAACATTTGGTAGCAGACCAACGTCGATGTCATCTTGCTTATTTTAAATAGAACTCCCTATGTATTATTTCGTGTATAATGTTCTATATCTATGTCTAACCGTTTTTGACATATTTAAAATATTATGCAAAAATTTATGTTTGTAGACCGAAAAATAATTACCAATTTTGGATTGTATGGGTGCCTTTAGTATTTAATTTGGGTTAGTTTCTATGTAGAAAGGTGCCTACTTTAACAGACTTCCTATAATATTTTGATAATTATTAATACAGTGTACTCAAAAAAGGAGAATAAAAATGAAATAGAAAAAACTGTCAAAAATAAATGTTTTGAAATGGAATCTAGTTGTTTTTATAATTTTAACTTATTCAACATTAAAAATAAGGCTAACTTTGCATAAGTGTGTCTATGCCGAAAATTTGTACATTTTTTGTTGCAAAAATGCTACGGATTTTAAATTCAGTTATCCTTAGTTGGGTAACCCATGACAACGTTAGAAAGTGCTGAATAAATTTTACTGCCACCCATTTTCTAAAAATTATCAGCAATTGCAGGCGCACTCGCGGGCCGTAAAATAATAATATGCCACTCCCTCTCCCACATAAGTCTCTGGCTTTCGGCCTCATCATCGAGATGAGAATGAGGGATACAGATTTTATTATTACATTATTATTATTATTATTATTATTATTGTTATTATTATTATTATTATTATTATTATTATTATTATTATTATTATTATTATTATTATTATTATTATTATTATTATTATGCCGGGAATTATTATTAAATTTCGAATATTTTGAATATTTCGATAACTACATATTTTCTGAAGAGACAGCCTTATACAAAGTTAACCTTATTTTTAATGCTGAATAAGATAAAGACAGATTTTCCATTTGAAAAAAATGTCTTGACAGTTTAATTTCTTTCTTTTTTGAACAACCTGTGTTAGGTAATAATAATTAAAATATTATATGAAGTATGCTAAAGTAGGTCCCTTTCTATATACGTAGAGACCAACCCGAATTAAATAATAGGGCTCTCGTACAGTCAAAATTGGTACCTAATTATTTTTGGGTTTGCAAACGTAATTTTTTTCATAAATTTCATAAAATTTCATAAAATTTTAAATATGTCACAAGCGGTTAGACTAGGACATTATACATAAATGTGTTTAGAAGTACGCGTAGAATCTGAAAATTAAATAACATATATAGGGTATTCTATTTAAAATAAGTCATTTGACATCTACTTCCGGGATAACGGGAAGTACCACCCTCTTGAAAATATTTTAACCGAATGGCCCCCATTGACATTGGTGTGCTACCAAATTTTCAGAATTTTCCTAATTATAGTTTTCCCATAATCGATCGATGGAGTTTCCGTTGGAATACTGTGCATTTTAATAAAAAAATTCTAATATCAATCAAGAAATATGTCGTTTAAATCTAGTATAAGTACTATAATAGTTGTTTAAGGTTAATGTACGTAACAATACTAATATAATCAGTAAACACTAAATTCAAAACATTTCATATAAATAGCAAAAATGTATCATTACTGTTTACATATTTATTTAAGTATTTAGTAAAAATTCATCATTTAGGAGCGTATGTTGAAAACAACTGCTCTGCGTACTATATAAATTGTTAATTACTGATTTAATTTTGTATTCAATATTTATATTTTATTTATTTTATTTTATTATTAAGAAAACCAGTAAATTATATAAAAAATATACTTTTACATTTCCTTTGACTATAGGTACTGTTTCGAATAGCGTATCTCTAATTTTATTTAGTAGAGTTGGGTTGAGTCGGTGGATCAGAGTTTAGTGTCTTAATTGTTTAACCCAGAGATCTTAGGTTCGTAAAATATACATTAATATAATGGAATACAAGATTTCGAAAAAAACTTTTCTGATTTTTTATGTATTTTTGGGGCATTAAAAAAAAAGAAAAAGCATTCGAAACCCAGTGTTCTTCTATGATTGGGCCATGCCCTTTATCGCAGAAGTTAACAGACCATCTTTAACAAATATACGGAACCAATTTTTCAAAGGGTAGAATATAATTCAATTTCGGCGAGAAATTAAGAGAAAAGTCATTCCCGAGAAACTTCAAAAAATAATTTTGGGGAGAGAACTTTTTAGCCCAGTTGGCAACCTTTTGGTACCTAAACCAAGCTTACCTGTTTTGGTTTTTTGTAATACCTTCCAATATACAGAGTGAGTTTTATGTATGGAACGCCTCAATTATCTCGGAAACGGCTTGCCCGATTTTTATGAATTTTGGTTTATAAGGGTTTTGTAATATGGCCGATATTATTGTGGCATTTACATTGTTGTCAGATCTTTCGTTATTTGTTATTTCAAATGGATCACCCTATATATTTTTTTGTTTTTGAAATCTCTAAGAAATTTAGAATATTTTTCATGTAATGTTCCCTATACCTAATTGCCATAATTTCGGAGTTACAGCTACATTTGCAATATCTCCGCCGAAGTTAAAATATTACATCAGGGCGGCTATGTCTGCGACAAAAACAATTTTGACGTTTTAATAAACTATTATTGTTGGTGTTTATTGAAAGTTACAATGGACCGTTTATCTGAGAAAGAACGAATTGAGATTTTAATGATATTAGGATATGGTGATGTGCGTAGAAGTCAACAGGAAACGTGTAATATCTTTAATAATTTATATCCTAATAGAAATCCCATAGGATCTTTTGAAAACATAAAGTAAAGGCGGTTACAGCTGATGCTCAAAATGTTGTCCGTTTACTTCCATACAAGAAGCCATGCGATGTTTAAAACTTTGCAGTACATTTTGTAACATTCCTGACTGCTCAATTCTTCTTATCTCTGTGGTAATCCTATCTTTTAATTCCTGAATATTGGCAGGTTTGGTTTTATAAACAATATTTTTTAAGTGACCCCACAGGAAATAGTCTAAAGGATTCATGTCGGGTGATCGCGGGGGCCATTCGATAAAACCACGCCTTCCAATCCATCTTCTGGGAAACACATCGTTTAGGTATTGCCTCACGTCACGCGCATAGTGAGGTGGAGCTCCATTTTGTTGCACCCAAATATTGTTATTTGGGACATTGTTATTGTCTGAAAGTTTCAAATAATAAAATTTCTAAATTAACAGGCAATTGAGAATACTTACTTAGATTTGGAAATAACCGAGCCAACTCAGGTATAATATTATTCTGTAATAAATTTAAATACGCCGGACCATTTAAGTTTCCTTCAATGAAAAAAGGACCAATTATTTTGTCGCCTATTATTCCAGCCCATACATTAATCTTTTGTGGAAATTGGGTGTGGGATTCTCTCATCCAACGAGGATTGTTACGTGACCAGTATCTGCAATTATGCCGATTTACGTTTCCATCAATACAAAAAGTGGCCTCATCGGAAAACATAACATTATTTAAAAAATTTGGATTATTTTGATCGTAACATTTTTCCATCATTGTGTCGGCAAACTCTTCACGTCTATCGAAATCATCATCTGACAAATCTTGAACCAATCTTACTTTGTAAGGATGGAATTTATTGGCATGTAAAATTTTCATTATGGATGTTTGAGAAATATCAACTTCCCTGGATATTTGTCTAGTACTCAAGTGTGGATCTTCTTCTAACATAACACAAACATCTAAAGATTTGTCTTCAGTTGTTGCAGTTTTTATACGCCCTGATTTCGGTAAATCTTTTATGGCTCCAGTTTGGTTAAACTTTTTTAACAACTTACTCACAGTAGATCTTGTTATGGGATTTCTATTAGGATATAAATTATTAAAGATATTACACGTTTCCTGTTGACTTCTACGCACATCACCATATCCTAATATCATTAAAATCTCAATTCGTTCTTTCTCAGATAAAAAGTCCATTGTCGCTTTCAATAAACACCAACAATAATAGTTTATTAAAACGTCAAAATTGTTTTTGTCGCAGACATAGCCGCCCTGATGTAATATTTTAACTTCGGCGGAGATATTGCAAATGTAGCTGTAACTCCGAAATTATGGCAATTAGGTATAGGGAACATTACATGAAAAATATTCTAAATTTCTTAAAGATTTCAAAAACAAAAAAATATATAGGGTGATCCATTTGAAATAACAAATTTTAGTATATTTCCGGAAAAACGAAAGATCTGACAACAATGTAAATGCCACAATAATATCGGCCATATTACAAAACCCTTATAAACCAAAATTCATAAAAATCGGGAAAGCCGTTTCCGAGATAATTGAGGCGTTCCATACATAAAACTCACTCTGTATATAAAAGTTATATACAGTTATCTTACAGATTATATAACGGTTATCTTCCACCTTTCTATAATGTAAACTTATAAAGGTTTTTTTCTACGTTCATGCAAAAAACAAAACTTTATTGAACTATATTTAGTGAAAAAACTGATTCTTTATTGGACTAGTGGACTATTAAACTACAGCGTTTTGTGATCATGACAAACATAAACGTCAAATCGACGTGGCATTTGGTGCCACCTAAATAAAACATTTTTGGTTTTTGAATGAACGCTGAAAAAATATTGTATGCAACTCGTACAAAAAGTGTTTATTGAACTCGGCGTGTTGTCCAACTCGGCCTGTCACGTGCAATAAACACTTACTTTTTGCACTTGTTGCATAAATAACTATTTGACTATAGGTACTGTTTTGAATAGCGTATCTATAATTTTATTTAATAGAGTTGGGTTGCGTCGGTGGATCAGAGTTTAATGTATCGATCGTTTAACTCAGGGATCTTAAATATACAGTAATATAGTGGTATACAGGATTTCGAAGAACTATTCTGATTTTTTATGTTATTTTGGGGCATTAAAAAAAAAGAAAAAGCATTCGAAACCCAGTGTTCGTCTATTATAGGGCCATGTACTTTATCGCAGGAAGTTACCAGACCATCTTTAACAAATTAAGCACTTTTTCAAAGGATAGAATTTATAGATTTTTAAGGGAAAAATCATTCTCGAAAAACTTCAAAAAATAATTTTGGGGGAGAGAAGTTTTATACCCAGTTGGAAGTCTTTTGGTACCTAAATCAAGCTTACCTGTTTGGATATCTTGTAATATTTACTAATATATAAAAGTAACGGTTATCTTTCACCTTTCTATAATGTAAACTTATAAAGATTTTTTGTTACTCACGTAATTTGCAAACTAGTACTAGTTGGTACGTGGACTGGGCCCCATAAAACGCCATATAATGCCATACGTTCGCACGGGGCACAGGCAACTGTATATTATGCGCTGGCAAGGGAACTTTCTCTCCTAATTCCATTATTTATATTAGACAGTGACGAGGTGCATTATTTTCTTCTTGCATTTCGCAGATGTCGCGGAACTATAACTGCTGAAGAAATCGAAAGTGGTGCGTTTTAAAACGGATAATGGAAGATTATACTGTTCTCTAAAAGAAAGGTTTGTGTTGACAATAGATATGTATCTCTTTTTCGAGATGTAGACAATATCATTAACTGAAAGTTAAAAGATATTCAAATATCTGGACAATAATCAATAATACCTTTCTTGGAGGTATAAGTTGGCTTGGAGGTACCGAGTTAAACAAGTCATTTTGAAGGGGGTTGGAACCTTTGGTGTGAAGATATCATTGATGTAGTCTTCCACATGACACCAAAACAGTATACTGCACCGACGTGCATTTCGCCAACCAAGTTGGTATCATCTTGAGATTATTAAAACTAGTGTTAGATGATTAAAACAGATGTAATCATCTCCGAATGACGACAACTTGATTGGCGAAACGCGCGTCAAGTGCAGTGTAGGGTTTTGGTGTTATGTGGAAAACTACGTCAGTGAAACAAGTAATGTGGTTCGTCCTTCCTGGATTTTATATTCCTGAATATATTTACTAAAGGTATGCCAAATAGGTATGGCCAAATGCCATTTAAGGACATCATACAAGACTTCTGGTCAGTAAATAAAATTGTGTATATACTTTTCTCAATGAGATAAATATCTCGAATGTTTTGATAACTGCATCTTAGGTGTCGCTATATACAGGGCGTGACATTAAAAACTTAAAAAAAACAGATACATATGAACTAAACACAAGGTTTCTATTCTAAACACAAGGTTTTTTAAGAGTCACTAATGCCGTTTTCAACTAACTACTTCTTAATGCTCTCAGTGTGGCAGAGACAAGGTTCTGTCAAACTGATACTCTACTGTCATACTCTCTGTCAGACTCTACTGTCATGTATACTGTCAAATTCAAACTGATATTCTCAGAATAAAAAAGATCAAGTAGTTTACCAACTAAGTACAAGGGTAGCAGCGTATCGAATCAAAAATAATAATGATTGGACAAGTAGTTCCCAAGGAAGGGGGAATTCCAAGATAAGAAATATATTGATGTTAGAGCCTATCCTAGAGATGACATCCAAGGATGACGGAGGTTCAAATACAGAATCTCAGTGTCTGGAAGTCGAAAGTAGTAAATTCACTGGAGGTGGCTCTAAAACAGAATTCACCACGGAGAGCTGAATAATTTTTCGAAAAATTCCCGAGAAACGTCAACGTTTGAATGTATTTACTTACCTTTTCCAAGCAATATGCGAAATATAGCCCCTCAGGGAGAGCGGAAACCACCCCCAACTTTGTTTTTTCAAATGCAACACTATGGCGTGTGACCCCTTATGACCTTAAACCTTAAAGTAATGTAAACCTTACTTTTGAGTTACTTACTACGCTGTTAATATTCGCCAATATCTAGACAGAATTTTCCCCGGTAGGTGGATTGGGAGACGAGGTACCATTGAGTGGCCAGCAAGGTCTTCAGATCTTACGCCGTTGGATTTCTTTTTGTGGGGACATCTCAAAGTAAGGTTTACATTAAAAAACCAAACAACATTGATGAGCTGAAGGAAAGAATAAGAAACCCTTTAATCACAGATTAGGATGTTGCCAACAAGTGAATGGTGCACATTTTAAGCAATTATTGCGTTGAAAAGAAATTAAACTTAACAAACATTTTAATGTTATCAACCCTCAATCTCTTGAAATATTAAATGTGATTAGTACGCTGGATTCGTCTTTCTGTCATCTTTCCAATGAGGGAGTCACACGCCATAGTGTTGCATTTGAAAAAATAAAGTTGAGGGGTGGTTTGCGCTATCCCTGAAGGGCCATATTTCGCATATGGCTTGGAAAAGGTAGGTAAATACATTTAAACGTTGACGTGTCTCGAGAATTTTTCGAAAAATTATTCAGCTCCCCGGTAGCGAATTTATTCCAGTTAAAGTCTTCACCCTGTATATATGTGCCTAAAAAATAATGGTTCAGATTGAACTGCCACATTACCAAATATAGTTTAGTAAACTGGTTTTTGGTGAAGGTGGTTATTATTATTGTAGGTACACGAAAATGATGCAATAACACATTACAATTTATTGGAAGAACATGCCGAAAACAACTACTCCACAGGAAATGTGCCCCGAATTTGACAATAATTGTCAGACGGATAGTAGCAAAAACCCAAAGAGGGCACTACGGTGTGTCTTATCACTACTGACACATTACACTGTTTTAGTCCTGAAATATGTTGATTTACTATTATTAGTTTTTGACTTTTTTATCAGAATGGTAAATCTGTATAACTATTAATGCTACTAAATAATATTGAGCAAGAATTGTTTCGCTAATAAATATAAATTCGCCATGAGACGAAATAAGAAAGTGAGTTCTTTGTCATAGATGCAAAACTAATGTGCAATATTGAGATAGGTCGCGATTTTGGTTATCTAACTTCAGTAATTGGCATATTAATATTAAGATTAATGTTCGTTATTTAGCAATTTTCGTTTGATAAGTACTTAACTTAACCTTCAGGTTTTCATCCTCGTTGAAATAAAGATTTTTGATAATTACCAGACAGTAATTAGTATTAGTGATTCAATATTATCTTTATACAAGGTGGTCAGAATTTAAATGGTGAAATTTTGGAAATTATAGAAGTGAAAACATAGTTGGACTGCAATATAAACTTATTTAAAAAAATGGACCATTTGCTAGATATAACGTGTGTTCAGGTTGATTAAAAATAAATTATTTTTGGCTATATCTCGGAAACCAATAAGCGAATTGTTTTCAGACATGAGGGAACTTATAGGTTATAGGTACTGGGAATAGTGTGATACCATTAAAAAATCCAAATGTGTTACATCGCTGTCTAATATTAAGAACAAAGCATTTTAAAGCACTACGATTAATTTACTGTAAAAAATTACTCGCGAATTTTTCGTAAATCGCATAGTTTCTGAGTAAATTTACATTTTTAGAATCATCATGCATAGTATTACACTGACGAATTTCAGTTTTCTTAAAAATTATACAATAAGTGGCACATTACATTATTACTAATAGACTTTGTGAAAACTTACTGTGTTTGTGAAAACAAGTGTTTATTTTAAATGGTACCACGCAATAGTACCTACTTGCACGCCACTGGCAATTCTTATTGAACCCAACATTTATTTGATAATAGAGGTCGTTGCCAGGATACGTTATGTCCTATTTGAAAACCATTTGCTTATTGGTTTCCGAGTTATAGCCAAAATTTATTTATTTTTAATCAATTTGAACACGTGTTCACATTGGTTAAAAATAAATACACTCTATGGAAGGAAACTGCTAAACTGTTATTTGTATAAATATTTTTAGAGTAACAATCTTAAATTAAAAAACATTTTATGATAGCTGCGGTAACTAAACATTCTCAATTTGCTATTGTCACATGAGATCCATTTATACACACCCCACAAAAATTATCGCAACAGCAAATTTGCTATTATTTTGATATTCGTTTTCTCTGGAACTAATTGTCCGATTTAATTGATTTTTTTTTGTATTGTAGGTTGATTCGTTAGCAATGTGACTGGTTTAGTTACATTCTCGAAAAAAATAATTTTGAATACATACAGGGTGAAACAAGTGTAACATGATTTGTCACAGAAGTTTAGAACACCCTGTGGAGTTAATCAGTTATGGCAACATAGTAAAACTTAATAGGAGTTAAAGCGACTTCTTTTCTTAACATAATCGTCTTGGTTTCACATCGATATCTCAATAATTAAAGGAGATATTTCAAAATAAAGGGTTCAGTGTCATTTCAGTAAAAAAAATCAAATAAACCTTAACAAACATTTACAGATTTTACGAAAACTTAGCAGGCTCTGAAAACAAAATTTGAAATGTCATTCCTACAATGATTATTTCTACAGAAATACGATTGTTACAGTTTTGTTAAAACTCTTTTAATTTGCGTGCTAAATTTAAAAAAAATGAATGCTGAACTTCGTTTAAACAGACATTTGTCAAATGAAGAGTCAGTAAGAGCAATTGCACTCGTTGAAGACGGACGAAGTCAAAGATATGTGGCAAATGTAATAGGTGTTCAACCAAGTACCATTTCCAGATTAATCAGGCGTTATAGAGAAACAGGACAACATTCCAGAAGGCAAGGACAAGGGCGTAAAAAGGTAACTACAGCTGCAGATGATAGATTTCTAAGACTTTCGGCATTAAGAACTCGACATTGTACTGCTCGTATGCTTCAACGAGAAATTTTGGGAGCCAGACATGCAAACATTTCTTTACAAACTGTTAGAAACCGTCTTAGAGAAGTTAATTTACGTCCTATGGTTCCAGCCAAGGGACCACGTCTGACCAGGGAACATCGAGTTGCCCGTCTCCAATTTGCTAGGGAACACAGTAACTGGGGCCTAGAAGAATGGTCTAGTATACTGTTTACTGACGAATCAAGATTTTGTTTATATTCGTCAGATAGACGTATGCCAGTATACAGAAGGCCAGGTGAACGGCATATGCAGTGCAATTTTCGACAGATCGAAAATTTTGGAGGTGGATCGGTAATGGTGTGGGGAGGAATTTCTGTTAATGGGCGTACGGCACTGGTGCCTGTCAACAATGGCAGCATGACTGCCCAACGTTACATAACGGATATTTTAGTTCCTCATGTGATTCCATATGGACGCTTGTTGGGTAATAATTTTACCTTAATGCAAGATACCGCACGTCCTCACGTTGCACGTATAGTAAGAGAATATCTTGAAAACAGTCATGTTGCTACAATGGACTGGCCTGCTCGCCTATATGGCGAGCAGTCCAGACCTAAATCCAATTGAGCATGTATGGAACTACATGTCATGGAAAATCAAGGAGGGTCAAATCCCCTGCCGAACATTAAATGAGCTCCAGAACAAGCTTCAAGAGATTTGGAATGATATAGGGGAAGATTACATACACAGTCTGTTTGAAAGTCTACCACAGCGTATTCAAGCGGTAATTGAGGCTAGGGGAGGAAATACCCGATACTGAAAATTGTTATTTTAATTTTATGACGTGTTTTATTGCTGTAAGGGTATACTGTTTTATTAAATTTGTTTAGTGATGCACTTGTAATCGATTTTTTTTACTAAAATGACACTGAACCCTTTATTTTGAAATATCTCCTTTAATTATTGAGATATCGATGTGAAACCAAGACGATTATGTTAAGAAAAGAAGTCGCTTTAACTCCTATTAAGTTTTACTATGTTGCCATAACTGATTAACTCCACAGGGTGTTCTAAACTTCTGTGACAAATCATGTTACACTTGTTTCACCCTGTATGTATTCAAAATTATTTTTTTCGAGAATGTAACTAAACCAGTCACATTGCTAACGAATCAAACTACAATACAAAAAAAAATCAATTAAATCGGACAATTAGTTCCAGAGAAAACGAATATCAAAATAATAGCAAATTTTTAGTGTTGCGATAATTTTTGTGGGGTGTGTAAAAAGGAAAACCTTACATTAAAAATTTCCAGCATGCTCTATTGGAGACCCGATGAGACTTTATGGAAGAGGTGATTGCAGAAACGTTTTAATGACAGGTGTGGAAACATTTGTTTTCGTTTTTTATTTTTCGTTATAATAATTTGCCTTTTATTTACATTTTTTACCCAGAAAATCTATTCTGACATGATATTTTGTTATTTATAATGATACCGCATAGTTTAATTTATTATTAATATACTTTTTGCTTGACACGCCTAGATCACTCATAATCAATAATATAGTTTATGTTAACGTAAAAGTTTACCTTCGTTTTGACCTTCCTTTGTATAATACATTAAAAATCGGTGAAAATCCTTCTCTTAAAGTATTCCGAGCGGTAAGTAGTCAACTTATTCTCATTTATTTAATCATATTCCAATGGCATTTTAAAACATACTATTATAAAAAAATACATGAATTACTAATTAAAAAATAAAAACTAACACATACATAGATATAGTCTTTATATTTTTTTATTGTCTTGTGAGATAACCTGGAATGTTATTTATTATAATGTCGAACAGAAAGTAACATTCTTTATTAGCAAAATATATTGTGGATTCATTTTTCTCTAATATTTGGATTTTTGAGAGTATGTACATTTATAAATCAAATATAAAGTGGAAATAAAGTATTATTTGTCTCATATAAGAACATCTACATATACATAGAGTTACTCTATAATAGAGCTTGATAAAGTCTGTCTCTTGTACTGAAGAATATATACCGAGAAAAGTGTGTGTAGCTTAGACAAAAACTTTCTTGCTTTATCATGAAACAGTAACTTCTTTAAACTCATTATTCTCATTCGTATATTCTTGACAAAACGCCATCTAGAAAAATTAAAAGATAATACTTAGGGTCTCTATCCATGTAACAAAGTTGTAATAAACTTGTCACCGAATTTGATAATATAGTACTACCAGTTATACCACTCAAACGTTATTAGGATAGATCATAGATTAGTTAGGTATATGAGAAATTAGGGAAATTTTATTAAAAAACATGTAAGTTATCTACAAACTGATAATTTTGACATTGAAATCATTTTAATTTTAAAATCAGTTTAATTGTACGAAGCCGTAGAAGGGCCAGGTATGAAATTTTTTTATAATTCAGACCTTAAACTCCGAATTTAGACTTTAAACTTTGAATTCAGACTTTAAACTCTGAATTCAGACTTTAAACTCTAAATTCAGATTTTGAACTCTAAACTACCAACTGTTATGCCTGAACGTACGACTGCAATTAGGTAACGGGATACTGTGCCTTAAGAAAGTATCTAGAAAATATGGGCGTATATAACGAGAAATTAATCCGTGGACTCTGTAATGAAAGCTCTGAACAAGTAACTTATACTGTCTATTATGAGTGTCGAGCGGTAACTTAGAGGAAAAACCATCTTTCGGGAGATGTAAATTTGTTAACTTAACATTCAGTTAGGTAATGTAAATGATTTGTTATTAAAATGATAATTAATATACCGAATTTGGGCAAAATTATTCATTTGTTTTTCATGGCACTACACTTATTATTAGTGGTATCCGTATATATGACCAGGAATGAATTTTAGGTATAGAACATTCTACATAAACTAAAATTTGAGTTTTGGTGATTTTTCGACATGACCTGAAAATTTGAAGACCCTGTATTATACTTTCAGGACATGTAGTTGTTAATATTAAGGTCTGAATTCAGTGTTTAAAGTCTGAATTCAGAGTTCAACGTCTGAATTCAGAGTTTAAAGTCTCAAATCTACGAAAGCGAAGAAAAATTTTCGACGTGGGCCTTCTACGCCTTCGTATAATTGTCATATATTTTTTGTAATTTTTAATAATTTTTAGATGTTAAACCTCCTGCCACACATGTGCCTGAAGACAGCGGGAAACAGAAATAAAATGGTTGATTAAAATTCAATACAAAAGGTATGTGATTAAAAATAATTATTTTTAATGTAATGTAGATGGTTCTTTAATATTTCATTATTTAAAAGATGTAGATAGCATTAATAAAAAGAAAAATGTATTAAAGACAATAAGATGAGGTTATATGAAGATATGCCGTTGTAATTTAATGTTGGCGGGTGCATGTTGCACGCAAAGTAGTTGTTTCTGACATATCTTAAAACTAATAAGGTTATTCCTTTGCGTACCTGTATAGGTAAGGAAGAAAATTAACAACTTTATTATAATAATAATAATAATAATATCTCTACCCCTCATTCTAATCACAAGGATTAGCCGAAAGTCTGAGACTTGTGTGGGAGAGGGGGCGGCATATTATTATTTCGCAGGCCGTATTTGCGCCTCAGGAACGACTTACGTTGGTAGGCCCTAGCCACCATTCAGTGCTGGAATGAGGGAAACCTGGAAAACCTCATTAGTTAGGGGGACAAGTCAAACATCAACTGATTTTAATCTCTCACATTAACACCAAGTTGATATTCTTCCCATCCTAGGCCATCGCCAGGATGGTTGCCAAGCCATCCCTGCGAATAAGCCTTGATCTACGAGTAAACAATTTAATGAAAATTTGTTTGGTGGAATGGGGATTGGAACCCACGACCTCTGAGTTGAGCGATCGAGACGCTAAGCCCTGAGCCACCTGCTCGGTGAACCATAATATTTGATAATTCATTAATAATGTATCTCTTAGTTAACTTTTTGGCTTAATTCCTATATAAAGAAAGATATAAATAGTTTCCAATAAATTATATTAAAAATATACGATAAAAAACCCTGTATATTATGTAAACAATAATAATGTCTAAAAATATACTTACGAGGTGTCCCATTTAAAAAAATTAAGTTTTCATGGCTTGCTGTCGACCTACTAATTTGATATTAAATTTTCAACGCCCTGTATACGATTCAGCAACCTTAAACCTATGGTTTTAAGTCTCTCTCCTGTGAATATTGTCGCTCAATCTTTCAAAGCATAGGCTAGGTACCTACTGATTTAAAAAAATTGAATATCAATTTGCATATAAAAAAATTAAATATCCCGAAAACGGTTAATTTTAGGAATAAGGAAATTTTATGAA
Source organism: Pogonocherus hispidulus (assembly GCA_963924545.1). NCBI lineage: Eukaryota > Metazoa > Arthropoda > Insecta > Coleoptera > Cerambycidae > Pogonocherus > Pogonocherus hispidulus. Next base: position 16,683,358 of record OZ004700.1, read on the forward strand.
AGTGACCCTAAAATTTTATGTAGAATCCCAAAATGCTATAATATCCTTTCCTTTTAAAATAACAAAGTTAATGTCAACTTTCGGTATGATCGGAAGAGCTGTAGGAACGCCATTTTTTTATTTGAGAGCCATGCATATCCAAGAATCACATAATGCCAAATTCAACTTTAAATCGTAGTGGTCTCTGAATTAATCTAATAGGTCATCTATTTTTAGCCATCCGGTATAACTTAGTATAGAAACAGACTGATATTCGTGATTTTACATCAAGAAAGTTCTCACAGAACAGGATAGCGACTCATCTAAAATAAAACGGAAGTACAAAAATTACACAAAACATAAATGATAATTCTCAAAACATTTTATCATATATTTATTTGCTTTTGTTCAAACCATTACTCCTATTTTATTTGCCGAAATCTTGTAGCAAGTACCGAATAAACATGTAAATAAATATTTACAATGAGACATTGATTCGAGTATGTGAAAATTAATAATAGAAGTGCAATTATATCACTCAGCCATAGTCCAAGTCATCTATTATGGAGTGGTTATGCTTCTAATAAGTGTATGTCTACATATTGTTTGTGAAGATCTTTTTTAAAAAAATCCAAGGCTGGCCATCCTCCTTGATCTATAACGAAACAAATACAATTCTGATTATCCTTATCTGACTGTTATTAGAATACGCACACAATTAATAGAAAAACTGAAGGACGAGGATCGAAAAACAGCGTTATTATTGAATATTACGTAACACTAGTAGACAATGTAGCATACACGATACAAACCACAATTTTTTTCACAGTACTAATTGTTTGATATATGTATTTACACATTTTCTCCAATTACTATTGGTCCATTTTATTGTACAGGATGTCCCAAGATAATGTGACACATTTTGATGGCTTATAACTTCAAGGTAAAATGAGAGCGATTTCCACTGGCGCTCTTAAATTTACAAACAGTTTTCTATTGTCATTGGTACTAGTTTGTTTTACTTCTACAGGTGCTTGAAAAAAAATGCCACTTTTTGATGCCTGATTTTTCAAATGGAACACCCTATAGATTATATTACTATTCGATAGAGACACCTTTCCTATTTTCAAAAATGTATAGTTTGTTAAAGTTATTAAAGTTAAAGTTTGTTAAAGCTATTATTAAGAAAAGATGTAATTTAATACAAATTTATACAAATTGCATTGCAGCATAAATTCCCAAGTTATTGAAACAAAAACACTAATTAAGAAGAATTCAATTTTAACATACACACATATGTATTGTACATCTTTAATGTTTGAGGTAAATTGGTGAATTTTAACAGTTTTCTTCAATACACTTTTGCAATCTAAACTGGATATTGTTGAAGGCAAGTTCTAACATTTCCGGTGTTGTGGTCTGAAAAACTTTAGTTATGTTGCGTTTTATTTGTTTTATATTTTGTACAACAGGACCTATAACAACGACCTTTGTCGTAACCCCATATGAAAAAATCAGGTACCGTTAGTTCGGAAAAATGTGCAGGCCATTCTATTGGTCCGGCTCTACCTATCTATCCTTTGATGCATTCCGTTATTCTGTATTGACAATGTAAAAAAAAAATAAAATGCGATCTTCCAAAAAAATTATGATCTATTGAAAAGGGCTGATGTGTAAATTGAAATAACTCCTTTATTTTTTGGTACAACTCTATCAAACCATACATTTTTGAAAAGAGGAAAAGTGCGACTCTATCGGATGGTAATATAATCTACAGGGTGTTCATTTAAAAAATGATCACAATTTTAAATTAAAAAGTGGTATTTCTTTTTAAGCACCTGTAGAAGTAAAACAAACTACTACCAATGACAAAAGAAAACTTTAGGTATGTAAAATTAAGATCACCAGTGAAAACCGGTCGTCGCTATCTCATTTTGCCTGGAAGTTATAAGCCTTTAAAATGTGTCACATTATTTTGGGACACCCTGTATAATATAGACTAACATAATTTATAAGTATCAGTTAGCGTGATCAGTGGCGCACTCAGAACAAATGTTGGAGGGGGTTAACGTAATTTGTGGTGGTAGTAACATATACAGAGGTGTTTTCTGGTCAGTTCGAGGGTTTGGGTAAAGCTGGATCTTTGGCCCTCGTGGATGTACCACTGCACTGCATTTATACTCCAGTGTGAGTAACTTTCCAGTATCACAAACGATTTTCCACTGGCGAAGACACTCCCGTCTACTAGAATTCACAACAGAAAATGCAACTAAATTATTTAAGTGGATTTGCTTAGCGCCGTACTGAACTAATTAAAAATCCGACTAAATACACAGAGAAAAATATTTTTAAAATAAGAAAATTACTTTAAATTAAACAAATCTGTTCTTTCCATAGGGCCAAGTAAAGCTGCGGTTTACACCAGAGGAAACAATAATTTTTTGTCGGAAAAAAATATTTATTTGAAAAAACGAATACATTTCATTAAACTATAATAGTTTCTTTAAATTAATAAAATAGTTGCTTTAACTCAAAGTGTATATCTTGTAATTAAGGAATTGTAAGTATTCATTTACTGAATGTGGTTATACTTGTATTTGAAAATAACATTAATTCAACTTACAACTTAAAGACTTCAAAACAATAACATAGTTTTTTGAGTAAATATCACTTTTGTTAGTTGAATTTTATTTATTTCATTGATTTAAAAGCCGCTAATTCTTGAATTTATAACAAAAGGCTTTACAATTATTTTTTTCTCAATGCACTTCACATTTTTTTGAGATAAAATACTTCTTTGCGAGAATTGATATAAGTTGTATTAAGTAGGTAATATTATCAACAAATATGTATATTTATTTGAAGGAGATGTTGAAAACAACTACTCCATGGCCAATGTGCCCCGACTGGCAATGCATTACTTGGCATCTCCATAAGAGTCGCAACCTCCTTCATCGAGACCAACCACCAGACACTGCCGGTTTCGCGCTTATTATGCGCTCATCAGAGTGCCATAGGTAGTGGACTCAATGAACAATGTTGCGACGTGATTGCCTAATGGGCATCGTGAATGTTAATAGTGGTGAGAAACACACCATACTGCCCCCCTTTGGGTCTTTGCTACTATCTGTCTGACAATTATTGTCAAATTGACAGATAGATAACAGATAACAGATTGATAAAGATAGTGCAAAGATCCAAAAAGGGCACTAACGGTGCGTTTCTCACCACTACAAATATGTATATTGTTTTTAAGGCAAACAACTTGGTTTGAAGAAATAAAGAAGTAAATGAAAGAAAAAACATTATTTATATAATAAAACTATATTTGACTAACCAATATGAGAATAGTTTAAACAATAGATTGCTTTATTGATTAAAAAAATACAGTACAAAACAAATCCAAATCATTAAATTAATAAATCGTTTTTCCTGTGTATACAACAGGAAAAACTTATGTTTGATTTGAGATAAATTTTCCATCTTTCTTACCAAGTGTACCAATAGTTTGAGTTCGGTTTTACTTATTCTCCGGTGATGTGTTTGGTCAATGTTTTTAACTGGTGAACACGAACTCGCCATGGTTCATGGATACTCTCCTATAATATGGTTGATGCTTGCTTGCATGCTTGCCAAATAGGTATAACTTGCCAATCGTTTGAGTCCTTTTCAAGTATCTTTTCAGATTTTAGAGTGAATGTAGTCTTGCTCTAATATTTGCTAATTTAATGATGCTACGTGACGAGATGAGGCGAGGAATAGTCTCGTTTTTCCTCACAGATTAAAAAAAATAACAAAACAATTCTTGTCTTAGGTGCATGTCTTGAATGCCCGGGAGTGGAAAGTACTACACTGGGAAGAGTCTGGCCCAGGGCAGGTCTGTGGACATTCTCTATTGACGAGATGTCTAAGGCATCTCTGGAGGGGCTGAACAATCGGCACTACTTTGGTTTTGGGCAGGTGCAATTCCGCGCAAAAATCAAAGGGGTAAAGGGGAAGGAACCTGCCCCAACAACTAAAAGGTCGGAGGCTAAACCAACAACCTCGATGGGCAAAACAAAAATGTCCTCGACTGGGGGAAAATTACCCCGAACTAGCACCTGCCCCGCTGGGGAAAGGATCAGATACTCATTATTTGGCAAAGGACAACTTCTTCTAGAGGATCTGAATAAGTTCTCAGCCAATAAGGTTATCAGCTTCATTAAGAGGCTGGACCTGTTGGATGACATATAAGAGGTGTGAGCCACAATAGACCACGCATGGTCGCGGTGGAGGGTCTGGTTTTCGCCCCACTCACTTTTCAACCTAACCTAACCTAACCTAACCTAGGTGCAAGCCTTCTCTTCTCATCCCATGTTTCTATCTATGAAAAACCTGGCATTTCTTGATTTGATGGCTTCAGCTTTTTCTATTTCTACCATGAAAAATGACAAAGGCAAAATAAACTGATAGAATATAATACCTAAATACTACTGTACAGGGCGCCTCGTGGTAAAGCGGTTAAAGACACGTGGTTTTTAATCGTTCCACGCGCATTTGACGACGGTTCGAATCTCGCCGCCGGTCAACTTTTTCTAATTGCTTAGTGTTCTTAATATGCAACTAGTTACGGCAACCTCATTGCATAAATGGCTAACAACCTATCTACTGTTCACTTTAATTAGATAATGAGGTTTTCCAGATTTCCCTTATCCTCGTACTAAATGGTAGTTTAAGTTATAACACCGAAAGTCGCTCCAAGGCGCACTCGCGGCCCGCAAAATAACAATATGCCGCTCCCTCTTCCACACAAGTCTTCAACTTGGAGAATGAGGTATAGAGATGGTATTATCATATAAATCATATTTCAATATTGATTATTTAATGTTTTCAAATGTAAGGAGTATAATTATTTGGAAATACTTGTTAAATGTAAATAAGTTCACTAAATTAAATAATGACCACATATTTTTTATAAAGGTTAGAGTAAGGAAAAAAATTAAAATAACAAAATTATACGATTTGTTAAGCTATATATGTAAAGCTATACTTTATAAACTTTTGTTCATATAATTGCAACTTTTTTATTTAACCCATTTTTTGCGTTCAATACTGACAATGACGCAGATTTAATTTCAAAGTCAGAATACATTTTTTTGCAGCAAAATATTTTAATCACCGTTACTTAAAATATCAATCTGTTTTTTGCGGCGCAACCTCGTTAGAACTAGTAAGGTGGAGACCTTACTCTCGACGTTCTTCGAACCTTCAGTGGTCGAATTAGAAATGTCCAACCTCCAAACAAAGACCTATCATGCCGCGCGCTGTTGCCACATTATCATTAGGGAATTATTTCCCTAGAAATAATTCTCTTAAGTATATCTTGCATGAGATTTAAATAGGTAGCTATTTTTCAGCATAAGTCAATTCAACAAAAAAATATACCTATAATATATAGTTATCAGAAGAAGGAAGTAGATAAGTCTAACTTTGCTGCTTTAAAAAGCATTTTGGAAAAATCTTTTGCAGTGATTTATGTTATTACTGTAGCTGTACTTAGAAAAATATGTATATTATTTAAGCTGATCTCGTAACCAATACGTTGAAGTAAGAAAGCAATTAAGTTACTCATTTGCATTGGATATTTGCCCAACAAATTAATGATAAAATGTACAGGAATTGAAACCTCTTTAAGTCTTCTAATTCTCTCTGAATTAGGGAACTCCGGAAGATACCTACTTTAGGCGTATCTTCCTTACTATTGGAGATACAGCTATCAACTCTTATATGAATATTAGTTTTTGTTAATTTATCAGATTTCGACATTCTAGCACTGAATGGTGGTTAGGGTTGACCAACGTAAGTGGTTCTGAGGCCCACTGAAGCCCCTCTTGTCCACATAAGTCTCAGACTTCTAATTGTGATTAAAATGAGGTGTAGAGATAGTATTATTATTATTATTTTATTATTATTATTATTATTATTATTATTAGTTTTATTTGTAAGCGTCCGATTTTTTATCTACGCTGATGAAAAATATTACATTTATGTAAAGTTTTATATCATTTGGTTTGCTCGTCACATCTTGAAGTGGTAATTTATCGCAGTCTATATGTGTCAAAAACATTTCGACAGATTCTAATCGGTAGATAATGGTGGCCAGGCTAGTTTTGCTATTTTTTTTTATTAAACATCTTTAAACACTTTAGAAGACAGTCTAGGACAACTTGATAAAAGAGTGTAATATTTGTTTAATATAGATACAAACAAACTTTTTAAAATAACTAGAATTTGGAGTAAATAGTTGTTTTAAATACATACTTAAATACAGTTAAGTAAACAATAAAACAAAAGAAAAAAGATATTTACGTCATTTATCTCACTAAGAATTTCTAATTAAAATATGTGTATACTAAGATAATCTCTCGATGGTGATCGTTGTCTGTGGTCGGCTTCAATATGAAAATGAACACTCAGGATCTCCAGCGCAAGGGACATGGCAATGCCGCGACGCGCAACCTTGCATTCGTATCAAGTCGCCTGTGCTCGCAGTCTGCTTAGATCGACTTAGCCTAAGCAGACTTAGGCGACGCGAATATCGCGGTTGTGGAGTTCAGTTGTTTTACAATCGCGTCCGCTCGGCGCGGATTTGATCCCATCAGCCAACCGACCCGACTGCTGAGCGCCGGTATTCACCGTTACTTCACTCAAAACAAATGCAATTCGTTGACTCGCGTTTCGGGGATCGCACCGCTCGCTAGGACGTGCCTCAGCGCTCTAAACAATCGACTATCGCGCTGGTTTCGGACAGTGTGCGTGTTTCCGTGTAAACAAACTGCGGGCGGGTGGCCTGCTACGTTTTTTAAGCGAAAAAACTGCGTGCATGTTTCTGGATACTCTTCTTATGGAGATTCTTATAACTGTTCTGTATATGCTGAAGGATTTTTTGGACGGAGTTAAGCTCGAGGACTTCACAGTAGTTCAGAGAACTATGAACAGTGCCTAAGTATACTGGAGGTGTTTCTCTTTTTATTTTCAGATAGAACAGTGCTAGTAAGGCTAATTTTAAGCGGGTGACCTAATTTTTTTTCTGGATTGTTTTCATTAGGACTAGTGTTGACAAATATATTACTGTGCAGGAAAGTGTACGACTTATACAGTGTTTAGTGTTTATTTTTAGTGGCTTTCTTATTGGATTACTATTTATGGATTTATCTTCACCGGCGAATGGATGGATTAAGGTTAGAATAAGATAAAACATGAATATAGAATAAGTAACGAACATTTCGAAAAACTTTTCAAAATGTGGCGAATGCGCAGGTGCTTCCACATTTTCCGAACATGTGTCTCTAAATTAACTTTGGAGCTTAGTTTTTATTCAGGCAAAGGACATGGTATGGGACCTTAAGTTAATTTTTTTGGTATGTCAATTTTGAATCCCAAAAATATATGCCAGTAGAATATGCTAAAATGTCAATTAATAAATGTCTAAATAGATTTTTAGGAGATATCACTGTTTTCATTTAATCTTTGAAATTCATTTACCGTGAGAGCGAGAAGAACTAAAGCTTGTTTTCTTGACGTTTCGAAATATTTACGACCATCTTCAGAGAAACTGTTTGTTGTTGGTTTAAGCTTTACAGGCCCTTTAAAACCATTAAAACGATGACTAAAGGTTATCTGACGATAGCTGCAAATAAACCAAAACGTCAGGAAAACAAGCTTTAGTTAACATCTCACAATGATCGAATTGTCTGGCTATTAATTACTATTACTAAATAAATTATATCTAAATAGGTATAGATACAGCAAAGTTTTTTATTTTTTCTTTTTGACAATTGCGGTCGGAACTAATAAATGTTTCGGTTACTAGGAATGAACTTCTTCAGAGCTCCGAAAATGTTAAGACAGTGAATGTATAGTTGACTGTGAGCCTATATTCATACTTATATTTTGCATATCTATGTATAAAAAACTGTTAGAAAACGTTTATTAAAATATGCGGTGACAAAATTCGACTTTCTGCACAAAATTTCTGCCCGCCAAGAAGTTTATCTCTCGGTAAATGAAGGATTGGCTGCAGAAAGTCTTTGATTTCATGATCTTAATCCCAATAATAATTTAAAAAATAGATAAATAAATAAATAAATTATCAGGAATATCGTTCAATATTTTCGTTTTCTCTGCTGTAAAATTGAAAACCAAAAGAATTATTTATTTTTGAAAATCAGTTTGCTAAGTAGGTACTACAAACCTATGTAATAATATACAGGGTGTCCCATTTGAAAAAACTATGACTGTGCTCACCGCCCTGTATATATTGCAGCTAACTAATTTTTGATGCGATAATCAGAAAATTTCGTGTAAGCCACCATTTTTCAAAATCTGAATACCTTTACAAAGAACAACATACGGGGCGGGGGTCAATTTTACAGTTTACACTCTGTACATAGGTTCTTACAATTCTTCAATTATTTTTTATTCGACTTTGAAAATGAGACCATGAAATCATTAAATAAGTCTCACATTCCATATAATAATTGTTTAATTTAGAATTTTGAATTTTTATAAAAAAAATCTGATTTACAATTTTTTTTCTCTGTCTAACTACACTCTCTTACTTACTGCCCAAGTTATAAATTCTGAAATAAGGTTGATGATGCATTCAATTCATAATTTTTTATTTGTTACGGTTTATTAATAATTTTAAAACATGATTCAACTTCGTTCATAATTATGTGAAGTATGGTGTTCAAATGTGAAGTAAATGGCGGAAGGCAGTGATATTTTATATATACAGGGTTACAACTTTTTAATTGTCAGTAGATACAGGTATCTTTCTTATTTTAAGGGATACATAAATGGTTAAATGAACAAAAATGTGCAGAATTTTATGCCGGTCACCGATCTGTTTTTAAATTTAAATCATTTCGGATACTTCCGAAAATATTCGAAGAAAATCGATGCTATTTCGTTTTCTAGTCGTATTTCACTTGTTTTCCAAAATTTTAAGACAACAATTTCCTATCTATCTTATCCTATTTTTTATGATGTGAGGAATCAAATTTGCGCTGTCAGTTTCTGCGTATTTCTAAAATGTGTCTATGCTGAGCGATAGTCAACTTTCTTTTTTGTTATGGATGCCCCTATAGAATTTTTACCTCATTAGAAGAAAAAGGAAATTCTCTTTATAACAATGTATAATTTATGGGGTTTGGGGTTTTCATAAAGAAACAACCGAGATATTGAATATGATTATAATTTTAATAAAAAAAGTCAAGTAGCCATGTGAAATACTTAAATTTTTTCTATAAATTAATTTAATATTTCTTATATTTAATACTTTTTCGTGAAAATATATCTACAGTGCGTTTCGAATCGGAGATTCGTTTTTGAGACATGTACTTATTTAAAAAAAAAATCGAAATTTTGGAATTTGGTTTTGATAAATTTCAAGCTTGTTTGAAGAGCTTTAAAAAAAACACTTTCTCATGGCAACTTTTAACGCTCTATCGAATGGCGTAAACAGTTTTTTAAGTAAGGTTGCGTCTTTTAGGACCAACATCAACTCAATTTTTTTCTAATATACCCCCCCCCCCATTATGTTCAATGATGCTATATGCCATAGTTTGTTATTCGATTAGCTGTTCATTATTTTTTAATTCCTTCCTTTTTCGTTTTTCTTTTATACATGCATAATATTTACACTTTTAGTTACCTAATTAAAATAGTTACTTTAACGTTAGTTCAACATTCAGTTGAACTACGACCTCTTTCTAACCTTTTACGTTTAATCAACCAAAACAATAACGTTGTTTTGACGTTTTTTAAACTATGATGTTTTGATTCGATTGAAGTATATTTATTTATTTCTAACATAAGCTGAAGAATAATAGAAAATCCGTTTGTCAAATTTAAGAAATGCAAAGCTACTTACCGAAAGTAATTCGATATATTTTCACTATTAATGTAATAATACAACGTTGTTGCTTTAAATATCTACACAGATAACAGAAATTATGATGCATTATTGATTTTTGAGGCGATTTAATTTAGGTGTTATCCATACTTAGGTAAAACTACTTGCGAGGAAGTTTTGATATCCAATTTCTGAGCCACGTTTCTGTATTTGAGAATAAATTTAAATCAAATTCAAATATTTTCACATAAGTCAATGGCAACGATATGGAGCAATGTAAGTTCCATTTAAAAATAAACAATATCGCCAAAAATAATATTGACAAACGAGGACAAACAATGCGGCACTTTGCGAAGTGAGACACCTATTTGTCAGTGTTTGTAGGTATACATCCATAAATTCATTTTATATGCCGTTGATGAGGTGTTTTCTTTTATTTATCAACTACGTTCGTTTCCAACGTTTCGGGAGTTTGTTTGGTGGTGAATTCTGTAATTTTTTTATAAATGTAACTTTCAGCGATGCTTTTGATTAGTGATTAGATAAATATTTGTAAAAAATGATTGCCTAGTTCCTATAGGGACTCTGCGATTCTTAACTTAAATAGAATGTCAGTATTAGTAATTTGAAAATACAGTTTACTAATATGTCTATGCGGGTTTAATTTTTTTGGATAATGTAGAAATAAAAAAATACCAGCAACCAAAATTCTTAGAAAAGTAATGAGACAAAATAGTGAAGAGACTTCAAAGTAAGGTGAAGGTGCCAGTAATTGACAGGTTAAGGTATTTACCCGGCTATTTTTGTCTTTATCCTTTTTATAATAAATTACTCAGTTATAGAAAACATTGAGGACACTGTTGAAATATTCTATTCAAGGAATAGCAATTTTTTTTCATAAATAATTGATATTATATAGTAAAAAACATTTCTATTACATTGCCTGACACATAAAATGAACGTTCTAGATATTGACCTCGATGGGACCTACTAATTGTCTTCAATATAATAAGGCCTGTATAAGTACTCAAAATAATTTTTTTTTAACAAAAATTTTATGTTTATTGCCATTTTACATTAATTATCATCATTATTTGTAAAATTATACACTTTTGTACCCTTCTTAACTAAGACGTTATTGAGAGTTAAAAATACTACAGTAAGCATTCTTTTGTGGGTGGGAATCCCCTTCTTGATATGTGAAATATCCAAAATTTACCCAAAGTCTTTCCTCCGAAGATGTTTCTGGACCCATTTTTCTATCCATTGGAACTTTACCCATTTTTTTAGTAAATCAAAGTAGTCTTAGTGGGACATCATAGATTTGTGACGCTCGAAAATAACTCACACTATTACAGCATTTATTGCGTTTTGTAAATCAATTGCTGAATAATAATATCTTGGTTTAAGATACGAATATCGAAAAACCACATCGATCTAGTAATTGACACAACCACGTAGGTACCATTAATTGAATAAGTATACTTTAAGGCATAGTTGAATATGAAAAAAAAAGATTTAGTAATAAGTCAACTCTGCACATCAATCAGTATATACATTTCAGAAATCAGGTTTAATAAAAACTTTGTAAATTGTAACTTTTTAAATTTGTAACCCAAAACCTGGATTTTCATGGAATATTTTTGGCGGCTAGTCTTTGACAATACTATGCTCTAGTTACTGATACCCTGTTTGACCTAAAGATTGACTATTATAAAGAAATATAAGTAACTTTTTAAATTGATCGTTTATTGTAGGACAAAAACTAGTCAGATTGTTAAAGGATGTCAGTTATTTGACATCCTTTGACATTGTTAAAGCTCGTCAGTTATTTGGCCAAGTTGATCAAACTATGAAGCACACGAAATATGTGTACTACTAATTGACCACATATTTTTAAGGTTTTTAAGATAAACACTTGACATTTTACGTATAGGTATACTTTAGAACTATAGAGTATTCTCAATTCACCTTTCTGTTTCCAACTGTCAATTTCTTGAACTAAACGACTTTCAGAACTTTCTTCAAGAACGGATTGCTTAGCAAAAAGTTAGCATTTACATCAAACGACGCGCTTTCCTTGCGAAGTACATTTGACTGAGCTATAAGACCATAATTAGGGAAGATATAACCAACATTTTTTTCCAGCTTGCAGAAAACAAACCTAGGTGTAGCTGTTTGAAAGGCAGAAGGGTTAATACCTAATGGTTTCCTTATTTTAAGCATAGAATTCAAAAAATAGTCAATGATAGGACATCGACAATTACCGGTGTTTTACCTTATATAGGTACAAATTGTAGAATATTTAATGAAAACGATATACGGGGTGTCCCATCGAAAAGTATCACATTTCGCCGCCTTATATCTCGAAAACTAAAAGAGATATCGGGACGCGGTTTGGACAGAACGACTTTAGATTTTTGTTAGTTTTTTTGGAACTGTTGCCAAATCTCCAAGGCAAATTTTTTATTAAATACGCTCCTCTTTGGAGTAACATTACTTGCCTATATTAAGTGGAACACCCTGTATATTTTGCCATAATCGGAAAGCCTAATCACTTTACTTTTCAAAAAGGTATTCATAGTTTACATTATCTTGAGAATTGGAGCCACAAAATTCAGTTTAATGAGAGCATCTCTTACTTGAACAGTTTGTGAAGCTGGTCTTCGTTTTCACAGTAGCCATGAAAAACAAAAGTACAATAATAAACTGTATTGTCAGTTGTGTCAAATATTTGAAATATAGATATAAAAATGTTTACATTAGAAGGATCACACACTTTTGATCATCTACTACTAAGGATGCACAAATGTATAATGAAGTAAATGGTGGGCAGTTAAAACCAATTGTTTTCTAACTTATTCAAGTAGTTTTTATTTACAGTTGTTTTTATTATTTTATTTGTTATTTTCATTACTGTCATTGTGCTTTGTTGTTATTGTTAACAAAACTCGTTCCTACCGATTATTAAAGAATTATTCTTTTCTCCCTATCTTTTTTTCATTTAAAAAGCAAATGCAGTCAAGTTCCACATCAAGTTTGATCAGAGATTTTAAAATTTTAAAATATATAGGGTATTTTATTTAAAATAATTGTACAAAAACTTAAAAATAACTTTACAAAGAAGAAGGTATTTTTTTTATTCGTAATAACCCAAATAAGAGTACTTATAACAAATTTAATTTTGTGGCTCAAATTCTCAAGATAATGTAAACAATGCATACATTTTTGAAAAGTAGAGTGATTAGGCTTTCTGATTATGGCAAAATACACAGGGTGTTCCATTTAATATAAGCAAGTAATTTTACTCCAAAGAGGAGCGTATTCCATAAAAAAATTACTAATATATTTGGAGATTTGACAACAGTGCCAAAAAAAAACTTCTAAGTCGTTCTGTCCAAACCGCATCCCGATATCTCTTTTAGTTTTCGAGATATAAGGCGACGAAATGTGATACTTTTCGATGGGACACCCAGTATATAAACTATTCGGGTAGATCAGTTATAATATAAGTAGTATATCATCAAGCTTTTACTTGAAAGCTTATTTATTTCTATAATCAAAATATAGAAGACGATACTATTCATACCATACTGTACCTATAGTCTCAATGGACAGATGTCACTGGAACGTCTTAATTTCCTTTGGGATTACATCATGCACTGTAAAATAAGAAAAACAGGAAACCAGATGGATTATAAGTGTAGTATTAAAGCAACTTTTAAAGTTTGCTCCAAAAAACCACTATATAATTTACAATACAATTAAATATTCGATAAATTTCCCAAATTTAATTATAGTGTTTTTTAGTTTGGTTCAAATTATAGACCTAATATTACAAATAATATAAAATAAATAGAACTATTAACACTTTTTTCTAATCGTGTTAAGTCGATCCTTGAATCTTCATCAAGCCTATACAGCCAACTTTAAAAGTTTACCTTGATACTACATTTGGAACCTTTATTTTGAAGCTTCTGGTTTTCGGTTTTTATTATTTTACAGTTGGTATAACTACAAAAGAAATTACGATGAATATTATAGAAGACAACATTTTAGTCGATAATCTTATAGAACGGTAGGTACTAACTATACTATCAATTATTTATATGAATTATAAGATAAATAAACTAAATAGTAGGTATATCAAAGGTTTTAAAAAACCTTTAGAGCTCATTTCCATACATACATTTTTAATTTAGTGTGGTCCATTGAAAGAGTACTTAATTCGCAGCCGTACGCTGAACAACATGATCAGAAACTGATATAAATCTCAGCACTTTTAAACTAAAAACCTTACATTATGTATTTTCATTAGGCTTGCGCGTTTTACAAGTTTCTACAGTCAACGATGCAAATGCATATTTTCAAAGAAAAGAAGACTAACTTAGGTAATAATTTTTAATTGTTGTTAGTGAGAAACGTTTGCTTAAAGTAACAACGATCCTACATCGAAACACGTGTTCGTTTTGAACAAGCCCAAATTCTCTCACACATTTATAATTAGCATCTGTTCTTTTGCAAAGAATTTAATTGTGGCCCGTCGTTCGACCATGAAACAGATAAAAGCAAGATTTTTAACCTGGATTTTCGGCGGTTTCTCATTTGGACTTTCGCTTACGCGCGTTAGAGAAAGTGCCGCGGCAAGTACCTCTTTAGCAGTCTCCGTCTTTCGGTAAAAACGCGGGAGAATCTCGCGATAATGAGCTTGCCTACATTTTAGACATTGCGCCGTGGATTCTTAATTGAAATTTTACGGTACGGTCTGTTTTCACCTGCGATGTCATCATTTTTATGCTCACTTTTACGTTATGTGGTACTTTCAACTAGGCAGGATGATCAGTTGTCATGCAAGCCACGTGTATTATTTGAAATTATACAGAGTGAGTTTTATGTATGGAACGCCTCAATTATCTCGGAAACGGCTTGCCCGATTTTTATGAATTTTGGTTTATAAGGGTTTTGTAATATGGCCGATATTATTGTGGCATTTACATTGTTGTCAGATCTTTCGTTTTTCCGGAAATATACTGAAATTTGTTATTTCAAATGGATCACCCTATATATTTTTTTGTTTTTGAAATCTCTAAGAAATTTAGAATATTTTTCATGTAATGTTTCCTATACCTAATTGCCATAATTTCGGAGTTACAGCTACATTTGCAATATCTCCGCCGAAGTTAAAATATTACATCAGGGCGGCTATGTCTGCGACAAAAACAATTTTGACGTTTTAATAAACTATTATTGTTGGTGTTTATTGAAAGTTACAATGGACCGTTTATCTGAGAAAGAACGAATTGAGATTTTAATGATATTAGGATATGGTGATGTGCGTAGAAGTCAACAGGAAACGTGTAATATCTTTAATAATTTATATCCTAATAGAAATAGTGATCCCACAGGAAATAGTCTAAAGGATTCATGTCGGGTGATCGCGGGGGCCATTAGATAAAACCACGCCTTCCAATCCATCTTCTGGGAAACACATCGTTTAGGTATTGCCTCACGTCACGCGCATAGTGAGGTGGAGCTCCATCTTGTTGCACCCAAATATTGTTATTTGGGACATTGTTATTTACTACATTCTTTTCAATGGCTTGGGCAGCTTGGAGAAACTCGGAGCTGTTCCGCAGCATGTTCTTTTAACCGAGTGCGCGACGCCCTCCTCTGTCTTCCCCTTTCCCCTCGAGCACTACCATTTTTGCTGGGGTTTGGCGCTCCAAAATATTAGTGAGATTAGATTAGATCGGTAGAAACGTAGAAACATCAACAAACTACTGAATTATACTGAAAATGGAAAATAATCAGAGTAGGTATCAGAATTTCAGACATATAGAGTAAATACATATTTACTATTTTACTATTTTCATTTTGTATTTAGGTTAAGTAAACAAACTGGCAAATATCCCCTGAATTCATGTTCTTTTCAAGGGCTCTCTAGGGTCCGCCACGAGTTTGACGCCCTGGGGCGCGGCGATCTTGAAAAGAAAACGCTTATTGTCTGAAAGTTTCAAATAATAAAATTTCTAAATTAACAGGCAATTGAGAATACTTACTTAGATTTGGAAATAGCCGAGCCAACTCAGATATAATATTATTCTGTAATAAATTTAAATACGCCGGACCATTTAAGTTTCCTTCAATGAAAAAAGGACCAATTATTTTGTCGCCTATTATTCCAGCCCATACATTAATCTTTTGTGGAAATTGGGTGTGGGATTCCCTCATCCAACGAGGATTGTTACCAGTATCTGCAATTATGCCGATTTACGTTTCCATCAATACAAAAAGTGGCCTCATCGGAAAACATAACATTATTTAAAAAATTTGGATTATTTTGATCGTAACATTTTTCCATCATTGTGTCGGCAAACTCTTCACGTCTATCGAAATCATCATCTGACAACTCTTGAACCAATCTTACTTTGTAAGGATGGAATTTATTGGCATGTAAAATTTTCATTATAGGTGTTTGAGAAATATCAACTTCCCTGGATATTTGTCTAGTACTCAAGTGTGGATCTTCTTCTAACATAACACAAACATCTAAAGATTTGTCTTCAGTTGTTGCTGTTTTTATACGCCCTGATTTCGGTAAATCTTTTATGGCTCCAGTTTGGTTAAACTTTTTTAACAACTTACTCACAGTAGATCTTGTTATGGGATTTCTATTAGGATATAAATTATTAAAGATATTACACGTTTCCTGTTGACTTCTACGCACATCACCATATCCTAATATCATTAAAATCTCAATTCGTTCTTTCTCAGATAAACGGTCCATTGTAACTTTCAATAAACACCAACAATAATAGTTTATTAAAACGTCAAAATTGTTTTTGTCGCAGACATAGCCGCCCTGATGTAATATTTTAACTTCGGCGGAGATATTGCAAATGTAGCTGTAACTCCGAAATTATGGCAATTAGGTATAGGGAACATTACATGAAAAATATTCTAAATTTCTTAGAGATTTCAAAAACAAAAAAATATATAGGGTGATCCATTTGAAATAACAAATTTCAGTATATTTCCGGAAAAACGAAAGATCTGACAACAATGTAAATGCCACAATAATATCGGCCATATTACAAAACCCTTATAAACCAAAATTCATAAAAATCGGGCAAGCCGTTTCCGAGATAATTGAGGCGTTCCATACATAAAACTCACTCTGTATATTAAGTCCTTATTAATGTTGTCCAAGTTCAATAAGTAGCATATTTAACCACAGTTAAATCATCAATGATTAGAACTACCATGCCATAGTGCCATAAATTACTCTGTTATCGAAATTAAACAATTCTTGTCACATTTATTGCAGCTATATCGCACAAATGTTGTAATAAATTAATTATCCTATTGAAAAGAGAAATGTGCCACAGCAATAAAGAGCTTTGTATTTTTTACTTCTCCATTCTTATGTCGGAGAGCTCTTTCAAGTCCTATCTCTTCTATTTATATCAATATATGTCACTAAGCGTGTATCGCCTCCTATATTGACTGTGCTCGAGGTAAATACTTTTATTAAGCATTTTGGAAATACTGCACAAGTATCTACAATCGAAATTCAGGATAGAAAATAAAGACATAATAAGAGAATGAGGATATTGTCTAATATAACGTACAATTGTATGATTGATTTTAGATTTCAAAGTCAATTTGTTCATAAAAAGTTAATTAAATAGTGGAATTTCTTAGATATATTTCACAATGGCTTTTAGGAGTCTTGATTAGGGATATAATATCACTTTAAATAGTTAGTGACCACGTTATATGTTCTAGCTCGTGAATTGAACCCCAAACTTTAACTACCTAATTCTTTGAATGAATACGAAGTTAAGTTCAACTTTTATAATACTGCTTTTCAATGACGGCTCCTGTATAAGTACTGAGATGCAGAACCACCAAATTATAACAGAAACAACGGACTATTAAATTCATACACCTATTACCTATGTAATTATTTCAAAACCCCCTGTAGTTAATGAAAAATCAATAAAATCATTTCCTAAAAATCCATAAAATCAGCCAACCTTTTTACCTTAATTTGCAACCAATAAAACCAGGGTCCTATTTTCATAAGCGAGAAAATACTGTGTTGATACAGTGTTTGTCGAATGTCGATTTCCTGTTTTGAAGGGAAAGTCCAAATATTCCCTTTTTGTACATCCTCAGTATTTTCTGTATTGTTGCGTATACGTGTTTGTATGATAGCGTTTATTGAAGCATATTGCCATCTTTATAACCTCCTTTCCATAGACAAGGGATTGGCGATGTTAGGTTGGTTAGGTATATTCCCTCCTTTCTCATTATTTTCGTCAATTTTAAGACGGATGTGACAATTTTATGTTATTATTAGTAGTGGTGAGAAACATACAGTAGTGCCCTCTTTTGGTCTTTGCTACAAATAGCGACCTGCTTTTCTGCAAGTGCCCCTACTTATTTATTACTAATGTATCAGATGTCCTTTAGGCAATCCTGTCGCAGCATCGTTCATCGAATCGACTACCTATGGCAGTCAGAATAAGTGCGAAATCGGTCAGTGTCTGATCTCGATGAAGGATGTGACGATTTCCATGGAGATGCCCGAGTAATGCAATGCCAGTCGGGGTACACAATGCACGTGGAGTAGTTGCTTTCTGCATCTCCTTCAAATAAATTTTATGTTATATTTGTCTTCGTGTTGAAGGTTAGTTCAGACTAGAACTTAGATGCAGTCATCAGGTTTCAATCACTGCGAATGTTAAGATTGCAGTTACTCAGTGTTCGCGAACATATTTATACGAACCACAAACCGTTTGACAAAGGTGTTTCGTTATGGCTCACGAATTAACGTGGACTTTAGTTCATACATAGTTTTATCTGATTTTCAAAATAATAAAGAGAGATAACCTCAAACTAATGATTATACTAGTGAAACCCATCTGGAACCTACTTATATTTCTCTGCTTTTCCTATGCGAAACCATCCACAGTCTATTTTTACAATTGATGTATTTTCAATTGAATTTTGCAATCGTAGCTAGGAACTATAATTGTGCCTATATATTTATTTCATCACATAACCACTAAAAAAGGCGTTGTAAACTGGGATAGTACCATATAAGGGATAATTCTTGCATATTTTGAGTAGCTGAATCTTCAATGTTAAACCTGAATGTCAGGTTTTTAGCAAATTGAGGTCAAAATTGAAAAAATTTGCACAGCTGTCAAACATAACGTGTTCAAAACCTTTAATAGGACTCAAACTAAAGCTTAAACCTTATATTATAGGAAAAAGGCGATTTGCATACATGAGTGATAATCCACTTAAACTATCATGAAATATGACCTCACCTAACACCACTTACTGAATTACGGAACAAAATTGAAACAAAAATAGGTGATTATTCGCCTAGGCATCTAAAAAAGGGACGTGTTGGTGAAAAACGGTACACGAATTGAGAAGATTTAACAGCCCAAAATGTACTATAATCAACTATACTTACTTGTTCCATAACACTGACGTAGTTTTCCACGTAACACCAAAACACTATACTGCTTTCGACGCGGGATTCGCCAACCAAGTTAGTATCATCTGGAGATTATTAAAACATATTATACACTCTGTATACTTATATACTATGTATGTATAGTACATTAAACAACGAGTATTATAAGGTGTCTTTTATCGCACGCACTAAAAAAGACAAGTACGATAAACGCCTTAAGAAACACGTCGTTTGTACTATTTTTTCTATTTTGCACGTTTTACACCTACGAAATCAAAGAAAAATCAGCAGAAAATTGAATTCCTTTATAGGAATTTTTATACATATTCTAGGACAGTTGGTGTTATTAACGTTTATCAACTTTTCTTGGCCTGAAAACTTAATTAGATTATGATTTATATACCATTACTATAGCAACTATAGCACACCATACAAAACAAAGGATGTAAATTTGTTGCTACCAACATTTAAAAACAAAAAGTTGAGTGTCGAAATGGTTTCTGTTCGATACGCAATTGCGTTTCATAATGCCTTGTTTATAGACGCAAAATAGAAAACCTATATTATATATGCTTTTATAGTTTTAATCATCTCCAGATGATGCCAACTTGGTTGACTAAACGCGCGATGAGTGTAGTATAGCGTTTTGGTGTTATGTGGAAAACTACGTCATTGTTATCTTCATACCAAAGGTTCCAACCTCTTACAAGATAATTCACAATATGATTTGAAATATTACCGCGAAATTTTGCACCAAATAAGTATCTGAAAAATACAGAGGGTTCTATGTTTAAAAAATACAAATTTAGTATTTTACTGTAATACCATGGATAAATAAAAAATAAACTAAAATTTGCAGGTCTGCCAGTAAGTTCGATCTATTCACTTTTTCATGTTCTATATGGGTATTTAACATTGTGACAGTAAACCGTAAAAATATATGCTGGTATCTCACAATCGGGTTCAACAAATCTATTCTAATTCGAATGTATTTTAGCCTTTCGAGTTAATGACCAGTGTTGCTAATGCCATTAATCTCTTAGATAAATATTTTAAAATACTTCTAATGAAATTTTGGCAAGCACACAAATAGTTAGCTTAGTTATTTATCAACTGAGGCCGTGTGCTTTCATTCTCATTTAGTGTAGGTACAGGTACAAAGGCCTTTGAAATTCTGGCATTTACCGGTACGTGACACATCGCAGAGGTTATTAAAACTTTAAAAATTCGTGAAAAGGTTTTGAATGGAATTACCTAGGCACCACAACCTAAACTGTAACGAAAATAATTTGAATTACTTGTGTCCATATAAATGAGCTACTATTAAAACATTAATCCTTGGTACAGACTCATCTATTATACAGAGGGTTCCAGAATGATTGTCCGGTACGGGAACGCAGCCTATCCTGAATATAATCAAAATTTATTTCCATTTGCTAAAATTACTTCTTTTTAACTGTCAATTTGAAAATTTTCATAATTGACAGCATTTGACGTTTGACTCAGTGGCGTTTAGCATTTTTCGTGTTTAAATTGTTTTACTGAAGGATCATTTGCGTTTAAAAGAGTATACAGTTTCAGAGAGTTAGGACTCTCTGAAACTGTAATCAGGTTGGTAATTTTGTATTTCTTAATATTGAAATTAATGTTGAAATTAATATAAGAACCATAAATTAATGTTTTTTAACGCTCCACCATTCACAGTTTGAATAGGTTATACTGGTGATACATAGGAATAGAATAATACAAAATAATAACTATATTATTTTTAATAAATCGTGTTTATTTTATTTTTAACATAACCTATATTTACTGACGTACCATGGCATGGAACAAATCAAATCAAACCAGTAAATTCCCTTGCCTGCGCTCATGATTCTAGTGCAGATACTAAAAATAAAAAGGCGGCACATAAAAAATCATTATGAAGCGGCACGGACAATCATTCTGGAACTCTCTGTACAATAAGTCCATAAAGTCCCGCATGAATTCATTATTTCAAAAACGGTAAACTTTTTGAAAAATCGCTGGGACACATCGATTTTCTTTTATTTTTGCACTTGTTTTACATATATTAAATTTTTTACAGGGCGACTCAATGAAGCTACATCGATATAAACTTTAATATTTTAAATGGAACACCCAGTACTGTTTTACATATTTGGCAAGAAATCTTTTTTTACGAATACGGTCATATTTAAAGTTCTATCTATTATCTTTTTTTTATTCTTGTAAATTACGTCAAAAATTACGCACAAAAAAAAAAAAGCGACATAGCGAAAAGCGATTTTCTTAAAAATATTAAATAAAGCAGTTATTACTTCTTTTCCACACTGTGTTCTATGAAATAAGTACAGGTTCATTACACCTTTTCTAATTTTGGTCATCTGTCACCTCCTTTTTTCTGAAAATATCACATCTTTACTGCTAATAAGTCTCTTATGGTATCAAATCATTTATAGTACCTGGTTATAATACAAATTTTAATAGGAATGTACTAAAAAATATATTTAAGACTCACGGTAGCCAACTAGTAGGTAACTATGAAAAGACTATGGCCCTTTTGAAAGAAAAATAGTTCAGTTTTAATACTGGTTTTATTTTTGTTCCAGTAAAAATGGGGCATTGAATGAAAATACTACATCATAAGATAAATTCCGTATGCAAAACTATTCCGGTATCCCGGCCAAGTGATGTGACACATAACCTCAAGGTCCTCAGCCACTTTATGTGAAATATTTTCAGGCTCAAAGAATAAATTATATTTAACAGGATGATACTTCGCTGTGAATCGTGGCTGCGCTTACTGCATGGCACCGTTATTTTGTGCATGGTGCAACACAAATTAATGTTTTACCTACAGTTAAACTGAAATGCTTACACTGAGAATATAATTTATTTAAATTACATAAAGTGTAGAGCGCCCTTGTAGATAAATTAACAAGGTTGTACTAAACTAGTGGGATTTTGAGGCTAATGATAAGTTTATAACAAATACACTTTTGTCGACGAACGATTCGCTAGCCAGTCGACATTATTTGGAGATAATAAAAATAAGATTTTGTATATTCTATACACAAAGATGTGGTTTAGTTCACTGAAACAACTATAGTGTGGTCTACCACGGAACACCACCAGCTGTTTGTAGTGGTCGCAACCATTTTAAAAACAAGCCAAGGGTTATACTGTCTTTAACTGGTTCGTGGCACAGATACGGCTCTTTTTCCTTATTTTTTGAGATACATTATTGAAACCTATCCATGAAAAGTACTGTTTTCGACAGTAAATATATCTTTTTCCACTTCCAGTTTCACCGGAAGTGATAAAAACTTTAAATCTTTAAATGGAAACACTGCATGTTATTACATTTTTGAAATATACTTAATTCAGTGAAAGATAGGACATTAGTAATTTTACTTTTACAGGTGGTGTAATTCCAGAAGAAACAAACTATGAATCATTAGTAATATCTCAAATATGAAGATGATTTTTTTCTCGCATCTGCAATTTCGATTGCATTGCCCCATAGATAAAAGGATCACGTGGGTATAAAATCTCCAATTGTTAAATGGAGTTCCTAATATACATAGTTCCTAAAAAAAATCGTAATGTCAATTTTAACGTAGTTATGATACTAATGATACTATAGCTTTTAATGAGGCGGGGTCAAGGCACTGTAAATTTAAAAATAACATGCCCAAACCCAAAAATAGTTTTGGCAGTTAAAAGATGACGTACGTTCTACCGTTCGATTCGGAAAATGTAATATACAGAGATTCCAATTCACCAGAACCAGAATTGAAGAAGTGAAACATGCTTCATTTATATTTTAAGTGATATTCGTTTCAATTTGATTTGAAGTAGGTAGTAGGTATAATACCTTAAAAAATGAAAGGGAAATAGGGTACACGATACCCTTCTAAGGACTCTTTTACACTATGATTCCGGAATCGCATTCCAGAATCCGATTCTAGAAGCGCAGTAATTCAATGTATACATTTAAATGGGACCTTTTCACACTGCGATTCTAAAAAATTTTGCTGTGCCACCGCACGCTTCTTGAATGCGTAGGAATTTGGACTCTTTCACACTTAGAATCGCATCAAGAATTTAAAAAGAATTATTTTCAAAATTCTATGAGATTCTCAAATCGGTAGTCAGTTCATGCATAGGCGTATACTAGCTCAGTTATTGTGAGACGGTAATGATGTCTTTTTCATCAAAATTTGGCACAAAGTAAGAAATCACTAACTCCCAGGGATTCTTTTTGGCAATTTATTGCTGTAGTCTTCACATTGATCATTCCATAATGCTGAATACATTTCAATTTGTGATATGAGATCTTCGGTGTTGATTCCATCAACTATTTGTTTAGCATTCATTTAGTCTAATCGCCTTAAAACTATTCACAAGAACGTCACAAACAACTGAAAACCTGAGAATGGAATCGCAATGTGAACGCTTCCATTTGAACCAATGCATTTCAGTGAGAATCACGACGAGCCACCAGAATCTGCCGAAGATTCTCGTAGCCATAGCAAAGGGCTCTTTCACACTACGATTCAGGAATCGCATTCCAGAATCCTATTATAGAAGCGCAGTACTTCAATGTATACATTAGGTCCCAGGGTTTAGGTCGCATTTAAATATGGGACCTTTCTATACTGCGATTCTAAAGAATTTTGCTATGCTACTGCAAGCTTCTTGAATGTGTAGGAATTTGCAACTTTTGATGAAAAGACATCATTACCGTCTCACAATAACTGAGCTAGTGCACGCCTATGCATGAAGTGACTACCGATTTGAGAATCTTATAGAATTTTTAAAATATGTAATTCTTTTTAAATTCTTGAATCGATTCTGGAATGCGTTTCCAGAATCCGAAAGTATGTTAGGAGTTAGTAAAGCGGACAATATGAAATAGGTAAATTTATCAGTTTTACCACACATTCAACTTGCCAGAACAAACAGAAACCTATAGTGCGTTTCACGAAGTTGTATCCCGGATTGGAATGTTAGTATATATCTCCAACGTATGGAGCGTCGTCATGTTATTAGTTAAATTCAATGCATTGGCACATCTCGGTTACGGACCGCTACAAATTGAGGTGGTGTGATTTAAACGCGCGTGCAAGTCTCGCACAGAATTTGCAAGCGAATCCTGACAATCCGCACATTCCAATCCGGGATACAACTTCGTGAAACGCACAGTAATATGCCGCCCACTGTTCTACGTAAGTCACTTTCAGCATAATATTTGTAATTAGAATGGGGGCTAAATATATTATTATTACTATTGATGATGAAATTAATCCGCCAGACGGATGTTTAGATGATTTTGTCGGTATTCATCATCTATTTTTTATGTATCTAAAGTAAAATACCGCCAAGTGAGGGACCAGTTGCGATTATCTATCTGTATCAATATTTTGATATGCTACATAGATTAGGTTATGTACCCAAAAAAAATATATTTCCAGGTAAATAGTTCATTGTAAATTAACTGGGTATTTCATTCATGTTTACGTATTTCATTCATGTTTACAGAGTGTTTTCAAAATACATTTTTAACTGGGCACTCTGTATACATTTATATGTTAGTTACTCGTATAGTGTTCCGCCAAAGTGCACTGATAAGTATACTTACCTTCAGAATACAATTTAATTTATCCAGAAAAACGTGCAAATTTTATTTACGCAAAATTACGGTGGGTTTGATAATAAAATGATTTGAAAAATCTTTTCTACGAATGTTTCGGATTAGAAGATAACTGAAACGGTTACTATAAAAAGATAAGAGTTGTTAGAAACTTGTATCTAAATCAAATAAGACCAGTTACAAGAGCTCTAATATTATGTATCGTATCATAAAGCAACATTGATTTAATTATATCATGTTTTAAATAAAATTTATAATCGTTAGTTGAAGCTTAGTTTTTCTTACGTGGCAAAGTTTTAATTCAAGTTAATTTGTCTATAATTATTTACTTGTAATAGATATCCTAAAAAATGTGAAATGTCCATTTAATATATGTTCCATTCCATTTCCAATGTGTCCATTTAATATATATATATATATATATATATATATATATATATATATATATATATGTCCATAAATGTTATTACATTTTTACCTTTAATTAATAATCAATTTTAGATAAGATGCACATGTACATCAGAAAATACTTTAATTTTGTAAATTGTTGACGTACAAACGGATGCTTAAATTTACAATCCCCCCCCCCCCCGCCATAAAGTTCCCCGCTTTTGTTTAAATTGCACGATAGATACGTCATTTGAAAAATAATTTCATTCTCTTTGCCCTTGCAAAATAAAAATTGAAAACTGAGCTCTGAAAAAACAATATAAGTTTTTGTTTTATTATTTACATTTCTAAAAATGTAATACTATTAATATAAAATCGTGTTTTAAAAATAATTTTGTATTGTATGAAGTATGAAGTATTTTCTTCAATATCTGAAAATTTCTAGACTAAGAATTACTACACAAAATATTTATTTCTTAACACATATTTTTTTTTAAATTTACACAAGTTAACAATACAAAATTATTTTTAAAACACGATTTTATATTAATAGTATTACATTTTTAGAAATGTAAATAATAAAACAAAAATTTATATTGTTTTTTTAGAGCTCAGTTTTCAATTTTTATTATTATTATCTTTTTTGTAATCTAACGATACTTTTACAACTGTGATATTTATTAGGTACAAAAATTTGAAAATACACGTTTCTGAGCTATTTTCCCAGTCTAGCTTAATTCCTATAATAATAGATATATGCCCCTTGATAAAATTACGACCCTTTTACGACTAAAGTTTACGTAATTCACGAAAGAATATCACGAAGAACATTTCCTTTTTATCGGCATTTAAAAACTACGCAACTGTATAATCGCTCTAAAAATTTGTTTAAACTACACAAACTGTTTTATCTGTGTGTAATATTTTCCATAGAGGAACAAATTACTAATTAAACGAAATAGTTTTCTCTGTGTTGGGTACATAGTTATTTTCGCAGACCAACAAATGTCTTACCTCCAAAATAAACGGTTTATAGTTAAGCTCGGCAATGAGATTTTTTTCAGTCTTCAAGCGGCCGACAGTTTCATGACTTTGTTTACTCGTGGCATGGAAAAGTACCACTAAAATTATAATTTATTATTGACCAAACGTAATTTATGTCTCAAGCTGCACAGTTCTAATATCATTGTTTGCTAATTTTGAATTCTGGGTGTTCGAATCAATGACTAGTACGATATATTCATATTTTTAGATGTTTGAAGGCTCATCGCTTTTAAAAGCGTAAGGCACGCCAGGAACCTTCCCGAAAATAAGTAGTTTCGGTTCACTTTTTAATTCTAAAAATGGCTTCTTCTGGTACTAGTTCCGAAAATAATTACTTATTACCTACTTGTCGAACAGTTACTATAGTTGGTTTTAACACATTAAAATAATTCACACATTTAAAAATTTTGCCTGTAAAATAGTAGATTTTTTAATTTATTTCTTCAATAAAAAAAAAAACGGTCAGATCACTGCTCAAATCATCGAGCAAATGTACATATAAAAATAAAATAAAACCACAATGTAGTAGGTAGTTAAAATAGAAAGATTCTAGTAGGTAAGAAAACACTCTTTTGGATAAATATTCTGTCACTAATCTAATTTAATTATTCATGTAAAAACATTATTTTCAGTATTTAAGTAACCTATGAAGTCCGAAAACTTGGACGAAACGTCGGAAAAGGTATCAATGTAAAAAAAAATGAGCTGAAAGTCCTCCAAAAATAAAAAAATAAAAAGATTTTCTTTTGGTTTTTTTTATTGAAGAAATAAATTCAACTATAACAGCCAACAACTTGTCTAGTATCATCTAGATTTTTTAAAATTATCAAATCCTAAAACAAATACTACTGGCCACTGTTAAGTCGAATTTTGGCAACTTCATTTGTTAAGGGTGGTGGCAACATAACCAATTTTAAAATACCAGCGGCTGGACATGCACGAATGTTGCATAAGAGTACCCCCATTTGTTTTTTTGTTTCAGTAAACATTATTTTCGATATAATTTTACTTATATTTCTGCAAATATTCACTGTCGAGTATCGTTATGACCAAAAATATAATATCAATAACATATAACGACAAAAGTCCTTTATGTACTATCTCTGGAGCATGGGGATGGAAATAATCATAGTGGGTATACAGAGCCTCTTTCTGCTGTATTTGCTTACACATTCATGTTAGACGAGGAATGTATATAATTCATACTACTTAAAAGAAACCTGAATAGTAGGAAATGTTGTGTATATAATCATGGATTGGGGATTTTCAAACCATCTGCGTGTGTATTTTTCCGTTCTTGCATTGTAACGAGTGAAAGCAATTTATTTTCGTGGAAAATTAATAAATACACTACACAAAATAAGGATGTTAGAGTTCATTCACGTTAAGTTTAAAGTGACGTTTTTAAGTTTTAAGTTCAGTTTATATAAATAAATAAAAACTTGACAACGCAGAGAAGGATTGCCAAACATAAAACTCTTCGTAAGTGGCAAATGCTATACTAATTTATTGGTCATTTGTTTATCGAATATTGAAAGCAATTAATTACTGAAAATGACGTCACTTTAAACTTAACGTGAATGAACTTTATACACTACTATTTTCCATTATCGCTATTATATTTTATACTATTATTTTATTTCTTACTCTTTTCTTTTAAAATAGATATAATAATTATACGTGAACTTGACGATATGATACTTCAAAAAATAAAAATATGTATTAAGACATAGGTACATAAAAATAAGATAAGTAAGAAAAGAAAGATCTGTATTATTAGTACCTACTACTAGTTAGATTCATTTAAGTGATTTGAGATAGTGAAGGATATCTATCGTAAATTTAAAAAAATACATTAATAAAAATGCCGATATCAAATACTTGCAGTTATAGGCTTCCTTGACACACTTGATAATAGTAAAGGGATTAATTAATAATGAGTAGTGTTTAAGTCCACAGATTGTGAAATAGGAAAAAAATGTTTGCAATCAACGAGCATAGATAACTATTAGTAGGAATGATGAACGGTTATTTAATTTTTTTATTATAAAATTCAAGAAGTTGAAGAATTCGTATACTCGTATATACATATGGACCACATAAAAATGATTTCCACTGTATAACTTTTAATACACAGCATAGATACGTTTACTAAACTGTATGAAGTAAGGCGGAATTTGTTTATATGAAACAAGAAGCAGCGTTGGTTTATTTATTCATAAAGATCTGCATAGAAAAGGGTGGAAATATTTATGTACAATCGGCCACAGGCACAAACTTTCCAACCAATATCCCATATTACCCTTCATATGCCGCAACTAAACAAGACTATTTTGAAATTAAATAAATTATATTAAGTCCAAAATTATTGCAGACAAAAAAATATGACACGATCCCAGGAAGATTTCAAAAGTCACGTTATATGGAATTCTTATCCCCTGTGCACAGACCTTGGTTCTTAATTTTGGGTACTAAAATACCTTATCCTTTTAGTTCTAATACGCTGTATATTCCTACAATATTCATTAATTTGTAACGGTGGCTGTTTTAACTGAGTAAGTTCTGATAAATCAATTTCCAGGCTTTTTATGCTCAGATTAATTAAATAAATATCGAACCGTCGTGAATAAATCAACGGCCTTCGAGCCTAACCTTGCGGTACTCGCATTACAAATGGGCTCCGGCGACAATGAAACTATCCTCCAACGAGATAAAAACTATTCGATATCCTTGTCACAGACAGGAATAAAATAAAATAATACTACCGCTAGTTTATAGTTATTTCTGAGCTATACACTCTACACACATGTTTACTATAAATTAAAGCTGAAAAATCTCAAATAATGAGTAATAAATTTGAAGGTCCAGGGTCCGGGAACGTCATTCTTTTAATGCTGTTGTGTTGAAGTGTGCCAACTTTTGCGTACCGGCCTTGGGTAATCGGTTTCATGTGTGCTTGGGTGGCATTTCGATATTTTCACCAATTAAAAACTTAAAATAATATTGGAAAATTGCATTGCATGAAATTAAGACGAAAGTGTTGGGTATCGTTTCTTCTTTGAGGGTCCTGTTTTTGAGTAAACTTTATTGGTGTCGATAGGTAGCTTACTTCAAAGAAATTAGTTGCTGCCAACGTACGCATTTGTCGAGTGTTTTGTCAAAAAGATCATTCACTGAAGAATTTAGTAAGACGCCTCTCAGTTGCATGTCTTATTAAAAATCCGAGTCAATGGTTAGATGTTACACTTTAACATTGGAAGAAATGGATGCTTCCAATACTTCCGAGTAATTGAAACTGGATTAGTACTGTACGAACAGTTTACGTTAACTGTTGGTACTTTATCTAAAAAAAATCCTGGCCATTTTCAATCTATACGTACCCCCAAAAATGTAGAGAAGGTGCAAGTTGCAAGAAATTAATAGGCTATAGAAACGATATAATTCCATTAAAAAGATAACTGTACATTTTATTACATCAAAATTAATCTAAAACTGTAATATAACGCCAAAATATTAAACCAAAAATAATATCATTAAAAGATACAACTTAACAAAGTTGATAAATAGCTACACCAGGAAATCAAGGAATATAAAGACGATTTCAACAAACCAATTTTTATATTTCAGTTTTCCAGATACTACTAACAGCCCATACTTGCGACGTACCCTGTATAATTGGTTCCAGTTTAATTACGAAAAAACAAAAGTAATTATTATTATAACAACTATTATTATAATTATACTACTAAATCATCTTAACTAATGAAACATTATTTAATGTCAGTGAAGCCAAGTTAGTTATTCAAGCCAGCAATTTTTTCCATTATCTCCCAGTTCTCCTTCTTCCAAGGACCAACCAAAATTAATAATTATTCTATATACGTACTCGGCAGCTAACATGTTTTTAATATAACATTTTTTTTATTATATGGGCCTTGCAAGGCTATACTCGAAGGCCGACGTTTGTTATTTAGTTATATCGCAGCATTCATTATTAATGTAACAAAAAAAATGTGATTTTTTCAGAGTCTAATGCAGTAAAGGTCTCGCCGTTTTCAATGCTATGCTCAAATTTAACACCTACGTACACCGCTTTGTAATTATATATACATAATAAAACAATTTATTATTTTAAAACTGATTTATTCATATACAGCATATTTAGTATATCATTTTCTATACATCCCATTTTCGTCTCGATATCGGCTAACTTTTTTCAGTTCAATTTTACTTATTCCAAGGTAAATAAATGCCGGTAAATATTCCGTAAAGAACTGCATCTTGGTAATTTTTGAGCAATCATTTACCTACCCTCTTCTTCATCTACAACTGCTATGAGAACCACATGTTCTCCCCTCATCATAAACTGGCTAACATTTCTTGTACAGTTTTCTAATTTTTTATTGGTGTCATGTGGGGTGACCCTAACTTTGGGCGGTCTAACACGTCTGTTGGGTTCGTCATCCTCCTCAAGTGTATCTAAACAAGAAATATCAAGGGGTTGAGAAAGGGGGATATACTATTTTGATAGCTATATGACCGAAGATATAGATAATAAATATAAACATACACATAGATATGCGCAAATAAGAAATATGATGTCTACGAAGTACAAGGTGTTCAAGGAATAATAAAAACATTGCTGACTTTAATTTACAATATGTACAGAGTCGCTTATACAGGGTGTCCCAGGGTGACAAGACATTAGACATATTTCAGAGACTAATTCGACTTTGATTTTGAAAATTTGGGCAATAGTGTTTTCGGGCATGCCTTCTCAGTCGCTTATCGAGAGCAACTTTTGTTCTTGAGTGACTTTTTAATATGTCAGAGTAAGACAGAAGATTATTATAGAGTAAGTTTTAGAAGAGAAATTTTCTATGCATACCTAACGCGGGAACCTTCCTCTTTTTTGGTCGGGTCCAAAATTCCAAAACGTCTTCTAGGGCCAAATTCCAGTGCCTGTCAAATGCTACTAAATAAGCTAGACAGTAACCACGTATACCCTTCTGATTTCTTGTAATAATCTGTAAACAAAAGAAATTACGTGTTATTCTGAATTATTCTTCCAAATAAGTTACATAAAATCAGCTCAAAGTATGGTTTACAAGTTTCTTATTGTGACAGATAGAAGAGAAATATATAGTTATAAAGGAGCATTATAAATGCATTAGTCCGGGGTACATCTGTCTCTAATAATAAGGGAGATATGCCCGAAAGAATATGCCATAAGAGCAAAGATTTCGTTGCATCTCTCTGTTTCTGATATCTCTGTTTCTGTTATAGGCAGGCTCATCAAACCCTAATACCGAAAATGATATTTGATACCGAAATGATTCCTTTAAAAGAAATATTGACGTAGTTTTCTTGAATTTGTTCCTTTCATCGTGAACTCACTATTTCTATAAATATCGGAAAATTGCAAACACAGTCAGGTACTTATTTCGGTATTCCATGCAACGTAATGCACAGAATAGTTTTAAAAATCTGCAACAACCCGGAAAAGTCGAGGAATTTTATTTGAAAAGGTTGCTTAGAGCTATCTAATTCGTCTGTCTTCGGGTTCGTTAAATACACCTCAAACTTTAGATATTGGCCTTTATTTTTCCAAATGGCCTTTCGCGACTCAAGTTTCCTCTTCTCTAAATTTTCCGCGCCCGCATCGAAGGTATAGCGGTAGTGATATCTCGGCAAAGACAATACTTTCGCGGGCCTTGGTGCGAGGTCCCCGCGAGGCCGAGCAGCAAGGTTACTACGCCTAACAAACACGGCGGTCATCAAGGTATGCCTTGTCGCGGCAAGGATTTAGACAGTGACTTTTAATACGGATTATATTATTATTTATTGGCAGTCGATAATTCTAATTCAGTATCGTAGGAAATCTATTTTGGGAAATTACTCCAAATTACGTACAGGGTATTCGCGTATATTTTGACCCCTACCTACAGGGGTTATTAAGAAAATTAGAAAAAAAGTTTAAATACAAAAGTTGTTTGGTTTTCACGTATTATCTTTTGGCTAGGTCGAAAAAAAAATTGAATGTCGTACATTTGAGGAAACCAATTGAACATAATATTTCTAAATAAGACACCCTGTATAATTTTACACGTTTGGGTAAACATTTTTTTCTTGATTTCAAAAATATATATTTTTTTGACATTTGCATTGACAGTTTTCGAAATCTTTAATATTTCATGTTTGCAATAAATCATAAAAAAAATATTAAAAAATGAGAAAATATTGGAAGGAGATGCCGAAAACAACTACTCCACGGGCAATATGCCCCGACTGGCGTTGCATTACATCAACATCTCCATGGATGTCGCCACATCCTTCATCAAGACCAAATACCAGACAATGACCGGTTTCGATCTTGTTATGATCTCGTCAGACTGCCATAGGTATTGGAATCGATGAATGATCTGGCGACGTGATTGCCTAAGGGGCATAGTGAATGTTTGTAGTGGCGAGATACAGTGAAATACACTGCAGTGCCCTCTTTGGGTCTTTGCTACTACCTGTCTGACAATTATTGTCTAATTGACAGACAGATAACGATCTGCAGAAATTAGATTATAATTAGACAATAATTGTCAGACAGGTAGTAGCAAAGACCCAAAGAGGGCACTGCAGTGTATTTCACTGTATCTCGCCACTACAAACATTCACTATGCCCCTTAGGCAATCACGTCGCCAGATCATTCATCGATTCCAATACCTATGGCAGTCTGACGAGATCATAACAAGATCGAAACCGGTCATTGTCTGGTATTTGGTCTTGATGAAGGATGTGGCGACATCCATGGAGATGTTGATGTAATGCAACGCCAGTCGGGGCATATTGCCCGTGGAGTAGTTGTTTTCGGCATCTCCTTCCAATAATTAAGTAGGATTGTCTTCCTCAAAGACAATAGAGGTCGCTGTAATGGCATCTGCTTTCTGCAGATCGTTATCTGTCTGTCAATTAGACAATAATTGTCAGACAGGTAGTAGCAAAGACCCAAAGAGGGCACTGCAGTGTATTTCACTGTATCTCGCCACTATAAAAAAATGAGAAAATGTTTAAATAACTAAGGAGGTTAACATCGAAAATCATTAAATATTTTTTATTACTGTTGGTTTCTACTGATAAATATTTTTAGTTCTTTGTATTTTTTGTATTTTTTTATTGTACTCGGTGTCGAATATTTCGAAAACTGTCAGTGCAAATGTCAACAAAATATATATTTTTGTAATCAGGAAAAAAATTTTTACCCAAGCGTGTAAAATTATACAGGGTGTCCCATTTAAAAATATTATGTTCAATTGATTTCTTCAAATTCACGACATTAAATTTTTTTTTCGACCTAGCCAAAAGATAATACGTGAAAAACCAAACAACTTTTGTATTTAAACTTTTTTCCTAACTTTCTTAATAACCCCTGTAGGTAGGGGTCAAAATATACGCGAATACCCTGTACATTAATTATTTGCTTTTTTTGGTGTAATAGCTAAGCATACATTGACAGCAGTACCAACGTACATACTTACATATTAAGAGTGGATACTTGCTTATTTGGGGTATTTTTAGATTGACGTCACTTAAAAAACTAATAAGATACCCGAGAAGATACCGCCATTTCTGAGCAAGCTGTGACTCGACACCTTAAAACTATGTTGGAACTTCGAGTGTGTCATTTGTCATATTGATCATTCCGGTTTCATAATCACCTAACTTTAAAGCAACTTTAGCTAAAGTTGCTTTGTAATATATCGTAGTATATTAGTAGTATATTGTAGTATTGTAGTATATCGGGCCGGTGGCTCAGGGCTTAGCGTCTCGATCGCTCAACCCAGAGGTCGTGGGTTCTAATTCCCACTCCGCCAACAATTTTTAATTAAATTGTTTGCCCGTAGATCAAGGCTTATTCGCAGGGATGGCTTGGCAACTATCCTGGCGATGGCCTAGGATGGGAAGAATGTCAACTTGGTGTTAATGTGAGAGATTAAAATCAGTTGATGTTTGACTTGTCCCCCTAACTAATGAGGTTTTCCAGGTTTCCCTCATTCCAGCACTGAATGGTGGTTAGGGCCTACCAACGTAAGTCGTTCCTGAGGCGCAAATGCGGCCCGCGAAATAATAATATGCCGCCCCCTCTCCCACACAAGTCTCAGACTTTCGGGCTAATCCTTGTAATTAGAATGAGGGGTAGAGATATTATTATTATTATTATTATTATTATTAATACCTAAGGGCCAGTTTCATAATCAAATTTAAAGGGACTTTAAAGTTGTTTTTTAATATCTTGGGTATAATTGTGTCAATAATAGTGTCCAAGTATCCAAGGTACTGAAAGGGAATTTTGTTAAACAATTGTTTAATTAAAGCAATCGGAGGTATACCAAATCAACTGCGCGGATTGTAATGCCGTGTATGTGGGTCAAACCGGTAGAAGTGTTGAAACTAGAGTGAAAGAACATAAAAAATCCATATTAAAAAACGCAAAAAATTCAGGATTTTCGACGCATTGTATAGAAAACAATCATTTTATAGATCAGAAAAATGTAAAGGTACTGTATCGTGAAAAGGAAGGAAAGCGCTTAGATCTGTTAGAGCAATTAGAAATTAAAAAATCTTTAGTTATAAATCCTTGTACTACGAATGATCAGATACATTTTACACTCTCGCCCTTCTTAGAAAAGGAAATAAAAACTCGGGCTTTACCAGATGATAGGATCAATCGGGGGTAGGTGCTCGTAAACAAATAAATAACGAAAACATGCTTGAAAATGTTTAGTAATAGACATTTACTCTATTGAAAAAGGCCTAATAAGCCGAAATACTAGTATATAGGGGCTTTAGGGAATTTAGGAAAGGGAATTTAGGGACATTAATAATGTCCTTTGATTTTTATTATAAAATCTGGCCTTACTATGTTTGAGACAATTGTATGTATCCAAGGTATTAAAAAGCAACTTTAGCTGAAGTTCCTTTACATTTGATTATGAAACCGGCTCTTAGTGCCTTAATAGTATCGAAGGTATTTATAGGTAAATTTAGCCAAATGGCCTCAGTCTCATTTAAAATGACATACATCAGTCAAGAGAAGAAGTTAGTCCCAATCTCGTTGGGGACAGTGAATCCTTAACATGCAAAATGTCCTAAGGAGCTGTCCTGTTATTAATCATTATTGACGAACCGTACCAAGTCCGTATCCTTTTGGTTTTAACTACCAAAATTTAGAGACCAGTACCTTTTAAGGAATTGTATTACAAGGAATTCAAGACCTTTGGTTATAGTGCCTATGTGTTCAATATATGACCTTATAAAACTAGGTTCAGCCAAATCAACTGTTTTCTAAAAGTCTATGGTGGATTTCGGTGTACAATCACATATATTAAGATTTTTTATTTAGCAGATGTAGTACAGTGAGTTCCAGAATAATTAACTGGATTCTGATAATTGCTATCGAAACTGGTTTCCGTTTGCTAAAATTACATTCTTCCCTATTGTTAATTGTTCGATTTTGAAAATCGATCAGATGACAATATAAAATAAAGTACTATCAACAAACGCCAACCAGTTTTGATATCAATTGGGACAAGACGCGTTCAGAATCTGCATCTCACTGTAGATTACGCAAGAGGTACTGGCTGGAACTCAAGACACTAGGTCTAGGTATCGCTGGTGGAACTCTCTGACTTGTACAGTCGATGCTGATTATCCAAGTTTTTTTTTGTCTAGATATACATACTTTGTACCTCAATGGAAATCAACTTTTAAATTATCTTGAAGATATTCCTCTAAACATTTTAGCAGGGATGCGTTTCCAGCATGACGGTTGCCCTACACATTACAGCGGTTCAGTAAGGAGATTTTTAAATAGGGAGTACCCTAATAGTTTGATAGGAAGGGTGGACCTATTTCATGGTTTACTCGATAGCTGGATCTTATAAAATTAGATTTTTGTATGGGGATACACAAAAGATTTAGTTTACCGCACACCATCAACCATATGAGAAAACATGATGAACGGAATTCGTGGTGCTTTTGAGAGCATTTTGGAATAGTGCATCTTGCATATAAAATGTACAGATTACACAAAATCGAATATTTATTTGACAGTTAAATAACTTCCACAACAAAATAAATTGTTTTCATAACTTACCTGACTATAATTTGTAATTATCAGTTATGGAAGCTAAATTTTCAAAAAATCGTGAATATCTCGAAACCGGTCAACTTTTCGTATAGGACATCCTAATACCATTTGAAAGATAATTAAATTCTACATCTAATGCCATAAAAAAAATTCAGGGCGTTCCATTAAAAAAAATGAGATTTAGGCAATTTAACATTGCGAAATATAAATCACGATAAAAATCACCCTGTATTAAATGGCCAAATAATTTCAAGTACAATATTTAAGGTATCCCTTGTGCTAACTGACACTACATTTTTTCCTTTTCACATTGTGTCATAGAGGACATTTTATTTATTTTCCAATGAAGAGTTACGAGGTTTTTTTCCATTAACTTTTAAATATCTCGAAAACGAAAAGAGATAACTATAGGGAACCTTAATACAAATATGTTCCTAGTGATCCCTAGATTTCAAAAATATAATAATATATAGGGTGTCGCATTTGAAATAACCAACTTGCACCTTGTCTAGACTTTTTGGAACAGCCTGTGTAATTGAAAATACTTTTACAGTATGCACTTTTAGTGCTAAAAAACTTTCATATAAAATTTTTTTTGATGTAATGTGCCCTTTGTGAGTAATCGAACAATTACCCACTAATGACACACCCTGTATATGTATACTAAACGAGCAAAGAATCAATGATTTTGGCAGTTGTAGTGTCAATTTGACAGTTATATTACCTGTTGCCACCTTTTCGGACGTCTCGACAAATTCCGAAGCACATCCCGCAGGACTCAGGACACGGTTTATGGTAGGTTAATGAGATCGATTATGTAATTATGAAAATTGACCCCAAATTCATATCTCTATGCCTCTTGAAGTAAGTTATAATAAAGTAATTGTCTACGATCATCCTCTAGTTGAAACAATAAACGCAATCAGCATACACATACTCAATCCATCCATTCGGTACGTTCTCGGACCTACCTCTCTGACCAAATACAGCCGCGTCAATGGCAACCGGTGTCAATAAAAATCGCCGATGGCCTCTCTCGTATAAATAATTAAATACTATTTCTCAACAAGGAAAACCGTGGCAGAAGGTTAGTAGATTTCTTGTTAGTAAACGACGCGGTGGACCAGCCAAGTGCTGCCAGTCGCCCTCCGAATGAATTCATGGAGAAAGAAATGCGCGATTCCGTTGGTTGGCCGCTTGTCATGGTCAACGCCATGGCTAATTTCAGCCCGTGAATAATTTTGTTCGCTGCCATGTACACTGCCCGACACTGAAATATGTTTTTTGCATGCAATTTTTCTGGACCCGCAATTTTTTTTTCTTTTGTAAAAAGTTTTGCAAATTTACAAAAGAACCTATTATTCTTACTACACTGCACATGTGTCTGATGACAATTACCGGGATTATATTTATTTTGCCACACTTCGTTTTACTCTCTACTATCACAGTGGAAATGTACAATTTTATAATATATAGTTGCGTTTGCTCAAAAAGTTATAGTTATTGAATAAATATAGTATCAGTAGTACCTTAAAAAATGTAATATTGCACTCGGTTATCATTCTAGCACTTGTTTTTCATCTTATACTTTAGATTTTAGCAATTGGGGAGAGGTTACCTCTTTTCTGCACTTATTACCATTCGGTATTTCACATTCTTAAGTACTTCAGCAAAACATATGAACGAAAATATTCATAAGTTTTGCTTAATTAACATTTTCTACGTAAAAAATCATATACAGTGTGTCCATTTAGGACTCCCTTCTTCTGATATGACTATCATAATCCTGGCAAAAAATCTGATTGGGGAACGTCAAGGAGGTCGAGGGAGGCATATTTAAAATTAGTGACCCATGTACAGGGTGTCTAAAAAAAAGTGCGGTGCGGAAAAGTATATAGTTTTTAAATACAACCACCTGTATTTTTCTGTGGCAATTGAAGCCTTCTTAGATTCTCTCCTCAACATTAAATTTGTTTTTCGTTTGATTGCAGCGTTGCCAAGTTAACATATTTATAAGATATTTTTTAACAAAATCAACCGTTTATTTAAAGTTGCATATCTACTTCTTGGTTTCTTTGTTTTTAGTAAAAATGTATACCAAGCTAGTGTTAGCTTGGAGTAACTAATTTTACATTTTATGTCATTCAGCATATTTTTGGGTATATTGTTTACAAAAGGTTAGGTGGAAGATAGTATATGTTGGATAGTAGGTCAAGTATTTCATTTAGATGAGGGTATTCTAAGTATAAATTTTGATAAAGCGTCCTCTCATGATTACATACAGTGATGTAAGGTTTTAGTGAGTCTATCTGTAATAATAACGAAGATAAACGAGTTCACCATAAGAACAATGCGTTGGACAAGAGTTCATACCACCAGTAAAGTAGCGACGAATTAATAAATATTATCTTTTTAATACGTTACACATAGTACACCCTTTTAGATATAACTCACTTATCATTAGAGATAGATAGGTACAGGGGGAAATTGATATTGGAGACTTATCGGACGCCCCATAAGATTAAGAAATAGTTAGGTTTTATTTATTTTGACGTCTAAGCATGCTCATGTATGGTTTTTAATAAGGGGACTCTTAATAAGGTTACTGATTGACCTTAATTCTGCAGGTTAAAGGAATGGTGTTTTTCCTCCCTTATTTGATGTTCTGGGCGTAACAGACAACAATCATGAAAATGATATAACATTTAGATGTTTATGTATTTTTCGAGCCTCAAGGATAATTATACTATAGGATTAACGTAGGTATGCCAAAAATTCATTGTTTATTCAATTCAATTGTTTAATCCAATCCAATAACTATAAATTTGTGAACAAAGTAAGGTCAAGCAGTATTCAAATAAAGTGGTTATTACTGCGCGACAGTATTTCCAATAACCCCCTATTTACTTCCAGTAACAACTGAAATAATAAAACGTGAACATTATTTTTAATTGATAGATCATATGGCGGAAAATTTAAATTTAAATTAAGTAAATTAGTTTCAGGTTACGTCTACTGTAGTAGTCGTTAGACATCATGTATATCGTTAGGCTGGTTACTATTTTCAGTATTTATCCATATTTAAATTATTTATTTTCTACTTTTGCGTGAAAAGGGATATATATTTGAAATTGAAAAACTCATAAATATTTAATTACGTGATACAGATTGACCTATTATAGGTGTTTTAATGACAGCATGTTAACACCTGTGTTACATAAAGTTTAAATATATTGACTACCTACTTTTAATCTTCATGAATTTGCAACGACATTTTATTTCGCATATTCGATATTAATTTCTGGCGCTTGGATAAAATCATTTCTAGCGGGCTTCCCATTTTTTATGTCATACGGTGTATTTGGTACTTTCTCCGCTGTCATTACTTAGTGATGCGTTTTTCAAGTTATATTCTAATATTCGACAACGATATTAGCCGTAAAAAGGGTTCAAGAAAGCCTCAAGAATAATTGCACTTACAAGATATTCAACAAACGTATTGCTGCAGCGAACCAAACGTCATGCAGAAATTTATTACTGAAGTGCTAATTGATCCCCTGACGTCGACATCACTGGGAAATAAATACTCGGACATTAACGCGTTGTCACATTCACTTTTCAGGAGAAAGTTATGCACAGAAAACAGTGCATATAATATGTATGATCGGAGATGAAATAACAAATGCCTACGTCATGCAAGTCGTCATCTGGTATGCGCAACAAATACAGGGTGTATTTCAAGAAGATGCCGAAAACAACTACTCCACGGTCAATGTGCCCCGACTGGCATTGCATTACTTCTGCATCTCCATAGTAATGCATTGCCAGTCGGGGCACATTTACCGTGGAGTAGTTGTTTTCAGCATGTCCTTCAAATAAATAAGTAGGATTGTGTTCCTTAACAAGGAGGTTACAATCGAGGTTACTGCTGTAATGGGACCTGCGGAAAAGGATAATTTATTATTTGTCTGCCAATTTGACAATAATTGTCAGACAGATAGTAGCAAAGACCCAAAGAGGGCACTACGGTGTGTTTCTCATCACTACTATCATTTTGTTTCTGTTTGAGATAACCTCGGAGCGTAATATATTCACTATTTTTTATTTTAAGAAAAAAAAACTGAAAACTACAGATGCATTGTACTATACGGATAAAAGATCAAGTTGTACATCCTCTGTTTCTTCTTCACATCATTGACCGATTTTCACGATCTTTTTTTCACCTTTTCACCAGTGGAAGAAATTTCTACGAGAAAGAAAAATTATGACCTGAAAGACTCAAATCCCGGATCCCATCCCATAGGTCAGTTACTGTTTTAAGGCCCTAGCAAAT
Organism: Pogonocherus hispidulus; assembly: GCA_963924545.1. Classification (NCBI taxonomy): domain Eukaryota; kingdom Metazoa; phylum Arthropoda; class Insecta; order Coleoptera; family Cerambycidae; genus Pogonocherus; species Pogonocherus hispidulus. The sequence continues at coordinate 16,724,299 of OZ004700.1, forward strand.
AATGGTAAATTTATTTTCTCTATTAAGAAGACCCACACCTAAACTAATATCTGCAAAAAATTAATTAGAACATTACTTCTAGCAAATCACGTACACTATTTAAATTTTGTTTTGTTGTTCTTATAACTAGATTAGCGTTTATAAATTCACATAGAATAAATATATTCTAAATTTTAATACCATATTAATATAACCTGTCAACTGCGTTCTAAAAAAAGCACAAAAAGCCTACTATATCATGAAAACCATTTGTATAAATTTACATAAAATATACCAGCCATGTGGGTACTTACAAGTACAATTGAGTATAGCTTAATAAAATATCATGCAATGCAATGACAAATTTTCTGCCTCCGACCTCTACGCAGAAAATATTAACAGGTCAAGTTTGAGCTTTCGCTAAAATTCACCTAGTTACCTAAAAAAAATGGCATTCACCTACAAACATTGACCCTGGTACTACTTCTCTTCGATCGCATGAATGTGGTTGTGCAATATTTTGTTTAAAATCGGCAATAAGTGGGTTGCGCAACGTTCTATGTAGTAGGCAATTTGTATCAGCACGTGAATTGATTAATTATTGTTCGTTGGAAGCCCACAGGGCAGAATTTGGGCACATGGTGGCCTTAGACTACTTTCGTCTGTAGCACCTGAATTCGCTCTGCGCTGTAGCAAAAATGTCATTTTGCTACATTTTGTCTGCCATTTTGTTCAGTATCTATTTACCAAAACGAAACTGAAAAAAAAATACTTCTATTGTTAATAAAAAGTTAACAAATGTGGTGAATATACTTTTTCAAAAATTTGTTTGTACAGTAGCAAAAAATCGATAAAATGACGCTTCTTTTAAGAAACCACTGTCTTTAGCTACCCAAATATTTGAAACAAAAGGATATTTTATAACTAATTTTCTTTGAGATCTTGAAAGATCTATTGATATTTCAAACTGACGATTTAAAATGTTCTAGTGGATAAATATATAAAATTAATTATCTGAAGTTTATATTTTATCAACAGTAAAACCACAAGAGCTTTTTTTTTATCGGATAAATTTCTCTTTGTAACGAAATAATTTTGCCAATCAGTTATTTTATGAGAAAAACTGACATGAAAAAATCGCGAGACCGGAGGTCGAGCGATTTTGTCAAATGTCAGTTTTTCGAGCAAAATTACTGAATGGAAAAATTTTTAGTTAAAAAGAAATTTATCCATAAAAATAAAGCTCGAGTGTTTTTTGGCAAGATAAATTAACGACAAAATATGTGACGTGCGACTACTAGATGTACTCTGCTTTTGAGGAACAGGCATTTTTATCGGTGATAAAAAACGATGCACCTTTTTTATCGCTGTCAAAGTGACAAAAATGTCACTGCCAAATAGACTATTTTATATAGGAGTTAATTTATCGTTGAAAATCTCATAAAACATCACCCTTGTTGATACAGGGTGGTCCGACTTTAAATGGCAAAACCTTGACAAACATAGAAGAGGTGAAAATAGTTGGACCTTGTTTATATTCAAAACATCTAACGCCAACTTTAGACTTTGAATTATTAGTATTGCTTTTACGTTAAATCAAAAGTTTCCATATTTGTGTACCGAAAACACTTTTAGGCACCGGAAACAGCCACCTTTTTAGATATGTTCATCCCCAAATTACATAGATTATCTCTATAAATTGTTGATTTTAAAGAATTAAAAGTTATATTTTGATTGAAAAATAATATTCAACAGCCTACAGATGAAAATGAGCATCAGAATACTTTGAGTTATCATTCTGGAATGTATTTTTAGTGTTTACATAAGAATTAATTTTTTTTGGATTTTGTGTATATCAATTTTTATTGCTATACTTGCTCTCAGTCTAGTTCAATATCGCAGCTTCTTTTGAGAGCCACGATATTGAACTAATTCTGTTAAAATATTTTTAACTAAATTTATTTTGATATTTTTTGATTGAACTATTTTTAAATAAAATTCTACAATTACTATCAAAATGTATTTTGATAGATTTTGGAGGGATTTGAAGCTACCTGAAATCTTAAATGGTTTGTTAATACTCACGTGCGTTCGCGACCTTTCGCGGACATAATGTTTTTCAAAGAGAATTTCAACAGTTGTAGTAAACTCATACTAAAAAAGTAGCCCAAACAACTAGAAAAAATTTTACTTAATTTTATTTATTTAGTTTTTGTTTATTTATATAAACTCAGTTTTAATCATCTCCAGATGATGCCAACTTGGTTGGCGAAACGCGCGTCGAGTGCCGTATAGTGTTTTGGTGTTATGTAGAAAACTGCGTCAGTGATATCTTCACACCGAAAGTTCCAACCCCCTTCAAGTTTATTTATATGGCCTAAGCCTTCATATTTTTATTTTTTACTGTATTAGTGTACAGGGTGGGCCGTATAAGAGTGCGTATCCCCTTATCTCAGAAACTATGTGAGATAGAAAAAAAAGTTTTATATAAATGTTGTTTACGTTAAAGATGTCGATATTTTTTTAATATAGTTATATTTGTAGCTCTTCAATATACAGGGTGATGAACTAAACTTATCTTTTTTTAAATGGAACACCCTGTATATTATTACATTTTTGAAAAGCTCTTCAAAAGACTTGTTCAACGATATATAATATGATGGGTCTGTAGCCCACCGTTTCGGAGCTATTGACTGTTATCTTCAGGAAAAGGTTAATATTTATAGCGAGCTAGAAAAGTTACTAATTGAGGTGATAAGCTGTAATTTGGGCCAAGAAATTCTAATTTGGTCTATTTTATGAAACTTCTGTCTAATACTAAAATAAAAAAAATTGCAACAGTGATGCCAAGTTTCGTGAAATTTAATTTTTCATGATTTTTTTAAATGGAACACCCTGTATTTTATTACATTTCCTGAAAGTCCTTGCAAAGACGAGTTTATTGATATATAATATCAGGGGTCTACGACACACTTATAACTTATATTTTTTATAACTTATATTGCCATCTCTTTTAAATTTGATACAAATATTTAGAATCGTATGAATAACTGGCAGTTATCTTAAATGATATTTTCTTACATAATCTCTCAATGTTAAAGCTGGACTTTTGTGATTAAATATATAACATTCTATTAAGCCTACTTTTTCTTGCAGAGAATACATTACATACAAACATGCATAACTTATGTGTCAATTCCTGAAGAGAAACGCAGATTAATCCAAAACGGTGTGTCGTAGACCCCTGATATTATATATCAATAAACTCGTCTTTGCAAGGACTTTCAGGAAATGTAATAAAATACAGGGTGTTCCATTTAAAAAAATCATGAAAAATTAAATTTCACGAAACTTGGCATCACTGTTGCAATTTTTTTTATTTTAGTATTAGACAGAAGTTTCATAAAATAGACCAAATTAGAATTTCTTGGCCCAAATTACAGCTTATCACCTCAATTAGTAACTTTTCTAGCTCGCTATAAATATTAACCTTTTCCTGAAGATAACAGTCAATAGCTCCGAAACGGTGGGCTACAGACCAATCATATTATATATCGTTGAACAACTCTTTTGAAGAGCTTTCCAAAATTTAATAATATACAGGGTGTTCCATTTAAAAAAAGATAAGTTTAGTTCATCACCCTGTATATTGAAGAGCTACAAATATAACTATATTAAAAAAATACCGACATCTTTAACGCAAACAACATTTATATAAAACTTTTTTTTCTATCTCACATAGTTTCTGAGATAAGGGGATACGCACTCTTATACGGCCCACCCTGTACATGATAATGGTTATCTATCTGAAAACGTTAAGCTGTTATTCTCTTTTTTATCTTCCTCGTCTTCTTTTCATTTTTCTTATCTTTAGAAAGAGTGATAGTGAGAGAGACTCAAGATTCCAGAGTGTTGCAGCTGTTACTCTTCTAAAATTTAAGACACTAAAAAAACACTACCTTTATATTATGGGTGTCATAATGTTTGAGTTTTAAATTGTACGTAATAAAACTCAGCACACCTCCTCACGTGATTCGTATCCATTTCGAACTACGTAAAAATCTGACGGACTAATTAGCAAATTTGTTATTAGATGAGTGGTAGAATGAAATTAGTTCGTCCAAGTGCTTTCAGACAAGCTAATTGCCACTAATGCGAATGTCTGCGAAAGTTCGCGCAATGCTCGCTTGGAATATTCGCGTCCCACGATATCTCTACCCACAGCTACCACCTACCTTTATTCTGAGTCTTTCTTCTCTACATTTCTTCAGAAGAGCCTGGGGTCCCTTTATGGTTTCCATTCTGGTCAAGATGTTCCTTTTAGTAGAAACACCCTTCGACATTATTGGTACTGCAACAAAAAAAAAAGGCTTTACATTAACCATATAAAAAAGCGCTTAGAACTTGGAACCATTAAAAATATTGTTGGAACTGACTTTAAATGCAATAATTCTAATCTAGTATTGCCTTGGTTATTGGAGATAAAACATAAATAATTTTTTTTATTTCTGGAACACTTTCTACTGTTTCAACGTCGTAGAGTACGATCACTTTCACTATCACGTAGGTATATATTCATAGCAACAATTTACAATCACATTATTTTTAAGGAGAGTTAGCGTACTGATGTGAAACACATTTCTAAATTCTGAGGCATTACTCAGGGGCGCATTATGAGTAACTACGTGCCACGGTACACTAAAGGAAGAATCAAGGTGTAAAGCGTAAGTACTTGATTTACATGAAATTTGTCACATATCAAAGAAGCACGTTTACCAAAATCCAGACAAAAGCTACTATGTAGGCTATTAATAACTATTATTCCAAAATACAGTGTGACACATATTCGTGGTATACCCCTCTTTTCCCCCTTATTTTATAGATTCAATTTTCAAATTTGGCACGGCGGAAGTACTTATGAAAGATCACTTTTTGACATAAAAATAACCTTTTCCCACTTTCGGTTTAACTGGAAATAATACCAAGTCCCGATTTTTATATGGAACACCCATATTTTTGGAATCTACATCATTTGCTGATGGATACTATTTTACTTTTTAATTTAGAGCACCTTGACCATCACCGATTAATTCTAATGGGCCATAGGCAACCATAAAGAAAATAGAGGTGGCGTCAAAAACATTCAATTCCTCTACTTACTGGGCGTTAAAATTTTTCAAAGTACCATAATGGTACTAAGGTATCATTAGAAAGTACAATTAATAAGCAATCTACCCATATGCTTATTTTATCTGTAGGACCAACAGAACTGAAATTACAGTTGAGAGGAGGCACTCTAAATTCAAAAGTAAAATAGAATCCAAAAAGTAATTTGACAGCTGAAATAATATTATATCGTTGAATTCAGAAAATTACGTAAAATCCAAAAATATACTAATATACAAGGTGTTCCATTTAAAAATGTAGAGTTGGTACTACTTCCGGTAAAACCGAAAGTAGCAAAAAGGTAATTTTTATGTTAAAAATGACCTTTAATTAATTACTTCCGCCATACCAAATTTGAAATTTGTATCTAAAAAAATAAGGAGAGAAAGGGGTGAGTATACCATATGAATCTGTGTCACAGTGTATATAAAAGATAACCTTATGTTTACAAGTTTAGTTATTCCATAAAATGATGCTTTTTTGAGTGGTTATAGTTATGTTATAAAAGTTTAACTTGTATATCTGAATTATTTTTAGGCATTTTTTTGAAAAATTCTACCACGTTCTACATTTGATAAGAACTAATTTATTAAAAAGTTACTAAAAGCACATACTGCGAACTCAAAATCTATAAGTAGTAAGTAAATAAAGAAAGTAAGAATAAATTTGCCATACCGATAAAGATTCCAATGGCAACATTAGAAGAGGATGAAAAAATCGAAATTCAATAAAAATAATAAATATGAAATGTATAAATATTAATCTCTGAATTACTTAACACACTATAGTGAAAGTGAAGAGTGAAAAACGTGTCTCGTATAGTACGTTGAGTAAATACTAGATGTGATTTTTACACTCCCGCATTTGATAAATGAAAATCACAGTCTATCATCATGTAGTATAATAGTCTCTATACTACACATAAAATAAATAAAATTACTTGCTAGATGATGATGATGATGGAAAAGCAGGTAAAAAAATGAATCAATAAGCCCAATAAACATCAAATATTTCTATGCAATGCCAAACTGCCCCTATGCAATTTGGTTAAGTTCTTGCTACCAGTTTCATTTAGGTCCTATTTTTTCCGTGCCGAGTAATTTAACTAACAGTTAACTAGAACTTTGGAATATGAGTATAATAAATGACGTAATGTCCAAGTCTAGGCCAGATCGGTCCTAAAGTGTAACTCAAACTAAAAAATTATACAATCCGGGCCTGTCCTAAACCTCTAGCTCACTGTTGGTTAATTTTCGTAACCTGAGCATTGAAAAAGAGACCCTTAGTAATTTTTGAACAGTGATTGATGACGATGCCATGGAAAATTTCTCAGTTTACTTTGTACTTTAGGAATAAACTACCTCCAAGGTGCTTTTCCTTAACTGCTTCAAATTTTTGTCGCATGTTTTTGGCAGAGATTTAAAATGATGATTTGAAATGAACGAATAACCACAGACAAATTGTCTGTGGAATAACATCACAAAATCCATAAAGGCGCGTTTTGACGATTCCAATATTACTGATAATTTCGATCTTTCAATTTTTGTTGATCAACTTGATAGTTGATTCAGCAAAAGTGATGAATCGGACTACTTCAGTGACGTTGATGTGAATACCTAAACAGGTATCCACAATAAGTCAACCTGAATAATTTAGAGAACTTTCCAATTTAAAAATATGTATAATTTTTTGTTTTAACTATTTCTTCAGTATATAACACTGACGTAGTTTTCCACATAACACCAAAACACTATACGATATAGTATAGTGTTTTGGTGTTATGTGGAAAATTACGTCAGTATTATCTTAACCCTTTAACGCCTGAATTAATTTTTTTTCGAAAAAATGATATTTCTTTGCATTTTACTTATTTTTTAGGCTAATATAAAAATATTATGGTGAAAAAATTATTATTTTTTTAACATGTTCGCCAAAAAACACTGTTACCATATGGTAACGCTAGGCGTTTGCACTACCTACTTTTGGAATTTTAGAGAAAAAACACTTTATTGTCAAAATCATATCTTATTTTATTAAAAAAGTAACCAACTTTGCATTATTGAACTATAGGAAACTAGGGAGTATGAAATAGGCAAAAACAATCTATGCAGAGCCCCACGTTGCATTTATTACACATTGTTCTGCCTGATGAAGCACAGCCCTCTCCGGCACAACGTCGTCTCTTATTTTGCGGAATCCTGACAACGAAATGATCACGTTTGTCGTAGCGAAGATCGTCGGATACCCTGTTCAAGGTGACGGAACTAGTAGATGTCGACGTCCTGCCTGCCCCCTTTGGCTGCGTTCCAAACGATTTCAGATATGATTTCACAATCTCCCTTCTAAACTCTAACTGCGGTAGGGTTCCTTTAGATTTTTTGTGTAACTGCCAAGCGTTTTGCATACAGGCATCCAGCATCCACGTGAACAAACACCACCACCACTTCTTTCCTCTCACGCCAATACGGTATCTGGATATGTTTTCATCCATAAGATCTGTGCCTCCCATGTGAGAGTTATACGTGCCAATTACATTTGGTCGAGTTACCTGAATCATACGTTTTTCAGCTTTCGAGTAACGACGTAGGGGAGAGTCCCGTACCTTGGGACGGCATGTACCTTGGGACAGAAGTCTTAAAGCGATATCTGTCCGCCTGTTGATAAAACACTGTGAAAGGATGGAAACCTAACTAGGTCGGTACGAAGTTATCTGTAATTATAATAGTGAATGTCAATATGGCTGACAAATACAGCACATGTTAAGTTCGTATGCTGTAAAAGGAAATATTTTGTGCCTAGCATTGAGTGTTAAAAGATCAAACGTAAGTAAATTTTTGTAATTCTTTTTTTAAGTTCATAAACTGGTATACCTTTTGTAAGAATCGCTTAATTAAAACATACAGGAAGTCCGTGTTTTTTTTTCAAACAGCATGTTTTTATAATTGTGTGTGTTCCTGTACCTTGGGACAACTTTAGTACTGTACCTTGGGACAACTGTTCTTTTCTATTGTCCCAAGGTACAATATTTTTTGTTGCAGATGCCGCGAAGTAAGCAAGGGATCAAAAGAAATCCAGTTGACAAAAATTCTGTGCAAGCTGCAGCAGATCTAGTACTTAATCAAGAGTGGTCTGTCAGACAAGCCGCCCAGGAATGCGGTATATCAAAATCTACGTTGGCTCGCCATTTACAACATCATAAATCATCTGAAAGGGAAGAGTTTCAATATGTTGCTAAAAATGATGTTCGTAGAGTTTTTAGTGATCAAGATGAAGAACAATTAAAAACTTACCTTGTGCATGCATCTCAAATGCATTATGGTTTGTCAAGAAAAAGTTTTAGAGTATTGGCTTTGGATTTTGCTCAAGTTAACAATAAGCCACATCCTGAAAAATGGAATTCAGAGGGAATTGCTGGAAAAAACTGGTATTACGAATTTATGGGTCGCCATAAAGATGTGCTCTCATTACCAAAACCTCAAGCCACCAGTCTTGCCCGATCAACAAGTTTCAATCGCCACAATGTTGGTGTTTTTTTTGAGAAATTAAAGGATGTGCTAGGTCGCTATAACTTCTCCCCAGAATGTATCTACAACATTGATGAAACTGGCCCTTCTACAGTGCATACCCCTGTTAACGTCATTGCAGCTAAAGGCTCGAAGCAAGTAGGCCACATGACATCGGGGGAAAGGGGAGTCAATATTACCATGATTGCCGCAATCAATGCAATAGGAAACAGCGTGCCGCCTGCATTCGTTTTTCCTCGAGTACACTTTAAAGACAATATGCTAAAAGGTGCACCTCCAGCTAGCAAAGGTTTTGCTCACATTAGTGGTTGGTCCAACACAGAAATATTTATTTTGTACATGAAACATTTTATTGAGCACGTAAGACCATCTCAAGAAAAAAGAATATTAATTGTGCTGGATAATCACAAAAGCCACATTTCTATTGAATGCCTTAACCTTGCCAAGGAATCTGGAATAGTTTTACTAACATTTCCACCACACACCAGTCACAAACTACAGCCTTTGGACAGAGGAGTATTTGGACCGCTAAAAAAATACTATAATTCCTCCTGCGGTGAGTGGATGTTGCAAAACTGCGGCAAACCGATGACAATTTATGAAGTTGCGGAGTGCGTTGGCAAAGCCTATCCCCTTGCATTTACCCCTCAAAATATTATGTCGGGATTTCGGGTGTGTGGTATAGTTCCCATCAATGAAAATATTTTTTCTGAACACGAATTCCTTAGTTGTTCTGTTACTGACCAGCCACCGCCCACGCCAGAATCATTAGCTTCTGCACCTTCTAACAGTGCTAACCAAGCACTTGGTGAACTGCAAGCACAACCATCCACGTCCACTATTTCTCCTCAACTTATAAGGCCTTTTCCTAAGGCTCCATTGCGAAAAAGAAAGATAGGTGGTCCAAAACCGGGTAAGTGCAGGATATTGACAGCTACTCCGGAGAAGAACGAAATAGAAGAAACGTTACATGCATCTGCAACTGCGACCAGAAAGTCTAAGGCCAAACAAGTGAAAAGACAAGTTTTGAAAGAAGATACCAGCACTTCAGAATCTGAGGACAACCTTCCTGAAAGTTCGGACTCTACGAACGATATTGATGATGAGGTTTTTGAACAACCTGAAGACGTAGAAGTGAAATCTGAGATCAAAAAGGGTGATTTTGTCCTCGTAAAGGTCCCTGGAAAAAAAAGAACACTTCTATGTAGCAGAAATACTAAAAGCCGACGAACCCAATTTTGAAGTGAAATATCTAAAAAGGTGTAGCCATTTAAGTGGCAACAAATTTTCCTATTCAACCGAAATACCTTATGAAATTGTGTTTGATGACATTGTTAAAAAATTGCCAAAACCAATTCCGGTGGGAGCCACTGCTCGTCAAGGGAGATGTCTCATTTTTCCAGTAAATTTTGAATCATATCATATTGAATAACACTTAGATGACTCGAGTTTTTTTTACAAAAAAGTGTGTGTTTAAAGCATTTTATGTTTAAAGCATTTGAATAAAGTTCTAAGTTCGTAAGTATCGATTTTTTTTTACAATTTATTAAAAGTTACCATTGTTCATAGCTTGGCTCAAGGTACAATACCGTATGTCCCAAGGTACATGACTGTCATGTACCTTGGGACAAATATCAAAACATATATTTTTCTCCTGTAAGCTCCTACAAACGCTTTTTGTGCATTTTAAAGCTATGCACATCTAAAGTAAAAATGGTGAGAAGAACGCCTTGGGTAACAGAAAGTTTATAATCTAAGCAACATTTTCAAAAATATGAATTTTCTAAAAAGTGTCCCAAGGTACGGGCCTCTCCCCTACAGTTCCCATTGGCTCTAAGCCGAAGCATGTGGAGGCTAGAGTGACCACACCGTTATCGACCCAACGAACAAATAGAATTCCATTTCCCTTGTCAATAATTGAATCAAAAGAGCCCCTTGGATGTTTTTCGAATGCCTTTTTCCCCGGTAGAGGGCATTCTCTAGGTAGCCTATTTTCCCGTACCGTCCCAGTGCCTTGATATCGCCTATCTCTAAGGTATTTCAATAGGTTTGTTCCTGTAAACAGGTTGTCGAAGAACAACTTGTATGGTTGAATACCCTTTATTGTCCCAATTTCATCTAGCATTGTGATCATTGGCGCTGAAGCTTTTCCAAATAGTTTTTCGTATTCCGGAGAGCGTCGCGGGTTGTTACCTTGGTACATCTCAAAGTTTACTAGGTAGCCAGAAGTTGTATTGAGGCACCACATTTTATAGCCGAAACGCACCGGCTTACCGCGAATAAACTGCTTGCAGCTATGCTTTCCAAAATATTTGATCATGCTCTCGTCGTAGCATAAGTGCTCTTCCGGCTGAAAATGCTCCAAAAATTTACTTTTCACTTTATCCATCAGCGGACGCATCTTCCAGATCTTATCTGATATGTCCGGATTGTTATTGTCAGCGAAATGAATAAATCGTGAGATTTGTAGGAAACGATCTCTACGCATTGAATTATATACAAGGTGGTTTCTCATGTCGCTATCTGAGTCCCAGTAGAACCTTTGCCCAGGTAAATCATTATACCCAGTGAGGATCAATATTCCAAGATAACACTTCATCTCCTCTAAGGACACTCGTGGGTCGGGGCAGTTTTTGAATAAAGCATATGTAGATGTTTCCCTGATCAACAAACTCAAGATATCGTCATCAATAAATAGCTCAAATAATTGTACAGGAGACATATTTTGATATTGGGAATAGTTAGGAGCTGGAAAGTTCTGATTATTTGGCTCCAGATCGCCGCGGATCCATTCAAAATCTTCTAATTTGTGCATGTTCTGCAGTGGTGGAGACGATTGGCCCTGTGGTGGAGTACTTTCTTGTGTTTGGTCATTCGCACTGCACCCACCAATTCTGTCATTATTCAAAAGCCTTACCTCAGCTTGAGCTCTCAGTTGAGCGCCAGAGAGATTGTCTATGAGTCCACCTCCATCTTCATCTCCAGAGTCTGCGTCGGTTAAAACGCCAGCATCCGGTGGTTCAATGAATATCTCCTCTATGTCATCATCGTAGGCGATTTCCAATGCCTCCTGGAGGCTAAAACCTCTTCTGTAAACAGAAAATTCGTTTGAGCAAAAACTAGGTAGTGCAAGCGCCTAGCGTTACCATATGGTAACGACGTCATAAATGCACCTGTAGCTTAGAAGACATAACCTCAAATCTATCACCAGCATAACTAATATACTCTCTAATATGTCTTTTTATATAGTAATAAATGTGAACGTAAAATTTAAATAATCATAGAAATTATACTTACTCAAACGTTGGCTCCATGGCAGTTTTCACGGCATCAAAAATGTATGAAAAATATGTCTGTATTACGGGCTTCAAATACACAAATAGTAAAACCGACACTGCTCTATCGATAATTGGAATAATTCTAAAGAGACCTATGCCGCCATCTATCCAATAGACCTCGCAACAGGGATGCTACGGCCGAATAAAGAAAGCTTTACAGTTGTTACCATATGGTAACGGTAGGCGTTAATGGGTTAACAAAAAGGGGGTTTGAAGGGGGTTGGAACTTCTTCAAGATCTACAGTATATAACTTACATATAATTTAACATCAAGTACCTACCCTTGTAAACAACTAATTCGACTTTTTATTTACAAATTTCGATTTTAGTTGAACATTTTTAAACATTAAAAAACGACATAAATTAGACAACTCCCAAATCCAAAGCCAAAAGCTGGCCGGAAGGTGGTTACACACTGAAAAATCTCAGACGAAAACCCCATACCCACCGACATTGCCAGTGCCAGAGCTGAAGACCGAACCCAGACCATAATAGGCAGTGTAACACACTGCCACAACAAAAGGCCTTGTGTTTCTTGACATACTATACTAGACACCTGAGGCACACCTGAGTATGCTCCTTGATTCAAGGATTAAATCCCTCAGTCAGCGGTGTGTCATGTCATAGTGTAGGTACTAAACAAAACCACAAATCCAAGAGGAGTATCCTCAAGGGATATACATAATCTCCATATGTTTTTGTCGTTCTCGATCATTCTATAGGTACCGCCGTCTGCCTACATCGCCAAAATTTTAAAATGAATTTATATATCCAATAGATTACAATGATTACAGTAATATTTAACACGTTTAATCGTGTTAAATATTACAATATAATGATCGAATTACTAATTAATAATCGAGAAATAAGCATATGTTATACATTACATAACATTAACATACCTATGTTAGTAGTGTTGAGAAACACAACGTAGTGCCTTCTTTGGGTCTTTGCTACTATCTGTCTGACAATTATTGTCAAATTGACAGACAGATAACGACCTGCTTTTCTGCAGGTGCCATTACATCAGTGACCTCTATTGTCTTTAAGGAAGACAATCCTACTTATTTATTTGAAGGCGATGCCGAAAACAACTACTCCACGGACAATGTGCCCCGACTGGCATTTCATTACATCGGCATTTTAGATTGTCTTCCTTAAAGATAATCGAAGTCATTGATGTAATAGCACCTCTGTCTGTCTGTCAATTTGACAATAATTGTCAGACAGATAGTAGCAAGACCCAAAGAGGGCACTACGGTGTGTTTCTCACCACTACTAACATTCACGATGCCCATTAGGCAATCACGTCGCAGCATCGTTCATGGAGTCCACAACCTATGGCACTCTGATGAGCGCAAAATAAGCGCGAAACCGGTCAGTGTCTGATAGTTGGTCTCGATGAACGATGTGACGACTCCTATGGAGATGCCGATTGCAATGCCAGTCGGGGCATATTGGCCGTGGAGTAGTTGTTTTCGGCATCTCCTTCAAATAAATTAACATACCTATTTTGTCTCCAAAATTAAGAATAACAAGGTAAAGCATATGGAACAATAAAAATCCAAGATACATTTAATCATAGGTTACATTATCCATCTATAGTCATTACACCTACGTGCCAACAAAAAAATAAATACAGTATACTGAACCTTCGAAACGTGCGCCGGTCCTCGTGTAGTTCCTGGATAAATTTATTGTTTTGGTTCGTGGCTAGTCCGATGTGCCGTAAAATTAAAACAATAGCGGCCAGGTATTTGGTGCAACGGACAAAAATAATAGACGAATGTGTTGGAATAGTCCGTCCGTATTATCATCACATCACGAATACACACCAACAGCAACATTGGCCGTGCTGGCGGGTCATCGAACTCCTAGGCTAAGTTCGCACAGCGCTACCTAGCCGGCTAGGCAGACTAGATGTTGCTAATACCGCAAAGCGCGGGACACCAGCCGGCTAGAAAATGAAATTATACCGAGAGGAGATCAAGATTAATGAGTAAATGAATGAATAAATCAAAATCGTGTACAAAATATCGTGTTAGTTCTGCAAAAATTAAGATGGCAAACAGAACTAATCAGGATACAAATATTCCTTGGTTTTTTTTAGATTAACGTCATTATTAGCTTATCTCTAATACCTATTTACATAAGCGCTAAGTGGTTGACCATGTAGGGATCCGAATTCTGAAACTTTTATATCGTTATGCGTCCGCATTGCACTAAATTGCATAATAAAATACAGCTCTTGGATCTGGTAAAGCGAAGAAAGCTAAAGCTGAAACGCTAATGTGACAAGTATGCGCTAGTGCGACATGTAGGTACTATTTATTTTATGAAACCCTAATTATTTTGAGAGGATCGTACGCTACAAATTAATGCGTAATTAATACATGATGCCGAATGACCAGCATCATCGTTAAGCATTACATATGTTATATTTCGAATATTATCATATTTTTATATAATTATATTAACGAAACAATAAATAAATACAGCAGTTTACGAGGTAACGTAACAGTACGCAAACCTTGGTAGGATGAAACATATATTCTTGTTAGTTTATCGGCTAGGTAGTTATTTATTAGGTTAGTTATTAATAATTATAGTTATTTCTCCGAAAATTAAAATGAATATCTATATAGAAAAACCGTAGATATGTGAAGATTTTTTATAAAAGCTATATGGCAACAAATATCTACATAAAACTATTTGGAAAAACAAATTTATGCAAAAATTTTATTAGTCCACAAATATATTAACATTTCGGACAGCGTTTAGGCAAATATTATCTGCTTCTGCTTTTGGCTTGACCATTTTTATAGTTACTTAATTGTTTTTAAAGTTGATCAGCTCATCATAAAACGCTATCTAGGTATCATTGATCTAGTTATGGTACCTATAAAACGAGGTAGCTTCAATGTGTCTTTTGTCACATTGTATGTTTGAAATAAATGTTATACATTAATGTTTTTTTTTTCATTCACAATAATAGTATATAATACAATGAGTATCAAAAAGCGTACTTTTTTATCGCACGCCTCCAAGTTTAGAAAACGAGCCGCAAAGCGTCGAGTTTTCTAAAAGACAAGTCCGATAAACGCTTTATGAAACGCGTTGTTTATATTTTTTTTTTCTATTTTGCACATTTTACACCTATGAAAGCAAATAAAAATCATCAGAAAATTGAATTCCCGTATAGAGATTTTTATACATATTCTGGAACAGTTGCTGTCATTGACGTTTATCAACTTTTCTTTGCTTGAAAATTTAGTTACGTTATGATTTATATACCATTTATATGCCATTACTATAGCATCTATAATAGCACACCATACAAAACAAAGGATGTAAATTTGTTCCTACCAACATTTAAAAACAAAAAGTTGAGTGTCGAAGAGGGTTTCTTTCCGATACGCAATAGCGTTTTATAAGGACTTGTTTATAGACGCAAAATAGAAAAAAAAAAAATTTATTTAACTCGTGTCCAATTTCCAAAAAAAAAATTCTAAAGCCTTTGGAGAAATGGTTGCTGCTCATTTAAACATCTATACATATGTAAGAGCATGTAAGCTTATGTAAGATATAAGAGACTCTGATAACTACTTAGTTAACCATAAAATGCCAGTTTTTTCATAGATTATATATGTATAACATTATTAATGTTACATCCGTCACCAAAAACTACTAAGGTATCATCAAACCTATGTTCCTGTAGATAATCGATTCAAAAATAGCCGAATTATGCAAGAAACGATAAGTAGTTCATCGAGTGCCAAGTCTGTCAATGGTAGGGCGTTGCTCCCTGCGACAACACGCGAAATATCTAAATTTAAATGGACTGTCAATGACTCCTCATGCCTCATCATAATCGATAATCAAATTTGTTTTATATGGACATTCACTATGATAGCGACATTGTATGCGAAATAATGTGGCGTGACCCAATACAGTGCCATTACCATTGCAGTATTTTTGTAAAGGCAAAATTAAAATTAATATTAGTTGTTGACTAATAATATTAAAATAAATGTCTCCAATGTTATAATAACAATATTTTACACAGAAATGTTATTTTATTTTGTACCATGTTGTTTTATTTTGTATTTTAAACATTGGTACAAATTTCTGGAAAAATAAAAGCGATTGGTTGTTTGAACCAACCGAGAAGCCCAGATAATAAACAAAAGATTATACTCAACAAAAAACACTGATAAAGTTGACGTGTCGAAAATTGTTTACTATGTGACATATTTGTATATCTGCTGCCATAGATAGGTATATAATTTCGCATATAATGCAAGATGTTAGATAGTATTTATTCTATTTTTATTTACGCATTTATCGAGATTGGAACTTATTTACCTAAACTTTCAATGGGCACAATCAACACTTCTTGGCAATGTGGTACTAGAGTGCAAAATTGGAGAAATTTGTTTGCAAATATATGAAATCTTATTCAGAATTTATAAATTTAGTTCGATTATATATGGACTAAAAATATACACGTTCGTAAAATAAAAATCTCACCTTCAATTTCACTGTTTCTTCAAATATTGACTAAGTTATTTTGTTTCAATGAAGGTTTTGTGTACTTAATAGCATCAAGTTATTATTTTCTACTATTTGACAGTTGGTTATAAATATCAAGGTGCAGTCCGATGATTTCACCATAACTTAACACAGAAACGTTAAAGTTAAAATGTGTAATAATTAAAATTGCATTTCTTTTACTAAATACATTGATTGCATTCAATAAAAGTACAAAGTATTTTTTCCTCCAATTTGATCAAGGCTTACTAAATCTAATACCGACTATACAGGGATGAGCAAAAGTGTGGATCCTGTTCGAGTACCAGTGGCGTCATTCAAATGATATGACGCCACTGGTACTGGTATATAAAAAATTTATATGAAGTTTGTCGTAAATGGAAATGTTAAGAGATTGTTTCAAAAATGGGCGTCCAAAGACAGCAACTAATGAAGAGAATGCAGAAGATGTAGGGATTAATTTGCAAGATATGCCAAAAACATACATTAAAACTCTTGCATCGATACAAGGTATTAGTTGCCGCTCTGTTGGGCGAATACTAAAAAAGGAGAAATACCATGGATATAAAATACAGCTGGTTCAAGAACTATCAGAGGATGATTATGATCGCAGATTGTAATTCACAGAAACATTGATAAAAATTTGCAATACAAATCCAAATTTCATAAGCAACGTTTTCCTTACATGGGTCCGTTGACCGATATAACTGTCGATAGTGGTCGACTGATAATCCTCACTGGATAGAAGAACTGCATTTACAACATCCCCAAAAATTAAATGCCCGGGCAGATATTTACAGATACCGGATAATTGGTCCATTTTTTATTCAAGGTACATTAACGGATCAAAAATATTTAGAGCTCCTTAATAATCAATTCATAGCAGCACTTAGAAGCACGGATACCTGTTGAAATGTGGTTTCAACAAGATGGGGCTCCTCTTCATTATACTCAAGATGTAAGTGCGTATCTTACTCAGATCTTTCCAAATAGGTGGATAGGCAGGAGAGGTTATATAGAATATCCCCCACGTTCCCCCGACCTAAATCCACTTGACTTCTTTTTTTTTTTTTTTTTTGGGGTATCTCAAATCTAAAATGTACAATGCACGTCCACATAGCTTAGAAGATTTAAGAATTAGAATTGTTGAATGTATTAAGAAATGTTACGGAAGGTTTTCGAAGTAGACTAGCATATTGTCAAGAAGTCAACGGTGGTCATTTTGAGCATCTCATAAGTTTACGTTTTTTCTATTAAAGAGTCATTTGTCATTGTTTACATATTTGTTTTTACGGGTAACTTGATGTAATTCATAAATAAAAGTTTTTGCCAAAGGAATATCTTGATAGTTATCGACATTACAGATATCAAACCTTATATTTCTGAATAGCTGACAACAAGATCTAGCCAAAATCCAAAAACATATACAGTGTGTCCCATTTAAAATAAGAAAGTTGCTCTCACTTCCGGTTGAACCGGAAGTCATCCAAAGTTGTCAGTAGGCTTATTATATTCTTCATGTATTAAGACCTCTCCAAATGAATTTTCATTTCAATGAGGCCACTGGTACTCAATATATTGAACAGGATCCACACTTTTCCCCATCTCTTTATACACATACTTTTATAACAGGTGTAATGCTCCTGGTAGATCTGCTTTTGAACACATTCTATATTTTTCTATTAGAAGTTATAATTTGATACATCCGATTTTTTACATCAAACCACTGAAGTGGAAGGGGTGCCATATTTTTTTTCTGCATCAGAATCTAAGAACTGACTCGTATTATATTCGAAATATTTATTCTACATGTCAATTGTCAATCAAAAATTAATTATAAAATAAGTTTGTATTCTATTGGTTCACCTCCTTAAATATTGTACTGAATAAATTTTATAATATGGGTAAGTTATTTTTTTAAACCATGTGATTCCAAGTGATGTAGAGATAGACATTTTTTTACTCTACGGTCATACACATCTGACATTCAAAACGTGAATAGATACTACATAGGAAGAAACAAAATCGGATCTATTTTAAACGGAACAGATTATACGCAAGATAATCTGAGCATGTGCTCCAGTTTGGCCTTTTGATTTATTTATAATTAAATATTACATTCCAGTTATGTTAGAGGATGTTGACATAACGAGAAATAATCGTGCATCGAGAAATTCAAACAGACCGAACATATGTTCACTTTTACTGCGGCGTTTGAATGACCAAAATCAAAAATAGAAAGTCTGTGGGCATTTCTATTCATGACATTCAAGCAGTATGAAAAACGTGAATTTTACTTTTATTGTAGTCTATAACAAATCTAAAGAAATTGAATAAATTAAATTATAGAACAAATTACAGCCGTTTTATACGATTCAAAATAATCCTGATTTAGGCAACACATAATTATATCTAAATTAATGTATAATTTCATTTACAGATTTAAGTGATAGAATGGAATTTATAAATTTGATGGTATAGGTATAGAATGGTAAATTCAAAAATAGTTTTTTTTTTAAGAATAGTTTAAGAAAAATGTGAATGTGAAAAATACTATAGGTATAAATACTTTGCCCAAATTATTAATTTGAACCACATTAATATTTTTTACTTACTTTGTATTGTTTTGATTGAAGCCAATGTTAATTACGAGGTTAATTGTAAGAATATTGGATTGGATTGTCAGATTGGAGCTGTGTGGCTGAACGGTTAAAGACATCAGGTTTTTAATCATTCTCCGCGCTTGACGACGTTTCGAAATTAACCATAATCAACTAATTGCTCCAATATTAAATCAAAGTGCATAAGGCTGCTATCGTTCTTAATATGCAACTAGTACTGCAACCTCACTAAGTAAATGGCCAATAACCTACTGTACACTTTAATTAATAAGGTTTTCCAGCCTTTCCTTATTCTCGTATCAAATGGTAGTTGAAGTTCTAACACCGTAAAGCGTTAGTGGGCCCACTCTCGGCCCGCAAAATAATAATATACCGCTCTTTCTCCCATACAAGTCTCTGACTTCCAGGTTCATCATTAAGATAAGACGAGGGATAGAAATATTATTATATTATTATTATTATTATTATATACTTTATTTATTTCATGATACACATATATGATTCATGATTATATTTATTTAATACCTATTATTCGATGCATTATTCCGTATTAAACCAGAAGCTCTGTGCAAATCGGTGCAAATCCTAGCAATGAGTAAAATAAATGCCCTTAAGGTAGTACAATAATAATAGTAGTAGTAGTATTAATAATAGTAATAGTTACATTATTAAAAATGTAAAAATCCATATACCTAAGTATTTCTTATCAATCCAATCTCGTAATCATTACAAAGTCATAGGGGGGAGACATTTTTTATCACCATCACAAACACGGGAATCACCGTTTAATAAATTCGTACGTATCCTCAGAGAATTGTTAGAAAAAGCACTGTGACCATCGTTTGATACATTGTCTACTTGTTATAATCAAATCTAACAACCTTTCCACTAAATGGATTTAATTTGTAGCACTGAAGTGTATAACGGTGTAGGGAAGCTACTAATCGTAGGTACGATTATAATTGTAAAACATTATGTGCAAAACAGGCTGATTGAAACAAGACTGTCTCAATAATTATAAATTATGAACTGCAAAAAACTTAATGGGATGCACGGGGAAATAACGGTAAGTAATTTGGTATTATTAACTACCATTTTGATACGCATTGCATATTTTACTTGTTATGGAAGATTTAAAATTGAATCACAAGAGTGATTTTATCTGTATCTATGCGATTAAAGACAAAGTTTTGTCAAATAAAAATTTGACAAATTGTAAGGCCGGTCCTGTCCCATAGTAAATAAACATACGACATGCGGAGAACAAACATAACCTTACTTCCAGTTAAAAAAACTATTTTACATTCAGATTGAAGGCAACTAGGCATGTACTTACACTGATGGGGCAACCATTTCCTTTTTATTTCTACCTCTACTGTTGGTTTTTTCTTACTACTGTGTTGAAACAGTTCTGGATTCTTCTCTTTATTCACAGCCGACTGATACAGCGCTAAATTATCGTACTTTTTCGCATTTGGATCCGGAACTTTTAAGTTTGGCGTTTTTAAGGCTAATAGAGGATCGAACTTATCACTAAAAAAATCCAAATGAGGATCGTAATCCTCACTTTTATCACTTTTACTGCCTTCACTCACATTTTCGCTGCCCTGGTCCTGTTCAGCCTCAGCCATTCCGAACTGTAAAGAGAGTAAGTAGAACAGCTGACAAATGAATGTATACTAAAAGCGCCGCTAGTCTGTAGGTTTGGTTCGATTCTGGACTAGATTGGTGAATTTAGCCATATGTTCAGATAATCACCTGCAGTCAGTACTGAAGAATTTAACTGAAACGTATTTGTGCGGTTTTTTTTTAAATATAAATGAAATTAAATAACAAAAATATTTACTAAATTCGATCAAAGTACGATGGTATTTATAAACCTTAATATAATGATGAGGTGACTGATACAAAATGTTGACCAGCGTTATTTCTTGCTTTCACATATTGTAAAGTGTATAGTACCAACAGAAATTGTTGTCGGAAATTTTAGAGATGCATAATAATTTTAATGAACTTTCCCTGAGAAATGAGATAATGTTACAGAATGGAATGCAACTGTTGCGTAATAGAAATAAAACAAGAGTTTTTACATGCATTTTAAGTGCATAATGAGCTTCACGATGCGAGAAAATGTGCATTATTCATTAATGACGTGAAAGTGAAGAAATTATTATAAAGTATTACAACACACTTTCTATATTCCAATCTGTTACTCATGTCAACAGTTTTATGATAGCCAACTTTACGTTCTCCTATTACTGGGCACTGAAATATCTAACTTAAATGATATTTTTAATATTTATCTAGACATAAAGTCTGTTTAGTTGATGTTAGATTGATTGGCGATACTATTGTTTAATTTAAATAGACGAAATAAATATTAATAATATCTCACTTTTGCTCATTTGTAATTTTTGCAATAATTGTAATTGTGGCTGATTGAAATAAATTATTATTATTAAATAGTAACCTCTAATATTCATTTAACTGTGGGTAAAAGTTGTGGGTAGAAATGTTCTAAACTCGTGAAACAAAACAGGTATAAAGCAAATATATGTAGGCCACACATATTTTGGCATATCTGGTGTAATAAGTCAAAAATCATTTGAATATTTTGCAGCATTCTCTTATTAATAGACTAATGTGTATATACAGGGTGTTACACCATCATAAGTCACAAGCACGTGGTTGTGTTATAGTAGGTAACAAAAACAAGATAATACGTTTTATTTTATAACTTTTAATGAATACTTTACATTCTTTTTTTTCAAAACCTACCGCATTCAAATGCATTGTAGCACGCGCGAACACAATCCGGTTTTTAACTGTGTACTGTGTACGAAAAAGCAGACTTCTGTGAATATCCAATTTTTGCGCTTAACCACAAAAGATATATATAAAATGGAATGGAATGGAAAATACAGCTTTTGTTGAGAATAAAAAATGTAAAATTTAACAAGGGTGTGTTTTTAAAATGTAATCAGTGGCGTTACATATTTGTTTGTATTCTTAGTTCATATACCTAGTACCCTAAATTTTACCTCGATATATTTATTCACTAGAAAGTTATAAAATAAAACATTTTAGTTATAAAATATTTATAAAATATAACTTGAAAACGAGTCAAGCTAGGACAAAAGTTTAAAGGACTTTTTCCCTTTTTGTTAATAGAGCACGCCCACGTGGTTGTGGTATGTGATGGTGTGACAACCTGTTTATTGACTGTAGACAAGAGTTTTCTGATCATAATTTTTAAGAAGCTTGAAATATTTACCAAATAGAAAGGGAAAATGCTACTTAAACAAGAAATTAATGAATATTTTGCATCCAGAAATGTATAAGAGAAAATACCAGTCACTAGACTAAGAGGACTGATATAATTTCAGATTCGTCAGTACAAGCATAAAGAATAAAAATTTCAAAAACTGATTTCTCATTAAAAAATTCAAATCAAGGTGTATGTCAGACTGAAATATATTTTTATGCAAAATAAATGCTTAATACTTTCAATGATGATATTGAATTGAATTGATGATATTAAAAAAGAAAAATAATAACTTGTGTTATTTCAAGATACGCTGAAATTAATTCAATGCTGTTCGGCATTCAAATGGGCTTTAGTCCGCAGTATGGATTACTTTTTTTGTTTGTGGTAGTTGTTTCCGATACATCCTATTGAATAATAATCAGGTTATTTCCTATGCAAGTGTAGGTAAATATACATAATAATCATAATATTTAAATAATTTCATTAAAAATATACCTATTAATTTTTTACTTACTAAATATATAAACATAGTCTGAGACTTGTATGAGAGGGGACGGTATATTAATATATCGCAGGCCGCATCTGCGCCTCAGGAACGACTTATGGTAGGCCCTAACCACCATTCAGTGCTGGAATGAGGGAAACCTGGAAACCTCAGTAGCTAGGGCATAATATTTCCCATTACTTTGGCTGGCTGGCTGGCTGGCTGGCTGCTATGTTACTCAAGTAAGTGGCATCCATATGATGAGATGCCTATTTACATATAGGCATCTGAATATTTAATGGAATATAGCTTTGGCTTATATTTTCGTTCCAATTCCACACAAAGCCTTTCCCATCAAGTGCGCATTACAAATTTATCCCAGTTGCAAAAATCGCGAGAAACGATGAGATCTTTAATTCCGTGTTAGATCTTTTGGATAAGTAGATTTCGTTTTTCCTTTCCTACCTCAGTTTTTAAATAAATGCTGCTGTGACTGTTTATTTTTCTCATTAAAGAGAAAATTTTAAATTTATTTATTAGCGGGTAAGCTCATTTGCATTTATACAGGGTGTAACTAAAATTCTTGGCCATACTTTAATGGCAGATCTTATACGCGCCAAATTAACAAAAAGTTCATAAAATCATATGATGCCAAACGATTTATTTTCAAGGTACAGGAAATTAAAACTAATATTATTGGTTTTAATTTGCAAAACCTGCTGAAACAGCATTATTTACTATTTTAAAGTAGCTATGTGAGTAATGTTTTGTTTTCGTCTATTATTATCAGTATTATTTCATAACTAAAGTGATAATTTCCCCAAAGATATATTTTTTGTAAAGCTTTGAGCGCTCTTTAATAATCATGAGCCGAAATTGCAATATCTTGAAAGAAAAAAAAATGGCGAAAATCACTAAGTTCACCCCCGTAAGTACGTAACTTTTTTGTCAGCGGAGCGTAGAATCTGTCATTGAAATATGGTCAAGCATTTCATTACACCCTGTATACTTTAATTGAGATTGATTTAAAATGATTTTTCTTTAAATAGGTACAAATATTGTCAATGGGATATGTCAAATTAGGAGTCAGGAGCGGGCCTTAATTCCATACTTCAATTTTGTTGATTGAATACACCAATAATGTCCCATAATGTGCTTCTTTGCTATAATATGGCATGTGTCATGAAATGTTTTGAGTTGATATATTTGGTAGTTTTTTTTTACTTATGATTGGGACTAAAATAAATAAATAGTTGTTTATTGTTACGTTAAAATACATTCTGTTTTAATAAGACTAATAACAGCAAATTATTGATATACTCGTACTGTCTCAGACAATAGAGGTCACTGCTGTAATAGCACCTACGGAAAAGCAGGTCCCTATCTGTCTGTCAATTTGACAATAATTGTCAGACGGATAGTAGCAAAGACCCAAAGAGGGCACTACGGTGTGCTTCTCACCACTACAAACGTGTTTCCTGTCATGAAATTGTTACGTGCTTTTTAAGTGAAAATTAGTGAGGAACTGTTTCTCATAGTTGGACCAAACTTCTATCTGAACACTTCTATTAGCATCTTTTCTGAAGTGACAACCATAAACACAGCAATTTGTGTTGTGTTGGTTTGTTTTGGATATCTAGCTACTATTACTACTAGCTACTTCGTTTTCAACTTTACAATACCAAAAAATCCCTCTAAATTATAAAGTTTAACAAACCCAAATACGTGTAATATATCATTATATCAGCAATCAGCCACCAAAAACTATCTTTTTAATAGGTTCAAATTGTTTTCATGCAGATGGCGCATGCATTTTTTGAATCGCCAACATAATTCAAAATTTTATTTCAAAATGGGTTATATGGTTCAGCAGTTCTGTCCCATTCATAGGGAAATAACATTTTCCATTAACGAAATTAAGAGTTGGAAAAGAGTCAGCAAAAATCCCAAGGCGGCTCAATATTTTGTTCGTCAATATATGAACTAGAAACATATTTTACTGACTGGTCTGATAAATTTTCAGAAAAAAATAACCTTTAATTAAATTTGTGCAAAACTTCATCATTTCACTGTACTTATACCGTATTACCAACAAGTGATTGTAAAACATAAAAAAATCCTGAACATCTGGTACCTATAAGCCCAATTGAGGAGCATTTCTTGCTCACTGAATAAACCACCGTTGGTTTTACCCGCCACACCATCTGCGACCTATTTTCATCATCGCAGTCTCTATCCCGCCCAAAGCTTAGGTTTGGGTCAGGCCAGAGTATATACTATGGTATGGCATTGAGTTTTTGGCGAAACAGGTACCCTAGTTTTTGTTTACTTACATTTTGGACTAAAATAAGTGTGATAAGCTGTATGGTGATACCATATTAGTGCTTGTTTTCTGTTAAATAATGTTTAAATTAAAATATATTCTGCTTTTATAAGACTAATAATAGAAAAGTATAGAGAAACTCCAACAAAGTGGTTATGTTGTGTAAATAAACGTGATCCCTGTTATTAAATTGTTACATGCTTTTTGGAGCAATGAATGAGAAACAGTTTCTTATACTAGGGCCAAACTTCTACCTATCTTCAATCTTAAACACTTCTATTGACACATTTTGTGGACTGACACCTACAAACGTGTTATGCTGAATTCTCTTGAATGCAATTTTAAAATGTAAAAATAAAGATGTACAAATACTAACCACATCGTTTTTAACTTTGTAATATCAAAAAATCACAAGCACTACTAAATTATTACGTTAAACCCAAATACGTGTTATTTGTCATTATATCAGCAATAAGCCTCTAAAAATTACCTTTTAAGTAGGTTCAAATATTTTCATGCAGAGAGCGCATTCATGTGTGGAATCGCCTATTGCTTTATTTGAATATCCCTGTATATTTTTCTACTATCAATAAGTTCTAGTGTGTGTGAAAGTTTGTTGTCCTCTAGGCAATTATTTTTTAATCGTCCCATTATAACACTGCAAAATAATGGCCGATAATGATCAGGCTTTATTACATTAATTAATAATAAGCCGAACAAAAGTTAGGAAGAGTCAGATGCTAATTCCAGTCATAATATATAAACACGCCGTTAGTTATGTCACTTTCACTATTTCATATAATAATTAAGAGTTCATTTCTCTCAGCATTAGTGAAAGTTAAATTGCCGAGAAAATTGAAAACACATTCATTATAGGAGTCGTTAAACTCTGATGTTTTTTCTCTCTTTTTACGAAGAATGTGTATTATGTGATGCATTATAGTTTCTTCCTGTCAGACGCGCTCGCAATCTGGCTGAGTTTTTTTCACGCCTAATGGATTTAATACTGAATTCGCATAAATTAAAACAATTGTTATAATAAACACTAATAATGTACAACTTATGTAGAGTAATAATAAAAATAGTTATAGATGGTGGATACGACTTGGTTTATAGGGAACTAAGAGAAAACTAATTACGTTTATAATATTCCAAGGGGGCCTGAGTTTAACTAAAATGTTTTAATAAGTATATCTATGTAAACATTCTGGCTGTATAAACAACTAAAAGTATATAAATTTGCTGCTTGCTCAAAAAATACACACTTTAAAACTCCAAATTTTGTTTGCCAAAAAAAATGCGTCAATTGGGTAATGAACCCCGAAGTTACACGTATTTATTTAAGTGTGGTACTGGGCTAGGCAATTTCTTGACGCTGACCATTGCGCCAATACATTCGAGGAACACTGAGAAAAATACTGAGCTAGGCAATTTTCTTTACAGTTTTATAAAAACAATGAAATATAGTAGGCTGGTTATTTTATCGTTTATTTAAGGTAAGATTAACGAAATTTAAGTACTTAAATCAACCTTATCATCTCAAAAAAAAGACAAAACATGAGAAACACCTCAGGGAGAAAATACTTTTAAATAGGTCAGCTTAGTTCTTAAAAAAAAAATAATTTACATCATACAAACAATAATTTTTATAAAACTATAAAAAAATTATAAATATTTTCTGTGTTCCTAATTTATTGGCGCAGTGTATAATTACATGAAAAACATGTCACATTCGCATCTGCATTCAAAACCCAAATTTTTATTCAACGGATGCTCGCTTTTTGTAGACAATTTTTTTATAACAAACTCATTACACACACTACACACGCTACACACTCAGCGCCATTTATTATATAGTGCAAGTGCAAAATGGCTTCAATCTTCATATTTAGACTAACTCATGGTTACCTGGTGGTATGTATATTATACATTTCTGAGAGACTCTGTAGATAATAACAACAACAACAACGCATCACTACACGCACCTTCTCTTCAAGGTAGGAAAATGCGGAAGTATCCATTTGTGTTAGTTAATTCACTAACTGAACAAATACAATAACATAAAATAAGTACTTTCTTTTCAGTAATCACTGAATAATTAATGTAATTAATTTATGAAAACAAATCCCGATTAACAAATTCCGAATAAATTAAATAATCCTACATTTAAAGGTGCGTCTTAATGACAAACATTTTATAATGTTTATTGAAATGTTTTTACGGATTTTAAAAATTCTCATAATTAAAGGAGTTACAAGATGTTCTTCAAAGTGCAACATTTCAATTTTTTCAAAATATCTCAAACTCTGAACAGCTAGAGCCGCTTAGTAAGTGTCAACAGAATTCTCTAAAACTTTCCCTATTTAATCTATTTCTTATAGTTTAAGAGATCTCAATACATTCACCACCAATTTGAGACACACTGAAGATACAAAAAATTTCTATAGATACATACAGACGAAAACTATTTATATTATCCTCACAGATTTAAATAATATAACCATACAAAAATGACTATAGTTTTAGGTGAGTCGTTTCCAATTTCCACGAGTGTATTTGAATGATGATTTTTTATTGATCAGTGTGTTTAATTATTCAATAATTTTTGACATGTTATTGCATTTTACTTCTCTTTTTATATATACGTCTTCCATATTCGTTTATGTATTCCCTTCAGAAGAAGAGGATCTAAGTAAAGCCGACCTTATTGAGGGCGAATAGTTTTTGATTTGCAGGTGGCTCCAAAGGCTCTTGTAGGTCTATATGTTTTGTACGTTCCATATGTTCTTGTTGAAGAATCCAAAAATGATAAAATATACAACGTGTTGCCGTTTGAATTACCGCTTGGACAAAATCTGCCTGGCAGAAAAGACCGACTGCCCCTTATGATTAACGGATGATGAAAATAATTTTGTGTATACTTGTCACCCTGGTTAATGAATTAATACTCAATATTTGGCAAAAGGCCACTACAAGATCTGAACACGTGCAGTGAGCACGTGTTCAATATCGTAATCGACTTTATTATGGTAGGATTTTATTTTATTTAATTTTTTATATTTATTTGTATTTTATTTTACGACTACCCAATGGAATAAAATCCAATTTACAGGATAGGCAGCGACATAATAGTTTAATAAATACAAGGAAAGATGTGCCGACTCCTATGGAGATGCCGGAGTAATGCAATACCAGTCGGGGCGCATATACTTCAAATTAATAAATGTAAATATATTAATGCAAAATAGTCAATAGACAATAATTGGTTTATTTCTTGTATATTTAGGAAGATTTCATATACATATGTTAGTATGAAATCTTCTTAAATATACGTGGAACAAAGTAATTATTAACAAATATAATAGAAAACAAAAAGTTGCAATAGCTACTAATTTACACATACATTATTATAATTACTTCCATTATTATAACAAAAAAAAGCACAGGTACTTACTGTCGATTTAAATTTCAATACTGTCCTGCACAGGAGAGTAATTATAACACATCGTATACAGACGAATACTGCAAAATATTAGTATTAAATAAAAAGTTTAACGGTACCGAATTGAAGTTTTAGGTACATTATAACTATTAATTTTGTGCAAAATTTCCGAAGCAGCAAAATTAGAATTCAGTAAGTTAAAAAGAAAAATTATAGAGTGCGTATTACGAAGAACTAATAATGTTAATTATACAGAGTGAGTTTTATGTATGGAACGCCTCAATTATCTCGGAAACGGCTTGCCCGATTTTTATGAATTTTGGTTTATAAGGGTTTTGTAATATGGCCGATATTATTGTGGCATTTACATTGTTGTTAGATCTTTCGTTTTTCCGGAAATATACTGAAATTTGTTATTTCAAATTGATCACCCTATATATTTTTTTGTTTTTGAAATCTCTAAGAAATTTAGAATATTTTTCATGTAATGTTCCCTATACCTAATTGCCATAATTTCGGAGTTACAGCTACATTTGCAATATCTCCGCCGAAGTTAAAATATTACATCAGGGCGGCTATGTCTGCGACAAAAACAATTTTGACGTTTTAATAAACTATTATTGTTGGTGTTTATTGAAAGTTACAATGGACCGTTTATCTGAGAAAGAACGAATTGAGATTTTAATGATATTAGGATATGGTGATGTGCGTAGAAGTCAACAGGAAACGTGTAATATCTTTAATAATTTATATCCTAATAGAAATCCCATAACAAGATCTACTGTGAGTAAGTTGTTAAAAAAGTTTAACCAAACTGGAGCCATAAAAGATTTACCGAAATCAGGGCGTATAAAAACTGCAACAACTGAAGACAAATCTTTAGATGTTTGTGTTATGTTAGAAGAAGATCCACACTTGAGTACTAGACAAATATCCAGGGAAGTTGATATTTCTCAAACATCCATAATGAAAATTTTACATGCCAATAAATTCCATCCTTACAAAGTAAGATTGGTTCAAGAGTTGTCAGATGATGATTTCGATAGACGTGAAGAGTTTGCCGACACAATGATGGAAAAATGTTACGATCAAAATAATCCAAATTTTTTAAATAATGTTATGTTTTCCGATGAGGCCACTTTTTGTATTGATGGAAACGTAAATCGGCATAATTGCAGATACTGGTCACGTAACAATCCTCGTTGGATGAGAGAATCCCACACCCAATTTCCACAAAAGATTAATGTATGGGCTGGAATAATAGGCGACAAAATAATTGGTCCTTTTTTCATTGAAGGAAACTTAAATGGTCCGGCGTATTTAAATTTATTAGAGAATAATATTATACCTGAGTTGGCTCGGTTATTTCCAAATCTAAGTAAGTATTCTCAATTGCCTGTTAATTTAGAAATTTTATTATTTGAAACTTTCAGACAATAACAATGTCCCAAATAACAATATTTGGGTGCAACAAGATGGAGCTCCACCTCACTATGCGCGTGACGTGAGGCAATACCTAAACGATGTGTTTCCCAGAAGATGGATTGGAAGGCGTGGTTTTATCGAATGGCCCCCGCGATCACCCGACATGAATCCTTTAGACTATTTCCTGTGGGGTCACTTAAAAAATATTGTTTATAAAACCAAACCTGCCAATATTCAGGAATTAAAAGATAGGATTACCACAGAGATAAGAAGAATTGAGCAGTCAGGAATGTTACAAAATGTACTGCAAAGTTTTAAACATCGCATGGCTTCTTGTATGGAAGTAAACGGACAACATTTTGAGCATCAGCTGTAACCGCCTTTACTTTATGTTTTCAAAAGATCCTATGGGATTTCTATTAGGATATAAATTATTAAAGATATTACACGTTTCCTGTTGACTTCTACGCACATCACCATATCCTAATATCATTAAAATCTCAATTCGTTCTTTCTCAGATAAACGGCCCATTGTAACTTTCAATAAACACCAACAATAATAGTTTATTAAAACGTCAAAATTGTTTTTGTCGCAGACATAGCCGCCCTGATGTAATATTTTAACTTCGGCGGAGATATTGCAAATGTAGCTGTAACTCCGAAATTATGGCAATTAGGTATAGGGAACATTACATGAAAAATATTCTAAATTTCTTAGAGATTTCAAAAACAAAAAAATATATAGGGTGATCCATTTGAAATAACAAATTTCAGTATATTTCCGGAAAAACGAAAGATCTGACAACAATGTAAATGCCACAATAATATCGGCCATATTACAAAACCCTTATAAACCAAAATTCATAAAAATCGGGCAAGCCGTTTCCGAGATAATTGAGGCGTTCCATACATAAAACTCACTCTGTATATTTCAAGTAATGCTAATACCGCTGCTATTTTCTACTACGAGATAGCTTCTTCCACTATCCTATCTCAATGTTCTGTGGCCATCTCACCTCGGTCACCCGTGTCACATCTCCCACCCATAGACATCGATACCTCGGTCCACAATTTTAATTATTGTGTGTTTAGGATGTCCCATTACTATGTAATTTATGTTGTATTAAATAATGATAAACAATGAAACGAGATATAGTAGAAAGTAGATGTAATTTATATAAGCTTTAGTAAGTCGTTTGGATTGTTAAAAAGTCACTGAGGTTATAACACTGATAGTTATTTAATAAATTTATAGAAAATTTTGCAGCGTTTAATTGTGTAATATGTATTTAATATAAATATTAAATAAACATTAAACAATAATAATAGATCTGAAAGAACACTTTTCCCATTTCACAAGTTCATCTAAAATACCATAAAATGATCAAACTAAAAGACAATGATTGAAATCAATTAAATGAAATTGATTGCAAATTTATATAAGGTCAATAACGTATCCAAAAATTGATTATAAATGAAAGTTCATATTAAATTATACATTTGTTTATAATTTACACTTTTGAATGTACTAATGGGTTTTTCATTGTTGCAGATTTAAAGAAAATTGGCGTACATGTGTTGGAAAAGGTTCGACATACATCGCGATGTATCGAGGTAAGATATCATTATTTTTATACTGCTTTATTTCAGAAATAATATTGTTTATCTACAAGAAACTTATATACAGAAACTTACCACCAGAATCATATGTTGAATTTTAACTCCAATTCTTGAAGAATTCTCTATTTCGCAAGGAAACATTGTAAATTATAATAACCTGTATGCGTCAAACTCTCAATATTCATTTCATAATCAAAACATTATCAATAAATAAATTATGACATAAGTCTCCTTCGTAGTGTTAGTGTGTTAGTTTCAATTTTCATCACACAAAAAATAATGACATTGAAATTCTAAATAATAAATTTTTCCTCTGAAAAAAATGACCGGCAATAATTTTGCATTTGGGATATTATAAGTGCAATTTTTTAATTTTACGTAGTGATATTTTGAGTTATTTACTGTGGCCATTTTGAAAAAGGAAAAGGTAATATTGACGTTATGAATAAAAGGGCCCTTAAACTTAACACTAATACGTTCAATATTGAGTGAATTTATTTATGTACAGAGTGTCCAAAATATTATTTTATTTTATCTTAAATTTGCACCGTCAAAACTCAATTTATTTTTAAATATAATGCCCCGTATTTCCTTTTATACTTATATTTTGCTATTATTGTAGAAGGTTTTTGCTGTACTTACAAAAATTAATTATAAATCGGCATGATTTCTCTTCTAAATATCGACTCGCGATATAACCGGCAATGTAGCAAAAATTTTACAAAAATATTTTCATCAAGTCTTTCAATCATCATCATCAAATATAATATAATTTTCATCTCCCAAATTTGGCATTTGTTTATTCTAAATATTTACATTTTCAGAAGCGCAAAATAACCAATGGAATGGAATAAAGAATATTTAGATATTAGATTAATGTCACGGATAAATAGCCTATCCATATATTTTAAAACGCGTCGATTCGGTCTCGCTCTAAATTCCGTCACCGAATCGACGAAGTTTCTAAGCTATCTCCTCCGTGGGGCGATCGCGAATCGTCCGCGTGGACGACCGAAGGTCGCCCCCAACCTTTCTCCTATGCATAGGTGTATTTTCGTCCCGTTTCCTACGCGTTTTCCCAATTTAAACGCCTTTTCAAAAAACCTCTGCAAAATTTTCGTCGATCGTCGTTCGGCGAGAGAGATACGACTAGCACCGGCGTTTGTCCTCGCGCCTAATGGCCCCGTCATGCCTGCCGAAATCCCAACTTTTCGCGGGACTCCCTAGACCCTTTTTCTAATTTTACAGCTTCGAGAACCGCTTTACGCGACAGTTCCGTCCTTTCTCTAATCCTTTGAGATTTTTTCGAGACCGTACGTCGAGTCCTTCTACGTCTATTTCATCTTCGAAAATCTCAAGTCTCGTCCGTCTCAACTTCTTTCTCATTTTATCTGCCGATGTGAGAGTGCACTAACGAGACAAGCACCTCCCACGAAAACGGTCTAATTAATTAAACTTCAGATAGGTCATTTTCCTACGAGAAATATTGCTAACGGAATCAATAGTACTGACTGCCAAACACTTCTGATTACCAAAATACTTAAGCGAAATGCTTTTCCAATTAGAAAATCGGTAAAAATTATTTTTTCAGTGTAACACGTACACTTTACATACTTAAACGTCTTAGGGTAAATTTTTGACAACAAGTGTGGTACCGCAACGGGAAAGTCGTAGGATTCAAAACGTGGTAATGCTGATTTCGAGAGTTTGAGTCACGCTGGAGGCAAATATTTTTTACTTTTTAATTTCAATTATTTATTATTATTAACGTTTAGTTATTCTGCTTCATTGTCCGTATTGGAATTAATTCGTTCATTTTGGCAAATTCATTATTTTAGCTTACTAAAGTAAAAAATATCTACAATATTAATTTGCTGCAACAATTCTGACAGAAATATATTTTTGGTCCCATTGCTTCCAGCACATAAAAAATGATGATGTTTTACCATCAAGAATAGAGTACACTTACAATTCATCATTATGAACATATGCAGGGTATGTGTATTATTTAAAATTAGAAAGTGAATTGCGCCGGAAAGTGTAATGTACATAAATAATCCTACATTCTGGCAAGCATTTAAATTTTTTCCCAGAAATTTATATGAACTATGAATATAACTGGCTGTCCCGGAACCTTTGGTACACATTGTATGATATCGTACGACATAAGTAGAACTAGAACTTCACTCTTTGGTAGAAAAAATAGTTACGACCGAAAATCTTGGATCCAGCAGATCAGCAGATCAATGTAAGGCAAAGCGGTCACTGAATTGGTAGATAAATGATGGCAGGTGTAATAAATTATTAATTTATTAAATACATTAGAGCCAATGCAACACCCGCTTCTCTGCCTTATTGTTATTATTTGAGTACTTCAAATCGCTATTGCTGATTTTCAAATTGCAACAATTATTTCTGAGAATAGTGCCCAAATATTTGGGCGTGGGGCGTAATTCCCTTTTTCATACGATAAGAACGTAAACATTTTACTGATGTTGACATTTCAACTGAACGAATGACGTGTTAATTAGTGGTACGATAATAGTGATGACTTATTTATTTGAAGGAGATGCCGAAAACAACTACTCCACGGCCAATATGCCCCGACTGACGTTGCATTACATCGGCATTTCCATAGGAGTCGCCACATCGTTCATCGAGACCAAATACCAGACACTGACCAGTTTCGCGCTTATTTTGCGCTCATCAGAGTGCCATAGGTAGTGCACTCGATGAGCGATGTTGCAATGTGATTGCCTAATGGGCATCGTGAATGTTAGTAGTAGTGAGAAAAGAAAAGAGGGCACTACGGTACGGTGTGTTTCTCACCACTACTAATGGTGATGACTGTCATTTCCGTACCCATCGCATTTTGATCACATACCAATTCACTAACGAAATTTAATCTTATCCATTTCCTATTATCTGTTCTTACTTTGATTTTTTTGGTGCACCAGGTCTCTTCTAAAGCTGTACTACGACCCGCGTATAGGCTAGTCAGCAAGCAGCGGCAACCGTAGCAGGAACTCCACTCCGGGCAGCCCAGAGAGCCGACAGCAGATCCCGGTGGTCCCTCGGCCACACGGTGGCGGGGACGCACGTCCTGGGGGCCCAGTCGCCCATGTCGCTGGCGATGCCATTCATCGACAACGACCTATTATGGAGTTCTGATCATGATGGGAAAATGGTTGACCTTTCTTCTTGCCTTCAAGTAAGTATAAATTGAGAAGGAATTCAGATGAGCGGTGTAGATATTCTGGCTGTGCCCTCTTCTGCAAATTAAACTAGAACAGGGAAGCCAGGGCTAAAACCATATAAAAATATTACAAGTCTGACTTTCTTTAGCCCTAATTTCACCCAAATAGACTTTCTGTTTTCTTTTAAAATGTATGTTGATTCCTTTAAAAGGCCCCTAAGCACTACATCCAAAACTACACGTAGGTAT
Source organism: Pogonocherus hispidulus (assembly GCA_963924545.1). Lineage (NCBI taxonomy): Eukaryota > Metazoa > Arthropoda > Insecta > Coleoptera > Cerambycidae > Pogonocherus > Pogonocherus hispidulus. The sequence continues at coordinate 16,759,485 of OZ004700.1, forward strand.
TGTGTATTCCACTATCTTTCGCATAATTTTTAGAAGTCTACTCGCCGAACTAATCTTTAATTCACTACAAGAAATATTTAGCAAAAAACCGCGTTAAATTTCACATGAGCAAAGTGTTCTTATCAAAGTTCCGCTATTTCTTGAACCGGGATGGTCATGCTCATCCCATAATCTTATCCCATGGACCTATCTTCATCTCAAGACTCAATATTTATTATGCTCTGCTGCATCGTATACGAACAGAGATCTCCTAGCGGTACTATAAGGAATTCCACAAGCCTTCTATGTCCTATGAAAGTTATTTCAAATCAATTTCTCCCAAGTTTATCTGCATCTAGCATCCAAAACAGGTTCAGGGAAAATGTCTATACATTTTCTATATCTAGAGTCCAAAGATTATATCGGCTCGTTTGTTGGAGAGTATATGTAAATGTGTGAACTTTATACCTCTTTCTGAAATTATCATTATTGTAAAAAAAATCTGCTTGGGATACTGTAGGATAATGTCCTATATTATTTCTTCGCATTTTAGAATTACTATAGCCGTGGTCATTGTTTTTGATAGACATTTGGTAGTCATTCTAACAAACATCGTGACCAATGCTGTGACCGTCTATTTCTTACGCATATCATCTTCTGTACTTCGGGTATAGATGCATTGATAATGGGCAATACACCCTATAATAACAAAAACTACGCGTTCATTAGACTATTCTACAACTCTCTCCTTTAGCACAAACAATATCTTACTGAAGTCCTAAAATTGTCTGTGTATAAGCTGGGGAATGATTTATACGTGTAATCATTAACAATGTGCAGATTAAATGAAGCACCCTGTATAAGTGAAACTTTGTGGACGGAATTAAAATAAGAAGGGTTTGCCATTTATATATTTTTTAATATGCATGAGATATAGAATGCATCCTGTATCATATCATAATTAAACTTTGTGACACTGGGAGGTATGAAATAATTAACGGTATTAAGTTAACGGTTATAATTAAAGAGATTTGTGCGCGATTTATTTCATCGAAAGTTATCCCAGACATACGCATATTACATATTTGGATATAACTTTCCACGAAATTAAGACACGCATACTTTAGGTCTGTTTAATTGTATTTTACTCTGTCCCAGCGACATAATATGTCGTTTTTTTTTTTCATGCAAAATTACTTTAGAAAACTATAATACTATTAAAAGTTGCAGTTTGCCGTTGTCTGAAATTTGTCATTAATTTTGACCTGCAAAATAATATTTTTTTAAGGTCTACTACTACCTAAACTTGGAATGCTTATTTTGAATATATTTTCGTGTTTTTATTTTTCATTTAAAAATAGCGATAACGAAAGAGATTTGTAAACCAAATAACACCACAGTCTAAAAATAAATGCAACAAGATCAACAACTTTACTATAGAAACAAGTGTTGAGGAACGTGTAGTTTTTGTTGTTATCTGAAAAAAATTGCTTATCACTAACAGTTTATAGGTGATATTAGTAATTTGAAGGAGATGCCGAAAACAACTACTCCACGGACAATGTGCCCCGACTGGCATTGCATTACATCGGCATCTCCATAGGAGTCGCCACATCGTTCATGGACACCAACTACCAGACACTGACCTCTTTCGCGCTTATTTTGCGCTCATCGGAGTGCCATGGGTAGTGCACTCGATGAACGATGTTGCGACGTGATTGCCTAATGGGCATCGTGAATGTTAGTAGTGGTGAGAAACACATTGTAGTGCAATACACTACAGTGTGTTTCTCACTACTACTGATATTAGTAATGTTACAATTTTTTAATCTACAGCCGAAAGCCGAACAGTTAATAAATCTAACTATTTATTTGAAGGAGATGCCGAAAACAGCCACTCCACGGGCAATGTGCCCCGACTGGCATTGCATTCTCACCACTAAACAAATCTCACTATGTCTGAATGTATTTATTTATTGCTTATTCCATTCCACTCCCCTTTGCTGCAGATGCTGCTATTTTTAGTCAGATGCACTAATGCTGTTTTTTTTTTAATTGTAGGATGCCTCCGTGGCCATTGGCCAACAAAACGCCGCTACTGGAACCACTGGGGGAGGTTTGGGTGAATTGTCTCAGTCCGATCTCAGTTCATTAGTCCCGCCAATGGCGGAGGGTCAAATGCCCGACACTGACGACATCTTCAAGCACCTCTCTGACACCACTGCCATTGAAATCGAGAATATCCTCAGCGAATTCAGTCAGACAACGTATATAAAGGTGGGGGATTATTCGGAAAAACAGTATATTTTTCTTAGGATACGTACTACGAAGAAAAACTTTACACACTGTAATTTTGATGATACTTTTATCTTGGAAATTATTATTAATGTTGCAGATCTAAAGACCAGTCATCCATCGCATTTTCTTTAATATAAATCATTTAATAAAGGTGAATTTTATTCAGTTGATAATTTCGATTTTATAGATGAAAACATCTTTCAAAATTAATTTGCAGGGCAAAATTGCATAAATATTTAAAAACCTGCAAGCTGAATATTGTTATTTAAACATATGGACATTTGCACACAACTATTAATTGCTAGTCTACCCGCCAGGATCGATATTATAAGCTAAACGCATTGCCCGCTAGATGTCGGCATCAATGATCAATATTAGGGTACAGCGTCTGTAAATTGTATTCATTTGGTTTGCGACGACTTCGTCCCACGCCTACTAGATGGCGTTGTAGGAACAGTAGTTTTGTTCATTGTACTACAGATGTCAGCATTATTCCAAATGAAAATTAACATTCAATAAATGTGTTTTTAATTTCATTTAAAATAATAATTTGCATGAACTCCATAAAAACTTAATTATGACCTTACAAGGTTTATGTTATGGTTAATGCACGTTATAGAATGTCTAGTTTACATTTTTGTTACTAGGTACCGTTCAAATTATAGGTATTATTTATTTTTGAAAACGTTTACACACACACATTAATGTATTAAATCGAAAAAATAAGTAATTACAATGTTTGTATTATAATAATAATGTCTCATCTATACCCCTCATTCTAATCACAAAGGATTATAGCCAGGAACTCTGAGACTTGTGTGCAAGAGGTGGCGACACATTATTATTTATTAGGTTGTAAGGTGGAAAGTAGTAGATAGGGGGATAGTGAAATATCAACCGATATTAATTTCTCACATTAACATCAAGCTGGCGTTCTTTCCATCCTAGGCACGGATGCCAGAATGTTTGCTAAGCCACCCCTACGAACAGGCCTTAATATACAAGTAGACATTTAAATTAAAACTTTTCTGGAAGAATTGGGATTTGAACCCACCTCCTCTGATTTAAGTGATAGTGACTAAACTTTGGCCACCGACCCGTTAAATAAATACAATTATTTATAAATAATATATAAATATAATATAATAATAAATTTATTATAAGAATGTATAAATTATCAAATTATTATTAAAAAATTATATACCTACTACAGCTATGCCTATAAATATATAAATTTGATTTTTCAAATTCGAGGTGTGTCGATCTTTCCTTAGAAATACTAGAAGAAAAATTCCTATTTTCTTTGTTCTGATTAACAAACATGGATACTGAGATTGAGTAATTATAAATGCACGTTTATGGCTTTACGAGATCTATAAATTATTTGCTAAATAGTACAAATGTAGTATTTGTTATTACCTGAAGTTTAGTAATAAGAAATATCTATATACCCAGTAGGTATTTTTGATATGGATATGTCAAATACTTACCACAACAATATTTTTCTAATAATTATTGATTAGATTATATTCATATACAACCTAAATGATCAGTGATGACAACCCTTATTCATATATTAATTTATTGGCACTTATTGGCAAGTGTATATTGATTTTTTCATCCCTATTTTCAGCAAGAAGAAAACAACAACGTACCGAACGGCAATGGGGACGATTCTTCGGTCAGCAGTTCGAATTTGGTGCAGAAAAGCGCGCAGGCGATGCTTTCAGAGATGAGAAAGTACAACATCGCGGCCGCAAACCCTATACTGGCGGAGAAGTTGTCGACACCTAGTGAGCAGTCTCTGCAAACTCACGCTGCCAACGGCAGGCCACAGCTGGCGCCACTAACGCCGAAAATTGAAAAAGGTAAGTAAGTTACCTGAATTTTGATGTGTATTTATTTATAATCTCCGATAATGGGAATTTGGATACAGTTTACCATAACTCAATTTATTTGACTATTTTTTTACTTGACTTTGATTTCGTTTTAATATTAAAGAAAACAATCCTTTTACATAGTAATGTACGCGTGAGTTACTTGATTTTGTTCATATTAATTTTTTCTTTTTTTCCAAAACAAATATTAGATATTACACGACATATATTAATAACAAAAGACTAATATCTAGTAGTAGGTTGATATGCGGACAACAGCTCTTAAGATATTTTTTGGAGTTTGCAAAAATGGAAGGGAAACTGAGATTTAACGGGATAATACTTGCATAATAATATCCATAAAATAGACACTTTACAAAATAATAATTGCTTTGTTGAATATTTTGCTTGAATCTTTAAAGTATCTGTGTCTTACGAAATCTTAAAAAAGCGGTTTAAACTATATTTAAAAAACTAAAGTTACTACAGCAACTTAGCTAAATTTTATTGACTATACGTAGGTACAATATAAAAATACCAGACCAAACGATATTCTACAGTATGAAGTAAAATTACACATATATTCGTATTTTATTACTGAATTTTCAGTAGCAAATGAGAACTTTTATAACGAGCATATAAATTCAAACATTATACAAGTTGCCGTAAACATATACCGGGTGGCTTAAAGTGGATTGCCTATTAGACGCATCTCGAGGATGAATACATGCATTTTTCTCAAATTTTGGCTGTGGACGTATATCGTCGAAAGTTTTATAAAAGCAAAATATTTTCAAGGATGTGGCACTTCCGGTTATACCGGAAGTCGACATTAACTTGCTTATTTTAAATGGAACACCCTATATGTTATTTCATTTCTGGATTCTACGTAGAATTCTAAACACATTTCATGTAGGATGTCCTATACCTATCTTCAACTGTTTTTGAAATATTGACATTTTGCAACTTTGACATCCTGTAAAATCTAAACGGTTTGAGATCAAGCAGAACTGTTTGCACATTCCTGTCTTCACTTTTCATAAGCTATAGTTTGACATTAATTTCAGATTTAACTAAAAGATTAATTTAAATTAATTAATTTAATTAATTTAATCGAAAATTTTAAATTTCTGGCTAAATCTAAAATTACTTCTGGCTAAATCTAAAAATTACTAATCACCCCCGTAATTATTTTGTTTTTTGTTAAATTATCCAAATTCTTGGGATATATTTATTTATGCTACATAAAGAGATATGTAACATATAAGTACAGATTTTTTTGTTCCAGGTTTTTGACCACTTTGAAATCCGATAGGTATAATTAAATAATACCAACTTTGGACTTTCAAATGGAATACATATTTTCTAATATTTCTAATCAGGATCAAATTATACGTAGCTCCAATTTTTCATCATCCTGTCAGTTTTTATGCCAAATTTTATTTACAAAATCTTTAAACTACGATTGTTTACATTTTTACAAGCTCCTGATCTTGGAAACGCATTGAAATCATTTTTTTTTAATAGAATTTTAGCGGTTCATGATATTCTTTCAAAATGTTACATTTTTGGAAACAATGGGCGATGCCAGTTTTTTAAATTGATCCGGAAGTAAGGCTTAACAATGAAAAATCAATTTAGATGTAAAAATTGACATAGTAGTCTTAAATTAATAAAACTGTAGTGACTTACGTAGAATCTGATCGTATATCGATGTATGAAACAATATAAAACACTATTTGAAAATACAAAGTTGGTAGCCTTTCTTCGAGATCTAGATGTGAAAAGTGTAATTAAAGGTCACAAAATTTATTTTTATGTCCAAAAGATAACTTGATTTAAAAAAGTCAGTGGTGAGCCACTGTTCCTAGCCACACGGTATATAGTTTAATAGCAAAAGAACTGAATTTTTGTGAACCATAGCCAATACTGCTATCCTTTTAAAAATACAGGTTTTCATGATAGCTGCATAATGATAAAATATACCAAAAAGCAACAGTTTGTCCTTTGATAGTAATTTATTTAGTTCCAGAGATAACAACGTGAAAATTTTTCTTAAAAAAACCAGTTCGAGTATGTGGTAGTAGGTATATTTTTTCTGTCCCTACGATTCCATCTAATTTGCCCTTCCCTGTATATAAATGGGTAGGTGTATATCGTAGCAATAGTACTCCTAAAATAGAAAAACATCTATATAAATTTTGTGGTGGGTACATACCTACATTTTGCCTTATGAATCTTTTTATAAATCAGACCGCTATACGGAAGATTTACGACATATATCCCCCTATATCTGATATCCGAAATCCATAAAATACAGACACATGATGATTATATTGGCTATAAATGTAAGAATTTCTTTACCAGTGACCTTAAACTATAAATTTACCACCTCAAATTACAGATGTGCTGTCATAAAATAAAATACTAAATCGAATTGGGAAAAGTTGGAAGAAGATCCAGAATCTAGTAAAGATTTGTACAGTAATGCATAATAAAAACCTGTCTGAACAGTTAAAATGAATGTACCTTACAGGTATCCGTTTATTTAAATAAGTTTCAATGTTCAATGTGTTCAATTTCATGAAAATTTTGTATTTGGTATGTTGTTATAACCTCCCTCCTGGCCCGTATAATAATCTTCACGTAAATGATGTACTTACAAATTGATTTTTCTTATGCTTAATATCATTTCAGTAATTTTCTACTAAAATTTCGGGTCATAGGAACCCTACATTTTGAACAGATGGTGCTTCTCATAATGAAATATTCTAAGTATATTGTGTGGAATTTAGGAAACGTCTCTATATTATGTCGCGCTCACTTTGCACACATACTCTATTTAAAAAATATAAATAAGATTTACCCCTCCGCAACATACGAAGGCGTAGAAGGGCCACACTATTAATTTTTTTCAAATTCCGACTTTAAACTCAGAATTCCGACTTTAAACTCAGAATTCCGACTTTAAAGTCAGAATTCCGACTTTAAAGTCAGAATTCCGACTTTAAACTCAGAATTCCGACTTTAAAGTCAGAATTCCGACTTTAAAGTCGGAATCCAATTTATTGCACAGGATGTGACTTTTTTAAAGGGCATAGGGTCATATTTGTATAATAACAAATAACCTAGTTCATAGAGATATGAAATCACAAGTAACCAACACCCCTTACCCTCTAGATATCTAGAACTATGGTCATTCGCTCTTCATAACCATTCGGAACCAATCATATTTATTGTTATTATAATTTATAACATTTCTTATTTTAATGATGAATTAGTCTACTGTTTAGGCAGACGCATTTCGAAAAATAGATTAAATAACATAATCCATAAAAACTGGACAGAGATTACAATTTTTGTAGTCTTTGCAAAATATCTCGCTTACTATTAAAGATACACGGACGCTGTTTTCATAATATTGTGCTACTTTTTTGAGGAATGTGTTTTTCCAGGTCCCTCACTACAGAAACAGTTCGAAAGTCCTATAGAAATTTTATGCAATTTGATAGATGTGGTGATAAGATTTAACTCGAAGAACTGCATTGTATACAGCCTGTCCCGTTTTCGTTGTCTTTGGAGAATATCTTGCTTACACACTCTGTTATTTTCTTGAGAAACAAAAGCTGTTACAAAGAGAACTTATACCGTAACAAAGTGTAAATTTCATTTTTACAGATTCAAAGGATTGTATGAGCCTTTATGCATAAAAAATATTATTTTTTTATTGTGGCACAGAAAAAGAACATAAGGTGTGCTTTCTTTCAAAATTAATCAGAACGGTGTTTCTCACCACCACTAACATACCATGCAGATTCCCTTTAGATCATCATGTCGCAACATATGGTTCATCGAGTACACTTGGTATATATTTTCGAATTTCTGATTAATTTTGAAAGAAAGCACTTCTTTCAAAATTAATCAGATATTCGAAAATATATACCAAGTGTACTCGATGAACCATGTTGCGACATGATGATCTAAATCTGCATGGTATATTAGTGGTGGTGAGAAACACCGTAGTGCCATCTTCTGATCTGTTCTAGTACATCATCATTACTACCACTACGACATCGTTCACCGAGTCCACTATCTATGGCAATTTGATGAGCACAGAATAAATGCAAAACCGGTCAGTGTCTGGTGGTATTCGGCATCTCCTTCAAATAAATAAATAGGATCGTCTTTCTTAAAAACGATAGAGGTCAAAGTTATAATGATACCTGCAGAGAAATAGGTCGCTATCTGTTTGTCAATTAGACAATAATTGTTAGACGGATAGAAGCGAAGACCAGAAGAGGGCACTACTGTGCGTTTCACGAAGTTGTATCCCGGATTGGAATGTTCTGATTGTCAGGATTCGCTGGCAAATCCTGTGCGAGACTGGCACGTGCGCTTAAATCACACCACCTCAATTTGTAGCGGTCCGTAACCGAGATGTGCCAATGCATTGAATTTAACTAATAACATGACGACGCTCCATACGTTGGAATGTATACTAACATTCCAATCCGGGATACAACTTCGTGAAACGCACAGTACAGTGTTTCGCACCACTACTAACATACCAGATGCCCTTTGGACAATCATGTTGCAACATTGTTCATTGAGTCCACTACCTATGGCACTTTGATAAGCACGGAATAAATGCGAAACCTATCAGTGTCTGGTAGATGGTTTTCTACTACTACTAATTTCTTTACAATTTTTTATAATTCTGAATCATTTCTTATGCATAAAAATTTATAAAGGCGCGCAATCTCTTGTAGGTATGCGTCAAGTTTTTTTTAGAAAATGCCAAACATCTCCGAAGCGGCTAGGTTTAGGTTCATGGTATGCTCTAGCGTTTGAATTTTTAGTTTTACGCTATTTAATAAAATATAAAAATTTACAGCACGTTCCATTAAAAAAAATATATTTGCCACTATTAAAGAAACACCCTGTGCATCCCAAACTAATTTTAGAATGATGTGCAGTTAGTTTCATATAATACCTGTTTTTAATTTTTTTTGTATTTTTAATAAAAGATTTCTCGAACATTTTCGCACTATTAGCAGCCTACCCTATATAATAGAAATAGGGTTCGATCCCAGTTTCCGGAACTCGCAAAAACTGCGTTCGTGTATCTTTAATAGTAAGCGAGATATTTTGCAAACACAACCAAAATTGTAATCTCTGTAGGTACAGTTTTTATATATTATGTTATTTAATATGTTATCCGAAATGCGTCTGCCTAAACGGTAGACTAATGCATCATTAAAATAAGAAATGTTATAATTTTAAATACAATAAATATGATTGGCTCCGACTCGTTATGAAGAGCGAATGAACATAGTTCTAGACATCTCGAGCGTGTTGGTACATCGAAACGATTTAATATCTATGAACTGGGTTATTTGTTTTACAAATATCATCCCTATGCCCTTTAAAACAGTCACATCCTGTACAATAAAGTGTATTCCGACTTTAAAGTCGGAATTCTGACTTTAAAGTCAGAATTCCGACTTTAAAGTCAGAATTCCGACTTTAAAGTCAGAATTCCGACTTTAAAGTCGGAATTCCGAGTTTAAAGTCAGAATTCCGACTTTAAAGTCGGAATTTGAAAAAATTTAATAGTGTGGCCCTTCTACGCCTTCGTAGCAACATAATATAGTCAATCACCGCTACCGTCTGGGTTGCCTTAAATACGATCCACCTCCCATTTTCAGTTTTCTCGAACATTAACTGATATCTTTTTTACTCTAATTCCCTATAAAAATGTGTGATATGAGGTCACCCCTTTTAATGGGAGGCATAATGAATGGGCCTTATACGTTTTTAACTAGTAACATATGTTTCAAGAGATATATGCCTACGGCTCGGAAAATACACAGAGACCCTCTGCGGAGATTTGTTAGTTTTGATTAGTTGGGGGCGAAACTGGGGTGGCGACCCAGACATTTATAATATTTCTTAAACATATACAGGGTGCGACATTTTCCTTGATAGTATGGTTCTTTGGTTCCTGTCAATTGTGGCAAAACACTATGAAAATATGCTGATTTGCGAAATTTTGTTTTGAATTTTGAGCTATTGGTTTGACATTTCCGAAAGCTTGTGTATCTCGATTATTTGAAAAAAATATAGAAAATATGGTATTGGAAAGTATGGTTGAACAATATTGGGATGTAAAATTTCAAGGTCGTTATTATAAAAAAAATGTGAATGTCGTTATTCACAATTTTTTATGTTCCGATTCATTATAAAGCCGTAACCAAACTCATAGTTGTTTTATCTATTAGAAATTTTGAGTCCGAATATTTGAGAACATAAAGAAATTAATTTTAAGAAAACCAACATAAGGAAAGAAGGATGCTTTTTTGACTTTTCCACAGAAAATATTTTTGATTTCACAAAAAACTCAAATGTGCTACTCTACTGCTACTTGCTTAGTGGTACTACTTTAGTGCTACTACTTTTTTAGTTAAAAAATCTAACAGCCATACTAACAGACACTAAGTAACCATAATGCGAATATCAACACCATTACCTTTGCAATAAAAAAGCCTTATGAGCGCGAACATTATTTTTTACTGGTATTATAAGCTTTTTCGAAAAACAGGTTTAATTATATTTAATGGACTGTAGAGTACAATTCTTTGTTCCGCCTCTGCTCAGTGCCTAGAGATTCATATTTAAGGGTGGCATATGTTAATGTTTACATAACTTCCATTTATACTTTATATCCTACTAAAGACTTAATAACCTAAAAGAAATGAACTTAATGGTAGTGGTTTATTTACTTGGTATTTAAAAATGATTTGCAAGCCTGGTCTTATACGGGCATTGGTGTATTTAATGTTTGTTACTTCTTGGTAGCACATAATTTTATGGTTACGATCTCGAAGTAGATACAGTTAATTCTACGATTAAGTTGCCTGTATAATTTGTACATTATAAAAGGTAAACCGATACATTATAAAAGGTGTACAGGTAAAAAGATATTAATTAAAAGGTTTCCTGTTTTAATTATTTAGCCCGATAATTTAATTAATTAATGATTAAGGTAATTAGCCCAATTAAGGTAACTCGGATACTGAGGCGTCAAATATATCCGTAAAATATCTTGAGCAGATAGAGCTTCTCGATGTGAAATAGTTCGAGTATATTTTGTGGCGCATAAGAAAACACCTTCAGTGTAAATAGAATAGAATGGAGACCCTCATGGAGCAGATTGATCAACAATCTACCCATCCGCCATGTACTGAATCGACTACCAAAAGCCCCAACATAGAGTTGTTTGCCACATTTTTAACCCATGATGTTTCTCCGAAAATGTTGAATTGAAAACGTTTTTTCCATTCCGAACAATATTTTTGCAGCAATTAGTTTTAGATTGTGGATCAAGTTTGTTAACAGGTTAGTTATTCTTAATAAGATCACGCAAAAATCTCCTCTGATTCAATTTTTTTATGTATTAATATTGCTACATAAAAAATTAAACATTTAATTTTGTATTTTTTTTACAATCTGATACCTTACAGATTTCCAAATAAGAGTATATAGAGTAATTTTAAAAACTAAAAGAAGAGAAACAAAGGGGTAAACTGTCTATGATAGAAAACCCTTTACCTTGTGTGTATATATTAGCCTTGTTCGACTTCCTTACAGGACTGTTCTAGAACTATCAGATATGCAGTGTGTAATTTGGTGTTCGGATTTACATACTGCGCATACCTATCTGTTTCGTACTGCGCATGTAGCCGAAACCAATGGGCCTTTTCCACTAAATTGAATTTTACTATTTTATTAATATCAAACATTATACTGGTACATAAATAAAGGTAGAATCAACCCAATTTATTAAAGAACTGTAATTAAGCGAAGTTATACAAGTACAAAGTGATCGGTCTTCAAGAATGATTTCAAACTGCGCGGTTCGCTGACATCACACTCCAGTAGCCAATAAAATGTAGACAAGTTAAAGAACAGCTCCACGTTGCCACATATAATTTTACTTTTTTCTTGGCAGTGAATAAATTTACATTCTGGTAATTTTGAAATGAAAATATGTATTTTAGGTGAAATATTCTCCATAAATTATTACTAAAGCAAATCAACATGATTATTTTACAATTTATCCCTTGAGCAAAATAATTTTTAGGTATTTTTCGCTAAAGGTGACAACATAATCTATGCAAGAATCAACTAAATGATGATTTGATAACTTATGTTATAAAACATAACCTTCTTGTCTTAACATTGCGCACTTCAGCACTTAAGAAAGTTCATATTTGTGACGTAGAAATCATTAACCATTTCACTGTCAACTCTTGGAAGTTTGTCTGAATCAGCCTCAAGATATCCCTCTTCAATTTTATTAATTTTAAATCAAATTAATCAAAACACAAAACGAAAGTTAGGTTAAGCACGCTTCACTTGACAGAACACAAAATGCAGGGCAGCCAACAGACAACAATGAACTGGAGTATGACGTCAATGGCGTGTTATTTGAAATATATGGTAATTTTAACAATTTTTTCAAAATATATCTGGCGAAGAAAAAAATTTTAAAAAATACTTTTTAGGCATAACTTATATATAGGGATATATATTTTATAATAAACAAATAAAAAAAAGATTTCGAAAAGGCCCATTCTTTATGAAGTCGAACAAGCCTAATAAGTAGGGAGATTGAATCGCACTGCTTCCATTCATGTATTTTGGACGGTGTTTCCTAATTTCTATTCATGTCTTTATCGAATTTATAAAAATAATTATCACCAATCGAAAAAATAACTTTATTAATTATTAATGATCGTTTCAAATAAATAATATTTTCAAATAAATAAATTTTTGTAGAAATATTGATCGGAAATTTCTTATTTTCAGGGAATGAAATTAATATAACATTATAACAATATTACTACAAGTAAAAAATACTGTTTCTTTTTCTTATACATGTGTTAGATATTAGAACCTATCAAAATATTTTGGCGAAAAAGTCCTTGCATTTGATCTTCGTCATGTCTGACGTATTTCACAATTTTTTAAGTACCTACTTTATGCCTGTAACAAGATACGTAAACATTAAATACATTGCCATTAATTCATTAATCTTAATGAATAATTGCGATTTCACTGCTTACATGGTAAATGAATTAAATAATTGGAATAGCAGCATATTTTCTGTGATTTTCTGCTTGTTACCTATGTTTCAACAGATAAGTTGATAAGAAATTCGACTGACAAATACAAAATTCAACAAAAACAATATTAGGGAAATGTTTAATTAAATTAGGTTACTGCCTTATTAGAAGTACTAAAGACAACTGTATGTGCATTTATATCATTTAACCTTTGTAAAGGTTACAGAAGGGTCTGTCGCTCGTAACATCAAACAACAGATGTTTCGTCTTACAAGGTATCCTGAAGAATTCCGTAAAAGTTGAAAACCCAAATTAACGCTGCAGAAGGCCGCAATCTTCTGCAGCTGCATAAGGATAAGCCATTGCACGGTGTCCTGTATAAGAACCTGGAAGACCATGGCTTAACCGAAAGGCTGACCTTTGTTTTATTAAGGTCAGTGGGGCTGAAGTCGGAGACCGAGGGATTCATAATGGCTTGCCAGGATGGTGTATTTAACACCCTCGTCTATCGAAGGCGTGTCATAAGTATGGAGGTTCCTGATGTCAACTGCAGGGCCTGCCATAGGGCGCCGGAAACAACCATACATTTGCCCTCCGCTTGTCCCGCATATGCAGTCTCAGCCTATATCCATAGACATAGCGCGGCTTTACGAGTGCTTTACTAACTTCTACGGCACTCATAAAAGATAAATGAAACACCAGTGCTACCATACGCTCCAGAGGATATTGAGTCCGTTGTGGGGAATGAGAAGTGCGGAATTTATTGGAACTACTTACTCATTTCCCACTCTCAGGTAGATTGGAGCTAATGAGCCTGATGTAGTCTTCCTCGACCACCAGCTCAAGGAAATGTTTGTCATCGAGTTCTCGGCTCCTGCCGAGACCAACATTGTCTTGAAAGAGGAGGAGAAATAGACGAAATATCGAGACCTTCTCTTTGAACTCACCACAGACTCCAGAACATACTGTGAAGCTTGTGGTATTGATTATAGGAGTCCTCGGAGGAGCCAAATATACAATGCTTTCGGAACTAAATCATACTGGTATGTCGAAATTCAGCCGATCTTCTAGCCGGAAAAATCGGTCTTTGAAAAGTGAAAAATTCACGTGCTTGACTTTACTGTTGAACTGAAGGTCAAGTTATTATTTTTTCGAAGAAAAATGTCAGATACTTTTTAAAATTTTTCGTACTTAAATGTCTTGGGTATAATTATTATTTTTAATAATCAAAATAACTAACCCGAATTTTGAAATATATTGAACTATTGAACATTGAGAAAGATAAAATTTGAAAACATTATAAGAAATAGCAGTTATATAAATGCAAAAGGTAAAGGAAGATTATTAATAACTCCCCATCTATAATTAAAACATTTAGTACCCTTCATCAGTATAAAATTACTTCCTGGTTTTGAGATATGACGCAATTAATATCACATGTTCCTTAGTTTATTAAGATGGAGCCAGTAATTAGATAACAATAATTAATACATTTATAAATTTAATAATATTTTGTTCATTTGGAAAATAAAAATATTTTCAGAATGAGAAAAACCATTGAGAGAAAATGTATGAAAAATTACTGACTTTCTTAATAGAATAATGCTGAGTTTTTAGTTTTTGATGTACACATTATCTTTGAAAAATTATGTGTCCTTACACCAAGAGCTAAAAAAATGGACTTTCAATGGACTTTGAAATGAAAAGTCACGTCGTTACTACATTTAAAGAATATTTATAAAATTAATTGCGCGTTATATTTAAAAGCATTTTGTAATTAGCAGTTGTTAATATCATCGCGTAAAAAGTGTATTGCATCTTAGCTGTTGCTTCATCCTTTTGCAAAAAAAGCATCCTGTGGCTCACTGTAGAGTTTACATAAGAAAGACGGCAATCATTAATTCCTGTACCTTGTTGCAGGTCTCGAAAAATATCCTCTTACCGAGTTGTATAAAGCAAGGAAGAATCGAGTAGATCAAGAGCCGCTTTTGCTATAATTACCTAGATTAGTTCAGATTTTCAACTTCTTTTACTGTTGTTTAGTAGAAGCATAATATTCTACTAAAGACCCAACCGACACAACATAACCTGAAATTGACATTTTAAATACAAATTTCTCTATCATACATCTTGGATCTACTAGCAACAACGTGATGTTTCAATCCATAATATCCTGGGTGTATACAGGGTCGCTGAAATGTATGGAAATGGTCGATTATTTCCTAAAGTAAGATAGCTAGCAAAAATATAACATAAAAGTTTGAAGGTTTTTTAAAGATATATTATAATAGAGCCAAATCACGTATACAAGATCAGTCAAAAAGTCATGGAAAAACAAAGTTGCCCTTTTTTAATGGAACACCCTGTATATTTTTTGTTTTTAGTTAGAACGTTCCTTTGCGAATACGAATGCACCGATATAGGAGATAAGGAACGTCCTAACTAAAAATTAAAAAATATTCAGGGTGTTTCATTAAAAAAGAGCAACTTTGTTTTTCCATGACTTTTTGACTGATCCTGTATACTCAATTTTTATTGGGTAAAATAGATTTTAAAAAAACCTTAAAACTTTTGTGTTTTGACATTTTTTGCTAGCTGTCTTTAGGAAATAATCGACCGTTTCCATAGATATTAGCGACTCTGTACTTATACTTATATGTTTATCTACTGCTATTTTGACTTAAAGAGGGGTGGTATTCATTACTGCTACTAATATAAACATATTTTGTTGATTATATAATATATGATGTTTAGAAGTATTCAGCCACGATGTAATTAAAAGATACATTATTAATGAAATTATCAAAATAATTATCATCCAATGTGAAATTGCTGTCACCTATAAGTAAGGAAAGAAGTAACTGGTGATTTACAGTACTGTATGTGCTATTTATAAATATATACCATTAAATTTAAGCCATAATTTTACTTACTCCGGATTTCATAATAAAAAATAAAGGACATTTAGCTAACGTTGCTTTTAAGTACTACCCTCAATACTTGTATACTACTATTGACACAATTGTATCCAAGGTATTAAAAAGTAACTTTAGCTAAAGTTCCTTTATGAAAGTGGCCCTAAGTGTAATAAAGATAAAAAGTATATTTTTTATATACAATAAATAAGTATTTTTTCCATTTCGGACAAATTATTTTTTTCATTTGGGTGACTACGACAATCCCATAAAAAGAGTTATTATGTTATTAATTAATCAAATATTTGCCTTTAATTTGACAATTCTTTGATAAAAAACCGTGCTCCCAATTACGCGACTTTATATTTTCTTTATGTATTCCCATTTTCCGACAGTAAGTGATTACCTGTGTAATCTTGGTACCGTGCTTATTCATTTATCATATGGTTTGCAAAAAATCGTTCGAAAAGTATAGTGAAATGCCAATGTATGGAATATTGATAAAAAGTTGGCTTGAAACTTCCGTAAGGAAGCAATAAAAACTGGTAAAAAAATATGATCGTCATTTCAAATTCATTTGTATCCGCAGTAGAACTAGAGCATGAAATATAGAATAAATAAAATGTTAGCTATACTACAGATACAGAACATTCTAAGATGGGAATATGTATATATATATATATATTTCTTAAATATCAGTTTTAGTAAAGATCAGCAAGCCAGTGGATAAAAAAATGTTTTTAGTACTATTTAAATTAATTTGATTACCATTCGCCTGACTGCAGATCAGTATTCTGAATAATTTTTTAGCTTAAAATATGAATATTATCAGATTTTTATTAAGTAGTAAAATATCATATTCCTGTAGCCAAGTAGGGTAAAGGGAGGAGAGATGGACCACCATTTATAAAAATTAAGATAATTTCTTTATTAATCAAAGTACAAATCTGCAAATTGGTACATATAATAACTAAGCTTTGGTACTCTTTTTGGAACATTTAGAAAGGAAAAAATATTTATCATTAAAACTAAAAAAAAAAAATAATTCTCAGACTTGTCAACGGTCCATCTATCCTACCCTATGGAGGTGAGATGGACCATAGTAGGTAGGAGAGATGGACCTCGCTATTTTTCTTTTTTTCTAGAAGCTACGTTTCCACACTTCTGGCAAAAGTTACAAAAACTTGTGCAGCTCTCGTGCAACCAGCGCTTGCACAAAAGGCATTGTAACCAATCGTCTTTTTTTTTCGTTAAACAATAATCTTCACTGCAGCCAACACACTCATTTCCTAAATCGCTGAAATGTTCATCCACACTAGAATAGTCATCTAATGTGACACCGCCAGCTTCCTCTTCAGAAGATGAAGATTCACTTGAATGATTATTTCTTACTTTTTTTCTATTTACCGCTTTCACTGCCAAATTGGGGTCAGCTTTTTTCTTGCATTGTGCCTTTTTATTTTCTTTAATAAATTCTGGTGAGGTAATAACTCTTGATATTTTTTTGCGAACTCTTTTTAGAGCTATAGATACGACGGATATGGGGGTAACTTCTTCTAGAGCTTTTCCAGGAGTTATATATTCAGTAGCTGTTGATTTATTAGGAGTGGTTTGTTGGTTTTGTATACCAGAGGTACTTGGTTGGGGAGATTCAGGTCTTGCTTGTACTGTTTTATTCTGTATTGGATCTTTTACAGAACAAACAGGATTTTGGACCAAAAGTGGGTAATCTGGTATGACTAAGGGATTATAAGGGAGTATTCCTGTTGAATTAAACGTGGAAATTGCGTATGTACTTATTAGGCATTGTACTAAAACAAAAAATATTGATCCGACTCTCCTCCCCCATATTGATTCATCTATCCTCAAATGGGAGGATAGACCTGGGTAGACTGGGTAACAACTAAACGATTAAAAAATGTTTTAATATTTTAGGTTCTATAAGACACTAATGCATATACTTACAGTGTAATTAACAAAAAAAAACATTTCAGACTTACCTAAGTTTGTTAAAAATACAAATGTATATTTTTAAATACAATTTTCATCAAGCCAAAATCTATTTTTGTTAAAAAACTTCCGCATTAATGCTGGAAACTACGTGCTCGTTACTGTCTCAAGGTGAACTGATCGAAACGCAAAACATACGCCGGTCAAACGTTGCGGTGGTGCCATACCTTGCAAAATATTACCGATGGTCCGTCTATCCTCCTGGTCCATCTAACCTCCCTTTACCCTATATCAATATTGTCATTGGTTCACTTGAAGATAATTTTATAGACGGTTGAGTGTTTATATTTTATTGTCCGACTCCTTTCGTAAAAATTTGCGAACCAATGATCAGATTTTTTGATTTGTTTTGCTGTTAGGTACTCAATAAAACATTTTCGTTCCTTAAAATGACGTTTCATACTGACAAAATCTAAGTTGACAACACGACGTGATTTACATATACCTACTTTGACAAAAACTAGCTAGCGCGCCACTGTACAAATCCCAGTCCATCAAATGGTCTGATGCGTAGCGAAGATTCCCAGAACACATTTCTTTCCTCCTCAAATCCGATCTCTAGGTACATTCCCCACCCAGCCAACTATGAAGCTGCTGCCAACAACACTCCACGGCCACCCATTCGATCGTAACTAGGATTTCCCTTTCTCGACGGCTTCCTTATGCAGAAAAGTGAAACTGACGCAACTAAGAAGTGAGTTAGCCATGACCTGGTTGCTTCTTATCCTGCCACTTGCACTCCTCAGCAGGTCGGTTCGCCGATTCGTTTCCAGCACGAGGACTACAAGGCTGCGGAATTTATTAGTACGTCGCCAAATATAGAGGTTCTCGGAAATTTTTCAAGCAATAAATTGTATCGTTCTACATGGTGGCACTTCATCTGTGAAATATCACCGGCTTCACTATATTTTGCTGAATTACTACCATATTTTTGCCTTTTTTTAAGAAACTGCTACATATAACAGTCTTACACATATATATTCCTTAATTTTCAAGACACTAATACGTGTGACAATGTTTGTTTGTTATGTAATGGCTTATCAAATGAAGGAAGGAATGCAGTGTAGCTAAAGACTCATTTACATTTATCACTTTGGATGTTCATCTTGGAGGAATCATCTAAAGTGATAAGTGTAGATTGCCTTTCATTTGTGTTGCATCTAAAGTGTACATTAAAAATGAACGATGAAACAAATCGACCCTCTACCTATTTTTGATGAAAGAGATGTGCCCTGAACCGATGATTCATCCAAAGTGAAGGCTCAGTGAAAAATGTAAATACTATGAGTTCATTTTCGCCGCTACTTCACTTTTTAGTTTTAGTACAGCCGCCAGTGCGGTAGTTTGTTTGTAGCTATTATAAATAAATATTTAAATCAATTACTTATATTATATTATACACGTTTTAAACGATGGCATTCAAGTGGCAAAATTCATTTACCAGTCCACTTGAAATTAAGTCAATGCCATCGCGTATAAGACTTTTATTTTTTCTGGAACGAGACATCCTGCCGCCTGGTACCACAAGTTGTTGCACCAAACACGAAATGACGAAATTCTTAGGAACAGTGAATAGTGACAGAGGTGAAACCACAAAACTGGGTGAAAATATGTAAACAAGGATGATCACTCCGGATGATTTCACTCTGGATGATTCACTTTGGATGTACATCAAAAGTGATACACTGTAAATCCCGCTTAAGCAGTAAGGATCAACGCAATCGTAAAAAAATAAAACAAAAAAGACCCAGTGCACATATCTTTTTTGTCACATTTATTAGACAATGACAATTCACGGTTGTCGGTCTTTCAGGACGTTTAATAGGGAATAGCTGCCGTAACGCCCCTGAAGTTTTCTTCGAATTTTTATACAAAATTTTACCTTTTGTATTATCAGTTTAGTCGAGCATTTATCATCGTCATAACGTCATGTCCAGTTGTTTTCTATTATTCACGTTTCAAACATTTTTGGACAAACTAAATATACCATCGGCTGGAAATGAGCAGCAATTGTATGAAAATTTAGTACAAAATTCACCACCGGCACCTTCGGCAAATAATGTATTTCGAGCCACAATCGCTGTTAGGACTTACCAAAGGTTGGGTTGAAGAGAAGGAGCTTTGTCTAATCTTTTATCACACAGACGATTAATTGGTGGCGCCCTCTGGTGAATCTAACTGTCACTTACTAAAGCACTGCAGTTTGAAATTTTACTGCTGATCATCATGCTATTCGCAATCATAGTTTCTGCCTGGTTAATCATCTCCAGTAAGAAATAAGCATGATGACATCACAAGTAGAGAACATTCTTCAACAAGATCACGAGTGTCTCCATACAGCAGAATCGCAAACTATGAGAATTCCTACCAAGATGTACGACTTAAGAACCTACAATGCTTTCGTAGGAGGCAGTTAGGTTCACCAGGGGGCGCGAGCAGACGTATCAATCATCTCGTGAGATGAAGGAGTAGACAACCTTCAAGATTTTTTTCGTTTATAGTCTTCCGCCTCCGGAAGTCTACGTGCTCTCAACTGGTAAATATATGTTGAAAATTAGAATTTTTAATAGAGTAGAGAAACCTTCAACATTATTTTCTCAATATTCAATTATTTGATGGACTAATTTAGCAGCGAAACAAAACGTAAAGCAAAAATCCAAAAGTAATCGAATTTTTAATACGGAACTCTGATGGAACAACATCAAAAGCATTTTCTAAAGCAGACGTTGAGAAACTTTTGGCAGACACTCCAGAAAATAAGTACCTATCTGTTGGTGTTGAAGATGTTGAAGGGTTTGAAATATGCGGAGCATATCGCAGAGGTAAAATACAAAATAAAAAAGAAGCTACATACAGGAAAATGAATCGGTAATTCTGATAAAAATAAGTGTCCAAAGGTAAGGTAAAGTAAGCCTACAACATTATTTGAGGTGGCGTGTGAAATCAAAAGTGTAAATACGTACAGTAAGGGTACGCTACTCTTCGTTCACATCACATTAGATATTAAAATTCCCAGTAAAATTACAAGAATCCCACAGTATAGACTGGTCATTGGATTTTGTAGAGTATTGACCACTTTACTGCTAGCTGCCAGATAAAGCAGAAGTGGTACACCAAAACTGTGGGTGAGACATACATGG
The DNA here is from genome assembly GCA_963924545.1 of Pogonocherus hispidulus. Classification (NCBI taxonomy): domain Eukaryota; kingdom Metazoa; phylum Arthropoda; class Insecta; order Coleoptera; family Cerambycidae; genus Pogonocherus; species Pogonocherus hispidulus. The sequence goes on from OZ004700.1 coordinate 16,780,832, forward strand.
AAGAATCAATTTCAAAGTAAATGTAGTGAGAGAGGATAAAATCATCTTCAAACATTGCAAATTCAAATTGAAACTGATCTACCTTCAAAGGTAATAATAATTCTTCTGCCAGTAATTTTAAGAGTGGTCAAAATAAATTACCTACACATTTTCAATAAACAACTTACTTGCACCAATAAGGTCAAATTCTTACAAAAATTCAGTCTCACATGTTCCAAATCATTATTCGATATAATTAGTTTCGGATGTATTACAATTGCATCTTCAGTATAGAAAAAATAAATTATAAAACTCCATTTGTGGTTTCACCATTTTCAAATGTTTGAACATTTAGTTTGAAGTGCCAATACATTAATCAATTGCGAAAATAAGATTTAAAAAAGACTTTAAAAATACTTTTTGGTTGTTATGTAAACGTCATACATCATATTTTGTGATCCCATTGAACTAGCATAGATGTAAAAAAGCAAAAGTAAATGCTGTTAAATTAAATATAAAAATAAACATTTCTGTGATAAATTTGAAAAATTGCGGTAGATATTTGTTACAAGCTTGAAAATACGTTTTCTAATAATTGAAGCTACCTGCGACAAAAATACCAATTAGCTTTTCGAAATTTTTTGATTGAAAGCTTCATTTCTCGATTGAAGATGAGTTTATAATAAATGAAAATCTGGTAAGTTGTTGAATATAGATATTAACTGCATGAGACTCAAGTGATTTACCTTCATTTCCTTTTACGATAAACTGATTGGAACATTGGGATTTTGATCACCTCATCTAAATAAAATAATAACTGGAGGCAGGTGGCGCGGTGTACATCTTATAACAAAAATAGATGTTAGATGCTTCGACCTTTGTTTTTATTAGTATTAAAATAATGTGCAGCATACAACATATTTATTCGAATATAAAAGATCCTAGAAATACTGAAGCTTGACATTTAGGCGACACGAAAGCAAATCTGTGTCGATCATAATAAATTTATTAATTAATAAGTGAAGCGGATAGCTATCACGACCAGAGAGCGAGCGTACATCATTAGCGCATGAAAGTGCAGGTGAAATAATTGAAAGTACATTTCGTTATTCAATTAAATTTTCTTTTCACACTCGCACGAACAAAAGGAATTTTATTAGAGAAATGCAATATAATCATTTTTCTTTCTTTAGCCGGGTATTAATGACAATATGTAAATGTTGGAGGTAAATAAACATGCCAAGTTAGTAATTAGGATTGATGCAAATGCAATGCGGGAATGAGGTCAGATGGTAGTTGTTGGTAGTATCACAAGTTTAGAGTCGCGCGCATAAAAGTGAATCGGGGTTTTATGTTATACGTATGGATGGACCAATCTAGGACCTATTTCGGCCACTTTACAGAGAGTCTGTAAAGTCCAGAAGTTCTTTTTTTTTTTTGTTTATTTATGATAGCATAAAATGTTCTGGAGATACCAGAGTGCGAAACTAAATAACACGTCATATTTTTATTGTCAGAATACAGAACCCACCTTGTGTAAACCTTTCCAGTGAAAAACACCCAAAGATTAATTTTAAGCTTGTAAGCATTACCGAGCAAGCCATTTTGTGTATTACCAGTACAGTAGTGGTCCCGGTTCAAATACTAATATAAACAGGAGGAGTTTAGAGGTTTTGCATAGTCTATAAAAGCAAAATTTATATACCGTCAGGTTCATACCATCTGTGCGTACAGCCACCTTTTTAATTGGGAGGTCTATTGTATAGGGAGAACCATGAATTCTAGAAATCTGAAAATTCGCACATATTTCTAATCAGGGGTGCTCTGTAACATCAATACATTTTCATTTTTCTGTGACTTCCGGTTATACGGGAAGTACCTAGGTACCGACTTACTAATTTTAAATATCATCCTGTATACTATTATTATATTGTTGCAATCCTCTTGTAATTTCGAGGTGACTTTTATAACACAGCTATGTCTCTATTTTCCATGGTTTTCAAGACATTTTTTGTGATTTTTAAACAAATTTTGGCAGAAACATGACCTCATAACAAGACATTTGTGTCTTATTTTTTTATGGAGATCACCCCTGATTAGAAATATGTGCAAATTTTCAGATTTCTAGAATTCATCGTACTTCTTATACAAGTTATCTCCCTGCTGAATGCTTTTGAGAGTTTGGAAATTGCTAAATGTAAAAATAGTATGAATAGCCCGCTTATTGGTTAGTAAATCAATGTTGACTGATACGTCGCGGCGCTTCACTGATCAGTCGCGATGGTTCACTGATCAGTCGCGACGGTTCACTGAACCGTAGAAATAGTTTGGGTATGAATAGGACACAATGTTAGCATAGGTTTAGTTTTAATCATCTCCAGATCATGCCAACTTGGTTGGTGAAAGGTGCGTCGAGTGCTGTATAGTGTTTTGGTGTTATGTGGAAAACTACGTCAGTGTTGTGAAAAGTAATATGGAAGCGCAATTTGCTTTTCATTGATACGTATACGTTTTTTAATAGTTTGCTGGAAGTTCAACTTATATTTATCAGAATATTTTCCCTCACGCGCTTTAAGATCAGAAGGGTAAATAAGATGCATACTCACGTCATCTGTACTATGATTTGCTTTTATAAAAATTACGGAAGAATTTCTCAATAGTTTAAATGGTACCTAATCATAATATTATGTAAAAAATGTATCTTATTTTATCTAACAGATGTAACTTTGAATGATTTTGATTGAATAAATATTTATTCATATCCATAGTATATTTACATTTATTAAATTATGTTAATATTACTATAAGTTGTTTATCTATATTTTTCTAGGTCTGCTAGGTTTTGTGTAAGTACCTATATTAATATACTTCCTTTTTACTTCAATACAGGCACAGGATATCCTACACAAGTCACCCCAACCCTCATATTTCATGTATGTTTTAACTGGAACGAACTTAATGAACAGCTTTCCGACATTTTTTGAGAAATTGGTGCAGACTTCTGGACAACTTGTGTGTTGTAATTACACTAAATACTGCCAGAATGAGATTTCGTTTTAATAAAGGGTTAAATGTCATGTTCAGGTTAATATGAAAGATTTTTTACGCAGGCAAGTCATTTGACGCCGAACGGGGGTTATAAAATGTAACTAAAAACTACAACTTTTTTTAAGATGTAAAAAACTACTGGAGTTACAAATCTTGCTCCTAAGCAGTGACGTTGTACAGACTAATCTTTCGAGAAGACAACCTCATTTTTATTTCAGGTATACTTAAACAAAACTTACATTCTGCATGATCGTTTATTAGTATTTTCAATTTAACATTTAGATGTGTATGTAGTGTGTTGCAAAAACTATTATTTTTAATAGATTACCCTATATGGTTACATGTTGTAATTAATAATAATAATAATACCCCTTATTCTGATCACAAGGATTAGCCCGAAAGTCTGAGACTTGTGTGGGAGAGGGGTGATATATTATTATTCAGCAATTGCGCCTCAGGAACGATTTACGTTGGTAAATTCTAATCACCATTCAGTGTTGGAAAGGGAAACACCGAAAAAACGTCAATAGTTTCAATCAATAGACGGGGACAGTCAAAAGTCAACGGATTTTAATCTTGAGCAGGCAATTTAATTAAAAATTGTCTGGTGTAATGGGGATTCGAACCCACGACCTCTGGGTTGAGCGATCGAGACACTAAACCCTGAGCTGGATCTAATACAACAAAATGATAATATAATTTTTATTTGTAAAAATACTACTCGCATATCTTAAAAAGTAAGTACGTAAAAAACCACTAAAAGTTTCAGTGAGAAATTTAAAAATAGTGAAAATATTACTCTTTATGATTTATGAAGTATAAACTACAATAGAAAGCGAATATAACACCTCAATGGTTTTGAATGTGTTCTAGCCTTGCATATTCTTTAAATCTACTGCTTAACTACCTTTATCTATGAAAATACTAATTAATATAAGTAATAGAACAATATACAAAAGCAAAAACATAAATATATCACATATACATATTTGTATACAACATCTATCATCATGTATCTATATACATAATACAAGCACATAAACAAAAGCTACTATTCATAATGGTCTTTATTATTTTACAGATACACACATGATTAAAAAAAAATGATGATTGTAAATAGGTCAGAGTCAATGATATGGTTAAATGACACTGTTTCTGAAAGTAAAATATATTTCATGAAAAACTATACCCTGTAAATCATAAAAATTAGATGAAAATCTTAAAAAAATTAGTCGACTAATACGTTCATATTTTACATTTTTATATACATTAACCTGCTGTCAGTAAAAAAATGCTTTTTCCAAACCGGACACATATTTAGGGTGTTCTGTATAAGAAGATTATATACATATTTTTAAAGTCTCAGTGTATTTTACATTTAATGCCAAATTTAACAAGATATTAGGAAATTACATAAAAAGGCACATGCGGTGCAACATTCTTCTCATTGAGAAAATCGGTATAAACCTTAATAAAACAAGGGGGTAGGCATTCTGCTACATCAATCACACAGTCCAGCTAAAATATGCATTTTACCAAAAGGTTTTTTATAACATCGAATATTTAAAAATAAATATTGGCCCTTCTTCCTACGTTTCAACGATGTTTTCCCAAGGTACTTACAACAACATCGTAAATTTCGTAAAAAATGATTCCTTGACTATGACGAGAGGACGCGACTGCGGAGGATGTGCAATGTTTTGTTTTCCAACCGGTATCATTTATAAAAGTGACATCTAGCTTGTGTGTTTGCTACACAACTTTTGGTGTTTCGTTTTTAAACGGGTAATAGCATGTGGTAGCATCCATCAGACAATGTTCTTAGATTGCACTTCTTGGAATAACAGAATTATAGGTTGGGGAACTCGTAACAGTACTCGAATTGCATCTGTACTGACTATCTATCTGGTAGAGTTTAATAGCACATATGACCATATAGTGTAAGAGTCCACCTTTTATTTTGAAGAAATAATAAACTGACAAGTCGTTCTTTGGCACGAAATATAGGTTAGACAATCTGTTGATAATTTAATATAGGCAAACTAGTGTGTTGCCCTCTTGAATCATTTTATTGGTACTTTTCTTTAAATAATGAAAATTTAGGCAAAATATTTGTGTGCTGGAAAACTGAATTTGTAGAAGGAATATTTTATAATAGATGTATTTATCAATCAATCTTCTTCTTCTTTTTGCAGTCCTTAGCAATCGTCACATACACGCATGTCTGTGACTATGTCCTCTATGGAAGTACAACTTCATTCTTGGTCTGTTTCTTTTTTATATGGATCCTGCCTCACAGTACCAGATGCTCTAGTAGCTATTGACGACATTACTGATCAATTAGATTTGCGATATTACAGACATCACGTGATCTGCTTTTGAAAGCATGTTCACCGTAGTAAAAAAGGATAGTTATGAAAATTTTACCACTATTTTATCCTTTACCCATCAGTAAAGAGATACATCAATGCGTAAAAATGCCGAATTCACCGAAAAACAGTTGTATCAATTTTTGTTCACATCAGACTATAGAAAAACACTATTTGGCCAATAAAACCATTGCTGAACAACAAAAAATTAAGATTACCATCCAATAAATCTCTGGTTATGGATTTACTTTAATGCTAAGTAGATACTCCTAGCACATATCCTCATTCCTGAGCTATATCCTCAAGGATTAAGGGATACACATAATTAAACAGTTCCTGGAGTTCAGATTTGAATCTAACCAATAATGTCCGTTGAATAATTCATATACATTTCTGTAATGACATTTTTGAGAAGTTTCAATCTTATTTTTGTTTTTTTTTTTAATTAAAAGAGGTTCACGAAAACTGGCATTTTATACTCAATGCTTTTGTACTCACCCTGTATACGATTAAATATTTGATACTAATTTCGTACTCTTTGCTAATAACGTCGACAGTAAAATATTTTAATCTGATATTTTGTTTTAAAGTTTAATATCTGACAATCTATAATTTTTAGAAAGAGGATTTTATACCTAATCAGTGACCCTAGGAATTTAATGTAGAATTCAAGAAGTGAAATTATAAAGGGTGTTAAATAGGAAAGTTAACATCTACTTCCGGCACAATCTGCAATTTTAGTTGGAGACATAGACATAGAAATATTGTTCTTGTTTGGACATAACAAGCTATGTCTCGGTGTTTTATTTCAATAATTATAGCCACCCAATTATAGTTATGTTAGACACCTTAGTTCACTTCTCACATATTACCTATTGCTTTTTAAGTAATAGAAGTAGACAGAAAGAAATGTTACTAATTATTATAAATATATTAGCATGCATTATCAATAGCCTATACTTCTGACACCAAACTCGTTTCCTATGCATTTCCTATATCCACGTAACCTTGGGAAAACAAATTTCTTTTCTTTTGGTAGTATGTTGTAATTTTGATATTACATTAATTTCTAATGGTGATGATAACTACTATAATTTGGGGTTAAATATTATTTGGGATATTATTATTGTAAATAACTACGAATAGTAAGGGACATCACTAAGTATCCTCCATCTGTAAACGCCTTTATTTGCTATATACATGCCATCTGATAGTAGTAGAACTAGTTTCTACAACCCTTTATTGTATTGGATTTTTACCCCATTACGATTTGTTTGGATTGTGTTGCGAAAACTACACAGAGGTGGCGCCAATAGGCCTTGCGTAGGTCTTGCGTACGCAAGGTTTACCTATTGTGCCAAATACTCAGGTCTTCGCATTCGTCGGTATGCTCACTTATATTGCACTGATGAGATCATAAAAAGGTCGAAACCGGTCTGCAATTAGTGGCATCCTACGATGTGTGGTCTTAGTATTTCCTCGTAGTTTTCGTTGCAATCCGAATCCTTGTATTTTGATTCTAACTGTGTTAGACAAAATACGGCAAATTTTTCTTTGTAATTCAGCGCTCGGCGCGGCATATTGCCAGGAGAATAGCTGTTTTAGCATGATTTGTTTTAGTCCTTATTTAAATAAGGCGTTTACAGATGGAGGATACTTAGTGATCTTACTATTCGTAGTTATTTGCTATATGCATGCCATCTGATAGTAGTAGAACTAGTTTCTACAACCCTTTATTGTATTGGATTATTATTATTGTGATCAAATAACCATTTTAATGAGTTCTGTATTTGAGTTGCTATAAGCAATCAAACATAAACAAATGAAATGTTATGAAATGAATATACAGAACGATTTGGGCAGGACTCAACCAGTTTTTAAAATAACTACATCAAGCTATATATTTATACATCACAAAAAGCTCTTCAGTGGTACCAAAACAACGGGTTTTTATTTAAAAAAAATCGAAGTTTAGTACATTTTAAATACATCGTTTTCTATATCTCTTGAAGTATGCTAGATACACAGTTTGATTTGAGTTTTTCCTGACAGTTGACTTAAAAATCAATTGCCTTTTATGTTTCACACTAAAGGTGCAAATCTGGCCCACTGCAAAGGTACCTATTATTCGTACGTTGGGGAAAAAATAATCCTAAATTCCTTTTTAGTTCCGTAAATAGAGAAAGGTATAATATTTATACAATAGCTTGCGAATAATTTTGAACGAATAACAAAAAATGGGAAGTATGTATTTAGTAGTACCAAGAAATTAAAAAGGATGTTGCTGTTACCATTGTCTTTAATTCCATTGTTTGTAATAATAAGAATAAGCCACCTTAGCGCATCATATCAAACGTCAATAAAAGCTTGAATTATGCATATTATAGGTACTTACTAATCGGGTACCAGAATAAAAAATATTGAACAAAAATAAATATCGTATTAATTAAAAATCCAAAAATATATCATATTGTTTTATATTAATTCATTAAAAATTAACATTCTAATTATAATAAAGAAATAATTAAAAGCTACACACTTTAAAATGTTAATCCATTCAATAGCTGTAGATAATTGGAAAACAATTTGAGAAATGTCCTTGTGTTGTATTCATAACAACTGACGAGGTAAAAGAACTCCAGGTCACTAGTATTTCCGTTCGCATAAATTCGTTCAAAATAAAATATAATTTATGAAATAGCCAGTGAAAAATGTGTGATTGAAACTTATTAATTTACTGTTCTTACTATCTCACTGTTTTAAAATTTCTAACGCTCCCGTTTGTAGATAGATTGTTTATATTTTCTACAATAATCTCTCAAGAAGGCATTGGCATAAAGATTGAGGTCTATCAGTAATAATTATACTCTACCACATGAGCAATTTGTCAGAAAAAAGAAGAGTACTTTTAAAAAATTCTGTTTTAGACATGCATTTTTTGTAATGTTTGTAATTTTATATATTTTATTTTTGTCCTAAAAATGATATTTGTATTTATTTTTCTATTTTACCAAGAATTTTACTTTAAACGATACATTATTTACATCAATTATTTCAAACATTCTGTATAATTGATTATTTATTTCCTATATTACACTAGGGTTAAAAATAATAAACTGCTCATGGAATCAATTGGCAAAGAATCAGGACAGTCGACTTGGACTGATCCTAGGAAATATCTTTTCAGATTTTCATAAAAAAAAAATATATATTTTCTAAAACTTTCTGTCTTGTAGAATCAGTGGCCCAGAGTGATTATTTGTAAAACAATTTTTTTTTTAGGTATCTGGGGCTATAGTATTTTGATATATCGTATCGTAATGACATATTTAGTGCCTTCAATCGATATTTCAGATATATTTGATAAAGTCTTCATTTAAAAAAAAATTCAAAACCCACTTCTAGATAGGGAGTGCCTGTCTCATATCAATATCTAGCGCCTCGCTAATGTGTTTTTTCACTAGAAGTTTGCACACTTTCTGAAAATACCTTGTAATTTTTTTTTATAGAACAAAAAACACAAAACCGTCAAATACTTTCCGAGATATCGACCAAAAGCACCTGTCAATACGATGAAAGTTCTTAAATTACTGTTGGAACAGAAGCCGACAGTTAAAATTTAACAATTTTGCACTGCACTTTTCTACACCTTGTAGAACATGTAGCAAAAATCATTATCTATCACTGATTCTACAAAACACGACACAACTATTAGAATATATATATTTTTTTATTAAAATCGGCTTAGAGACTCGCGAGATGCAAAATTAAATATGACGAAAAAATCAGTTGTGCCGATTACCCTATACATAGTGTCTTTATACCATAAACCATATCATAGACTACGTAAGAAAAATAAATAAAGAGAGGGACGCTATTCGTGTTACTAAAAATAATAGTTAAATATCTATTTTAACGAGTTTTGCAATTCATGTCAAATTTATAGCATTTCGGATATGAAAATCTAATATAAATAAGTTATTATTATAATAATAACCCAATCGGATAAAAATTGTGCGATAATTTTATATGTACTGGGAATTGCACTACTTCAATTATATCATTGCATAAACACTTTAGCAGTTAACAAAAAATAGCATGCTTGTTTTCTAAAACTCAACTTGGATTAGTACAAATTCACCACATTCATTCTAATTCTTTTCATTTCTTTCGGATAGATTTTTATATAAAATCAATTTTAGAGTGGGTCCCATAACCTATCTAAAAACGGATCATTAACTGTTTTGAAATTAAAGGAAATAGTAGGTATGTGTTTCTCTAATATTTTCCATATTTCTGACCATTTATTTTTTATCATTTTAAAAGTGAGGTTGCCGAAGGACTTGCAGAAATGGAATTGTGTTAGGTATTTGAAGAAATAAATAAATCAACTGCAGTTGTGTATAGTTAGACAGTGGAAATGACATTATTTTGAAGCAAAAATTCAATTATTCACACAATTATTCACATATTTAAACATTTATTCATATTTTTAGGGATGGGAACGAAAAATTATCACATGTAATCTCCCTAGTGCTTGAATTATTTCCGGAAATTTTTTCGAGATTCAAATTTTTTGAAAATCTTTAATTTTCTTTAAAAAATTCGTGAGCAAGAAAAATTCCCGGATTAAATCAAGAGCGAGGGAGATTCTGAAAGAAAAATTTAGACCAAAATTACTTGATAAAAGAAAACTCGAAATGTTTGCAAAATCTTGTAGGCGATGCCGGTGTTGGATCTGATACATAAATAAGATGGCTTTCACCGGCATTTTGAAGTATTTCACTGACAGAATTTTTAATAGCGTGGTGTGAATTACTTTATTACCGGTTTTGAGATAAATGTCGCGTTTTGGACAGGAAAATACTCAGATAATCAGAAAAGAGGTGAACAAACTAATTCCATCAAGTACGAAAAGATCTAAGACAACTGTATGGAAACAATTTTGCCAAGAAAAATTATAGTTTCCAGTGGATTTATGTTACTAATAAAAATCCGTTGGATAAATTTCGTAAACATTTTAATGCGTTAACTTCTACACAATCAAAAATACACACCTAAGGCTTAAAAAAGTATACCAGAAAAGTATATAAGAGTTAACAAAAATTAAAGCATGAATTTATTCGATAAGAAAATACAGTGATATTTTGTCATCACATTTAACAATTCAGGAACGAGTCTCGATTTGGTTGATGCGAACTCGACCAGAGGTCATTGTACGTCTAGGCCCCCTGTATAATTTACCACAATATCCAGCTCAGCAGAAAACAAAAGTGTCTCCCACGATTATACGAATACCTCGCCATCAACTAGAGAGGAATTAGTGTAGGATTTGAATGGAATGCTGTTAACATTATACTTTAGACATGCGAAAATATGGGACAAATGAAAATACTTAAAATTGTACAGCCATTTTTAAGAACTTTTACACATTTAACAGCTGTAATTTAGTAGTACCTATTTGTTGTTTTGCAATATAATTTTATAATTATTTCTTCTAACTGCAGTTAATTAAGGTTCTGCCTGCACGCTCTTGTCGCGAGCAGTCAAAATATGAACTAAAAGCATTCAAACTAAACATGGAAGACCTAACCATAGATGGCGGACTGAAAATACAAACAGTCAAAGAAATTGTAACATTTTTATCAGAAACAACACTGGACTACTGCGGTTTAGGGATTTAACCAGTCTAAAAGGGCCGGTCTTTCCATCTCTTTATAAAGTTGCTTTTAACTAAAAGAAACTTAAAGTTAACAAGTGAATTTATCTGGCAGTTAAAAAATTGCGTCTTTCCAACACAATTTAACTGCTCTTTTATAAAAAGACTGTTCAATACTGATTAAATAAGAAAGTCTATATAATAAAGTGAGACAGATGAAATGCGTCAATCATAATCAACAAAATATGTCAATTATGACAACATTACCTAGCTAAATATAACATACTGTGACTATAACTAACTAAGTATAACTTTTTTTAAGTTCTAGTCGTTTCTGAGATCTCTAGTTTAATTTTAATATTCAGAAGTGTAAAAATGTCTTCCCAAGATGATACAGTAAAAAAACTTGGAACCAAATTGCCCAAGAATTTGAGGCCCTCACTAGTACAAATCGTAGCAGTTCAGTCCTCATTTCAATAAAACATGTTATAAAATCTCACAAATACGTAGATATCATTTCATTTTTATTATTAACCTATTAGTGTGATGCCGTAAATGTTGCTCGATTTTTTCTAGAACATTTAACACCGTTATTTTTGATACACCAAATCTCGTCATAAATTCTTCATCATCCCAGATGTTTAAATTATCTATATGAGGTCTTACAGTACATATTTTTCGTTCGCGATTTGTATCATTTGTATCATGTTTATAATTTCATGATCTGATAATATTTCTTCTTCAAAATCAACAATGTTTTCCATTGTAAAAATATATTTTTGACGTTTTATTAAACAAATTATTTACTAACACTCAAATTTGTAAAATTTCTGAGGTTAGAAATCTCTTTGTAACTACTTATAGGCCAGTAAAAGTGACCGATAAGTTAAAGAGCAGATAGAGAACTTTAAAGACAGGATTTAATTTAAAACACAGTGAAATGACCCATTTTGTAGTTACAAGGAAGATAAATTTATAAAGATGTTTATAAGGAGATGGAAAGACCGGTCCTTAGAATGTCTATTATGGAAAATATTATTCGATAACGACAAAAAATTTATGGCGTATTCATGCATATTATGTTTTAGTAAGAATGCCTCAATCAATGAAGGTTTTTGGTAATTAGGTAGGTAATTTATAAAAATAAACTGTAGTAGATGATTGTTGAACACTTTACACAGAAAATAACATTTTATAGAAGTTTCTGGTGCACTAGCAATTTTGATAAAACTTCTATATAATTATCTTCCTGATCAAAAATCTGTATGGGAACAAGTCAGTTCTAGGCAGAACTGATTTTTAAGATCGATGAGATAATATTCGAAATAACTAAATTACTGTAACTAGTATTTTTGTTATTTGTAGTTTTTTTTAACTTTTATTATTTAAAAACGTTATGAATCTCGAACATCAGTCATCAAAGGACTTAATTGAACGGGAGACTTCTTATTTTATACCAAAGTTGTATCAAAATCTGTGCACCAAAGCGTGTGCGGAATCCTTTCCTGAAATATTATACTGAAAGTTTTTTTAGCATAATTATAATTTCATCAATTTGTAATACATTTACTTGATTGTGAAGGTAAAATTAAGTAAAATAATTATGCAAAAGTATTTCTTACCAACTCTACTGTACAAAAAGTATTTAAATGTTTTACAAGTAGCACAATAATTATTGTTAAATACCTGCTGCTTCTAAATGGTTTAATATTTCTTAAAAAGAGGTACTTAGTAATGATAAGAAATACCTGTTTCCTAATTTAATTTATAATTTTTGTTTTTTAAGCATGCCCCAAATTTAGTTGACACAATATACAGGGTGTCCCATTGTGGGCGTACAAAAATTAACCAGGGGGTAGACCAGACCAAAATAAGAATAAAATTCTTATAAAAAAACTTGTCTGATGCACGCCTAACGAGTTACAGGGTGTTATTTTGGAAAAAAAACATTTTCCGCAAAAACTTAAAAACCCTTAAACATATCTCTTATAAGCGACTTTGTTATTTATAATGACAGTTACCTATTAGATGGCAACAAATAAAATCTTTACATGAATTTTTCTGCATAAAGGAATGTAGTCGGTATTTTACACTCAATTTACTTGAAAATGGTTGATTTTAGAGCTGTGTCAGAAGAGCACCTTTTTTGTTCAGAATTGTTAGCCGATTAAGGAAAACTTAGTCAATTCGCGAGAAAGTAGGATATGCAAGAGTTATGAAGACAAAATCATAAGGAAGAGTAGGCCTAGGCCACCACAGGTGCAGGTGACAAACACCCATGTTGTTTTAATGATCTTTAATAGATGCACACGTCACCCAAAAATTACCTAAATCTACGAAAAGGTTTTATTGCGGAAAATTATTTTTTTTCCCAAAATAACACCCTGTGACTCGTCAGGCGAGCATCAGAGAAATTTTTTTTATCAGAATTTTATTCTTATTTTGGTCTGATCTACATCCTGGTAAATTTTTCTACGCTCACGCTGGGACACCCTGTATATCTTACAAAATAAAAGTATTAAAGGGGCGAGTTATAGTCCACCCGTTCGAAACTAATTAAATATAAAACGTATAAAATAAAATTAAATATCCTAAAATAATAAAATTATATATCCTTATCTATATATTTGCCTAAACATTATGAATTGTGTAGAATATAGAAATCACCTACTGTGCCCCTGAAATTTATCTTGTAGGTAGGTAGGTACTTAAGTATCACGCGGGTGTTAAGTACCTAACGCTCGTAGAGTTCGTTTGTCGGTCTAGACATTCTAGAATTCGCTATAATATCCAACCTAATATAAACAATGGTGGCCACAACCTATCCCGGAGAGCAATCAGCGTAGCATTGGAATAAAATGGCGGATAATTTGTAAATGTCAGTAGCCGGCGGCACTTCCGTCGCTGGTCCTTGACCGGGTAATCTCAATTGCAAATTGCAAATACACAGCCGCGGCATCGTACACAACAGCCGGGCTCGATGCGGCCCCCCCAAGTCCCCTGCGTTGGGGGGCCGCGCGTGACGCCCCGAGGAGCTTCCGCGCCGCATTCCACCGAGAGTGAATCTTATTTTGAAAGTCTGTTTCGACGGACCCCGTGTTTATATGCAGGTAATTCATTTTGTCTGCAAATCTTCCATCGATTGCATACAAATTCTGATACAATAGGGTTATTTTCTTTCAATCGAAATGAAAGTGGAAACCTGTATTTTTATAAAATATATTTTTTTTATATTTATTAGGATAAAAATGATTAAGATTGAATCGGTAGAAAATTTTTAATTCAATTTTGAAATTTTATTCTATATTCGTGACGTCACTAAGCGAAAACTAGGGAATATGTATATATAAAGAGGCCACACTGATATGTGGCTAGATTCAGTTTGTAACAACGACAAACGACAGTCGACATTTCGATAATTGACATTTGAAATTTCCTGTTTGTGTTTGGCTTGACAACTTGAAGTGTTGTATTGTTGTTTTCTTGTGAAGTAAACTTTTATTAAACATGGTGCAAGGTTTTGTAGAGGCAAAGTCCGACAATTTACCGGTTATAGGTCCTTTTATGATAAAGATCCTATAGATCCTTTCAGAAATAAAAGGGATGAAAAATGTAAGGTTAGTATTTAACTAAACAGTATTACTGCAAAGTCGATTAAATATATTCAAAAATTACCTTTACAAATTACGATGTTTTTCTATTACTAATAAATACACTTGTAATCAGTCACAGGCAGAGACAACAATTCACAGGTAAAAATATAAACTAAACACAATGTCTCATGTTTACCATGACCATGATGTTTACCTTAACAAAACAATTCAAACATAAACAAAAGTAAAGTTGTCACGCAGGGACACCAACCACATAAATGAAAATATCCTAGAAATCACTAAAAAATGGCGCAAATTTTGAATTTTCGCTTAGTGACGTCACATAGATATCGCGCACAATAAAAAAACGATTTATGGACTTAAATGAACCCAATATTAAAATTCCAGAAATACGTATCTCTTCTTTTTCCAACTACTTTCCATTGCCGATGTAAAAAAAAATAGGAAAACACCTCATTGCGGTTTATGCATTTTTACCCTTTGATTGAATGGGTTTTTTTGTGGGATTTGAAGGCATCTCCTTCAAATAAATAAGTAGGATTGTCTTCCTTAAAGGCAATAGAGGTCACTGCTATAATGGCACCTGCGGAAAAGCAAGTGGTTATCTGTCTGTCAATTTGACAATAATTGTCAGCCAGGTAGTAGCAAAAACCAAAAGAGGGCAATACGGTGTGTTTCTCACCACTACTAACATCAACAATTTATTACTTTCCAAAAAAAATCATTATTCTACCAAATAACAATTTCTCGATTATCTTAGAAAAGACAGACAACAAAGATATTGGTCTATAGTTAGAAAGTTGCTGAGGATCACCTTTTTTGAATAAGCATTACCTTTGAAATTTTTAACATATCCGGGAAAATTCCGTCCTTAAAGCAAGTATTAACAACATCACATAATGGTATAGCAATCAAATGTACATGTCCTTTTACTATTTATATTCTCATGTCCTATTGAATTTGAATTATTTAAACTTTATCTCAGCTGTAGTGACTTTACTCAAAAATATTGTTTTATTAACAGTAGGTATACTAAAATCAGACGTTATAATATCTGGCTGTCTTTTAATTATCGTTTTTGGTAAGTTGACAAAAAATGAATTAAAACAATTGGCTATCTCCAATTATCTGTAACTATATTATTGTCTATTAGGAATTGATTAGTCTCAATGTGAGTCTTATTTCTTAAATTATCATTAATAGTTTTCCACACTGAAGTATACAGGGTGTCCACCTAGTGCGCGTAAGTCCAATATCTGGGTTAATAAAAGAGATAACTTAATTTTTTTTTCTACAGGGTTGTCTAATATCCCGAGCTGCACAAAATGAAAATATATTTACATATTCAGGGTGTTCAGTTTTTCCTGGACAGGTACCAACTTCGTTTTTCTAAATGGAAATATATATTTTTTATTGCTTTTTCGAACTAAACCCTTGATTTTAGTAGGACTTTCATCAGCCTTTCCTATACCTAACTTAAACTGTTTTTGAAATATTGACGGGTGAATATTGACATTTTTGCAACTTTGACACCCTGTAAAATCTAAGCGGTTTGAGATCAAGCAAAACGGTTTGCACATTTCTATCTTAACTTTTCATAAGCTATCGTTTGGTACTAATTTCAGAATTATCCAAAAATTTAAAATTTTCTGAAAATTTTGAAAATTTTTTATTTCTGTATAAATTTGAAATTAGTATCAAACGATAGCTTATAAAAAGTTAAGATAGGAATGTGTCAAAGGGTGTCAAAGTTGCAAAAATGTCAATATTCACCTGTCAATATTTCAAAAACAGTTGAAGATAGGTATAGGGAAGGCTGATGAAAGTCCTACTAAAATCAAGGGTTTAGTTCGAAAAAGCAATAAAAAATATATATTTCCATTTGGAAAAACGAAGTTGGTACCTGTCCAGGAAAAACTGAACACCCTGAATATGTAAATATATTTTCATTTTGTGCAGCTCGGGATATTAGACAACCCTGTAGAAAAAAAAATTAAGTTATCTCTTTTATTAACCCAGATATTGGACTTACGCGCACTAGGTGGACACCCTGTATATCAAGTATTATATGAAAATAACATTAAACTTTTAGTGGGTGCGAAATAAAATTATCGTGATATAAACAGTGATATCATAACAAAATATTTTGCTAAGTGTTGCTACATCAGTTGGAGGTATTGAACGCGGCTACGTCAGTAAAGTTGGATCATTGCCAGGTGTTTTTATTGGACACGTAATTGATTCTGCTTACAGAATCTCAATGATGGAATGATCTATCTAATGTATGTAGGTTACGGAAGAGATTTCGTAAATAGTGGCAAATAATAAAAATATTCCGTAAAAACAACACGCGGAGGTAGAAATCATTCTGAATATGCGAAAGAGTTGAGAAAGCATTCATCTTCTGGTACGAGTTAATTTCACTATCAATATTTGGAAGGAATATATTTCAAACTTTAAACTGTCATTTTTTGCAATGTAAAAATTTATTTTATAAAGGGTGACCTACAAAAAAATTGAAAAAAATAATAGCAACCAGTTGAAACCTTTATACAGGGCGAGTTCCAATGAAAAGTATCCACTGTCAACAACTTGATATACAGTTTATTTTGAGTATAAGAGTATTCCTGTTTTATATATTTTACTCACACAATTTACTGTTTTTTTTCTTAAAAATTCAATACAAAAGGTATGTAACCAAAAACACATATTTTTCTAATGTAAAGTTGAGACTTTTTTAATATTTCCATACTCAAAATAATTTAGATAATATTAGAAAGAAAAAATATTAAAAAACAATAAGTTGAGGCTATACAGGATATGCCGTTGTAATTCCATGGTGGATGATGCGCACAGCACATACATTAGTTGTTTACGCCATATCTAAGTTATAGAAAAGTTTACAGAATTATATTATATTCTGTAAACCTTGATTATAGGTAAAAAGGAAAATTTGATCATCGAATCATAGTATTTGAATAATGTATGTGTACCTATGTACGTCATAAAAGCGATGTGTTGGAGAAAGACTGTGCCTAGCAACGAATCAATATTCTCTTTCTAGCACATTGATCATATGATACACTTTTTTGGGCATATCTTCCTTATTATTAGAGATACTCAGACCCATAAAGGGTCTTTCCAAATATATAAAACAGCACTGGGTGCTCCATTTAAAATACTAAAGTAGTTTAAAATACTAAAGTATCAACGTAGTTTTTTTCAGTCGTGCTGTAAAAAATTTAATATACCGGGTGTCAACGGATCTATTAGACAAGCCATAACTTCTAGAGTATTGGATGTATCAAAATGAGATTTGGTATAGGTAAATGGTAGAGGAAGAGGAAAGTTTTTGCATATTTTTCACGTTTAGGTTACTTCCGGTTTCACCGGAAATGGCTTCAATTTTGAATTTTTAAATGGAACACCCTGTATATTTTTACATATTTGAATTTCTGAGATAATTTTGGACTAGAAAATGACATTAAAACTTTTAAAGTATAATACTCGTATACGAATTTATTAAAAACTTCACTGAAGTAAATGTATTTTATGAGCTTATTTTTAATACAATCACAATGAATTTAGTATCGTTGGATTCGCAAAAAAAAAACCCTTTTTGAAAAGTGCTTGTCTAAAAAGTGTTGCCATTTGAAAAAAAATAGTTAGATATAAAAAAGTAATTTTGCCAACTTGTCTCATTCCTATCTACCATACTAATCACTAAAACTTTGCGATTACATTTTTCTGACATGATCTAAGGCCTTCAGATTAGTTTGCGCTCAATCATGGCCACCTAGATGCAATATTAAAAATGGCTCTAAAAAAATCAAGTAGGCGAAAAAACTTTTTAAAATGTCATTTTCTAGTCCAAAATTGTCTCAGAAATTCAAATATGTAAAAATATACAGGGTGTTCCATTTAAAAATTCAAAATTGAAGCCATTTCCGGTGAAACCGGAAGTAACCTAAACGTGAAAAATATGCAAAATCTTTCCTCTTCTTCTACCATTTACCTATACCAAATCTCATTTTGATACATCCAATACTCTAGAAGTTATGGCTTGTCTAATAGATCCGTTGACACCCGGTATATGAAACAAGTGTAAAAAGAAAAGAAAATCGACGTGTCCGAGCGATTTTTCAAAAACTTTACCATTTTCAAAATATTGAATTTATGCGGGACTCACTGTATTAGGTCACTCTAGGTATCTTTTACAGTTTGGTTTAGTTTGAATCAAAGATGGAGGAAGTTATGATATAAAAAGCCTTTTTAAAAAATATTTTTAAAACCACGTGCACTAAACAATTTGTTGAGCAAAAGTTTCCAGATTTTATTTAATTTAAATACCGATAATATTTTTACATTTATTTGCTTCAGATAATTATAAAATCAAGTTTATTAGCCAACTCTCATGATATTATAACGAACAGGCTGTAATGTTTTATACCTTTGCTAAATTTTAAATTATTAATATTACCACACATGATTCTGTGGCTTTTCCTGATTGAATTAAAGCGAGTTCTTGATAATTCTCTTTCTCTGTTTATTATTTCGCTGCTCATAATAATAAAAGTTGCACACACCTTTTGCAAAATTAGGTTTAGGTGAGTCACTCCATACGAACTGAATCGATATTATTTAAGATAAAGTGAAAGGGTCACTAGTCAATTCAACTAGTTTTTTTTTCATAAAAAATGTGGTGGTTTCGTTAAATGATTTTATTCTTCTCATGGTAAAAACTACGTACATAATTTACCCTTTACACATTTTTGTTTTATAACTGTCATGTCAAACAACATGTCGTTTTCGATTTTTAAATTCAGTTCCCATCACAAACATCAACTAATGTAACTCCAATGTACAAGGATATCATAAAGTAAGGGATATATTTCAGCTTATTATGTATCTTTAACAAATTAGGTAAATAACAGGATGTGAACAAAATTCGATTGCTTAAACAATGGGATTTCTTATGTTCAACAGTGACTAACGCAAATGTTCGATACCTATGTCGTCCACTTTGCTGCTGTACAATCACCAACCGTTCCTCCAAATTGTACACGGCATTATTCAGCATTTCTGGTTGAATTGCAGTAATTTGCTCCCTAATAGTCTTTTAATTCTTCCAGGGTTGTTGGTCGTGTTCTAGACACCAAATTTTTTACTAAACCAATTCTTGTTTGTAGATCCATTTTATTAAAGTTTAAATCGTTTCAATTTACGCTTAAGTGAGTTTTATTTTGAGAACAATTCTCTAAATCGCAATGATTACGTTTCGGCACTTGTATCAGCAGTTGACACGACAACTCTTTGTTTTCCATAGATAATAAGCATTTAGATGGTATAATTTGTTATTTAAAAATCTATTGGTTTATTTCAAATATCTCGAAACTTAAGTTTTCTAGAAATATTTCAAAAAGTTCATCAAACTTGAAAGCGACATAAAATTCTTGTTTTAATTTAATCAATATTAACAAAGTTAGCTGTCCAAGAAGATGACCACTCTGTGCAGGGGATCGATGGGTATCTTATTAGTTGCATAGGAGAGAAAGAAACATAAAGCATAAGGTATAGATATGCCCAAGACAGTCTACCATAAGGACAATAAATTACAAAGACGTTTACAGTCGTCGCTAAACTATAGCAAGTCATAGTATAACACATATCTCCAAAATGGGCATATTTTTCATATTATTAGAGATAGACCCATCGACCATCGAGGGTTACTTTATTCTTTGTATCATGGGTTACTATCCATACATACATCGATATCACTGTATTTACGTGGGTACGCCCTACCCAAAAAACGGGATAACATACATGGTGTCTTATCTGATATGGACATGAACATGTTTTTAAAAGATAAATGGTGCAATTTTGTCAGTTGTCAAATTATCAAAACGATGCAATTACTTCCAGACATACGTCTAATATTTTATACCAACAGGCGTCATGAAAACTATCTGTCTATAGTCTATAAGACTATATATAAACTGTACAAAATACGTTCATTAAATGAACGCATCGCAGGAAAGAGACGATAATTCATTATTTTGAGAAGAAAGGCCGATAATTTTAAAGTTTTGGTATGAAGGTATGAAAACACAGAATATTTTTTTTAATAATTCGATATTTTTTGGTATGAAGGTATGAAAACACAGAATATTTTTTTTAATAATTCGATGGTTGGAATATATAAGTCTCCACCCATCGGCCACCCATCCTCTCAATCCTACCCAACATTCATGCCTGTCAAATCTACAGAGATTGGACCCTTAATTAAAGCTTATATTACATAGTGATATCCAACAATAAAATAAGGTCACTTTTTTATATCTAAAATTATTTATTTACAGCCGTGTATAGCCATCGTCTTGATGAAAAATTGTATAGCAAGAAGCCTAATTTTACTGTTGGATATTCAGTTGGTTCTAAATTGATCTATAAAAAAATCGGGTACTTAATAGCGACTCAGTCCGATTGACCATCTGCCAATAAAAGGCCCCACGCACTGGTTCAAAGTGAAAGCCGGTCGCGGGTAACCAAAATCCGCGATTACGTAACGCAGACAAGTCTGCATGTGTGCCAACCTTACTCAAATGATGCCTTCAACAATTGAACGGGCTGATGTAACACCGGCAACCTGCTAAACTGAATGTGATCTCCCTTGGATTGGAAACCGTTTCGTCATAATTGATATGTACAGTATTGGACGTTTTAAATGACCGATGTTACTTTTGTACTAATACACTGGTGTATTGTGGGTTGCAACCCAAGTCAACGGTTAAGTAGTTCGTTTAACTTTAACGCAATTATCAACCTCAAAGTTCAATATGTGTTAATGAAATACACGCAGCTTGCTAAACAATTTTATAATACACTCATAGCCGAAGTTATTGCATATTTCCTTGCAATTGAAACTGGAAAAGAAAAGAAAGGAAACACGAACTGATACCACCTTTTATACTGTCTGTGCGACTCCTAAAATGTCTTGCTCTTATTAAATTTTTGAAATTTTATTGAAAGTATTTCGACGAGTAATTCAGAAATTACTATGAGGTTATAGGCAATAATTTTAACCATGAATGTATATATAGATAGTAAACCAAAACTACCATCTAACCTTTGGAAATATCGAGTATTTTATAATAATTTTTTGGATCGAGAAATATAATATTTGAAAATTGTGTAAAAACCTAATTTCTCAAAGTAGATAATTCAAACTCAGCTCCTGGTTTCTTCCATTATTTTTTGTAATAAATGTTACTTATGTAGAAAAATTTATTAGATACCTGTAACATACTTACGTCTGAACAATAATTTTTTTTTTCATAAATGTAGGGTTTTCGAAAATTATAGCTTTCAGTTCAATTTTATAAAAATGCATATTTTTTTCTTCACATTTATCGTCTAATTAAATGAAAATATACCCTTGCATTATTATTACCCGGGCACTTAATTATTTCGTTACAGTATACAAATATTATCACACATTTCTTTAACGATTTCTAAACAGAATACATAAATTAATAAATACCTAATAATAATGCTACAGAATTAATTATTCAGTTACAAATATATTTCTTTAATTATGGAGTAGGAACTATCGTTCAAATCAACACGTCCTAAATTGTAGGCGGATCTCTAAATGCTACTGAAGATATAAAAAAATTAATAGTAAAGCTACTCGTATTCAAATATTACTTGACTAATAAACTTAATTAGCACAGAATATTTTAAATAATTATTATAGAAATACATTTCTCTCTTTACCTATGAAGTGTCAAAAAAATGAAAAATGGAAAACTAGTTTATACCTAGTGGTATTCCAGTAATTTTCTAAAATTGTTCGTACAGGGTGTTTAAAAAGACACGGCAATATTTAAGGGGGTGATTGCCCGGGTCATTTTATATAAAAAAAAGTTCCTATAAACATAGGTCCGCAAACGCTTCGCTACCGATCTACATGATGTTGAAGTTTAATTTAAAAAACATTTATTTGTTTTTTACGAACGGTTTTACAACCTTATTTGCACGAAAATTGTTTAATCTGATATTAATAACGAGAAATTAGAATAAATAGTTTTTGAACTAATTCATTTTGCGTATTTCTCAAAAATTAAACTATTAAGAAGTATTTTGTTTAGTACCTACTGTTAAATAGGAATTTCCAAGAGCTTTCCAATGAGGTATCACAAAGGGGGTGTTGCCATTTAAAGAAAATGAGTTGGTTGAGTTAGGTGGCTACAGCCCCAGGAGTTGGTCATTTTTATGGTCATACTGATTCCCCCACATACCCTAGAAACGGTTTTGAGAAATTTTTTATATCTTTTTTAGGTCCATACTTACAGAGCATTGCTCGTTTTTAAATAGACACCCTGTAGATAACTATAACAACTAAATAGATACCTATGTCGTTGCAGTGACTTCTTATTTGTATTTTAAGCATATTCTACGCACCCTTACTACACATCCCCCATGTGTTATGAGGGCGTAACAAAACAATATTAATAGCAGGGCGAATGACGGCACTTGATAATAGGTTTAATAGGTTGCGAAAGAACTGCCCATCGTTATTGCCTAAACGTGTTTCCACTTGTGCCCTTAGGAATTCAAAAAATCTTTTAATGGCCCTCACTCGGGGGGTGTTCGACACTTCTGAGACACCTGTTGACGAGCCGTACAATTCGGGCAGTTTGTGATAGATGGTGGGAATGATGATTACTTTTGAACAACATCCTTGTGTTTGGCCCTTGAACGCATGTTTATACCTTTGTCACGTAAATATGTCGAAGAATGTTTGAAATACCGCATCATAGAATTTGTAAATTAAATATTCGTGAAGTTTTGCAGTTTTAAAATTTACGCACCAAATACTAAAATCAAAATATTACATAATGGGGTCAGAATTGTCTTAGATTAAACACGGGCGAGTAAAACATTTTCATTCATCATCTAATCTACCAAGTCGAAGTACCTACTGGCGAATATTTTTGAGGTGCAACTCTCCGAAAGAAATGTTTAATTGACTGCTAGATGATATTCGATGGACTATACAATTATAGCATTTTTGTTTAATAATTGTGAGTATACAGTGGAACATAACAATACAAATGCAACATAGACCACACGTCGATTAATTACCATAGAAAACAAAATTGTTTTTTTTAATTTTTGATATACGAAACATTAGTTAAATAATCAAAAAATAATCTACTGTTTCTTGCCCTAAAAAACTACCTATTTCATTATTACTTTTGAGAGATCTACACTTTATACAAATGTGGTTTGAATAAATTTTGTTAAATTAACTTAAATATAATGACAAAATTACAGTGTATTTGTAAAATTTTCAAGTAAAATGGTAATTTCATCATGTTTGAACAATATTTATGAATATACTTTTATTGCAAGCATTTTTTTCACTATATATATGAGTATATATAGTTTAAATAAAGTATTTATTTAAACTATTATAGGTATAACAACTGATAAATGAAGATGCCAAGTTTCTAAATAATTTAATTCTTCAATGTCCTTATTTTTGTCTGTTTAACCTGCTGATAATATTAAATATGAATTGATACCTATTCCAAGTTTTCAGATTGCAGGTAAAAAGGTAGTTACTCGAAATTTGTGGTTTATTATAATAATATATTATAGTATCCTTACATTCTGCATTAACACAAAATATTGTTAAGGAACTACAGTCATCTCTTTTTAAAATAAATTACTAATAATAGTAGTATAGCCATAGGAAACATTGTTGGTTTTTATATTTTACATTTTAAATAAATTCAAAACTAATAGTCCAATCAATTCAAAATGATTAAATGCAAGATTCGCATAAAAAATATGCATAATAGATTGAAAATTTGAAAAAATATTAGTTAAATAAAGTTATTTTGAAAGTAGTACGAAAACTTATGTTTATTTTGACATTAGATGCTAATATTAATTTGAAATATATCTAGCAAATAACAATAAAATTCGAACTAACTAACTAGCTTTTTCCTATTATTTTGATTTATAAAATCCACTTTCTTCGGCGTCGAAAGATACTCCGTAGAGCTATTTTTTCCATAGAGCTAGTTATAATTCGAAAAATCAAAAAGAAAAAATGTTTTGTCTTCTAATTTCCTTGGCAATCCTGTATAATATCAGAGACGTATAGAATCTATAAGTCTCTGGTAATATATTAAATAATTATTGTGCTTAAGCTTTACTGCAATATTAAACGTTTTGACTTCAATAGATCCTAACCTCAGTTTAATATTTAAATTTAATTTAAAATTCAGTAAATACCTTCTAATTAATACCTTGTAATATTTGTTATTTGCTAACTTTACATGAATTTAATAAAAATTCCGTAACTTAATTCTTTGTAACAAACAAGGAAAATTAAAAACCTCCAGCGTTGTATTCGAGTTGTTTTGATTGCCTGCTTTTATAACATCTAATTAATTCTTTTGATGTTCTTTTAATATTTGTAGAACTAAATTATTAAATAAATGTCACTTTTTCTTCAAGGAAATATAGTGGGAGGGGCTGTGCTGTGCTGTATAGAATTCTCATGTTTACGTAAATAATGTAGATTACGTAAAAATATGATTATCTTGTTTAATCTATAGTAGGTGTACTTTCTTCTTTGATACAGGATAAAATAATCTTGCTTTCTATTCCCAAATTTTACGTAAACAGAGTTCTATCCTTCCAACAAAACGTTTTAGAGGAGGGGATCAAAAACTTGCGCCAAATATTACTCTATTTTCGACGTGTTGAAAATACTAATATCGAAATAAATAGTTTCAACAATATCATATATACTATCTCTTTGTCCTTAAGAAAAATTATAATTTTTATAAAATCAACGGGGTTAATCTTGGAATTTAAGAGATTTTGTAGAAACTATAAAGACGGGCTTAGCTAAAGAGGTAGATGATAGTAAAATTACAGGTGACAGAACTATTTATTTTTAAACTTATAATTGGAATATTTTCAAATAAACCTTGAAAACCAAACATTTCACGCAGAACTTTTGATCATCATCATTCTATTGGCTGAAACTATGAAGGGTGTCTGTTGCTTTTGGCAATCTTATTCCGCACTGACAAGTGTACAACAAGTCTGAAGCTACCCAGTCTGGGGGTGGCAAGCTGACCGCCACAACGTGCTGTCTAGCGGTAGAACATTGCAAACTGCAATGCTCTTGTTAGATTCAACAGAGGGCACGATCAGATGTATTAATCATCCGATGTGCAACAGAGAATATAAACAAAGTTCCTATTACTGAACTGGTTCATAATGATGGCAAAAATATATTTTGATTATTTTAATATGTTCACTGCTTGACTTAATAATAATATAATAATAATAAGTTCATTTCCTTTAAATTCATACATTAACACCTAATAACACATTTACAAAGTCAAAATTATTTGTGAAAAGTAAACAATCAAATGACCGAAACAAAGGATGAACATGCACGTGGCTACATTGTTAATTCAACAATTACACGGTGAAAACATAAATACTAAAAACAAGCACAAATATTACAATACCACCACCTTAACGTTACAACTTATTTGTAGTAACTATCTAATACATAGATAAATATACTATAAACCAATTATTATACAACATTAAATACTTGAATAAACGTACTTTGTAAGATAAAGGAAAACAGGAAATTATCTCACATTCGGCTAATATTCCCTGTAGGATTTATTTGTAACAGTTAAAATAAAACAACAATTTTTTTATATCAATTTGTTTATGAATTACGTTTCTGTCAAGATCTATAACATACTTTCTTGCTTTTTTTAATTTTTGTTCAGAATATTTATTATATATATTTTAAGTTATTAGGTATTTCATTAGTATTTTGAGAAGTTAAAGTTTTAAAATTATCACGCTCTTTATATCTTGTTGAATCAGTATGGAAGCTTGTAACTTATTTTTATTCTTAAACTGGTAGGTAATAATATGTAAGAAGAATATTTGCCAGATGTCAATAATACCACTTTCTACATGAAGTAAATCAGTCGGGATTTTTCCTGCAACTTAGTTGTATAATCGTTGACTAGCGAATGAACAAGATATTCGGCGTAATATGTCGACATTCGATATCATTTGAGTGAAAACATCACCATTTTGGTATGTGCTTAATCTATTTTCTTAGTAATTTATTATATATTTTATTTATTTTATATTTCTTATTTTTTTTGTCGTGTTTCGAATGCTTTTATTTTATAGAAGTACTTTCCTAAGTAGAAATACTGTTTGCAGGCCCATTCACTACTAAGATTAAGATATTATCAGTACCCATCTCACCTGATTCGATTTTCAGGATATTTACCAGCAATCACAAAATAATTGTTCCAAAGCGCATCTCATTATGACACATACAATAAGGGATTTCATGATCTTATTAAAAAATCGTTCATAACCACTTCGCGAAACTATTTTTATCCTAAAATAAACAAAAATACTATTTAACCCGATTACGAAGCCTTAAAAATAAATGGGAGTGACTCATTCTTTAAATCGCCTTGTCGAAGTTCATTACACTGCGAGCTGAATACAAATCACATAAAAAAATTACATACTCATTTGACTGTGGTAAGCCGCAAATAGAATAGTAAGCCACACAGCTAAAGCTCACTTTCATTTTTTTATTAATCGACTTGGGTTTTACCGGAGGAGATATTAGGACAGTTTTAAGAAACCCTAAGAAGAAAATTAAGTCACTACAAATCACTAAATATTTGTTCTATACTTATCTCACAAAAAAACATAAGAGACATAATAAAATACTGATTTTTTTTCGGTATTTGATTCTAATGAATTTTGTTTTATTCCTACATTAAATTGCGTTCTAAAAATTTAAGTTTATGAACAAAAATGAGTAAGCACGTGCTCGTGCCTCCACATTATGTAGCTAAGTTATATTTTCCTAGTTCAGAATTGGGCCTCGTCACCCCAAATCACCAATCCGGACCTGACCTAACCAAACAAGGTATTAAAGGCAACAACTGTACTTATAGATTCTTCAGATTTGATAATGAAACCTGCCTGTATTCATACGACCCGCATTGATCGATCTTACAGGTTCTGAAACTTTTAACATTACAAAATAAAAACGTTCTGGAAACACACTGACATGTAGGTAATGGATAAGGCCGTCGAGGTGCTAAATCCAGTGATATGGAATCTCTGTACACACCCAATTATAATGACTGTACAAGTTTTTTGTTTCATAACTAAAGTGTTGATATATTTGAAAAGGAAAAGGAGTAAATATTATCTTAAATGGATAAGGAATATAAGTAAAATGTTTTTTGGGGCGTTTAAATAATAATTTTCTGTTACGATTTTCACCACAACGTACAAGGTTCACAAATTTCGAGAGCAGAAACAATACTTTACCTGAAATTGTTCAGTAAGTACACGATGATGAATTTCACCATGACTTTTCCGGTCAAATTTTTTGATGACTGACTGATAAGTTTTTATACAAAAGTTGGATTTCCTGCGAGGTCTTGTTTGACCATTACCTGCAGGGTTATTACACTAATCTTTAAGACGTCTTAAGTATGGGCTTTTGGACATAACTATGTTTTATAGTTAACTTCATGCCGATTTTCTGGTCACATCCGATATTCTGGAATTATACTAATGACTTTGTCTACAAATTGGTCTAAAATGCGAGACATTTATTTAGCTCCTACTTTAACCCACCTCCGAAGGTGCCCTAAACTAGTTTAAGACCGTGCCGTACATTGTGTCAAAAATAATTGTTTTCTGTATTTTTGCATACTTAGAGTAAAATATGGCTTTTGTGCCTCATTTGCTATTTTTTGTTGAACACGAAAGGCGAAGAGACAACAATAATCCTTTTGTAAGGGCCTTAGAATTTCAGCGCCTTTTTCGTGTAGACAAGGACAATGCACGATATTTAATACATAGATTGACCCCCGCTTCGGGTTTACAGATCTGATGGATTAGCTCCACAAGTAAAGGCGAGTAAAATAAATGAAGCTAAAATTTCTTAATGAGTAATATAATAAGTAAAATGTAGATTTTATTAACCCTTCGATTTCTGTCTCATGGATGTTACCAAAGGGTTGTGGGGCAAGGATTTTGTGATTCCATTTTCAATTCAGTTCAAAAATATACACTCAACAGTGGTTTATAACTTGTTTTTCTTTTTGAATGCACAAATTGTAAGGTTTAGATTCCTTTTAAACTGTGGTTAGATTATGTTTTCTTCCTCCTCTTCCAACTAAAAATATGAGTGACTGCGACGTTGCCATATTTTGAGGGCTAAAACTTCTTCCAAAAGTCCATGTTAATTATAGACGGTCTTAAAGGAATAATAGTGTAATACAAGGAGTCTATAATTTTGGTGGCTTAAAATGAATTAGCCTGTCTTTTGTCTTCAGTTTAAGACAATTAGTATAATAACCCCGCTGATAACTATAATAATATACCTAACTATAATTAACAAGTCACTAATTTAACTAATTCAATATGTAATACTTAATAGCAAATGTATATGTGTTAGGGGAATCAGAAACATTTATTAGAGATCTGAGTTTGATCAGAAGAATTTGCATCTCCAAATTTCTGATTTTATGACAGACATTTACGGAAGATGGCAGTTTATTTTGCGGGTTTGCAGCAAGTTTGGACTACCTTTGTCGAGGAACACTACTTCAGTTGGTTCCAAGATTAATTTTCAATCAATAAATAGCTTGGTCAATGTCTATCTGGAGGATACTCCACTGAACATTCTTTAACTTCATCTTTTGTGTCGCAAATAGCTGTACTTATTGTTATTATTCAAATTAATGGATAAAAAATCATTTTATGGAGATGAAAAGCCCATATAAACTCACCAAAATTCACAATATCAATTCACTTAATACAATACAATACAATACAATACAAAGCGCTTATTTTGAGGTGCAAGAATTTCAAAAGTACCAAAGTGCACGACCGGAATAGGTCCACAGTAGACCAAACACCTTGTATATAGCCATAAAAAGTACTATAAATATTGATGTAATTAAGAAACACGCATGTTTTCCACGAAATAATCTAGAATCGCGCCAGTGTGTGGTTTTTCTGCCAAATCGTATGTCATTCTCATTTGTGTGACCCAATTGCACAGTTGTCCGACTTGCCAAGCCCACTCCCTAGTTTTACTTTCAATGAAACGTTCGTAAAATTGCTGCGTGATTTATAGTGTTGATTAATAACGAAAGCATTTTAATACAGTCTCTCTAAATTACACTTATGCACCAATTTGTCCCTATTAGTCACAGTTGATGGACGTTTCTAAATCATAGGTCACAAATTATGTGGATATTTGCTCTGGATTTTTATCAACGATATGGGTCCAATAAAAAATCTGAACGTGAAGTGACGAAATTATCTAATTTAAATTCTAGACTTTGACATATCCAAAATGTGTCAGAAATTCACCAACTTACATTAGTTTTTGAAAATTCAATTTTAGTCGATACTTCTTGACTGAAGTTTAGTTTCTTTTAATGATGCATTCTTTATTAAGCTTTTCAATGAATTTTTCTAAGAATTTCCCGTTCTTAAAATCATAATTAATTAATTATCAACAAATTTGCTGTAAATTCACATAGACACGACAAATATCTGCAATTTCAAATATGTACAATTATTGCAATCAAATTATAGTGATGGCTTGGGTTTTCGAGAGGTTGTACAAAATAGGTATAGGACGTCACACGATGACTACTTCAATTTGAATTTTGAAAAGAGAGTTTTTGAACCTCTTAAATTTCAGCACGTCGTTATCGTTATCGTTATTCTGCGCATGCGCAGTGCCAAAAATAGTATCATTTTCGGCACTGCGCATGCTCAGAATAACCATAACCATAACGATAAGGTAAATTTTAAGGGGTTCAAAAACTCCCTAAAATTTGGGCAACAGGGTTTTCGGACATGCTCTCCTCAAATAAAATATTGGCGTCCGCGTAACACGCCGCGTCCATTTTACACGGCATGTTTTTCATCCCGGCTCTGGCCTTGATTAAAAATATCACGCCTGTATGGAAAAAACCGCCTTTCTATACTTGTTTCACAAATAGCTATCGTTTAAAACTATTTGTGGCATTTGCTTGATATTCTAGCTTTCTTGATTACTTGATTATCTTAAAACGACTCTCTCAAAATATATACAAGTGAATTTTTCGAACTTATCTTTACCCAAACGACGGCCGTGGTAGCTGCTCGCTTGGTCTGAATGGGTGAAAAGCGAATTCACCTAAAACCATGGATTTCTGTGACTTTAAGATGTTTGAGGCAGGATCGAGTAATATAACAAGAAAAAACAGCCCTATTGAAAGCCTACTTGTTGATAAGTTTGTACCTTTACCTATCCAATAAACAAATTGAAAATAAAGATAAATGTTACTCGACAAAATGCACAATTAGTTCAGTTGACCATTCGGGAAATTTGTCTACTTTCTAGAAATTAAACAGAAGTGATATTTTTGTTCAATAATTTGAATGTGTTACTGTTAGTATGAATTTTTATTGTTTGATCAGGCAAAAAACCTTGATCCTCTTATCCTGTTGAGATTTATTTCAGTATTTTTTAATAGACTTTCAGATTTTCAGAAGAAGTCTGTACTGAGAAAATTGAATAATTTTACAAAAACGATCAGGATAAAAATTATAAAATAAAAGGACAGTAGGTACATGAAAAGTCTTTTTTCTATCGATTTTTTTTTTTTAATTTGGAAGGTACAGGGTATTCGCGTATATTTTGACCCCTACCTACAGGGGTGATTAAGAAAGTTAGGAAAAAAGTTTAAATACAAAAGTTGTTTGGTTCTTCACGTATTATCTTTTGGCTAGGTCGAAAAAAAATTTAATGTCGTAAATTTGAGGAAACCAATTGAACATAATATAATTTTACACGCTTGGGTAAACATTTTTTTCCTGATTTGAAAAATATATTTTTTGACATTTGCACTGACAGTTTTCGAAATCTTTAATATTTAATGTTTGCAATAAATCATAAAAAAAATATTAAAAAAATGAAAATATTAGAAAATGTTTAAATAACGAAGGAGGTACATCGAAAATCATTAAATATTTTTTATTACTGTTGGTTTCTACTGATAAATGTGTTTAGTTCTTTGTATTTTTTGTATTTTTTTATTGTACTCGCTGTCGAATATTTCGAAAACTGTCAGTGCAAATGTCAACAAAATATATATTGAAATCAGGAAAAAAATGTTTACCCAACCGTGTAAAATTATACAGGATGTCCCATTTAAAAATATTATGTTCAATTGGTTTCCTCAAATTTACGACATTCAATTTTTTTTCGACGTAGCCTAAAGATAATACGTGAAGAACCAAACAACTTTTATATTTAAACTTTTTTCCTAACTTTCTTAATAACCTCTGTAGGTAGGGGTCAAAATATACGCGAATACCCTGTACATATAAACATGCCGAATTACAATGTTTTCACTTCTATTTGTTGGAAATAAACTTAAGTGGTAACGAAATTAAATTAAATGACGAGAGCATAGCTTCCTTTATTGTAATTATCTCAATATTAAACGTAACCAATACATTCTTTGCAATAATTTCCTGCGCAAATTGAACGGCTCTGCACAAGGGTGCCCCAATTTGCGGCCCAAGCGACTCAGCTGACCCTGTAATATTTACCTTACATCGCATTACTGCCAACAAGCGCTGTTCCACTTTTACCGGATATACGCATTCAAACATTGCCGTCTATCAGGTTAGTATCAAGTGGCTGAAGTGTTTTCTTGGGTATGTTACAAAGTGTTCAGCGTTGGCTGGATAGGAAACAGCGGTTTCGCTCATTTTTGACAGTTTGCATAAGAAACAGCGCGTTAAAATTAAATGGGACATACACATAATTAACTGTAACAAAATTATTGTAGACATATACAATTCATCTACAAAAAATTAAACTTGAGTTATATTGTCACTTGAGTTATACCTACACAATCGAGCCCACAAAACGTGTGAGTTGCTCACTTTGTGTTCTCACCCACTTCCCACTTTAAAGTTTTGAATTGTATAAAAAAAATTCCAGTATAAAATGATATATGATACTTTGATGAATTCTTTAAAGAGATACGTACCTATAAAACTTATTATTCAATAATTTTATTTTTAAACTTAGCGCTTGTGTTGTTTTTAGTTGTGGTATAAATTGGCAGAACATTACTAAAAATTACAACCTCTAGATACCTCATTTAGAACTTAATATTCAGTTTTAAAAACAGACATGTTGCATGTCAAAGTTAGAAACACATTCTTTCTGATATAACGTATCTGTAAACCTGACGTTTTAGCATTGAAAATGCTGATAGGATCGCATGATCGCAAGGTATATGTTTCTATCAAAAGTGCAACGCGATAAGCATGTCACACCGACATGGTTAGGTAGTGGGGGACTGAGTAGAGCGGGGGGCGTAGGCGCATAGTTTGGCATTCATATTCGTATATTGCAAATTGCAAGTCTGAGAATCTGAGCTCTCATGTGAATGTGATATACAAGGTGGCAAGGTCTGTAAGTCGCAAATGGTAAGTTCTCAAATTAGAAGGTAACTTTTGCAAGCTTTCTATAGTTCCGAATTTCCTTAATTCATTTTCAATGCAGTCCTATGGTTGCAAGAACTGTGAAATCTCTGAATTTTTTTATAAAGAATCACACGTAACAAGTGTACCTGTCCAACATATTGCCAGTTACAATTTCCGTCTCTAAATTTCTTCTTACCCGCCACTGCTATCGAGATGTTGGATATTATGTTCAGCTAGTTTCTCAATACTCACTCTTAGGCAATGCAAATGTATGAATGATTATCACAATAAATAATAGTTGTAACTGTGCGGTATGCCGCCTTAAACGCATTAAAGCCTTGACAGCCGTGCGCACCAGACGGTGTAATACGAGCCCCCAGGTAATCATTTTAGTGTTAAATAATACATTAATTCCTGTAGACTTAATCTAGGTTGGCAAATTAAGAGTTATGGGTTCTTGGCAGCTGAATAGCTGGCACATTGGTAGTGAAATATGTCATTGTTCGATACGTTCTCAAAAATGGAGTTGGCATTTACCAGTTATTTGCAAAATGTACGTACAGTAACTACGAAGTAGAGTACAGCGCACCTCTTAGAGAAAACAATTAAATCACTATAGGAAGCAACAGAATGAATTGAAAATTAATGCATATAAAACACAAAGGTTAGTTTTCCAAACTAAATCTGATTGTGACAGTTCCCTGAAATTCTTGGGTGTCTATCTGGATCATAATCTTAAATTTTACGAGCATATAACAGAATTAAAGAAAAACTCTCGAAATCTGTATTTACCTTACGTCGCATGATGAAAATTGCTACTCCTGAAGCTGCCAAAGTAGCTTACTACGCCACATTCCACAGTCATCTAGCGTATGGGATACTAGTATGGGGCCATTCTACTGAAACAAAAAAAGTGTTTGTTAAACAAAAATGTACAGTGCGAATTTTATAAAAAGCAGAACAAATTGCCAGTGCAAGAGACTATTTATACAGGAAAATAAACACCTTTATTTAAAAAATAATCACTTTCATGATCACCATACAAGAACTTCTAAACGTTTAATGATTCCCTACCATAGATTATTTTTGTGATGAACATTTTTAGTCTTATGGTGGTGAGAAACACACCGTAGTGCCCTCTTTGGGACTACCTGTCTGACAATTATTGTCAAATTAACAGACTCTGATGAGCGCAAAATAAGCTCGAAACCGGTCAGTGTCTGGTAGTTGGTCTCGATGAACGATGTGGTAACTCCTATGGAGATCCTGATGTAATGCAATGCCAGTCGGGGCACATTTACCGTGGAGTACCTAGTTGTTTTCAGCATCTCCTTCAAATATATTTTTAGTCTTATTTTTTGTTGTTGTTTTTTAGTCTTGTTTTTTGTTGTTGTTGTTTAGTCTTTAGGCTCGTCTTATATAAAATGCTGCTACATGTACGTACATACATTACTGCTTTACAGTAAATTTTAACCTAATTGTATTTGTCTTTTATGTCGTTGATATTTGATAATCGTTATTGAGGTTGATATACTTTTATTTTAATATACCTATGGACTCATAGTATATTGTGTATATTTATATTGTATTGTGATTTGATAAGCTACATTTCAAATTGTAATTTATGACAAACCATGTAAATTTTGATGGTAAATAAACTCTACTCTACTCTTCAAAGTGGAAATTCGCTTACTGTCTCCATATCGAGTTCAGATTCAAATTGGGGTATTATCACACAAAAAGTCGTATTCGATCCTCACTATTGGTATCACGCCAATAGTAATATAAAATAGAGAAGAGAATAAAGTAAACAGAGTTAGTGAGATTGGGAAAAATTTACACTCTTTAATAAAAATATATCCTAAACATAATATGTAGAATAAATAATGGTTTTTGTTGTTAAAGCTTACATTATATTATTTATTTGTTTAGATCTTCCGTGTGGTATTAGTATTGTCAATAAAAATTTGAAGCATTATCAGAATACATTTAAAAAGTTGCACTTTTTGAATGTACAGGTGCCTTATATTGTTTAAAATACATTAATTTCTTTATATTCGCTATTAATCTTGGTTGGAAATAAGAGTTATAGGCTCTTATTGGTAGTTGAACTCATGGCAAATTTAAGAAAAATATAAGACACCACTGGAATGCTTCTCCTGACTATTTAAGAAAAAGAAAAAGACATATATTCATACAAAACAAAATTCTAGCTCTTTTTATATACCTACTACATATTTTTTTTCCTAATATAGCCTTCTCCGCCCAAGACTGTCATCCAAATTCTACCAACAAAAAGATGCACGCCAAAACTCGTCAACTACTTATCATTCCAATTTGGTAGATCGGGTGATTGTCCTTTTGACTCGATTGTATAATAAGCGCCTCGCGGAATGTTGTAATTGTTTTCGAATCGCATCATCCTTGTACCTAATTAGCTAATTGAACGGCCAACTGAATACCTAATTGGGAGTGCGGCCGAAAACCCTCATGCTCGTAACAATGGCTCGATCTATGTTTCGGTGTCAATTATTCTCGAGAGACAGTTAAGATACGTACTTATGATTAATTGAGCTCTTGAACAATTCAAATCAATAGACTGTTTTTACGCTGACCATTTCATGTTAGTGGTAATGTTGTGATAATGTCGTGGTTATGTCGCCACTTCGTTCATGTAACCAGGTTACAACTTAAATTTATAAGTAAGCCTAGCAATTATCCGTAATGTTCCATGTGTGTCGGCAGAAGGGAAAACACAAGCTCGAACAGGGTACCTCAAAGAGCGACGACAAGCGAGTTGGTCAATCAGTCATAAATAACTGTTAATTGGGAACCGGATTACATATGCTATATGATATGAGAGCTACTTTAAAGTGATACGCCTATAAATATGTCAAAATTAACTTCTAATAAACCACTGTTTTGTCCCCTGCCAAAAAATTCTCCAATGATATGGTTGGTGTGAAATAGTATATTATACTATAAGGGACAGAACTGCGTTATTTTGGCAGAGGTGCAATTTGAAGCCCGAGGGCGAAGCCAGAGGGCTACAATGCACCGAGGACAAAATAGCATTTCTCCCGAATGGTATATACTATTTTTTCCACGGTCTCATTAACTTAAAAACACATATTTTGTTATTATGAAGTAAGTAGCACCAGAATTATTGTATTCGGATTTGAGCATTTATTTAGTAGTCGTTGAGTTATTGTCATAACTACAAAATAAACAAACAAAAAGAATTGTCAAATTAAGATGTTAGTTTGGTTTAGTTTACAGTTTGTTTAGTGCACAATGAATAATTGTGAGTCGGAAGAGATTGTGGAGGCTGCAAATATTGCAATAAGCAATTTGTTACCTACGAAGTCAAGATCTTTATACGATATAGCTTACAATCGGTTCAAAACGTGGTGCGCCGAGAAAAATATTCAAGTATACAGCGAGAATGTTTTGTTGGCATACTTCAGTGAAAATGCAAAGAATTACAAGTCTTTCACATTATGGGCGCAATATTCTATGGTTAAGTCATGCTTGATAATTTACGACAACATAGATATAAGCAAATTCCCCAAACTGATCGCATTTTTGAAAAGAACCGGTGACGGATATCAAGCGAAAAAATCGAAAATATTGACAAAGGGTGAAATCGACCGTTTTCTATCAACTGCAGATGACAAACAATTCTTAATGATTAAGGTAAGATTACTTTTGTTGTTAGGTATTTCAATTATTTAGTATTTTGATTTTTTATAGGTTGTATTAATTCTGGGGATTGCCGGGGCTTGTCGAACTGATGAACTAGTCAATTTAACTGTAGATGATATTGAGGATGTAGGCTCATCCTTGATTGTAAAAATTCCAAACACTAAGACAAAGATTCCACGAACCTTTGTGGTTACCGATGTGGGAAATATGCTTGAATTGTATCGAAAATACCTGTCCCTTCGTTCTCCCCACGTCAAGCATAAGCGCCTTTTTTTTGTACTACAAAGCAGGAAAATGTAGTTCGCAGCCAGTTGGCAAGAATACCATCGGAAAAATTCCTAGTGTAGTAGCTTCGTATTTAAAATTACCTGATGCTGCATGTTATACTGGTCACTGCTTACGAAGATCTTCAGCGACATTACTGGCAGATGCTGGTGTGGATATCACGACAATAAAGCGTCATGCTGGTTGGAAATCAACGACAGTCGCTGAGGGTTATGTCGAGAACTCCATTGAAAATAAGACCAAAATTGCTAATCACGTTTTAGTAGGTACCACCACTAGCGCAATCACAAAAACTTTAAATGTAAGCGAAAGTAATATTCCTTCTAATATTAATTTTGAAAATGGTACAAATGTTACATTTAATTTAAATGTCAATAAATAATTTCAATGTTACCTCTTTTTTTGCATGAAAAACGTTCTCCATAATGTAAACTCCCTTGGGAGCATTATACTCCCTTGGGAATAATCGACTACTTCTGTTTCAATTTTGATGTCATAGAAATTGATTTCTACTCCCGACCGTGGAAAAAAAAATTTATTATGTTGGAGCAGAGCTTTGTGTATAAGGTATATTGTTAGATACTTGTATTTAACTAGGAAATAAAATAACTCTCGGTATAGTATAAATTATTTAATGGCTGAACTGTACAGCAACTCGTCTAGATTATGAATGCCTTAAGCCTTAAGTAAGAATAATCATATTCCAATATCGAAGTGTGTCATTCTTTATAAACAATTTCGGGTCCCTCTGCTGAGTCAGGTCCAGAGGAACTCATGGGGAAGGCGTGACTGCCAAGGTTGCTGAACTACAGGGTGTCCCAATTATGATGTGCTATCAGTTCGGCCACGCTGCTAGATTCTGCGTCCTCGCAGAATGTGTTGCCCTAGTAACTGTTCTGTAACAAGAATTAATTATTGATGATTTTGCCATTACGTCAATGGCATCGAACCTGTAATTGATTACCAACTTCTGGTAACTTTATCATTACGTCAATGACAAGACAGCAAAACGATTATGCTTCATCATACCAACTTCTGGTAACTTTATCATTACGTCAATGACAAGACAGCAAAACGATTATGCTTCATCATACCAACTTCTGGTGACTTTGTCATTACGTCAATGATAAGGAAGCAAAACGATTATGCTTCATCAGTTATGTTAGCTACTTTTAATAATCACTAACATAACGATCGTGTTGCAACACTTTCTTTACAGTAAAGGTCCATCATTTGACTCTACTTTCTTGAGGACTAAGACGAGTTGTCCATCATAATATATAGGGACCAACTTACGTTTTACGTCAAAACGTTCTTTGGTTTTACTTTGTTTCCCTTCAATACTTGCACTAGCTTCATTGCAAATTTGTTGTAAGTTCCTCGACATGTCCTCCAGTTTAACTTTCACCTGCTCCGAGCCAAGCAGCTAGAGAAGTCAAAATAGTACGGGTAATTCTTGCCCTTGATCCCTTTATAATGCACCTACTGACAAATTTTAATCTGTCATTTTAATGTTTACTAATAATACTTAAAACTAAATATGCTGTAGAGATTGTCACTTAAATATATTTCATCAAAACTTTAACAACTCTTTTGCCTCATCTCATAATATTTAATCATAACTGACTAGTGTTTATCATTTGATTTTATAACATAAATAATGTTGAGTTACTGCCAACTAGCGACTTTGGTTCTGTTTTTAATAACACTACATGGTGTTAGTTTATATAATCTCTACCGACAATATCGCCATAATTCAACTGTATGTTTACATTTTTAGCAATAATCATAGTGAAAACTATGTTGCCCATGAAGCATCGCAGTATTATTTTGACCTAACTCATTTGGTTGTGTAGCAAAACAATCTCTATATTCATTCAACAAATTTAAAAGATAAGTCATATGAATGTTGCTTAACGAACTTGGCACAAGTAATTCGATATCTTTGACAATCAAGAACCGAATATCTTTCAAACTTTTATTAAGCAGCAAGATTGCTTCGTTTCGTTTTAAAGCACGTCCTGTTTACATACATCGCCAAATGCGAGGACTTGACCTTTATGATAGGTACATAACAGACATATCGGAAAAATTACAGATACATACCTTTTGTGCCTTTGTTACACACCTAACAATAAGATGCTCTTTCATAGGTAAACTTCTTACCTGACCTTCTATATAAATTTCGACCTCTTTTGTCGCCTACCATACTGTTGCATACTGTTGCCTGTTGACTACGGGAATGCAACCTACATATCGCGGTGGCACCTCCACATCCTCATCAGCCAACACGGTGATTCTCCGGACCGGGATGGCGTCAATCCCTGGTAGAGCGTTGTTTCCATCCTCTAAGACACGAACATCATTCGGTCGCACCAACAATATTTTATTCTGGTTGATGAACTCTTGTCCAATTAACACTGGGACAGTCTGAGCGCAATTTTCAACCACGAGCACTTTAACATTTGTTTCTGCAAAATCAACCCAGGTCACAGTTCCCAAAATTTCTTACAAGTTTCTCCCAGTTTTCTTACAATTGACGCTCGAATGCTCAAGTCTTTTATATTTCGTCGGTCTCGTTGTCGTTCACTTTGCGCTTCACTCATAATTTTGTTTTTTATTGTTCACACTCGTTTAAACCACCAGTAACACAAAGATGTTGAGATCACTATCCTTACACTAGTTTAAACCACCAGTAACCCAGAGACGTTGAGATAACTATCCATACACTCGTTTAAACCACCAGTAACCCAGAGACGTTGAGATCACTATCCCTAGACTCGTATAAACCACCAGTCAGGGTGAGATTACTATCTTTACACTCGTTTATTGTTGACACTCGTTTAACCACCAGTAACCCAGAGATGTTGAGATCACTATCCCACCGCTGCTCTGTTAGATACTTGTATTTAACTAGGAAATAAAATAACTCTCGGTATAGTATAAATTATTTAATGGCTGAACTGTACAGCAACTCGTCTAGATTATGAATGCCTTAAGCCTTAAGTAAGAATAATCATATTCCAATATCGAAGTGTGTCATTCTTTATAAATAATTTCGGGTCCCTCTGCTGAGTCAGGTCCAGAGGAACTCATGGGGAAGGCGTGACTGCCAAGGTTGCTGAACTACAGGGTGTCCCAATTATGATGTGCTATCAATATGAACAATAAAACCAACAAATATGTAAAAAGTGACCAAAGATCTTCTGC
This sequence comes from Pogonocherus hispidulus, assembly GCA_963924545.1. Lineage (NCBI taxonomy): Eukaryota > Metazoa > Arthropoda > Insecta > Coleoptera > Cerambycidae > Pogonocherus > Pogonocherus hispidulus. The sequence continues at coordinate 16,821,319 of OZ004700.1, forward strand.
TGAATTTGTCTTTAATTTGATTTTTACGTTGAGTGCTTGTAATGTACATTTCATATAATTGAAAAACGACTGTTTCGTCAGTTCTGAAAAAAATATAACCTCACGTGAAAATGACCAAACTCAGGGACGTGGCGAATACTTTACCACCTGTGACAAAGTTGAGAAAAATATTAAATCTAGAATATATGATACTGTGGTTGACCATAAATGAGAGTATGGATTGTAAAAAATATTCTGTTGCCGATGTTACAATACGAACATTTAATTAGCTGGGACCGTCACCTCCGTATGTTTAATAAAAAGTAAATTGCTTGTATTTATTTATTGTACAACTTATTATTATATTGTTTACTTATGTACGGCGCCGATGCGCCGCCTATGGTTATTGACTTAAGTTACCAGCCTTACTGAGAACTCTCTTCTGTTGTTAGTCATTGAATAATACAATTTTTCCAATAATAAATAAAATCTCGATCCTACAAAAAATCTGATCCTGTGTTCTGTGGTGCCTATATATTTTATACAAAGACATCGACAGGACACAGTAAAGATCTGTGTCTATAACCGATCTTGCAAGGTTGTTTCAGAACTAACAACGCTGTCATAAAAACGACGAGTAAGGAATTGTAGATCCGTTATATTTTCGTTCATTATTACGCTGTAATTGATATGAAATAGAGGAACTGCTGAATTACAGAAATTTTGCGTATTGTTTATATTTAGTCCCACTTTTGAAGAATTTCCATAAAAAAAGTTTAAACAACGTTTTTATTAACTAAACCTACATAAATAAATAAAAATATTGACATTGTAATCAGAATTTTATGAAAACATTGAACACTACTAAAATACCTACTTAAGTATTTCTGTATACTAGGTACCCAAATTGAGATATTTTCGATGCCATATTTTGCATCTGCAATGAACCATTGCATGTTAAAATCTAGATTCAGTTTATAAAGGAGCTTTCTGCTGAAGCAGTTTTCTTGAAAATATTTGGACGTGTTTACAAATTTCCAAAAAGCATATATTTTCTGTTTGACTTGTGTTGGACGTTTCACCTGTACTCTCACATATACCTGTAAGATTGTACGATACACTATTATCTTATAGGAGAAATGTATGTATGTTGACAAACTTCAGTGTTAAATGTCTCAATAAAGAGTATATGAAGGCAGTCGAGACGTCTGCAGTGTTGAAGTACGGGAATTATATTGTAATTTATTGTTAGGTTAGGCCTTGAATTAATTTTTATCTGCGTAATACACAAAATTGTCATGAATAAATATGTATATAATGAATACATGAAGAAATTGTCACATTAAATCAGGGTCAATAACCAATACCAGTTGTACCAATAATGGACAGTCTTGGTTGTGTGCATATATCAAAAGTTGTAAGTATTAAAATAAAACGGTAAATTGTATAAGTTTACAAAAGTGTTAAAAATTTCATTGATATACAAATGGCGTTTACTACAGCTGATACTAATAACAACCTAAACTCATTAGATGATGATATTGAAGTATAATTAATATTTTAAGTTGACCACTATCGTCATAATAAAAAAATATACTGGATAATATGACTTAAAGTGTTTTCAATGCATTGATGAATTTCTTTAATTGTGTAAACAGCTATGTATTTGCCCGGGAGACTTTTTATTACATGTATATTACATTTTCTCTTCCTTGAAAGGATATTATTTACTTGTATCCAGAATTTGACACCAGGGAAATCGACTTATACTCCCGATCGTGCAAAAACCCGTTTACATAGTATTTGCTTGCGGTAAAATTGACTCCCAAATTCTGCTAATAAAAAAACTGCTAATGAAGGAACAATGTAGTCGTCTTATCACTTTTTCGGAACCATCAATGATATATATTGGCCTTGAACAGTACCATATTTTAAAGTTCACAACGCTAAAGAGTCCGCTGTTAAGGTTCTACTGGTTAAACTGTAGATTATAATAATACCGAAACTTTTGTGTCAATGAATGGTGACCTATGAATCTCTGCCACTCTGTTGGTTGAAGGCAATGTATATCGAACTGTAATTTGTCTTGCTTCCTCAGTGTACCGTGCATTTATTATGGTAATAAATGTATCAAGGCGGAAACAAATAGTTAACCAACACCGCAAACAGGTGCGTGTAAATTAATTTATCTAAATTCAATCCATTAATACAGTTATTACCGTTACTAAATATCATCTATAAACCGAAGGCAATGATCATAAAGCAAATTACCGATTTAGCAACCGCCTGTAACGGAGGTACGTACATACATAGTATGTTATTGCTAATACTGCACACATCTGATCTATCGAAAAGTAAAAGGCAACCAGCTTTGGATCAGAATGTATTTAAAATGTTAATGTCACGTCCGAGATTACGATTAGGAGTGATTGACAAACTTTCGTTTCGAGCTAATAGGATCTAAGGATTAAGGATATGCAACGAGGAGTGTAATAATTATTCTAACAATGTGCGTACATATATGGATGTTAGTCTCTAGTGGGGAAGTATTGGGTAAGAGTTTCACCTAGATCTTATCTTTGTGTCAAGGGAATACGCTAGTTTCAGAATAAAATGTCCGAAAGGAATATTCCTATTTGTTTGAGTAATTTGCCACGTGACAGTAAAAATATTGACATAAAATTCTTAAATCCACGTTTTAAGAAGTACGTATTCGTTATAATACTCCACACGATAGACAAAGCTGTCATTTTTTGTTAGTCACACCTTCTGTTTAGACACAAACTTCAATCTGAAGTTTCCCTAATACCTAAAACTGAAACAGGCATAAAAAGTGCAGGAGCTGGCTACTATTTACTTTTATCGTTGACTGGGGATTTATAACACGCACAAGTAAAGTGGAACGGACATTTTTTGATGCAGTGTCTTTATGGAGAGAAAAGACGAATCGTGTATTTTTTTCTACAGTGCGTTATCACGGAGTCATACAATACCAAATTTTGTTCGGAAAGCCACTTAGGAAAAACGCGTTATTAAAGTCTCCAGTCAACGCACTTTTACTTATATTAAGAATTGAACCATTATCATACCGATTGAACCGATCAATGCAATCATAAAGATGTCTTGTTCAATAAAAAGTTCAACTCTGCATTGATCCCATATACTTGAATGTGTAATTGCATATTTTGCTACTGACTAAATAAATTTGAAACAACTTCCTGACTGAAACAGGTTTTTACTTTTTAATTTTCCTTTCCATAACACCTCTCCTCTCACAAACCATTATAGATTACAGACTTGCTGGTTGTTTGGCCTACAACCCAGCTTTTTGTTTTATAATAAACTTCACCAGTTTTTAACTCTCAGTCTTTGGTTTCTTCATTGACTATTGTAATGATAAACATATGAACCAAGGTTTCCTTATGATGACAAAATTCTACTACACAATAGGCAGTTTATCACTCAACTATCTAGGAAATCTGTGAGGTATATCATCCGGATCATTGACTGCTCCGATTATTGAAACATATAAATATGACAAGTATATTGTTCCTTTTTGCTACATTTCTGAAACTACAAAAAGATTATAATGTAAAAGCTAGTACCAAAAGGCGAAGTCAGGATTTGGTTTTATGAAAACCAGTTTGCCTAACCAAAAACAAATTTTCTCACATGGAAAAAAGCAAACACTTTTTGTTGGTAGTATTTGAAATTGAAATTATTTTGAAATATTCAACTATATTATCTATTTCTAGATTATGGCACAAATAAACAATTTATTGCTGGCTTACTACATATATTGGTACTGGCTTTAATACTCTGGATCTCAACCAACGCCTGCTATTTGTAAACGTCACATACCGACGACATGTATTGGAGGCGAAAAAAATTGTTCATGGATGACGCTATAATAATTCACATGTTTTGGCGGGATCCAGCTAGCCGTGATAGTCGTGCATTTTCTATAAGTGTGCGTGTCGAATATACTTAGAATCATTTAAAATTGTCAATGTCCTTTAAAATTACCCGTGTTCAGATCGAATTAATGGACATTTGCACATACGTCGGTGTTAGACAAAGGCCGATTAAAGAACACTCACTCTATTACACTCAAGCACTGACCCAATACCTTCTATCGTTGTAATTCTAGGATTGTAATTTAGACAATCTGTTATAATTAAGTTACGTAGGTATATATTTTTCATTGATAATGGTTTTTTTTTCTGTGAAAAAGTAAACTATTAGGTACACGTCATCTAAGATTTGAATTTCATGACTGCTTTGAAACTTCACAATTATGCTCCTAGATGGAACACCCTTCGCTTTTTTCGCGAATAGGTATTCCAAATTCTCAAATGACAACTAAAAGAAAATCAAGAACCTGAATAATTATTTCTAAATGAACTGATTGAATTTAGGACTTTATATGATATATTACTAGTTGTACCTATACTTGATAAGTAAAGTAACATATATAGAAAAAAATTTGAGAAATATTTATAAAATCTTGTCCGTTATTTATGCAGTACTAAAAAATTGGAAAATATTTTGCATGAAAAACTTATACCTATATGCAATTCATATAAAATTTTAAATTTAATCAATCACAGCCCACTACACCGCCATGTGAAAGGCATATCCTGTCTACTGTTACTTAAGCTGTCTTGGAAGATAAAAAAATCAGTGAAATAAACCAAGGATTTTGTTTAAAAAAAATCGTTTTCAACCGATTGTTAACAGCTTAAGATCCATTCAAATTCTGGACAGTACAAATTTTCGCATTTACGAAAAATTTGCATGGTCGATCGGTGGAACATAGGCCTCTTAATACTTCAAAGCGGCATTTAGTTCTTGTAGTTAAGTTCACGTGTGGTGAAGCTAAAACAAGTACAGTACATGTGAGCCGTCTGGCTGTATATAAGCTAATAAGCTCATAAAACTCACATAAGCGTGTTGCTCAATCGGCTAGGTGTTAGCCTCGTCCCAAATAAAAGTCACTGTTTGGGTTTTTTGTATACGCGGCACGTCGCATAATCGTGAATGTCTAATTAAGCGAGAAGTTAGTACCCAGTCGGCAAAATATGTAAGAGGAAGGAGATTTACTGGTCGCAGAAGATATCTGGAATTTTTGAAAATTTTACCAATAAAAGTTAGTAATAGAATAGGATAATTCACAAATTAATGATCCACATTACGGATAAAGTACGAATCAGTTACCGTAAAAAAAACGATGAGCTCGTATGTGTAAGATTTGATCATCATACAAACAGCAGATCGAATAAATATTTTATTTTCTACTCATGTGTAAAGGTCAATTTATCAAAACACCGTATTAACTAAGAAAGTTTATTTTTACAAGCTACTAACTTGTTAAATTTTTACAAGTTAACTGTCAGTTTTACAAGTCAGTAGCATTATTTACATTAGACCACAAAACACTTACAACACTTGTATGTGATTTGTGCATTAGACAACTGTGTTTTATTTGTATCATATTAAAGATCATGGTCAACTGTTATTTTCGGTAATACAAAATTTGGACGATAAAGTAATTGAAATTGAACCATCTGCTGATGCAAACACTGCTGAAGTAGAAGACAACGGCACACTATTTGGAGATTCTTTACTGGGAAATAATTTTTTCGACATTTTGATTTTGTTATTAATGGAATCATCGACATAACTCGTGGCAATTTCGCTGGATTTCCACCCCCCCCCTCCCCTCCTTTAGTGATAAAATATCTCCATCCCCATTATTCCACAACCATAGTCGCCCAGATCGGCGAAAAGAATGACCGGTATATAACTCTGGTTCTTTTAAACCTAAACATTTCGCAATTTGCTTTGGGACAGCACCAAAAGTATGCTGATCAGCATTAAGGCAAATGCACTTTCCATTTCGATATGTTAAAAAAAAATAGTACGTTTTGTGTGCTAGGAGGCCGAAGATTTGCGTATTTTCTGTACAACATGCAAGGCTCGAAACTGCAGATATCATTGGTTATGCTAAATCTTCTTGTTGTTAAATTTTTTGTTTGTCGCAATGTCACAGTTACGTATTTGCCCATATCTTCTACGTCATTTATGGTCAGAGAAAGAAGTTCATCACATCGACAACAACCAAGAATCCCGCATATTGTTACAATTTTCGCAAGCAACCATTGGTCATCAGGAGCGTCCAACAGAAATCGTTCAATCTCATCTTTAGTTAAAACCTTGGCCTTTTTTGGAATATAACTTTCATTCTTTCGTTTAAAAAATGTAATAATCTTTTAAAATCTATAAATGTCAACTAAACGTCACATTTTTACATATAATTTTAAATAAAAAACAAACATGCGAACTGCAACATTTTCCTTGATTTCTAAACAACTTTTTAGCATAGACCATTTTGCCCATAATGTAATCGAACTGATTCTAACAGATAATTGATTCATGTAAACAAACAGAACATCTTCTGTTACCCCAATTACCGCATTTTTTTCTGCCAGTTTTTGAAGTCGCTATATTCACGCTCGTACCTTGAAAATGATTTTTCTGGCAATAAACTCGAAGCTACGTTGACGACTTCCTTGATAATAATTGCTTCTGGTACATTCATTTTCACGAAAATAAATAAACAATGAAATAAACAACATCGTAGTCAACAACAATAACGTAGTCATGGTAGCTCTTCCAAAGCTTTGGGGACTGTTTGGGGAGGACTGTTTTGTAATCGAAATTTGAATATCTATCTGATATATTTACAAATGAATAACAAATAAAATATAAGTATAACAATAAGTACACGCAGGGTACTTAACTGTTTTGCTCCAGAAGGTGACGGGCTCGTCTACAACTCGCCAGTTGTATCAGTCTGCCAGTAAAAACCCTTTTACCATGCTAGTAGTTTTATATACTATACTACCCGTAATACAGTCTGCTATTTCCAATAGTTACTTAACGCTAACTTCAAACGAGATGAAAAATATTAAAAGGTCCTAAAAACGGATGCTCAGCGGGCTGTTGAATGAAATGAATGCAGTGTGATTTTCCATCCGACCAAATATTATATAGACAAATAATAGCAACACAGTTTTGTGACCAACAATATTTAAAACAATGGCTTTTTGTTTACATTAGTGCTCAAGCATTTGGTCCAATCAAAAAATGCCATTTTAATTTACCGCCTAAATTGTTAGGGATTTTGTGACTGTCACCAATGGGCGTGGTTTACACAGGTAAGCAGCCATGCATAAACGTAGAATCGGCGATCGCGAGAGAGATCGTCAATGATTTTACAATTGTTTTTTAATAGTAAATATTAAATACTATTATAAATAGTGTAGTAAATATTGTACACATATGTGTGTAAATTGTTGTTCTTGAATATGTAAATCTTAAACTTTGTATTTACTAAAATAAAATATTCTAATTTGTACTTTTAGTTTTATAATTATTATTTTCACCCCTTAAAACATAGCCGCCCATGCCGTTAGGCACTGTGACAGGTAATTTCATGAAATTGAGGTTATGTTTTTTGTTATTCTTGGTCACATTATTTTATATACCTACTGACAAATAGGCAATTACTTATCTATACATATTTGATCGGAGGATTTTCCGCAATAGGATGTGGTGCAAAAGCGTATGCAGGTGCAAACTCAATTAATTTTGTGCGTAATATTTTGACGACAGGATCATTAGTAAAAATATTGCAATATACTGGCTCGACGTTCTCGTGACAGTTGAGGACTTATTTCAATGATCCTATCTAAGAGACAGCGAGGACTCTTGTTAACATTTAGAATTAGACAAATAACAGGAAATTTATAACTTATCTCATTTTACAAAGTATTTTGAAAATAATAAGGAGATGAGTTCAAGAATATTTGGGGAAAGAAGGATATCTTCAACACTTGTTATTATTGCATTAGTTTAGATTTTGTTAATAATTTTTGCCATTAATATTACGATGTATCTGACTTTTGTTTTCCCCACTCGGTGAGGATCCCTCTTTGTATGTTTTGGAAAATAATATTCTGGATGGCTCACCGATAAGTTTCCATTTTAAATGACTTGGTATAAATGTTTTTTCAAACAAATTTCAGACACAGGACGATTTTTATTTTAGGGGGGGGGTAGTTTCATATTATTTACATTTATGCCGCTCTTTTTTGTGACACTCTGTATAAATATCAATAACAGTTATGAAAATGTGTCTTTTGAAATCAAAATTGACTGTCTATGGAATTAGTTTGAAAAAACTTTTATAACATATTATTCAAAGTGGAAACTTTTCGTTGGCCACCCAGTATATACCAATAAAATATAAACATAAAAGCTTATTTGCCAGCTTAAAATTCTGCGAAATCAGCCACACGGACTGAAGTAAATCTGTTGACAATTTTGACGTTATAATAAGACTTCTAGGGCCGGTAACACGATGTATTTTAACCAATAGTTTGCTGACTATAAGTTTATATTGAGAATTTCCTTAACCTTTTACTTATCTATAACTATGCACATTCTAAACTTATAGTTAGTTAACTATCAGTTAAGTAATGGTAACCGGATTGTGAAACCGGATCTTAGACTCACAATTTCTAACTAAAATGTTTTTAAAGATTACATGACTACTAAACTTTGCATTTTGATATATTAAAAACATATTTTAATTGGTTTTTTCTTTGACAGTGATATGGCTTACACTGACACCATGTTGCCGAAATTTTTCTCGTAAACTGAACTACTTTTTCCTTATCTCTTGTATGTATAAATATAGAATTAGATAACAATAAATAAAATTCGAGCACTTGGAACGGACATTATACTCCTAGAAGTAATTAGCTTTAGAATGATTCCTATTAAATAGAAGGTATCTTCAACGATATCAAGTAATCCTTGTAATAATTGTTTATTGCCACTGTTTACTAAGGAAATGTCAACTGGTAATCGTTTGAAATTCTCATGAGGCGATTGACCCAGATAAACACCTCGTTCTGTTTTCAGGTAAAACCCAAGAAACAAATGGTATTTCAGCGAAATATTTGTTTTTTTATCAAGGTCATTATTCAGAGGCAAATTTTATAATGTATATGACAAATTCCCCTGATGTAGTCCTGAGTTTTAACAGTTTTGTTAAAAAAATGATATAGTGCCCATAGTGCCATAACTATGGTATCTATAACACCACTAAATGCTAAATAACAGGAACAAGCGGGTAGAATTTCGTTTATTAATTATTACCTACATTAATTAAGGCATTTCAATACTAATAATAAATATTATCTACAATAAATTTTTAGTTTATATTTATAAATCGAAATATAATTACTATTATTTTATTTATAAATAAATTAGAGCAGTGCAAAATACTTGTTATCACCTTGATATTTTTCTAAACTATTTTATTAGTGATTGTGTGTATGTTCATATAAAAGTAGCAGTGGCGGCTTTTCAGGTGAAGTAGGTGAAGTGCCTCTTCACCAAAAATATTCAATGCTATTTTTTAAACTCTGTATGAATAGCGAAGATATTGCCAAAATACATTTTCTTTATTACTAACGTAATGTAATAATAATAATAAGTAAATATATTGAATAGTAATATATTTATCATACGCTACACACACGTAAACGTTACAAAATATAAAAATAGGTAGGTAGCCGTTTGTAGTGAAGAGGCGTCGAGTCAAAACCGCTAAACTTGCATCAGTACACTGCGTTGCCATGGGAACGCTTTTACAGCTGACGTCATTATAAGGGATGAGCCAAGACGAACTTCCACTCCTTACGGTGCAAGTGAAGAGTTCGGCCATCACGTGGGAGTGTGCTTCGCGCTCGCGTCATCTTTTCCTAACTTGTCTTGTCGGTATGTCGTGAAGTAGATGCAATTTTGATTTCGCAAACGCCGTTAGCCATTTTTTTGCATTACTGCATTGTGCATATTAAAGATCGTACATTTTTATTATTCTATTAGTTTACGTATTTTTTTATTAGTTTACGTATATATAAAAACTAGGTGAGTGCTTAAAAATATAAAAATATTAGCTAGCTCTTCACGCATTTTTGAACCCGCGAGCCGCCACTGAAAAGTAGAGCACCATATCTTAGACCAATATTATTAAAAAATGTAGTAGATCGATATTCATTGTATTGTATTTCAATAAAATTAATATCTAATTCAACATTTTATATATTTTATTTGAATATTTAGATAAAAGCGATAATGTTAGTAGTGATGAGATACACACAGTAGTGGGCCTCTTTGGGTCTTTGCTACTATGCGTCTAACAATTATTGTCAAATTGATAGACAGATAGCGACCTACTTTTCCGTAGGTGCCATTACAGCAATGACCTCTATTGTCTTTGAGGAAGATAATCCTACTTATTTATTTGAAGGAGATACTGAAAACAACTACTCCACGGGCAATGTGCCTCGACTGGCACTGCATTACTCCGGCATCTCCATGGAAGTCGCCACATCATTCAAACACTGACCGGTTGGTAATATGGGGTAATCAACGCCAGTCGGGGCACATTGGCCGTAGAGTAGTTGTTTTCAGCATCTCCTTCAAATAAAAACGATAATATTAACAATATTCAAATAATATGATCCAATGAACTTTCTTGGCAGGAGGTCTTGTTATCCAAAAGATGTTCAATTACAAGAAATAATTGACTATTAAAACTAAGACCTTTTACTACAATTTGTAAGTACTGCAACATCTAATTATTTCATAACAAAATTTGAACCTCATAAACCTTTGAAGTCTTTTTTTAGTGATATATCTAGATACATTATTTTGTTATTTACATTTTATTAGGTATTCAGATGTTCAATCAAAAATAATATTACATATATGCTTATAAAAAATATAAATTATTAAAACCATACTATTAAATACTTTTAATAGTAGGTAATAGTTCCCCAATTTTATGTTTTCGTTCAATACTTAAATAAACAAAACAGTTACGGAAACCAATGATTAATATAAAAACGTGTACAATAATAAAAAGGCTACAATAATATTGAAAGTCTACTAATAATAATTGCTCCCACAAACAAAAACTTTTATCTTCGTAAACTTAGCTAAGTCAAGAGCTGATCGAATATTGTTTATATATTTTTCTTAAAAAAACATCCATTAGCACCCCATTAATAACGTGACCAGATACTCGATCACAGATGAGACGCCGACATGTGGGCTCTTTGCGAAAAGCGCCGACTTCCACCCCCTATCAACTGAAAACATCCCCCTCGGTGCCCTCCGGTGCAAAAGTCACGCACCGAACAAGGGCGCTGTTTTCACTTTGGCTTTTTTTAAAGGCATTTTTATATTTCCGAAAGGAAACGATTAGAGAACACGCTCCTGGAGAGGAAATATAAATACCGGGTTATTTAACAGGCGGGGTGTAGTTATTTAAAAAAAAAAGACACATGTGTATGTCAAAGAGTATCAGTGATGAGGGGCAAGTCAGCCCTTTCCTATATTTTTTTAAGGCTACGAACACAGATACAACTGATCGCTGAAATACTGAAATCTTACTATCTAAACGAAGGAAAAAGTTATACAGGGTGTCTCACGAGGAACTGCGTCGATCGATATCTGGGAAAGTACTAATCGGCGAAATATTTGAAAATTTGGCAATATGGTAAAGTCTCTAGGATGAACGCAACCCAAATATGTATTCATTTGTTTTTCTACCACCATTTTCGAAAATTTTATAAAAAATCGTGCAGCTTTTATATTTTACATATTTTTATAGGTAATTCTGTAAACAATTTTTTGGGGGTCAAAAACAGGGGGTCAAAATTTAACAGGGGGTCAAAATATAGTGAATCATCCTGTACATATTTTTTAATATTTTGGTAGGTTGTGGAAAAAAGAGAAGAATATTATAAGGAAATTATTTAGGACTACAAAAAATATGTATCTTATTACGTTCAATGAACGTTCACTTGAATACATAAAATAAAATTAGCAAGATCTCCAAATATATGTTTTGGTCGAAATCTCACTTATTATTAGAGATCAATTATGTTCTGTAAAAGTGATTACTCTGTATGTAAAAATATAGTTGACTTTAAAATTGGTATTTACATTTTACATCTAAGTATACCTTGAAGGGGGTTGGAACCTTTGGTGTGAAGCTAAACTGACGTAGTTTTGTTGTTGTAAGTTGGCATCATCTGAAGATGATTAAAACTCCTCTAATCTAAGTATAGACTTTTTTTTAAAGATCATTAAATAAAGTGCACTACTTATCTTATCGTTCAACTAGAAACTCTGGAGATAGTTTCGCTCTTTTCCTTCTCTTAAAAATCGATGAAAATTGCCATCATTGTCATTATGCGAATGTGTGGTTTCGACATTTGCCAGTTACATTCATTTTTATAAAATGCTAATTGACCATATTCTTTTATTTATTAATTTAACGACATATTTTCTGCGATGACTTCATAAACAATTATTACTATAGTTGCGTACAAGAATACTGATTCCATTGTGTAAGAATTTTTTAGGATTTTTCGCAGATAACAAATGTAATTTTTATTTACATTGCGAAACTCAATTGTTTCGCGATGAAGATAAATTGTACTCGGACGGGTATTTTCTTATCAATAATTTCATTGAATATAAGCTTAGTAGGGTGTGGCAGGTTTAACAGCATCAATTAATTACATTGAAAAGTTGTTGATGGTATTTATTTACACTTGACACAAAACTAATGATACTCACTTTTTTGCCAGGAAGACATATGGGACATACAGTTTAAGACTACAATTAATCGTTATATTGATATTCAATACATCATGTAAGAGAAATCATAAAAAAGTGGCCCATATTCTGCTGTATTCTGCAATTATCTGCTTACCTTGCTACCAATTCCAAGTTCGAATACCTATATATTAGTATCTAATTGTGACTGCTGGAAAAGATTGATGAAGATGTATATATATTTTGTTATAAACCCTTCTCATTAATATAAAAATCTTGAAATGTACCTAAAGTTGTCCAAAAAATATCAACATTTATTTTAACGTATCTACCATTTGCTCACCAAATTTATTATTTGGATTGGTTTTATTAAAATTTGTCAGATAATGTATTGTATATTATGTACAACAGTGCTTTTCAAAAAGTAATAAATTTTTAAAGGTTCTTCATATATTTTATTAATCTGTAAATATTTCGTATAGCCGTATCAGTAAGGTAGTCATAAAATTATAGTATAGTAATAAAGTAATGTCACTGACATGAATTGGTTTGGTCAAGTTCAAGTTTGATGTTAATTTCTGTATACGATTTTGCTAACAATTTTATTTTCCTCAGTCAATTTTCTTATTTACTTGTGAATTTTGTGAGATAAGATTTAATTACTCTGTACTTAACACTTTTATTTATTTATTTAGGAGAGCAGCTGCCCAGACACATAAAAATCCAATTAAAGGGCACGTAGAACAGTTTAAATTAGTATAAATGTAATCATATACATACATTAACTAAAAAGTATTCGAAATATGTGAACAGCAATATAAAAACATTTACATACCACCAGTTAGAAATAGCTATAGGTAGTTTACAATAATAAATCACAAAACGAAAAAAAAAAAAGGAAGTCAGAAAATTATAAACTTTATATTTTTTTTCCATATGTTAATATACATTGTTTCTATTTATTTTATTTGATAGCCTTTAAACAGACCCATAAGATCCTATATTGTGGTAGAATATTTTACTTAAATTCCTAAAAACTATTTTGGAGTTGCTTAATTTAGAAGATAGCATGTTTTATGATGTAACTGATTTGATGAGTACCTATTGTTGGCTCCTCAAAAATTCCACAACAGAAATAAAAAATTGATATATCCGAGGAAACGCTCAAAATTACTTTGTAGCTTCAACTGGACAAAGATAATACGGTTTAAGATAGTGATTGTCTAAGGTGCCCAAAATGTCACATAAAATCTAGATAAATTTTAATTTAAGAAATTTTAAACAATGTTAAAATTATATTAAAATAGTGACATCTATATAGAACGCAGCCTTCTATCAGCATTTCATATTTATTTGCTAGAATTATTATCATTTCATAAATTAATTATTATTTTTTTATTTTTTTTTATTATAAATTTGTGTATTTGTATTTTACAAACGCATTATTACAAAAAAAAAAAATGACGCCCTTCTGATTAATGTAGACTACAACATATGAAAATATGCCACTGGCTATAATACGTAAATACAATTATTGTAGAATGAATATTTACTTACTTTTTTACATAACAACTATGGTTTATGCGAATAACAATAATTAGCTTTAGTATATATTTAAATCAATTAGGTACGTGTAATTTTTTTTTCAGAGTAATTTTAATTACATACGTGTAAAATTTTAAATAAAAATTTAAAAAGTATGTTAATATGATTCATCTATTTACTATTCCAATCGAATAGTGACACAATAGTGGCTTAGTTCATAGATAGTATACGTTGAAAATATTATCTCAAACGATATGGATGCTGCAATGAGGATTATAAAAAATTATACAGATTTCTACAATGAATCATCAATGATTGCCAGAACGTTTCCTTGAAAATACTGGAGAAACATGAGATGGAGCATTCCTCTATACCTTCCAGTGGTTTCAACCATCGTACTCTCGACTTGAATAACGCGAAGATGCAAAACGAAAGAGACACGATTTAAAGCTTAAACTAGAAATGGGAGAAAATCGCTATCGCGATTTTCGTCCCCATTTCTAGCCCTACCGGAGGTCTAGGCCTGCGGCCTGGGGTCACCCTTCGGGTGACAAATGCATCTAAAATAATATTATTTTAAAGAAAAAATACATATTAAAGAAATTTTGTGATGATGTAATTATGCTAAACGATTTTTCTTAATATTTTGATGAATTGTAAGGGTACTCTATTCTTGATGGTAAAACATCATAATTTTTTAAGTACTGAAAGTAGAATTTATTTTTAAGTAAACATTATTGTCAATTTTATCAATGGGACCAAAAATATTGTAGATATTTACTTTTGTAAGCTAAAATCAAGAATTTAACAGACTGCCAAAATGAACGAATTAATTCCAAACTTTACGTGCAAAAAGAATAAAAGCTATGGATAATGAAACAGAATAATTAAATACTAATACTAATAAATAATTGGAATTAAAAAGTAAAAAAAAAATTTGCCTGCAGCGAGACTCGAACTCGCGAAATCAGCATTATAAAGTTTTGAATCCTACTACTTTCCCGTTGCGCTACCACGCCTGTTGTCAAATGTTTACCTTGAGACGTTTAAGTATGTAAACTGTACGTGTCAACCTGAAAAAATAATTTTTACCGATTTTCTCATTGGAAAAGCATTTCGCTTCAGTATTTTGGTAATCAGAAATGTTTGGCAGTCAGTACTATTCATTCCGTTAACAATATTTCTCGTAGGAAAATAACCTATCTGAAGTTTAATTAATTTGACAGTTTTCGTGGGAGGTGCTTGTCTCGTTAGTGTAATCTCTCTCACATGGGGATATAAAATGAGATAGAAGTTGAGACGGATGCGACTCGAGATTTTCGAAGACGAAATAGACGTAAAAGGAGTGGACGTACGGTCTCGAAAAAAAATCTCAAAGGATTAGAGAAAGGGCGGAACTTTCGCGTGAAGCGGGTCTCGAGGCCATAAAATTAGAAAACGGGTCTAGGGAGTCCCGCGAAAAGTCGGTATTTCGGCGGGCGTGACGGGACCATTAGGCGCGAGGACAAACGCCGGTGCTAGCCGCATCTCTCTCGCCGAACGGCGATCGACGAAAATTTTGCAGAGGTTTTTTGAAAAGGCGTTTAAATTGGGAAAACGCGTAGGAAACGGGACGAAAATATCCCTACGCATTGGAGAAAGGCCGGGGGCGTCCTCCGGTGGTCCGCGGAGATCGTTCCGAGATTGCCCCACGGAGGAAATAGCTTTGAAACTTTGCGGATTCGGCAACGGAATTTAGAGGGAGACAGAATCGACGCGTTTTAGGATTCTGGATTAAATTTTGACAGAAAGTAAGAACTAGGAATAAAATCGTAAAAGAGATTTTAAACCATGGGCCTACCAAGACCTGTAGGGCAATTTTATATATAAAAAATTAATCAAAACATTGAAAAGTCAGAAATTCTTATGATAAAAGTCCAACCCAACCTTTTTTTTACCAAAGTAAACATTTTCAATATAAGTGGAAGGAAATATCTAATGAAACATGTAATAAAGGAAAGCACACCTTTGAAACTACCGATTCTAGATAATATTAGATGATACATGGAAGAGAAATAAGACAACCACTCCTGCCAATAACTGCCTCAGTCGAGGATTGGACCCGATCAGTAGACCTCCAGATAGTCCTTACCTGCCAGGGAGGTGCTAAACCCTCGAGATACTGCAGATAATTTGTGCACTTTATTGTATATGATAGGCATAGAAAACAGGTTGTGTAACGATTTAAATTAAACAACTAAATCAAACCTTTAAGATTCATATAAGTACACCAAATAAATGTCCCTACACGGACTGCTTAGGAGATTGTATCTAGGACTCTTCTTTCATGCGTGCCCAAAGTGTTACATAAGAATGCTTCTGTTTATACTCATACTCATCTTTGTTTGTCATATTGGAGAAGTATTTGATCATAAATCATATTGCCACAGCGACTACCTCAGTGGGCAGATATTAAAGGAACGCCCCGAGTTAGGTACTTAGAATAGTGTCTAATGATCTAGTTTATTCCTTAGACCTATAATAAAGAGAGGATGGACGAGCGAGCCGCAGTTTTGGTTTAGACACAACTAACAAACCAAGTGTCTGCGAATGAAGATGCTCAGTAGAAAATTAAATGGAAGTCTTTTAATAAGCTCATTGGCGCTGCTCCAGGTATTCTATAGGAACTTAGTTTTGCTGATCCCCGTCTATATCAAACCATTTCCCCATTGTTTAGAATATCCTCTCTTTTACTCTTTTATCTTTAGAATAAATATCTTTTTTATTCCATGTTGCTTTCTTGCCTGTCTTACCCTTCCAACTTATTTTTTCTGTTGTGAATGTTCCTTTTATTTTTTTACAAATATTACTTGATATGATTACTGCGTGGTATTAATGTTTTTTTATTTTTTTTTTTATTGTAAATTACGGTTTATTCTTTAAGGCTGCATGTTTCGCTAAATCTCGATAACACGCAAACTTGTACTTTGTTCCCCGACTTCGGAATCAACAGATTCGCAATCTCAACTAATTTCTAAATTAGTAGTTTTTAAGTAAACTAGTAAGATTATTTCTAGACCCGCACGAACTGCTGCCACTGACTGAGGAACTTAATAAGATGGTAATAATCGAATTTCTTTTAATACTGTATTTTTTAAGATCAATCTTGATCTATTTTGTCCCTTATAGAAGTGATTATATAATGCCAAAGTTTGTACGAACATGTGGAGTATTGTCTCAGAAATTCAAATGACTAAATTTTCCGCAATTCCAATTCCAGTTGCACGTCTTATTAAATTCTTCTGTCAAACCTGCTACTCAAAACGAAATTTAACTTTATTAATAATAATTGTTGTCAGCAGCAATATTTAAGGTGCAATAAATTCCGGTTTCGCTGTTTTCTAATTGGGCTAATTCACACAACCTGATGATCAAACAGTTCTGGATTGAAAATACTTTTCTCATTAAGATCTCATGAACTTCCACGTCAAATATTTTATTTTTTAGGTTGATTTGAAAATATCCAACTAAATGTGAAAATAAATGGTTTGGGCATGTGTACTTACTTTAACTACATCTACGACTCGTTTTTATTGTTCTTGCAAAATAATTGACAACCCAGGTTTTGATTGTAAAGAACAATTATACCGAGGCTTTATTTATGTTGACTTTAAAACTAATAGATAATTTTAGTTAAAATTTTTTATTCTTAAATTAGTTGAGGAATTTTCACTTGTAATACCACTAGAGGTCAAATTATTTCCGGATTTTTTAGAGCTCACGAATATTTTGAAAATTATCCGGAGTCGTTAGACGAGAGATAATTTTCTGAAAATATTCGTGAGAGAAAAAATTTCCAGGTACAATTTGATCTCCAGTGGTATTCGGTAAGAACATTTCACAACAAAATATGTTTACAATAGAAAAATACTATTTATAACATATTTATTGTTTTTACTTCGTAGTGAAGTGGTTTTTCGTTGGTGAAGTTTTAAAAGTGGTTAAATATAAAATGCTTTGATTAACCTTAAATGTAAAATCTCGAGAAAAATATGTCAAGTTGTATTTATACAGGGTTAGTCAGAAGTATAACTCGGAAACTAATAGAGATACGGAAACAGAATTTGGTATACGTAGTTTACAAATAACGCCCGATTCAGTAAAAGTATTGACAATGTTGCCAAGTTTACCAGTTTTTCCCAAAAAATTCCAATATATTTTGTTAAATATAACACCCTGTATATTTTTACATATTTGGAAAAAACTCTTTTTTAGGAATACGGTCATATAAGGTTTTATGGGCCTCTCTCTAATAATAAGAGAGGTATGCTCAGAAAGGTGTGCCATAAGAACAATGTGCTAGAAACAAAATATCGATTCGTTGAGGTACAGTCTTTCTCCAACACATCGCTCTTATGGGGCACTTTTTTGGGCATATCTCTTTTATTATTAGCGATAGAACCATAAAACCTACATGACCGTACTCGTTCCAAATATGTAAAAATATACGGGGTGTTCCATTTAAAAAAATAAATTTGAATTTTTTGGGAAAAACAGGTAAACTTCGCAACATTGCCAATACTTTTATTGGATCGGGGCATTATTTGTATAAGCGACCGCAGTTGTAGTTATACAAATAAAAAATATTTAGCTGGTTTTTGCAGTTATTATTATATTTCATTTAGTCATTATTATCATTTCATAAAGTCCCGCTGTCACTTTTTATTATGTCAAAAAATTTCCACTGTAATACCTTCCAGGGTGCCCCAGGAGGAGAAAATTTCCGAAGAAATACGTAAATTGTCATGGCAACGTTAAGAAATGCTCCCATTTTATTGGTTAACATATGTTGACGTGAAATTTTCACTTATAATTGCACAAGAGGTTTGTATTTTACCGGATAAATTTGGATTGTTTAATGAGAAACTGTTCCTCAATTAGACGAGAAAAACTGTCAACTGTTAAAAACGCGACACCGAAGGTGGAGCGTTTTTAGGTTGACAGTTTTTCGAGTCAAATTGCTAAGGGAAATAACACAAATTTATCCGGTATCAATATAAACATCGAGTGTAATTCGGCAGGACAATTTAATGAATAAGAAATTTGGAATCATATGAATGCAAACTTTATTTATGACACACTAAAAATAAACACATTTTTATTTGAGCCTCACCGAATCGCTTCATTGTTAGTTAGTGTTTAATAATTCAATATTGACAGAAATGTCAAACTATTTATTTTGGCAACGGACACCCCGATAATTGATTAAAAAATGAAGTGAAAAAACCACTAGTGCATTTGTCACTGTAAAAGTTGCAGGTAACTTTTGTCGCTGTCAAAGTGGCAATTGCACTGTGGCATATATATAAATTAAATTGTCAGATACATAACATAAAAAACTGGATAGTAACGAGAAAATTTCCATCGCCGTATTACAAATTACCGATATTTACATACTTACATTTGTATGCATAGTCACAGCCCAGTCCTCAAAAAGCTATTGACCAACTGATATACCGACCTAACCGATATGAATCTGTCGTAAACAGCACTTAGCAATGGCATAGATCGGCATAATTTATGTATATCTGGTTAGATAACATTAAACTATGATTTGGAGGGCGGCCAACTACTACCGGAGATAGGACACCTACGCATTTGGGTCAGATCGGCTGTCACTTGTTTTTGCACAACAAATTGTTATTTAGATTATTGTTAGCGATAAATTCGTTGCGATTAAAACAGGTCCTTAGAGAATTGTGTTTGTGTAACCTCAACACACTGACTTTGCAATGGTTAATTGCTTATAATGTAATATTCAGTAAATAGGTCGATTTAGTATCGAGACCATTTCCTATTTTGAAATGTTAATTAACCCTATAAAATGTACATCACGGTGATGTGTTAATAATATACTTTTTAACATCGAAGTACACTGTAATCGGTTATAAACCCCTCCTTAACTTTGTTAATTTTGGTTTTAGAATAAGATGTTAAATACGGAAAAAATTAAACTAACTTACAGTTTTTATGATATTGAACGTTATACAGGATACTCCAAAAAACTACGGTAAACCAAACAAATGTCTTTTCGCTGATAGCCCATTGAATAGTACACTGAATACACTGATAGCACTAACTGCAGGGTTTGCTGGGTCTATCTCTAATAAAAATAAATATATCCCTACAAGAAAAAGTTACATTAAAATTTAGTGGTACCGAAGCCCATTGAAAATACAAAATGTTGTTGCTTTGGTGTAATATCAGTCGTTTATTTCAACGTATTGCTCTTATGCCACACTCTTTTCGGAAAACCTCCCCCAATATTAAAGGCAGACCCAGCAAAATTTATATCAATGTATTGTTGAGGAAAAGGCTTATTAAAAATAAAGCACATAAGGTTATTCTATTGAAAACTCGGTTTGGTTTGACATCTTTCATCATACCCTGTATAGAGCACCAGCGAATATCAAGTTCTAAAAAACTTTGAGTCACAACTTTTGTATTAAACTTATTTTTCGAAAATTAAAACAGAAAAGAAGGGATGGCATTTACAACCGATGATCCTGTATACTGTGAAGCCTAATAAACACATCACATAAACTAGAAATTAAATAATCTCAAGTGACTAACTAGTAAATATGTATTTGACTAAATATTTTCTTTTAGCTATAGTTTGACGTATCTACATACATATTTTTGTTTCAGGTAAGTTTACATGAAGCTAACAGTAAAATCCGAAGCACTCTCATCTTCCTGCGAGTATGCATTAGGTAGGTATATATTTTATATTAGCATTGAAAATACTTCTGGGCGCGTGTATATGGGAGCTGCCTCTTAAAATATTAACGCTTAGCGACATGCAAATGCGAGCGACTTCGACATGGTCACGTCGTGCTCATGGAGACGACCTAGGTGTGTTGTTATAATAAGCAGTCTATGTTTATGCTTAGGTTACATGGTTCCTTGAATTACAGAGATCGTTTGGTTGTATCACGGTAGTGGATACTTATAATTCGAGCACGTTGAATAAAAAACTTCCCAATACATGTACATGTTACAGTGATTTATGAACTGATGTTGATTATAAAATAAACGTTTGGTATTTACTGATCGTTGTAATAGGATGAGCGGGTTTGTTATTTTATCAATTTAGACTAACATATACAGGGTGGACTAACATATATACAGGGTGATTCATTAAGAATAAGTAATTTCTAAACTGGAGGATTTAGTTTTCTAGATACATCAAATGAAAGGTTTTGGTATCACACCCTGTATAAATTATAAATATAATGGACAATGAAATGTACTTATAAAGTCCGTAACAAAAATAGGTTTAGGCTGACGCATTTCCATTTGAGAATTATGGAAATAATGTTGCCATTAAAGAAACGAAACTGCAATGTTTTAGAAAATGAAAAAGAAGCTATTCATCTTATGCGATGTCGTACGTATGAGCAATGTAAAATCGTAAATATCATTATTTCATTAGCAACTACAAGTGTGGCCACTGAAGTTAATAGTACCTTGCCGTTAATATCGTAATAATAACTAAACGTAATAATAAATCGTAATAACCAAACTGAGTTTTACTTTTTTAAATTGTACTTTAGTAATTTTTATCAGTTGTGTCTGGTATTTTCAAGACGCCTACGATATGGTCACATAAGATGCAAGATCTGTGAATTTTTCAAATATAAAGAAAAAGTCTACAAGAAACTAGAACAAGTCTACAAGAAAAATAAACCAGTACTAAACTGCGAAACTTGCGCAGAACATAATAATAATAATAATAATATACCGGGATATCAAAAATTATCTTGGTCAAGGGTGGTTGTGGAATGTAAAACGTGTGTCTTACTTTAAATTTTTGAATATGTTTTGTTGTGTCAGAATCTGTCAAGTCATTGTGCTGAAATTTTCTAATCCAGTTTTTGAATCATGCCTCTTACCACACAGCACAAAATTTTCATGATTGAAGCCTATTTTCGAACGGGTGCGCTAGTTAATGGAAATTGGCAATACAGTCAACGTTTGTGTTTGGACAATTTTCGAGAGCACTTCCCAAACGTGGCAATATTACCGGACAATTTTTATGCGTGCCTTACAAATTGTGTTGAAGTGTTTCGCGAAACTGGTTGTGTAACTCATAAAAAAGGTGCTGGTAGACCAAGAGTTCGTACAGAAGAAGTTGTCAATGACGTTCGTCAACGTATGGAAGAGGAGCCTGCAAAATCTTTGAAACGTCTTTCTCAGGAAATTGGACTTTCTTATGGAACATGTCATAAGATTTTAAAGAAAGAGTTGAACATGCATCCATATAAGATGCAAGCACATCAAGCTCTTCTGCCCGCAGACCACCCCAGACGCCTTGCTTACTGCCATTGGTTTGTCAATAATTTAATGAATGACGATCTTCTGGACTTAACTTTTTTTCTGACGAAGCGTGGTTCCACCTTTCGGGTTACATCAATTCTCAAAATATGCGAATGTGGAGCAATGATAACCCTCATGTTTTTACTGAATCGCCACTTCATGCTCAAAAAATTGGTGTTTGGATGGCAGTTTCTCGCAGAAGAATAATTGGGCCAATTTTTTTCGATTTCACCGTCAACGCAGAAAGGTACAGACACAACTTTTTGGCTGAATTTGTGCAACAGTTAAACGATGATGAACTTCGGTACGGTTATTTCCAGCATGACGGTGCAACAGCACATACTACACGAGAAAATATTGCTTTCCTCCGCGAGTTTTTTGATGACCGGCTGATAAGTTTGCATACAGAAGTTGAGTTTCCTCCGAGATCACCTTGTTTGACCAATTATGGACTATTTTATATTTCCTTACTTAAAAAACAAGATTTTCGCAACTCCGGTAAATAATTTGCAAGAACTGCAACAAAGAATTGTTCAGCAATGTGCAACCATAACGCCAAAAATGCTCCAAAATGCTTTTCACAGCATGAGGAGGCGCGTCAACTTGTGCATCGAACAAAACGGGGGACATTTCCAACAATTACTGTAATTTAGTTTTTCTTGTTACTAAAACCGTTATTTCATAATTTGTAGTTCATTATTGTTTTACAACTGAAATAAATAGGTATGAAATTTGTAGGTTATTGATGATGTCAGTGTGACAGTGACATAATTATTTCAAATTTAAAGTAAGACACACGTTTTACATTCCACAACCACCCTCGACCGAGATAATTTTTGATATCCCGGTATCTACCCCTCATTCTTATTATAAGGAGTGGGAGGGAGAGGGGGCGGCATATTGTTGTTCGGTAGGCTGGAATAATAGATGGTAATTATTTTGAAGTCTTTTTCGTTAACTGGTTGAAATTGTCTTGCTTCCTAAAAAGGAAATTTATTTTTAATAAAAATATACTTTTATCTACCTACTCTTATATACTTCTATATGCACCTAATATTGGATATTAAAGCAAACAGTACATCCATGATAACCATTCTATTTTCGTAAGTGGACGACAAACAACAAATAAATAACCTATACTGATATATGTTTTATCAGTTTTATCACGCCCCAAAAAATATATGACAGGCATAATAAACTGTACACAAAATTTCCGCATACGTAACAAATGTACTTTCCATCATGAGAAAATCAATATAAATACACCGTAAAAATGTTGTAATTGTTTTTACTGATATTTACTGTAATTGTAACTGATATTATTTTGTAATCCCACATCTTACATAAAACTGATAACACGAGTAGAGGCTATGAATATTCATTCACTATGACAGTAGAGGGTATGAATAATATCCATTTCAAATTATATCAATTAAACATCATTGAGGTATATTTCCCCAAAAGAATTCTAAATTAATTATGGTATATTAAAGTTATTAGAGAATATGTAGATAATGTTGACACTAGATATTTTTTAAGAGTGAATGGTTAGAAATCGGAAAAGAAAATATATATAATTAAATAATTAATTATTACTGGCAACTTGCTTGTTTAATTTTTAATGAAAAAATATCGCAATTCGCGACCCTAAAAAACTCCCATGCAGATAGATTAGATCAAAAAATCGTAAATGGCAATCGTGACAACTGTCAGATGCAAGTTTGAGTGAAATTGGATCGTTAACGGTCCAATTTCCGCCCCCTATATTACCTCCTGCATCTTGAATTACACATTTCTGTACAAAAATTCATTATTCAAGATCTTTCAAGAATCCACACTTTGCACCACTTTTCAATGAATTAGTCAATAAACCGCTAAATTCGTTCACCAAGTTGCATTCCTTATTTTCTATAAAAAATTTGTAATTCGCCAGAACACCCCCAGATTCCGATTCTCAGTGGAATTGTTAGTGTAACGAAATCGGATGCGAAATAATGGAACATTGACTACGGCGGAAAGTTACAATTTTTACATAATTCTGGTTTTAATGAAAATGCTGTACATATGATGGAAAGTTGTATTTTTATAAAAATCAATTTGTTAATGTGTGATCTTAAGCTCTCTAATCGTGTACTTGTGAAGACGGAAATGCCACAAGGATCTATACTAGGTTCATTACTGTTTTCAATATATATTGCTTCACATCATACTCTGATTTGTAATTTTTAGTACTTATTTTAAACTTGTAGTTTAGTTACCTACAAAATAATAAAAAAAAAACGGGAAACCACAAGTATTCAAAATAAAGATCGAAAGGCAAGCATCAAGGCAAACTTCTATAGTTTGTCCCAAATAACCACTGTATGCAATAAAAATAATTTGAAATAAAATTCTATGATATTAAAAATGATAGGCACTTGATGAGACTTGAGATAAAATTAGATACTTAACTAGCTATAGTTATATAGCTATATATTTACTTGAAACTATACGTTTCAAGCAAATCATCGATTCGTCGTCAGTGGAAAAGAAGTTTGTATAATAAAAAAATTGTCAGATTGACATTTTCTTATGCTATTCTTAATTCAAAATTCATCACATGCACTGATCACTTAGTGATCAATGTTATTATTATTATTTTTTCACTAGTAACGTTCTTCTAGAGAAGAGGAAGTCACGATTGATCCAAGAATATTATTTCCGAGGAAATACAGTAGTTATTATCACCATTAAGTTTAATAAAACCACTTTCTATTAATTGATTTTTCTTCTTTTTTTATAATTTTAGCTTGTATTGTTGTCCCATACATGTTTTACTAAATGTAGATATCAATGCGACCACGGTGACGAATTTATGTTCCATGGAAGACCCTCATTGACTGCTTCGTTGTTTTATGTTGAACGACTTGTTGAAGGACACCCAAAATGTTTATGATCACTAATTGATCCAGTCTCCTTAATTTTTTTATTAATCTCTTCACAGTTGATGAAGTTAAATCACTATTCCGACCATATTTTGTACCAAAATTGCGAACTGTAGCTGCCAAGCCTTCATTATTTTCAGAATATTGCCCAACAATGAAATCGCAGTGTTCTTTCCTGTAGCGCTGCATTTTAATAACCCTAAACTTTAAAACACTTTACCTCACAAATGGCGCTCAATTCAAATCTTGCATGAATTTTGGGACACTCTTTATAATATTGTGTATTTCCATCTCTATTGCAAAATCTATAAATTTGAGCTTAACAGCTCAAGGGTAAGAAGTGTGCAAATGTAGGTATACGAATGAAATAAAATAAACCTTACAACATTTTTGTAATAATAATTTTATAAAAAGAATGCAATAATTTTTCTTTAATTTATTTCTTCAGTCTAAATTATCAGCAAGAAAAACGGTTGCTCATTTTGAAGGGTAATCCGTCTTCAACAAAATAAGTAATGTATATTGAGCTGATTTATCCTTCTTAAGAAAATAATTTTGCTCTACAATTTCCCTGCTCTTAATTATTCCTTTATCATGTTTCTGCTATAATATGTAGCTCTATATAGTGTACACAAAATCCAATATGTAATACCTTAGACTAACTGTTAATACTGAACTGCATTTTTATTTCAAAAAATTACCTTACCTATAATGTTCTCTTGCCCTTCCAGTTATATATATGTTTATTTGTAGACACATTTTACATGGACAAATTTACAAGTTGTTTCCAATACAAATAAAACATGAGAAAAACCACAGAAGTTTCAATAGAAACTTGTTTGTGGAACACACATAATAATAATAACAATAATAATACAATATGCACAACATTTCAAACTTACAATCAACTCACACATAATATAATATGAATACAAACGACAAAAACAATAGGCAACTAATCAATATTAGGATAGGTATCAATTTGATATTGCGGTACAATCATAATAATAATAATAGCACATATGCAATATAAAATCTAATATACTTTAGTTCAAGTACACAATAATTGTTATAATATGTTCACATACATCTACACGTATGCACCTATACCTACATATAATTCAATTACTTATTACAACTAATCTGAATTTAAAGGTAAGCATATTTCTTTCTCTTCTTTTTTTTTTATTTTAAGAATTTTTTAAGTCTATTAAATTGTGTATTTGTCTCCTAGGTGTTTCTGCTAAAAAATTTTTGACACCCCTCTTAAATGCGTTTTTATTCATCATGCCTGTTACTATTTCAGGTAAGAAATTATGTGCCCTAGGCGCAAGAAACGTATGAGAACGTTGACCAACTGTTTTACGCATCATTTCAACAGACAAAATATTTTTATAACGAGTATCATATTCATGGTTTGCAGACAGTTTTGCTCCAACTTGCTGGAGGACTGTTAAACTTAAAAAATATAATTGTCGTGCATCCAGTATTAAAGTTTCCTTATACAGTAGATCAGAGGAATATGTAAACTCTTTTTTGTACATTATTTTAATAATTCTTTTCTGCGTGTATTCCAGTTTTTTTAAATGTACATTCATAACACCTCCCCATCCCACTATCCCGTATCTAATATGTGGCTCTACCAATGCCATATATATAGTCCTCAGCAATTTTAGATCAAGTATTTCCTTTAGGAAGTAGAAAAGTTGGATATGTACTCTTATTTTTTCTGTTACATAATTCACGTGTTTATCCCATTTCAAGTGTGAATCAATCATCAAGCCAAGATATTTTGTCTGCGGTACTGACTTTATCGTAAATTTTTGTGAATGTCCATCAGTTATTTCAAGTGACTGATATGGTGGTAAATTTGTGTTGTATAAGGTGAAAGGTACAAATACCGTCTTCTGAAAATTTAGCGACAACAATTTATAGTCAAACCAATGTTTTATGTTTTTAAAATCATTTTCCACCTTCCCCTTCAAACTATCCCAATCTTCTTCTTCATAGAATATGGCCGTATCATCTGCAAAGCTTACAATTGTACCTTCAGTGTTCATTTCAAATAAATTATTAAGATAAATGATAAATAAGGTTGGTCCAAGGATAGTACCTTGCGGTACTCCATATTCTATTCTTCTATAGTCGCTTCTGTATTCATCTATCTCAACAGATTGTTTCCTATCGGTTAAATAACTTTGGATTATTTTAAGTGCAGTACCCCTAATTCCTATTTCCTCTAAATTATCCAAAAGTAATGTGTGGCTTATAGTATCAAATGCCTTCGCTAAGTCTAAGAAAAGACATAATGAAGTCCTTGATCTATCCAAGGCTTTATAAATTTTTTCTGTCAATTGTGCTATTGCATGTTCTGTAGATCTGCCTTGTCTAAACCCAAATTGTTGAGGAGATAGTACTTCATGTTTATTTAAAAAGTTTACGATTCTCGTTTTTAATACCTTTTCAAAAATTTTTGCTATATTACTTATAAGTGAAATAGGTCTATAATTCAGAGGTTCCATTTGTTGAGTTGTGTTATAACAACCTCCTTGTTCTAAAATACCAAATTGCGCTCGTTAATAATATTTGTTGGAAACCCATCCAACCTCGTAAACATTTGCTTACACTTTGTTTCTCAAAATAATTGAATTCAAACTTCTTTTCTCTTTAAAATCAGTTCTTCACTCTACCTCTAAACACCATTCAACGACATTCTATTCAAATCTAGTTTAAGATTGTTTTGTAAAAGTAAACATGCCTCTAATATCAAATGAGATGAGTGTCGGGCAGAATAATTTTCTTAGTGAAAGTAGCAAATCAAAAAAAAAAAACAACCCAGAAAACAAGTAAAATGTAAGTTAACAATACAGATCCATATCACGTATATTTGCAATACTGGCAAATTAATATAGGATTTATAAACTCTACATTTATCTGTAGAATAACGATAAACCACGTCCTGAATTTCTTTACTTATTCGCAATCTAGAACGGCTTGTAACGCCTTGATGGCTTTAAAATAGGGGAAAGAAGAAATACTTAATAGTGTTTTAATAACGGCATTACCTAAATGGTTGTTTTTATAAAATCAAACAAAGACATTCAGCCTAAAATAGCAGCACTGGATGTAAGGTAGACTTACAGGAAATGAATAATTGCATCCCTGGAATTATTTTCCGGCTCGTGATTTCTTTCTCTTTAAGACGTTCCTGAAACAGGACTGGACTCATAGTTGACATTAAGGATGGAATTGGCACAGGTCCTATTTTCACTGAGGTTATCATTTTTATTAAAGAACATTGTTTTTTAAGGATATACTTGCGGAAGTCAAAAGGTATTCAGTCATCATCATATAAAAAACTAATTTTAGGATCATTTTAAAACCAGTAAAATAATGTAATGTTACATTAAAACATCGTATTTTTGTAGAAGGTGCGAGTAGCAATTCTAAAAAAACAGTTTTTTTAACCTTAATTGCTGTATTTAAAAGCGCCAAAACTGGTAAAAATAGGTAAAGAACATTCACACCTATATTTTCATCTTGTTAATTGCCATAAACTGTTTGCAGTGAGTTAAATGACCCTACTTCCTTAAAATCTCAATATCCCACAAGTAAACTAATAATTTCAGATATCAGTACCTATATAAATACTGTTCTATTATTTGTAAACTCTAGTTGTAATACACTCATCTGAAGAAGCCACTGTGTGGCGAAACAATTGTTGTTAACAAATTAAAGTGAAAATTTCTTTAAAACTACAGTAGTTTTATTATTCAGTGGATTATGAATTTTCATCAAGTAAAATCCCAATTAGTAAAATATTTAAAAAAGTTAAATGAATTTAAATTATCAACTTCCAATAAACAATGTATTCACAAACTTTGAACAATTTTATTTTCCTCTGAAAGTGTCTTTTCCAGAAGAGTTCTTTACTTAGATATCTACACAAAAAAGTTGATTCGATTGTAAACTACCCACAAATTCAGTTCAAGGACAAGGTAATGCTGTGATGTCTGCATCTTTCACTTCAAAGGCATCCACGTATATCAAATTGAATTGAATTATTGAGTAGGTTTTTTACGCATCAATTCATCTCTTCACCTCGACGTATATGGTTTTTTATGAATAGCCTTAACCAATATAACCCAGGATCACTCTGCAGGAGCAAAACATGCGCCACTATTTCTGCCGTCTCGGTACGCAAGTGGTGTATGTCGTCGTTAGATTTACCCATTCGTTTGAGACTATATTTCAGTAGGTAATTGCCCATGAAAAAGCCTATTAATAACGTTACTTTCGGCATTTTATGAGAATAGTTAATACACTTTCCGCTTGCTGTTGGTCTAATTTTAAACATAAGGAGAATGATTTTTGTTCATCCTCCCAGTTTTTTACCTCTTCCAGTGTGTAGGTAACTTTTGTTACCCCACAAAATAGTTCTGGTCACATGAATTTATGCATGCTTTAGCAAAGCGATCTGTAATTCCATTCCTCTTTATTCCCTCAATCAGAGTGACCCCCGTTGGTTTTTTGCCAGTTACATGAATATTTCCAAATATCCTCAGACTATAACAGTAACTATATTGCAAGGGCACCAAATAACCTCACTTTTATGCACCTTTGCTCTTCAGATCATATGATAAAGTTATTAGAAAAGTGTTTTGAATATGCAATTCTGCAATGTTAATCTGCGCAAAAATGTTATATTATGGGAACCTGGTTTAAAAAGAATATATTCAAAATTTGGAATATCAAGTCAGATGCCCAATAACAATTTTCAGAGAAAGAGATTCAGATTTACCTCTGTCTTCTTTTCTGGAAAAATAATTCTATTGTATACATGTTGCTGATATTTACTGGTGAAAATATTATTTCTTCTGTTAGAAGCTTGTGAAATTCACCAATGTGTTGCAACGTAATTACATTTATAAAGAATGAAGTATGAATTTCAGTATTCCAAGGCATAATAATTATTTTAGTTGTACATTTTCGATTGGGGCAGTCCGCCCCTATAAAGTACGCGCTATTTAAAGACAATGACAGAGATATTTCACGGTTTCAAATTAATATTCTCCGAGACTATTTCCCATAACAATGGAAAAGTACTCGACGACAATGGGGTAGTCAGTTTGATTTAAATTTATGGCTGCAACCAGGTGCATAAATGATTTACATAGAATCTTATATCTTTTAAATAAATAGCCATGTGCTGCAAAAATTTGTCCGGCCTTTAGTGTCTGACAGATATATTCCCTTTAAAAATAAGTACCTAGTATATAAAATATAACCATATATATAATACTACTATATGGAGCCTATGTAATCTTTACCATGTTTCTCAAGTGAAGCCAAATTAGAGTAGTCCAGAATCATATCTATTGTCTCTTTCACGGAGAAAATACCAAATACTCATGCGCAGCAAACCGCGGGAATTTTGCTCCATATAGGTACTGTAGAATACAATAAATTAACTTTATTTTATATTGTATTTTATCTACATATAACGGTTTTTCAATCTTGTTATTGGGATGTTCCCGTATTTATCAAGTTTACCAAAAGAGTGGATGCAGTTTGTATTAGAAAAGAAAATTTTAAAAATACATACTTCAGGTACCTATGCGACTTCATATGGAATATTTCCTTCGTACAAAAGACAAAACCTCGACTGAGTTTTTCGTTTCGGCATTTTGCGATATCTGTGGAATGAAATTAAT
This sequence comes from Pogonocherus hispidulus, assembly GCA_963924545.1. Classification (NCBI taxonomy): domain Eukaryota; kingdom Metazoa; phylum Arthropoda; class Insecta; order Coleoptera; family Cerambycidae; genus Pogonocherus; species Pogonocherus hispidulus. The sequence goes on from OZ004700.1 coordinate 16,852,544, forward strand.
GAAAATGAGGTATAGTATAATTCATATACCTAATTCACTACATATTTAAATTTACAAAATGTTCTTATATACCTAAACTTGTAGTTGTGACTGTAAAAATACCGTAGAAATAATTTGATGAGCAAATGTCTCCAATCACTAATAAGTCTAATAGGTATATGAACAAAACTAAAATTACAAGTTACACATAAATAAAACACTTCTAAAACTGCCGGCTCTACGAAAAACACAAATTTATTTTCTGTGAAACACAAACATACATGAAATACAAAAGATAAACTGTGACATAACCACACCACAAAACGCATATATGACAAAACACATACAGGGTGTCCCAGTGTGAGCGAACAAAAATTTACCAGTGTGTAGGCCAGACCAAAATAAGAATAAAATTCTTATAAAAAAAAATTCTTCGCTGCACGCCTAACGAGTTCCAGGGTGTTATTTTGTAAAAAAAAACAATTTTCCGAGATAACTTAAAAACTCGTTTCGTTAATTTAGGTAATATTTGGATGACGTGTACATCTATTAAAGGTCATTAAAACTATATGGTGTTTGTTTAACTCTAAACTTTAAAATCATTGCATATATTTTTCTGCATAAAGGAATACAGTCGGTACTTTACACTCAATTTACTCGAAAATGGTTGATTTTAGAGCTGTGTAACAAGAGCACCTTTTTTGTTCAGAATTTATAGTTGATTAAGGAAAACTTAGTTAATTCACGAAAAAGTAGGATATACAAGAGTTATGAAGACAAAATCATAAGGAAGAGTAGATCTAGGCCACCACAAGTGTCAAAGTTAAACAAACACCATATAGTTATAATGACCTTTAATAGATGTACACGTTACCCAAAAATTACCTAAATCTACGAAACGGTTTTTAAGTTGTTAAAGTTATTTAAGTTAAGTTATTACGGAAAATTGTTGTTTTTTTACAAAATAACACCCTGTAACTCGTTAGGCGAGCATCAGAGAAATTTTTTATAAGAATTTTAATCTTATTTTGGTCTGGCCTACCCACTGGTAAATTTTTGTACGCTCATACTGGGACACCCTGTATATGATAAAACAAAAGCCCGGTCTTTCTTTACTGTCGCGCCACATTGAAATTCTTGGATTGGATTGGACAACACTTGGGCACAGGAACATTTGTCCGTGAAAGAGAATGAAATATATAACTCCATCTCATAAACCGGCTTCAAGAAAAGCTCGAATAGCTCAATATAGTAGTATTATATATATGAATATAACTGTATTAACATTATACGAGTATATCTCAAGTTTAGAATGTTAAAATAAAATCAATACGGTTTGATAAAAATTTGAGTGTGGGGACATTAAATTCTGATTAAAAAATTGGTTTGGTACTGCCAAATTAAATTAATATTCAGCAATGACAACTTAGCCACTGACCGAAACTTGGAGAAATCTCCAAAAGATCTATAAAGTCTATTTTTCTTAAGCATTAATAATTGTAGTTGTTGGTAACCCTAAAATGTATAGTTTAGGTATGCTAAAATCAGAAAAGGCAGGCAGGCAGCTTTAAGAAATTCCCCGTTTCAACAACCTATTTTACTAAAACATCGTGCGAAACTAAATAGTTTGTTTTAAAAATTGATTGATTGTTAAACATATCTTTTTCGTTTCTGCATATTTACACAGCTCCGTCTAGACTATGTTTTGTTAACGGAAATATTAAAAAAGAATAATTATCAACAGCCCATGTACTGCTAGTCAATTTTATTTTTACGCTTTGACGCAAAGCCTAGACATAAACTTTAAAACCTAACGAGCAAAGCTAGTATCATGATTGTTACTAACTTGTAATATTATTTACATTTGATTATTTATTAATATGATAATTTACTGATAAAAGCTAACCGAGCTTTCCGCTACTGTTACAATTAATTATTATTAGTCAGTATAATGTCCCATGAGGTCATCACCCGAAAAGGTGTAAATCTTAATATTATTTACACATTTTTACATAAATTCATCATTCAACTGATTGCAGAGCTCAAGCGGATTTTAATTTTTCCGGGAGGGACGGGGAAGAAGGACACTATATATATATATATATATATATACAGGCTGATTCACTTAAGGAGGCTCACCATTGGAATATCAGTAATGGTAAGAGATACAGGGTGGCTCAAATTACAAAAAAGTTGAGCAATTTTATGACGAATATTTTGGTAAAAGCAAACCTGAAATATCTTTTTTAATTTCTGAAATATTCTGAAAAAACTGAAAATTTAGATTTTTTAATTTTTGCCGTAATTCATTTGTTTTTCAAGATAAGTTCATGAAATTCGGTTCCCAGGCATAAAATACTCTATTGATTGCATTGGCGAAGTCAGATCATCTCTATCTCTTATTGTTTTTGAGAGACGATAGTCAACTTTTTTTTTCTTATGGGCGCCATAATGGATTTTTATATTTTCAGATAGCTCTTCTCATTCTCTTTACGACGATGTATTATAGTATGGGTAAATTTAAATTATTAGGGTAATAGTCATAAAAATATTTTTAATTAGACTGCTATGAAATTAAACTAAAACCATTGCATGCTTTAGTTGTCAGTTCATTGATTGTCAAAAGTGTTTATTCTAGCATCGTTGCACTAATTTGTTCATATTTGTATTGCTACTGCTACCAATAAAATGTTTTCAAACGACGAAAAAGCAGATATGTATTCTATTTATATTCAGTGCAGAAGAAATTCTATAGCAACTGAGCGGAAGAATGATTCTTCGTTTAGAAGAATCATAAAACATAAAACACAGCACATAAATGGACAACCTCCCTTTTGTAAGCCTCAGGAATGTGTAGAGGGAGGATACACATGAAAAAAACGCAGACACACAACCATTCCCTGGGAGAGGTGCCATTTCTCCCCTGGCGAGATTCAAACTCGCGCAGCAATATACCATTATGTTAGTCACAAGCTATCACCCAGCACCTAACAGAATGAGCTATCGCTGCGGCTAAATAAAAACAATATTATGTATTATATTTTTTAAATAACCCTGTAAGGGAGCCAATTCTAAATAAATTTTATAACATTTTACTATAGATTTTTTCATTTGCAAAGTTATAATCACATCAACTTAATTATTTTACTTTGAGTTTAACAGAAAATGCCGAACACTGATCGGGAATACGAAAAAGGTCTTTTCTCAAAAGACCGATGTCATAACAGCCTAATAAAAAAAAAATTATGACTATTACCCTAATAATTTAAATTTACCCATACTATGATACATCGTCGTAAAGAGAATGAGAAGAGCTATCTGAAAATATAAAAATCCAATATGGCGCCCATAATAAAAAAAAGTTGACTATCGTCTCTCAAAAACAATAAGAGATAGAGGTGATCTGACTTCGCCAATGCAATCAATAGAGCATTTTATGCCTGGGAACCGAATTTCATGAACTTATCTTGAAAAACAAATGAATTACGGCAAAAATTAAAAAATCTAAATTTTCAGTTTTTTCAAAATATTTCAGAACCTAAAAAAGATATTTCAGGTTTGCTTTTACCAAAATATTCGTCATAAAATTGCGCAACTTTTTTGTAATTTGAGCCACCCTGTATCTCTTACCATTACTGATATCCCAATGGTGAGCCTCCTTAAGTGAATCAGCCTGTATATATACAGCGCAACTTTTTCCTAATTTTAACCTTTTTTTGTTTCTGAGATCCCAATAGTGGGCAAGCTTAAAAGAGGCACCCTATATATTTTATTTTTCAGCTAAAATTAGTACTGCTTCTAATTCATATTCTTAATACTTTACTCTAAATAACCTTCCCTATTATGTTGCTTGGTTTTTCAGATATTGACCAAAATGTGAGTTCTTTCTTTCAATTTTTAAGCAAGAATATCTACTACGCTTCTCTTGCCCTGGAATTTGTCCTATAAATGCCACATAAATACTATACCAACGATCACGGAATTACCAAAAATGTATAATACAATATTTTTAAATATAGACCGTTATAAAATACAATAATAAAATTCTGAACAAAACTACAAACGCGCAGGTTGTTTTTTTTATTTCAAGATTGTCTTTAGTAAGTATTTGCAAATATATAAAACTATTGCAAGACAAGAAAGTTGGAATCTAAGATACAAATAAAATTTATAATGAAGGATAATTATGAAAATAATTATTTTAAATCAGATATAACAGTAGAAGAGACATAGCGTCCTTGCTACTGACTAAGGTTACTGCGAAACAGGGAACTGAAATGGTAATTCAAAAAGCAAAATATTATTATAAGTCTGTAACTACTTTTGGTTCAACTCCACCACCACCCTCACAGTAGATCTCGAATTACTCTTGATGCTGAAATTTGTTGTGTCTCGGTGTATCGCCTTACAAAGGGGCGTATCACCCATAAGGGCCTTTTCGGCCATCCGTAGCGCCACCGTGTGAACCTGTCAAATCTAGCGGACTCTGACAAGAGTCCTAAATCAAAACGTCAGTCCGGCATGCCACATTCCGGAAAGTGTCAAAACTCTAATGTTAAAGATACAAGGCGTGACGTTGAACATCTCCGAGAAATTGGCCAATTATATTTAATTAATGGACAGGGAGACGGGGTGCATTATTTTAGTTGATTTATTCACATGTGCTTTTTTCGGTAGAAACATGTAGAACAAATACAGATTTTTTTTATTATATTTTTAATATTATTTATTGGATTACATATTTAACGGTTTATATCTTTCTTTATATAGGAATTAAGCCAAAAAGTTAACTAAAAGATGAATTATTAATGAAATTATCAAATATTATGGTTCAATAAAGTTTTTAATTTTCCTAGATAAGTACCTATAACCCAGGTACGCAAATAAATAACCTTATTCTTTTTAAGATATATCGATAACAACTACTTTGCGTGCAGTATGTACTCCCCAACATTGAATTACAGTGGAATATCTTCATATAACCTCAACTTAATGTCCTTAATCCATTTTTCTTCTTTATAGAGTTATCTACATTTTTTAAATAATGAAGATTATTTAAATTTCATTATTCAGCTACCTATTCTTGGTTATAAACCAATTTATTTAATTTCCTATGGCAATCTCCCGAAGTATATAAGGAGTTTTAGGAACGAACAGTTACTAGTTAAAGAATATATAAACACTGATAACGTTGTAAAAAGCGTCCTTATATTACACTGTTTAAAAAAAGCGACTACTAAACACACCCCGTACAATAGGCCTCCTCAATTTTTATCTAAAATATATAATTTAAAATATCAAATGAAGTTACTATAAATATTTTTCACCTAAATATGTTGGTGTTTGTTTTTGCTAATAAGATCTAATGCTAGATAGACATAACAGGAAGCCGAAGCATTAATAGAACACCCCGAGTAATTGTATAATTTCTAAAATACTTTTCGTTTCTTGTTCTGTCACTTCTTAAACTTTTAAATAAATATGAAACAAAATCGTGTTATCAATTACCTCTGACAGCGAAAATGTAATGTTAAGGGCTTCTGATGAAAAGCTGTCAATTTTGACGATGTATTTATCACATAAAATCGGTGAAAAAGTTCAACTCTTTCAATTCGCGAGTCGCCCCGATAACCCTAATTATTTTTATTTTAAAAATGATTAATTAACCAAGTTTTTTGTCTCCGGCTAATTTAAGGTTGCCGACATGTCGACCTGCGGCAAATTCATCAAACTTTTCTCATTCAATAATTATATATACATGATCGGAATTTCCTCGATGCTATTCAAATTCGGCGAGCCTAAACATTTTCCTTCAAACTTGCCTTCGAGATGATAGACTCATTCTTTGGATCTTCTAACTTTCTCTTTGGTCGGTTTTTCATCGCCTTATTACAATTTTATCAATATGAGAGGTTTTTGAAAGCGTATAAATGAAAAGAAGTCGTATCATTGAATTTGATAAAAATATTTGTACCTATCATCTGAAAGTTTCTTATTTCCACGAATCGCTTAAATTTAAAAATAATGTAACTGTATTGGGTGGCTCATGTCCGATAGTAGATATAAAGGAAAATCGATAATACCCTTAAAAACACTTATATGCGCTTCCATTTTGCAAAAATCATCTCACATCTGAGCCCTATTGAAGGTAGACAGTTGTTAGTTTACAGACAGTTCCGTAGTTCTTGGAGAAGTTTGGGCTGGAATACGCTGTTCTAGTACAGGCAAAGCTGTCTTCAAATCTTGATACCGTATTTATCTTAATGTCATATAATTGTCTATAAAACAAATGCAACATGCCGGCATATCAATAAATACTTCTCATATAGCTAGGCAGCTCTCAGAATATTTCGTTCCTACCATTATTATGCCCCATCTAGATACCAGATCATTCATGCCGTGAGAGGAATGAAGCGCTTGAATAAAGTTCCCTTTTGACCCTCTAGCTAAAAAGCTAGAGGCTAGTTGAATTTCGGCTTAGTTGCCCTGAGAAGGACACAGCTAACCCAGCTCTCTTGATTTGTCAGCACTGGCAAGAGCTACTAAAATTATCTCATTCGGAACATAGTGAGATTGCTACTAAAAATATTTTGGATTAAAAAAGTCACTGATGCATTAAGGACGACGAAGTAGCAAAATCTCTATTATTTTATGTACTTATACCGGTGGGAAAAGGATTAGATACCTAATACCATAGACATATATTATGTCTATGCCTAATACTGTACGAAGGACAACTCTTATCAGCGGAGCTGGGAAAATTGTAACCAAATAATGTAATCAGATCCATTAAAAAACTGATCCTGTTAAGTAAAGTATAATTACGTATTCGCATTGAGTGAAAGATTTAATTAAACGCACCACCAAGTGGAACCGAGATTTTTGACATCTGAATATTCCAGACTTGGAGGAGGGTGGAGGGTCTGGTTTTCGGCCCACTCTCTTTCGAACTAGCCTAGTCATATGCAAAGACGAAGTTACGTTCACCCTTCGTAGATGATATTCAATTCAATTATATTTTCTATTGCGCATTTATAATATCCAAGAAAATGGAGTGAAATTAGCTAATACGATATATTGAAGAGCAATAACCAGTGGCATATGTGGAAACCAATACACCAAACCAAAGTCAAAAATATGTTAAATCTACAAAGTAATAATTAATAAATGAATTTGACTACTTACCTCATTATAGCGTTTCAGTGACAATCTGTAGTTTTCATAAATAGTTCATAACCCATAATTAACCAATGAACGCCATTAATAGATGACTGATTTTCTTTACAATTTCACCTTTACCATTCAACTCGGCTCCTAAAATAAATATTTAAAGTTAGAGCCACAATACATACGTGAATAGATTTTGCATAGATCATATTATGCAGAGAGGGGGAGAGCGTCTGACGTGTAATTGCTTTGAATTTCCAAACTTATGAAGGGCTGAATGCGTCTACCCTGGTCCCAGCCGCCGGGGTGAATAGCTGGGCCAAGGTCGAGGACGCAGACACGGCGCTCCCCCACCCCCACCGGCCGTCGCGACGTTTACCGCCGTCTACGCTATTTCACACAAAAGTGTAAATATGGGTTCCATTGGTGGGCTGCTGCTGAAGCAGACAGACCCTTACTGACGATCGTCTGCATGAATAATTTATCAGGGAAGGTCGGGACGCTCTGTGATGCCATCCAGGTGCACTGTTAACTCTGCTGCTAACTGCTAAATACTGTAAATGTGATTAGATCGCATCTCCACACCTTCTGGGGGTTTGTACTAGCAATTTTGATTGTATTAACGAAAATGTCGGAGCTCTCACACAAATATATGTTTGTCCAAATAACCTGATTATATTTGCAATTAGTAGAACGGTGTAATATAACTTTAACTATTTTTAATACAGAAAAGGAAAAACATTGAGCATGTTTTTTAAGAACTATAGCACCTCACTCGGCTTTTTACTAAACTACCGTGTAATGTTTACAACTTGACAGTGCTTTTCGTAAACAGCGTTTTTTACGAGTATTTTCGCTGATATGAAGTTCAGTTATTATTGTATCTCTAAGACTAAGAAATAAATGTTCAAAAAAGAATATCAATAGAAATGTTTTAGAGCTTTCTCTCGCACAGGAATAACCAGACTTCTCACTCTATGGCTCTTTGCATTTTCAGTTGAGGTAGGTCATAGTTAGGAGACTCTCTCCAACACGCAGCAAATACTGTAGTATGTGTAGTAAATACTAAAAACGCACATTTCTACATGTGGACGTGTAATAAAGTTTACAAGTGTAGTAAGCCTTAACACTATATTCATGTAATTTTTTAAAAGTGAATAAATATATACGTCCCTCCGTCGAGTCACTGACTCAGAGTTTAGCGCCTCCATCGCTTAACCCAACGATCGTAGGTTCGTCCGAATCTCCATTCCTCCTGACAATTTTTAATTAAATTCTACTCTAAAGTCTACTCGTACATTAGGGTCTGTTTGCATGGATGGGTTGGCAACGTTACGTGCCTAAGATGCGAAGAATATCAGCTTGGTGATCAGTGGCGGTTGGTGACATTTGGGTATGGGGGTGCATATAAATAAAAATTTTGCATTTTACAAGGTCTAGTACCCTAAAATTATAAATTGGAAATTCGGAGAGCAAAAATATTTGCTTAAAGAAATGGGTTTCGTTAGACAAATATCCTCAATTTTTGATGCGATTCACAGAAATCTCGACAGAAATTATTTAAAATAATATATAAATAGGTATTTCATATTTAAATATCAAAAAATTATAGGTACACGCTCTCTGATCTTCAACCTCTAAGATAAAAAGTAAATGTATCCTAGAATCCCTAGATATATCCAAGTTTGAGGTTATTTGTATAGAAATATACATTCGTCTATTTTTGGAATTCGCAAAAACGTCAATTAACCATTATTAAAATATGGAATCGCTGCAATTAATGTTTCCTCCATACTTATTATGCAAAGCGAATTTAGTCTGCCCTGCGCCTTAATTGCTCCACAACTTGCTGCTTTACGAAATTTTTCCCTGCTGTATATAAATAACCGTTACTTTACTTTTCAGTTTAACTTTGTCCAAAAGCTGAGCTGAGCAAGTGCATTGCAAAAAAGCTGAGCAAGTGCATTGCACGCAAATCTCATAATGTACTTACACGTATCTCCTGTTTCACTTGTCGTCCGAGTGGTCTCTTTCTAGCGTATGATTAACTGGAGCACTGTTGGCTGCTATTCGAAAATTCAACTCGATATGTATTTTGGGTTGCAGATTCAATACCAATAATTTGGTATGTTAAGTTTTAACATACTAAATTAAGTACTTATTGATATTAGTTTTGATTATTAGATTAGGTATTATCGATATAGTTAACCTAATTTTTAAGGGAGTGCACTACACAAATCCACCTACAGTAAAACCGCCACTGTTGGTGGTAATGTGTAAAACTAATGGTTGATGTTTGACTATCCCCCTAACTAATTAGGTTTTCCTCATTCCAGCACTGAATGGTGGTTACAGCTTACCAACTTAAGTCGTTCATGAGGCGCAATTGTTCTAATGAACAATAATATGCTATCTCCTCTCCCACACGAGTCTCAAACTTTTGGGCTAAGCCTTGTGATTAGAATGAGTTGTAGAGTTAATAATATCATATCAACATAGATTATAATGATAATATTATTCAATTCAAAAATTCAATTTTAAAAAAATAAAATGAGAATACATAGTTTTCTATGCAAATAAAAACCTCTAACGTCATAAAAATAAATTATTGAGAATAAAGATAGAGCTTGTAGTTGTTAGTATTGTGGAAAACAATATAATTATTTTTTACTGTTTAAAGGTTTGCCTTTCGTACTAAATTTATAACTTTAGTAGCTTCCCGTTCCCCTAGTTTCTTGTTATTTTACAGGTGGCGTTTTCCCAATAGGTAACTATCAAAAATAAGTTACAAACTATTTTTCATAGTAAATAGTTAGTGACTGTATATATCAAAAAAATACAATTTATCTCTTAAGTTTCTCGTAGTATACCACTTATTACTTAAAACACTATGTCCAAGTGGGGATTTACACAAAACATATCTGGCACCTACATACATAATTGATTTATTTTGAAACATGATACCCATAGTCGAGACGAGCCAGTGGCTCAGGGTTGAAGTGTCTCGATCCCTCAACCCAGAGATCGTGGGTTCGAATCCCCATTGCACCCAGCTTTTTTTAATTAAATTGTCTACTCGTAAATTAAGACTAGTTCGCAGGGTTGGGTTGGCAACCATCCATGCCAACTTGATGTTAATGTGAGAGATTAAAATCAGTTGATGTTTGACTGTCTCCCCAAGTAATGAGGTTTTCCGGGTTTCCCTCATTCTAGCACTGAATGGTGGTTTAGAGCCTACCAACGTGAATCGTTCCTGAGATGCAAATGCGGGCCGCGAAATAATAATATTTAGACATTTGGACTAATCGACGTAATAAGAATGTGGGGTAGAGATATTATTATTATTATTATTATTATTATTATTATTATTATTATTATTATTATTATTATTATTATTATTATTATTATTATTATTATTATTATTAGTATAGTACTAATAAATGTTAGCTGTATGTTCCGTTAGGTGGCACACACTATATATTTTTGAGTTATTTAAAGAAGCTTTAAATAGCAATAGCATTCCCTACTAAACCCAGCTGTTTTTGAGACTTTAAGATACTCAAACACGTTCAGTGTATTTTTTAATTCACATTGCGTAAAATTAAATTCTGTGTTTGTTAATATAAATTATTATGTAATGGAGGTGCTGAAGTGACAATTTCTTGATATAAGTATTATGCGGTTGCTTCACGTAACGATTTGTCGTGCGGACCGAAGCTGACAGTTCCTGCCTCAAGACGGGAACTGTGCTGCTCTTTTAGCCCTCCACATTCAGTTGGACGGAATGTATTTCTTGTCAGTTCCTCGACGAAATTGAAAGAGGAATATTCATATAGGTGTAGTGCAAATATGGCGTCGTTGAAGAAGAGAAAAATGGCAGCTAAGTCCTTTTCCTCTTTCATACTGAAATGTAGAATTTCAGTATGAAAGAGGAAAAGGAAGCAAATATTAAAACAAGAACGAGAAAGAGATTTTGGATAAAGAATGGTACCTCAGAAGACAATGGAAAAACCATATTTATCTAAACGAAGTGAGGCTAAACAAATTACTAAAAAAAAAACGTAAACATTAATTTTCTTTTAAGGCGTTGCAATATGCTTCAACCCACAAGTAGTATTGATGTCTTTGTTTCTTTTCACATTTCTTAAATACTTTTCTCTTTGTCTTCGATGAACTGGGCCGACTTTCGCACTTCACGATACAGTTCTTATCGTGGCCTGTGTCCTGTGCAGTTAAAAATATTCAACATGTTGAAAGTTCGCAGTTCGCGCCGGAGGGACCAAATCGGACGCGCGCCCGGCCTCAAGTCGCCCTTTACGTGGAGATTTAGACTGAAACGAGGGTCTGCGCAGTTCAAAACTCATGGAAAAGCCATCGTGAAGGGTATTAGAATTGTCTTATTTTTTTCAAGGGTTATCGAAAATACTTATAAAATTATCCATGAATCCTACATATCGACATATTTAAAAAAAATAGGACATGAATAAATACAAAGAAGAAATAGGAAATACTTTTCCAAAGTTAGCATAAAATCGACTAATTTAAATACATCCTTTGCTACGATAGACGAAGTCCCTATAAAATAACGGAATTTGAATTCCTTACGTAGCATAATTATGTAAAATTTTATGTGAATGATTACTTAATAAATTTAAAAATAACAGACTTGAACTTCTAAAAAGAAGGAAATAAGAAATTCCTTTTAAATGATCGATAATAATGTGGAGCTTCTGGGGATTTTCCCGGAAGCTTGTATTCGCATTAAACATTCCTTTTACGAGAACGGCCTCGCTAGCTACCCAATTTCCCAGTAAACTTCCATTTTTTTTCATGCGAAAGCATTTCCCTTATTAACCCTATTCTGATATGCGGAACTGCGCGTTTGCTAACTTTTCACATCCTTTTCCATTTCGCCTGAATACTGCCGCATTGAAGTTAAAAATAGACATTAAAAACAAGCTGACTATAATATAATCTTTCGAATAGCAGACAAGCAACTTCCACTGATTCTTTTATTCGTGTCTTTTTGTTCGAAGTTATTATACAATTACTTTTTATTCCAACTTAAAATTTCTATATCAATATTATTTTGTTAAGTTTTCCATTTCTAACAAATAAACAACTAATTATTTAGGCAAAAAAAATCCAGTCGAGACTCGCAAATTGTGGCTTAAGACAATTCACCGCTAATAAAATATCTTCTTAGATGGAGGTAAATTTACTAGTGAAAAGTCTTAAGCGTCTTGAGACCATTCAGTATGACAAATTGTTGGTTAGAACTATTAACAAATATTCTATAACTAATTGAAAATTGTACTTATGACTTAAATTTGTTCACCAATATAATATTTGAACCTTTTAATGGCTGTCAACAGTCATAACCCAAAAATGAGAAATTTGTGGATTAGAACCTTTCACCACTAGGGCGACGATATGTCGTACATAATCATTTGTGATAATAGATATGATTTTGATTATAATAGTAATAACAATTTATATCTTTCTTTGTACAGGAATTAAGCCAAAAACTTGACTAGGAGATAAATTATTAATGAAATATCAAAATTATGGTTCAATAAAGTTTTATATTTCCTCGTTACTTATAATCCTAGGTACGCAAAGAAATAACTTTATTATTTTTAAAATATGTCGAAAACACCTAATTTGCGTGTAATATGCACCTCCCCCCTACGTTGAATTACAACGGCATGTCTTCATATAACCTCAACTTATTCTCTTTAATACATTTTTCTTTTTAATAGTGTTTATGTACATGTATTAAATCCAAATAAATAATACTAAAAATATACTATAAAAAACTAATAATACTGGGGTATTTTTTCTTTCCATTCGAAATTTATGATGTTTTGTGCCAAACGTAAATACAGTGCTTTCGAAAAGTAACGAATAAATTTATTATTTTAGAAGTTTTCAACAAAATCCCCTGACACGTCGATTTTGTTTTTAAAAAAGGCACTTTTTGACATACGACCCATATTTGTGACGTCATCGTTGTTCGAGATATGACGTCATCGACAATTTTTTTAAATAGCAACCTCCAATTTTGACCACGCCATTTGAAAGAGCGTATCATTCTACATACGCATCGTCAAAAATCATGGTGTTACATAGGTAACAAAAATTTCAAGAAAATAATGTTTGAAGATCTTAAAATTTAATTTTCACAATACTGACAATGATAATGATTATGTAAAAAATCGACTAAATTAAATGTTCAAATTGTGCACCGTTGGCTGCCTGACAGTAGCCAAGACGATTAATAAATTCTTTTTGGACATTATCTATAACTTCAGGAGGTATACGATGTATCTCGTGACGAATTCTTGCTTTTAAATCTTCTAAATTAACCGGTCTAGTAACGTATACTTTGCTTTTTAAGTATCCCCACAAGAAATAATCTGGGTGTCAAATCAGGCGATCTGGCTGGCCACTCAATCGGCCCCCTTCTCCCTATCCAACGATTCGTGAACAGCTCATCTAAATAAACACGGACAGGTGCTGCATAATGGGGAGGTGCACCATCTTGTTGAAAGAACATGACATTTCTTGGAAAATCAAGTCCTTCTATATCTGGATATAAAGTTATTAGTGCAGGAATGAAGTCGTCTCGAAGAAAATCCAAATATCTTGCACCAGTTAGGTTGACGTCAAAGAAATAGGGACCCAGAATTCTTCCGTTGACTATGCCGCACCATACATTTACTTTCTGGGGACTTTGAGCGTGATACTCCATCATCCATCGGGGATTCTCGGTAGCCCAATAACGGCAGTTTTGCCTATTGACATGGCCGTTCAAAACAAACGTAGCCTCGTCAGAAAAAATTACGGTTTTTACGAAATTATTATCATTATTGCATAGCTCATGAACAAGGCATACCTTATAAGGATGATACTTTGCTTTTTTCATAATTTTGTGAACTGTGGACGTTGCCATATTGAAATCAGAAGCCAATTGGTTAAGTGTTGAGTGATGATTTTCTTGTATTGCCAACAAAACATTAACCTCATCATCTATTGATTTTGATGGTCGACTAGATTTAGGAAGATCACGAACATGTCCAAAGTTACGGTATTTAGACTCAATATTGCTTACCATGCTTTGGCTAATGGGATGTCGATCAGGATGAGTTTCAATGAACAATTCAACTACTTCTTTTTGGGTGCGCATCCTGTCTCCAAATCCGATCATGCAAAGAATTTCAATTCGTTCTCGTTCAGTTAATTTAACCATTTTTTTTATAAAATGACAAAGTTACTACTCAATAAACACTTCAAACGCAGTGCTTTTCCCAAACAAAAGATAAGAACTAAATAAATAATTCAAAAAACAGAAAAAACTATTTGATAAAGTACGATTTCAAGTTTTTATCTGAAAACAATAAAAAACATTCTCGGTCGCTAAGGCTACTGTCAGGCAACCATAATTTTTCATGATGCGTATGTAGAATGATACGCTCTTTCAAATGGCGTGGTCAAAATTGGTGGTTGCTATTTAAAAAAATTGTCGATGACGTCATATCTCGAATAACGATGAGGTCACAAATATGGGTCGTATGTCAAAAAGTGCCTTTTTTAAAAACAAAATCGACGTGTCAGGGGATTTTTTCGAAAACTTCTCAATTTCTAAAATAATGAATTTATTCGTTACTTTTCGAAATCACTGTATAAATTAGATGCAGAAAATACTAGAGGAAGACTGGCATTAATTCTGAAAGACTGAGATCTTCAATATGCAAAAAACTGGTATGGGCGTGTTAAAAAAAGAGTGTTGTAAAAACTATATAGAATGCTACTGCAAATCTAGAGGATGAATTGAAAAAATTTTGAAAAACTCTTAATAGGAAAAGGAGAATCTAATTTGTACATGAACGTCATATACACCATATACATCATAGACATCATTTCATGATGAAGGTGAAGTGAATTTGATAATAATTGATATGGACAACTGCGAATACGTAAAAACTTATTTCATCATTATACAAGAATGAGCCTTTCTTCACTGCATTTATAAACTTCATAGTTCAATGTTTACCGCATGTTAAACATTGCAACTATAGATAACATCCAATGGATCAGTACTTCAGTTTGGACTTGACCATCCTATTTTTTATGACAATACGGAATTCCATGCATCCCACCTAATGCGTTACAATACAGCATCGCCATCTGGATTTGCTATAGACATAGACCAAGTCTGAAAGCCTTTAATACGCTCTCTTTCTTTCATGCTTGTCGGGCTTACTCCTATCCTTGACAGTTTGTATAATACCTACTTATGTACAAAAGCCAGCTCTGGATTATCCATAGATTATCCATTATCATTCAGAATGATTATAACCTCCTTACAAAAAGTGGATCTATATTATACTCTTTTTTTTTTTTTTTTGTTGGAAAATTGAAAATAATACAAAACTGCAGCGTAATTTGGTAAACAAATGCCGATTTATGTAATACTAATAATTATCAGATGTTGTTAGCGTGACTGGCAAGACTAAAAAATCGAAAATCGTTTGATTTTTTTTACATAAATCGCTATTTTCATCCTACCATCGCGTACGCCTATGACCGACGCTTGCGAACGGCGCAACACCGACGTAGTCGCGGCTATATCGATTTTCCTTTCGCTTTCCATGACCTCGAGCCTCACCCAATATGATTTTTGTTTGCTGTTGTTGGCACCCCGCCCATATTTTCAGATCCTCATGTTCAACTACGAGCAGACAATTTTATTATCGTAACCGTCGAAGATGCCAGCGTTTTATAAAAATATGCATAGGCGTGGATTCTTGCCGACTTTTTTTTAGGACCGGCGATTATATCATCCCATTCGTGAATTTGGAGGAGGCATGTTCTAGGTGAACGAAAATGTTTTGTTCTAAATACAGGGCGCCCTATTTCTTGACCCGTTGCATGGGTAACTTTTTTATTAGTAGAGATACAAAAACGCTTAAATGAGCAAATTAGTGCAGTTTCGTATTAGTAATTCTACGGTAAGGCGAAAAATTATATACGGGGGAAGGTTGAAAAGTTATTGACAAAAAACGAAAAATCCAACTTTTCTATTATCCCTCGTAGCTCGTTCATTTGAAGAGTTAGAGAAAAATGCTTCACATGTTTTTTGCAGTATTTTTCATGTAAAATGACATGCACTTGCTACTTTTTATATATCTCTTAAAATGGTTGAGAATCACAGTAAAATATATTTTTTTTAAATGTAATGGATAGGTGGCTGTGACATTAACCGAAAGTCCTCTTTTTTCTCTTTCAGATAATATAACATAGTCCATATTTTATCCTTACAAAAGTAATAATACTCGTTGTTTTTAAAGAAAGTTTATTGTCACATCAAGAATGCTATGGATTATAGAACAAAAAATAAGATTCCTGATATTTCTAAAAACGTCTAGTTGGCATTTAATTATTGACAGATCATAAGTGACATTTTTAGTTTTTGTTAAGTAGTTTATTGTTTATTAATAATACTGCATACAAAATAATAGTGTTGCAAATATGTACACCAACGAAGAGAAAAATGATATGCTATTTTGTTATTATAACCAAAATCGAGATGCACAAGCTGCAGCGAATCTTTATTTTGAAACTTACATGGAACGAAGATAACCCCATCATAGAATATTTAGACAGCTGGAAAATAATATACGATTATACGGTTCTTTTTCAAAGCCTAAGGATGAAAGAAACTTCAATGAAGACACTGAAATAAATGTTTTGGCTTATGTATATTTTAAACCTGATTCTTCAACTGCAGAAATTGCACATCACTGCAACACTTCCAAGGAAACTGTAAGAGCTATTTTAAAAGGTAACAATTTAAAGCCTTATCATTATTCCATATGCAATACTTTATATCCAGCTGATAATCAAAGAAGGATGACATTTTGTCGATGGTACATTTCAAAATGCGAAGAGGATCTAGACTTCTGGAAAAAGATTTTATTCAGTGATGAAAGTAGATTTACCAACAATGGTATTTTTAACCGCCATAATAACATAATGTGGTGCCGAGAAAATCCACATCTTGTTTCTGAAAGAAGAAATCAACGTCAATTTGGGATAAATGTGTGGTGTGGAATTTTTTGTGGCAAAATTATTGGCCCATATTTTTACGAAGATAATTTGAATGCGAATAATTACCTTCATTTTCTAAGGAATACTCTAACAGAGGAATATTTAAATGAATTACCACTTCATATTTTTAGAAATCTTAAATACTTCCAACACGATGGAGCACCTGCGCATAATTCCCGCGAGGTAAAACAATATTTACATGAACAGTTTGATAATGTTATAGGAAATAGAATGGATATCGACTGGCCAGCGCGAACACCTGATTTGACCCCCTTAGATTTCTTTCTTTGGGGGTTATTGAAAGATAAAGTTTATGTGACAGCTCCTCTAGATATAGAGGATCTAAAAGTCAGGATTCAAGATGCAATTAGAAGCATACATGGACATACAATAAATAATGTTTTAAGAAGTATCCAGAAACGTTGCTTACTATGTATCCAACAGGATGGTGGTCATTTCGAACATTTACTTCAATATAATTAATTAATTAATAATTTCTGTTCTCAAAACATTCTTTTGTTCCATAATCCATAGCATTCTTGATGTGACAATAAACTTTCTTTAAAAACAACGATTATTATTACTTTTGTAAGGATAAAATATGGACTATGTTATATCATATGAAAGAGAAAAAAGGGGACTTTCGGTTAATGTCACAGCCACCTATCCATTACATTTAAAAAAAATATATTTTACTGTGATTCTCAACCATTTTAAGAGATATATAAAAAGTAGCAAGTGCATGTCATTTTACATGAAAAATACTGCAAAAAACATGTGAAGCATTTTTCTCTAACTCCTCAAATGAACGAGCTACGAGGGATAATAGAAAAGTTGGATTTTTCGTTTTTTGTCAATAACTTTTCAACCTTCCCCCGTTTATAATTTTTCGCCTTACCGTAGAATTACTAATACGAAACTGCACTAATTTGCTCATTTAAGCGTTTTTGTATCTCTACTAATAAAAAAGTTACCCATGCAACGGGTCAAGAAATAGGGCGCCCTGTATAGATGTAAGACTTTGATCGTAGGAAATAGATGATAGATGGTGTAGTTCATTGTTGCTGCGGGGCGAGGGAATCTGTTACTAATCTTATCCAAGGAATAACGTTTTTTTATAGTTTACGACACATTATTAAGGATACTCTAAACATTCTAATTTATTAATTTTGCGATTCACGTATTTACAGCTCACTTAGAAGCATCCTGCCATTTTACAAAATTATTGGAGCCTATTTTCACCTAAACATTGGTTTCATAAATCAGTCTTAGGTGATTAAAGTGAAGCTTTAAAGTTTTCCTCTACCAACGCTTAGAAAATATCTTCGAAAGTTGTATCTTTAGCAAAGTTATAAGCGCTAGAAATGAAGTTGTTGAGTCATGTTTACGATTATTTTTTTATTTTTCAGGAAAAGTAGTAAACAAACTGAAAATGTTTTCTAGCCGATCTATTATAAGAAAGAATGTTATATTTTTAGGTAAAGAAAAACAGATCAAAATAACGGCGCTACAGTCTTTATGTATATCGGCTGCGGTCGCCTTAATGTCATACATTACAAGGAAAATCAACTTATGAGGGTGAACCATGAAATGTCCCTTCACCCTTACGGGCTGACTCTGTAAACCATTCTTAAATGATTATTATTGGTGGACTCCCTCTATTTCATAGCAACAGTCTCGTTTATGAGCAATAAAAGTGGCTCCTGAATTACTGGTCACGAATGATACATCATGTTGTCGTTGAACATAGTAAACATTACGTTATGTTATCATCATGAAAAGTATATTCATTAGTTATGGTGATTATCCATGTTGATTTTGGCATATGAAATTGATTCAAATGAAACGGCTGGTGTCATTATACTTTATCATTTTATATAGCTAGTATCATTATGCTTGATTATACTTTAGTTATATAAATAAAACTCATTACTGTCTCATATATTGGTTTTGGGTGTTTTCTTAAATATATTTTGTCGACTTGAATTTTTCTTCTTCTGGATTCATAGTCTGTTTATAATATTATTTTGCATTTTATACAGCACTTACTATTTATGTTTAATAGTACCAGTGACTTCTATAGTCACTGATAGTACGTATTTGCGTTTTCTATTACTTTGGCAACTTAAAAAAAAAACACAAAAACCGAATTTTCAGAAAGAACGTTGATTATGGATGTTAAATGAGACATGAGAGATTGAACAAAAATGGTGCTTTTCACAAATTTTTTTAAAAACATCTTCGGAAGAACGTAAAAAATATTTAACACCTATTTTTGCGAAAACTGAACACTTTTGCCACAGAAAAATAAAAATCTTCTAAAAATAGCATTGTGACGTATTCATTGGCTACCAATAATCAGCGATAAGAATTTTCAACGAATTTTACAAGCTGACAACAGTATTCAACCGTAGATCAAAACACCCGCTTGTATCGACAATGTTGATATTTGTTCACAGACAAATAACACACTACACTAAACTAAAACACTAAAACTACGTCAACCAGCAGAAAATATTAAACAAAAATCACATAAAAATGGAGCGTTGTGCTTTGGCTTTGTTATTGTGTAACAGTGGCACACGTCCCGCTATCAGTGTTGCCAGATTGCCAATATCCTTTGACCGTGGTCATGACCTAGCATAGTTTGGGTCCGAGCGGGATTATCGGTCTTTACCCTCCCCATCACTGTAGGCCTGGACTGCCTCGTAGAGGTGGACCCCATCCTTCACCAACCCCAATCACAGAAAGTGATAGGTGTGGGCGATTCGTGGAGTCTCCTCCTGTCCTAGCTCTACCCTGCAGGCTGGGTAGGATCTTCTAGCGCTCTTCCGTCTTGTCTTCTTTCTTCGCCTGCATGTCTAACCCACCGGGGGGTAGTCTGTGTCGGGCGGGGGCAGCATGTGCCGCTCTCGTCCTGGGTAGTGGTTTGGGGTAGGTCAGGAGTGGCTGCGTAGCCAGGGATGCATCTCTGAAGAAGCCAACTCGCCCTTTAGTTTTATGCAAGTTAAGGGAGGATACTCGAAGTGAGCCCACGGCTTCGAGGGGAGGTCTGAGGGTCGTTTTTTAGTCGCTTCGTAGCCCTCTAGGCTTGTTCCGGGTGGAATCTAAAATATAAAATCTTACTCTCATCCTATGCCCAGCAGTTGGAGTCTTGGCCACTTGTGTACAGCAGCCGTATCGGGCTGGTAGTCCACGGATTAGCGGGCTGCTATGCGTCTCGGCAGTTGCCAGATTGTATTTAGAAAGATCCTCCCTAGACATTTTTCCAATAACCAATAACATAACCAATAAATACCAATATACATAACCGATAAATACGTCATCGATTAACTTCTTAAATTACAAGAAAACTAGCGTTTCGATTTGAAAAATATTTGGGAATTAAATTCTCCATTGAAAGAAAAATAGCCAATCACGTACATACTTTCTAGTTTGAGGTGGTAGTGCCTATTGTATTACCAATCTTGTTGAATCCTTGAAACGGTAAAATATTTAATTTTTCAATACACTAATTCCAAGGATACTATTACGGAAGAGTTTTTGGAAAACGTTATAAAAACCGCCCAACACGCAGTTGTTGCATTAAAGATACCTACAAAGTTGAATCAGCCCCTTAATTTCTAAATATTTTTTTTTTATACAAAAATGTAAATTTAAATGATCCACATAGCAGTAGTTGAAAAAGTAATTTTTTATAATCTATTTAGATGTAAACACATTTTTTTTAACGGAAGGCCCTCTATATTTTGCATATTCTTTTCATATGAACTAATCCTAGCAACAGTTTTATATATAGACCAGCCAGCTGTGCCATAAAAAAATGGATTGGATTTGCAAATGTTATAAAAAGAAACTGTGTAGAATATTTTAAGCCATCTCTCTTTTTTTAGAAAATTCTATTTCAACCTGCTTCTGTTGCAAAACTTCACAATTAATAGATTTATACTTATGGCATACCCACCACAGGTTATGATTTCGAATATTTATAAGAAGTAGTACCTAGTAGTAGTCAGTGTCGTCAAGGTTTCAAATCGTTAGAGGAAACGTTTCTTCTATGATGGAAGATCTTGTATTCATAACAATGATGAAGGATGGTTAAAGCAACCATCGGATCGTCTATAGTGTCAATAGCTATTGATTTGGGTTGATTTTTATTCATCATCATTCTTCCTATTATTGGATCACCATCCTGTCGAATTGCATTCACCATACTGTCGAAAATGAAAAAATAAGCATCTACGTCTAAAGGTTGGTTTATATAAACTTTTTTTTTTGGGAATTTCAGTTAAAAATTAAATACTTGCACTAAAAAGGCAGATACATATTCCCAAACAAGACATATTCGTTTTTAACATATGAATAAGTCTTCGTTTTTTACTTAATTTTTATTAACTAACGTAAAGTTTACGCAACGGAACCGGCCTCTCTAGAAATCTTACGTCAACTTATTGTGAGTTGTGAATGCCAACAAACAACTCCCAACATGTTAGCAACTGTAAGGCAACGTTTTCAACAAAACATGTATTATTGTTTGGAAGTTGGGGGTCATCAATTCGAACGTTTATTACTATTTTTGTTAACTACTAGATAATTTAACCATTTTCAGGCGAATTTGTGCTGTTGCTAACATTATAAGCCATTAAAAATAAATCCAAATGTCATTCATTTTACACTCTATATCGTCCAAACGAATCGATCAAATTTCGAAAGTGAAACATGGATGTATAGAGAATTAAAAGTCCTTTCCGATGATGTATCACTCGACCCCCCATTCTATTTGAAATTTTTGAGGGGGTGTTAACCCCCACTCAGGGGGTTGATGTTAGGGGTGTTAAATTCAGCCTAAAATATCCCCCTTCCAAACAAAATCGACGTTTGTGCGTTTTTGCGAAAAATTATTTCCCTGGCAGTTATTGGCTCTGTTTCGTTTTCGTTGACCCACCCTGTATATACCTATATAAGAACATTTTTTAAAATAAATATTGGTATTAAATTACGTTTGATATTTCCTGCTGAAAAAGTGTCGATTTTAAGAATTCATTTTATCAGCTATGCCTGAAAATATTTAGGCATATTAGGAGAGAAAGCTAAAACAATTTATCTCTCCGTTCCTCTTATGTTTTGTAAGTATCATGTTCTGCGGGAAAGTAAATTTCATTATTTTAGTTAGCCTTCTGCTCTTACCATTTAACCCGTGTCACCCTAGGGCTCTAACAAGCCAAAATGTCAGTAGACACGCGCAACGATATAATTAGGGGACTGGCTAATTTAATTTCTTTAAGGGTAACATATTTACACGCCTGTAAAATTCAAGATTCTTTCCATGCGTCATTCCATTGCATTCCTTATTTTGAATAGTGCCCGCAATCCTTTTATCCCCTTACGAAAAGGGAGACTATACACATCGTTTTACACTGAGGGAAAGATCATGCTTAAAATCGCTAGTAAGCTATAGTTTTTTGAAGTTATTTATTTTGCATATTATATTTATTATATGTAAATAATTATTTTTCAAAATTTCATTTTAAATAGAATATACCAAGAATTGACATAATTGTAAAAACTTAAGTTTGTTTCAAATATTTCGAAACATTTATTTTTGAAAATTAAATAATTTACCGACACAATATTTAGTAGTGAATATACTCTTAATGCCCTATACCTATAGATAGAAACAAATATATTTATTTGAAGAAAATAAATGTTTAATATTATTAAGAATTCTATTAAAATGGTCTAAATCCATCGATTAATTCTAGAACCAAATATTTACTTTTAAGAAACAGGTACATTTATTTTCCACAAGTAAATATTTAATTACAACCAACTATTTAATTATTTTGTAAAACTCAAGAAATAAAATGTTTAAGAAATACAGAGGTAAATTACTTCTATCTTTTGTGGGGCATTAAAAGTAGGACACCCTATGCAAAAGGAAAAACTGATCTACGACACATATATTAGTTATTTATATACGTACATCTTCTTTTCTTCTATATTCCACTTCTTTTCAGTTACCAAAGAAGAGAAACATTAAAAATTTAGCAGTGATCATTGTCAAAAAATAAATACAAAATGATATTTGTTAATTATTATCCAAGCATGTAAGAGAAGATGCATTTTATACTATGAATATTTATTATATTTAACTACCATGTAGGTATACATTTTGCAAAGTCTTAAAGCAGGATTATTTGTATAACTACTTTAATTTGGTTTCCATAGCTATCAGAAACAAACGACGACACTCAGTTCAAACCATTTGATAACCAGAAATAAGCTTCCAACCAATTATCAGAGTATGCATGAAGGATATAAAATTCAATTTATTGATATTTCTTAAATATTACACCTTTCATCAAATATTATAATTAGGAGTGCTCCCTTTTCAATTAAAATATGCTGTCTACAGAATTTCGGAGACATAGAAATATTTAAAATATTTGGCAAGGACAAAAAGTCCTTGGATGTCGCTGTAGAAAATTTAATTTTGAAATTCAAATGAATTCCTTTCCACAATTTATTTTCTAAAATAATTATATAATATATTGATATTGGATTAATACATTTCCAAAATCTGAGCTTCTTTATAGCAGAATTAGTGATTTGTTACAGAAACCTGTAATTAATGTTTTAAACGTAGGTATTTACATTTAATATTAACATCATTATAAGATATAGAACGGTCACATCAATCTAGTTATACGGGGTGACACTTTGTAAAAAAAGTTTGCACCTTGAATAATAACTTGATATACAAGTTTTTCCAACAAATTCCAGAGACAGGTTGATTTTTATTTGAAGGGGGCACATTTTTATATCATTGACATTTATACAGGCTGCCCCAAACAAGAGAGGTTAACGACAAGTATTATTTAACTGGAACATTCTGTGTATTTTCAAAAACGGTGTCATATTCACAATTTGATAGGATTTCAAATTATGAAATAAAATACAGGGTGTTCCATTTAAAAAAATCACTGTACATGTCGCTGCTCTTTTGTTTTTTAAAGAGTGCGTTTTTAATCAGAGGGTTGAAAAGAGCACAAAAAATTACTTAGAAGTACATTTTGAAAAATTTTAATATCTTGACATTTACGAAGTTACTGAGTGTGTAATGCAAACTCACCCACACTGTATAGATCAGCTATCTTTTGATAAGCCTAGTATCTAACTTTTTTTGTGTCTTTAATATTACAGAAGATATTAGCTAGACAATGAAAAATCAACCACACTGAATGTAGGTAAATTTTCAATGCCACTTTGCGGGTCTGTCAAACTACGGTATGAACAGTTTATTATGTTATTCGACCTCAGTTCATTTGGAAGTTTTGAAGCCGTATGTAAAAGAGTTTTTTGTGTTGGACGGGAGTCATCTGGGAAAGACAACGCCAACCCGCCGGTGTCACAGTGACGTTGATGTAGGTCGTCCCAAGCGAACCGGGTCTAGTGAAATGCTCTGGGACTTTTGGAATTTAGCAGTTCATATTGTGTTGGAGGTTGGAGCGTAATTGTTTTACTCGGATATTAATGTAGAAGAGGGAGGCCGAGAACATACAGGTAAAGAAAGAGGACATGTAAATGTGTGTTTGTCGGTTGTCCGTTATCAGCACATATTTCTACCCTATACTGCGTATTGATGAAGTAGATTGAAATATAAGGGTTTATAATCACTATAGGTTAGTTCCTTCCATGTACATTCCGTTCCATACACGTAAGATATTCCTAATTATGTTCGGGTAAGGGGAAATAAGGTGCCTGCGGTAATGGAGGCTATTACGGTAAAGTCATCAGCTTCCTGCGAAATATAAAATCAAGTTTATTATCTACAGTTTATTTAAAAAAATATATTTATACCGTCAGTTTCCTATAGAAACATTAAGCTGACAAGAGGTGTATTGATATTTAAAAAAGGTAACAAGGATCTTCCAAATTATTAAATCGATCAATGATTAAGTCGTAACAGCATAAGGATTGTCACAGGACTGTTGACAGGTTACACACATCTCAACAGACACCTTAACACTATCGGCCTTAGTGACACTAGAAGGTTCAGGCTTTGCGAACGCGATGAAAAGGACTCCATTCACATCCTCTGTAGTTGTGCCTGCCTCATGGTCAAGAGACACAAACATCTGGGCGCAGCATTTCTCCTGCCCCAGGACATTAGAGAGCTTCCACTAGAAGCACAGATCTCTTCCAATAGTTCTCGACTCTCGACTAGCGGCAGGCACAATGAGTCGAAAGGCATGAGTGCTGCAGGTAACGCTGTTATTGTTTTATATAGCTTTAGTTTTATTGTTCACATACTGATACCATTTTGAAATATGTATATTGCACTACATATATTGTGGAATAAGACAATATATGAAGATTATGCTTTGACCTCCTACACTTGCAACGTAGTCAATAGTCAATCAAGTTTTTTCAAATGCGCGGATGTAAGTGACCACAAAAATGTGTCATGCACTGATTAATTTATCTGAAATGATTCCACATCATTTTAATTAGGTAGTAATTTATTATGAAGGCGCATCATGAACTTATAAATCATCACGCCAATGTTATGTTATGTTCGATCGATAAATGAAACGATCGATATAATGAACAATATCGCACTGCATAATTTATACACTGTATACTGGAGCTACGACTGTTGTGATACTTATCGTATAACATTAACGTAGTTTTCCACATAACACCAACACACTATATTGTACTCAACGCGCGTTTCGCCAACCAAGCTGGTATCATCTGGAGATGTTTTAATCATCTCCAGATGATGCCAACTTGGTTGGCGAAACGCGCGTCGAGTGCAGTGTGAGTGCAGGTGTTATGTGGAAAACTAAATCAGTGTTATATTCATGCCAAAGGTTCCAACCCCTTTCAAGATTACGTGTCGTATATTTATAATCTCTGCTTACCTCATTGGGATTGCCCCCGTGTAGTGTAATAGCTCCGTAAATCGAACTATTATCTCGATCCTATAATTTTAGCTTCACCATCTTGAAATGGCCAATAAGCCACAACCACGTTTTTGTGTTTGACTTTCTTTGCAAGTGTATTCATGTTTCATCGAATTAAAGGCAACAACTAATTTTTGAATTATATAAAAGAATTCAGTAATCTTCGTCTGCGCCTGAAAGGATATTTTTTACATATTAAAATTAGAATCATCATTAATGTCTTAGTTAAACAGTCTTCAGAATACACTCATTAGATTATTGCGTCGATGTCTGGAAACACTCGAAATTATACCAATGTTAATAATATGATTAATATTGAAAATTAACCGTTAACAGCTTTTGCTCTTAGTGGAAAACCTCTTTTACCCTTGATGTTACCTAATTATTAATAATTCGACGAAATCCAGAACCTTTCCGCCATTTATACAACGATAAAATGAAACACTGTTAATTTATTCATTATACAAAACCTCTAATTTTCTCTATCCTGAAAATAATAAGGGAACTATAGGTAAAAAATGAGTCTATCTGGGAAATATCTGAAAGTTTGATTATGGTAATTATAACTTAGTAATGGTAATGATTTAATGGAATAATAAAATATAGTAATTTGTAACTACAGAAAAAATGACACTATGTATACACAATGACAGAATTCTCGAATTATGTGAACTCTAAAATGGGTGACATATTAAATGGCGTCATTTTTTGTAAATATTTCGTGGAAGACATGAAAATCTGAAAACATCTACCTTGAATTTTAATATAATTTATAAATATTGAAATATTATTTACCCAAGGTTTACAGAGTAACTTATATAAAATATATTACTTTAATTAATGCCATATTATGATATTCTTGGTAAGAAAGCTACCTGTTATCGATTCTACTCTGACCAACTGAAAACCAAAGCTCTTGTAATAGAGCTTCCTCCTATTCAGATTCAGATTACCGATGAAGGCGCTGCAAATTGTAAACAAACATGGAGGAAGACGAGTAAAAATTTTGCATTTCATATCACATCATTTAACAATTAGCATTCAACTGACATAAATATGATGACTTTATGTGCAAGTAAGGATGAAATAAAGGATAAAAAGAGTGGCAAAAGGAGTCGTATGTCCCATAAGTGCTTCTTTGCTAATTATTATCAATACAATGAATTTACAAGGTACCCCTAATTGCCCTTAGTGCTTACATTTTGGGCTAAAATAAGTGTAACAAACGGTAAAGTGTATGGCGGTACCATATTAGTGCTTGTGTTTTTTTTTTGTTAAATAATTGTTATGTTTAAATTAAAATATATTGTTTTTAAAAGTCTTATAATAGAAAATACTACAAGATAGTGGTTATGTTGTCTAAATACACGGTTCCCTGTTACATGCCTTTTGGAGAAGGAACTATTTCTTATACTTAAAGCCAAACTTCTATCTTAGAAACTTTTATTAACACATTTTGTGGAATGACACCCATAAACCGACAGCTTGTGTTGTGCTGGTTTGTTTTGAATGCCATTTAAAATGTAAAAATAAAGATGTACAAATACTAACCACATCT
Source organism: Pogonocherus hispidulus (assembly GCA_963924545.1). Lineage (NCBI taxonomy): Eukaryota > Metazoa > Arthropoda > Insecta > Coleoptera > Cerambycidae > Pogonocherus > Pogonocherus hispidulus. The sequence goes on from OZ004700.1 coordinate 16,880,330, forward strand.
TTTTGAACTTGGCAATACCAAAAAGTCACAAGCACCACTAAATTATTACGTTAAACAAACTCAAATACGTGTTATTTATCATTATATCAGCAATAAGCCTTCAAAAATTACCTTTTAAATTGGTTCAAATATTTTCATGCAGAGGGCGTATTCATTTTTGGAATCGCCAATACTGAACTCATACTTCCATGCATATATTGTGGTATATTAAAGAAATTAAACATAAGACAGATTCACCTAATGATGCATCCGAAAGAACCTGTTTTTAACAGGCATTTCAATCAGCAGTTACTTAAGGAATTAACATAAAATATCACTGAATAACACCATTTCAGAGAATTTAACGCAATAAAGAAGATGAAAGAGTTCGATTATCCTGTCATTTTGGAAAATGTTCATCAACTATGGCCAGAGGAAATAGTTGCAAGATTATGCTAAACTGAATAGCTAGAGCACAGAAAGACTTATAAGCAGTCCAATAAGGTCTAAATTCAGCTTTTTCCATACCTTGACGGTAGCACGGTTGGTTGAGTGGCAGGGTGAGAGTCTGTTACTGGTTGGTAGGTTGTTGTTGTTGTTGTTCGCGAGTTCGTGTCATGTCAAGAAAGAATTGTCAACATACCCAGCGAATAATTGTGTGCCCTGCCTTTGCACGAAAATTCAGGATTTTCATGATGTTATCTACATCTATGGTGCGTTTTTAATGTAATACATCTACACTGACTTCTGATCAACGATCAATGTTCTAGACTTCAAATATCAAAGTACTCACTCCATTGAACCCTATTTGTAAATTATTAAATTTACAAAAAAATTATACGTTTTATGGCATTTGTTTTTCTTTATTTATTACATGTATAGGTATTTTGTGGCAGGGAGCACCAGAAGAAGAAATAAACAACGTTAGCAGAAGGCAGCGTGAGTGGCAAAAATTAGCATTTTTGCTCACGCATTCTACATTTTCTGCAAATCTGACGCAAATAAATAATACGATATTAAAAGTGAATTATGTACACCTTAGATGAATATAGATTCTAATCTTTATATGTACTTATAAAAAACTTTATTGTCTGATCTCTCATCAGGACCGACCAATTAAATTCTTCAGCGGCAAATACGCCCAATATATGTATAACAATTAGACAGAAGATGATGCAGTCCTAATACCGAACGACAGACAGCTGTTTAGACCTATTAGATCTCCTCATCATTCTTTTCCACTCTGAGACGTGTACGATGCTAAAGAGATCTACACTGAGAAAAGGATTTAATTGAGTTTAATTGACTTACCACCAATTAAATTATTTATTTGTATTTGGCCAATAAAGATCTAATGAATTTACTTGTCTAATTTCACTAATTTAGATTTACTATGTAAAAATAAACTTTTGTTTTTCAAAATGAGACAAGTAGGTATTTCAAGTTACCAAACATTTAATATTGGAGTTTAGATCAGGCTTGATCTGATATTTTACAGATTATTACATTAATTTGTATAAAACCAAATTTCATAGGAAATGGGAAAAGTTAACAGTATCTATTTTAAAATCTGTACCTAAAATGTTGAAATTGTAATTATATTCTGACTGAAATAAGAAACTTTAATAAGTAATTTTATTTTTGAGTATTCAAAGGTATTTATTTGATAAATAAAATAATATTTTATTTAGGATAGTGGCAAAGACCAAAAGAGGCCACTACTGTCTATTTCTCACCACCACTTAGATATTAGGTATTCATTTTTATAAATTATTTGAATAAGCAAATAGTTAGGCTAGCAAAAAAACATTTGACTAAGTTAATTAACATTAATTTGTCGATATACATATTTATACAGGGCGCCCTATTTCTTGACCCGTTGCATGGGTAACTTTTTTATTAGTAGAGATACAAAAACGCTTAAATGAGCAAATTAGTGCAGTTTCGTATTAGTAATTCTACGGTAAGGCGAAAAATTATATACGGGGGAAGGTTGAAAAGTTATTGACAAAAAACGAAAAATCCAACTTTTCTATTATCCCTCGTAGCTCGTTCATTTGAAGAGTTAGAGAAAAATGCTTCACATGTTTTTTGCAGTATTTTTCATGTAAAATGACATGCACTTGCTACTTTTTATATATCTCTTAAAATGGTTGAGAATCACAGTAAAATATATTTTTTTTAAATGTAATGGATAGGTGGCTGTGACATTAACCGAAAGTCCCCTTTTTTCTCTTTCAGATGATATAACATAGTCCATATTTTATCCTTACAAAAGTAATAATAATCGTTGTTTTTAAAGAAAGTTTATTGTCACATCAAGAATGCTATGGAAATAAAACAAAAAATAAGATTCCTGATATTTTTAAAAACGTCTAGTTGGCATTTAATTATTGACAGATCATAAGTGACATTTTTAGTTTTTGTTAAGTAGTTTATTGTTTATTATTAATACTGCATACAAAATAATAGTGTTGCAAATATGTACACCAACGAAGAGAAAAATGATATGCTATTTTGTTATTATAACCAAAATCGAGATGCACAAGCTGCAGCGAATCTTTATTTTGAAACTTACATGGAACGAAGACAACCCCATCATAGAATATTTAGACAGCTGGAAAATAATATACGATTATACGGTTCTTTTTCAAAGCCTAAGGATGAAAGAAACTTCAATGAAGACACTGAAATAAATGTTTTGGCTTATGTAAATTTTAAACCTGATTCTTCAACTGCAGAAATTGCACATCACTGCAACACTTCCAAGGAAACTGTAAGAGCTATTTTAAAAGGTAACAATTTAAAGCCTTATCATTATTCCATATGCAATACTTTATATCCAGCTGATAATCAAAGAAGGATGACATTTTGTCATTGTGTGGAATTTTTTGTGGCAAAATTATTGGCCCATATTTTTACGAAGATAATTTGAATGCGAATAATTACCTTCATTTTCTAAGGAATACTCTAACAGAGGAATATTTAAATGAATTACCACTTCATATTTTTAGAAATCTTAAATACTTCCAACACGATGGAGCACCTGCGCATAATTCCCGCGAGGTAAAACAATATTTACATGAACAGTTTGATAATGTTATAGGAAATAGAATGGATATCGACTGGCCAGCGCGAACACCTGATTTGACCCCCTTAGATTTCTTTCTTTGGGGGTTATTGAAAGATAAAGTTTATGTGACAGCTCCTCTAGATATAGAGGATCTAAAAGTCAGGATTCAAGATGCAATTAGAAGCATACATGGACATACAATAAATAATGTTTTAAGAAGTATCCAGAAACGTTGCTTACTATGTATCCAACAGGATGGTGGTCATTTCGAACATTTACTTCAATATAATTAATTAATTAATAATTTCTGTTCTCAAAACATTCTTTTGTTTCATAATCCATAGCATTCTTGATGTGACAATAAACTTTCTTTAAAAACAACGATTATTATTACTTTTGTAAGGATAAAATATGGACTATGTTATATCATCTGAAAGAGAAAAAAGGGGACTTTCGGTTAATGTCACAGCCACCTATCCATTACATTTAAAAAAAATATATTTTACTGTGATTCTCAACCATTTTAAGAGATATATAAAAAGTAGCAAGTGCATGTCATTTTACATGAAAAATACTGCAAAAAACATGTGAAGCATTTTTCTCTAACTCTTCAAATGAACGAGCTACGAGGGATAATAGAAAAGTTGGATTTTTCGTTTTTTGTCAATAACTTTTCAACCTTCCCCCGTATATAATTTTTCGCCTTACCGTAGAATTACTAATACGAAACTGCACTAATTTGCTCATTTAAGCGTTTTTGTATCTCTACTAATAAAAAAGTTACCCATGCAACGGGTCAAGAAATAGGGCGCCCTGTATAGGTATTATTTTGAAATAAATAGCAGTGTCTGACGAAGTTACTTCCGTTGTCACCTTAGAACGTCTGCCGCCTTAGTTCTAGAAAATAAATATTTTAAAAACAGTTGGAACAAACTATACAGTTTTTACAATAATTATTATATCAATTCTTGGTATATTCTTTTTACAAAGAAATTTTGAAAAATAATTATTTATCTATAATAAATATAATATGCAAAAATAAATAATTAATAATTTCAAAAAACTATGGCTTACAAGCGGTTTTAAACAAGATTTTTCCCTCAGTGTAATAGGTCGAAACAGCTGTCTGCAGTTTTGTGTTAAAACTGAGGACTGACACACGTGTGGTAACGGTGCATTTGTAGAATCCTCTATAAAATTTGTAAATAATTATCAAATCTGTATCTATATACCACATTTTCAGTTGCATAATTATTTTGAAACAATGTTTTTCAGTGAATAATTTAGAATTATTTACTGTGGGAAAGTTGATAGTGTTGCTATGTGGACATTTGACTAACAATTATCAAACAAGTATCCAAAAATATCCTTGTAGATACATATTTTGTATCCCTGGGATTAGCTTTAGTTTTATTAATTAACGTTTGGGTTGTTTTTTGTGCATAGAAACAACAGTTTTAGCCAGTACAACAAGAAATAACTTTATGTGCATGCGCATGCGCAATAAATCAACAATTTTTATCTTATAGCATACAGAAATAAGACCAGGATTTGTTTGACCAAAAGTGCTATCAGATTGTTGTAATAATTTACGATAGTGTCATACGGCTTTTATACATAAATATTTTAGTTATTTATACGCAATAAATTACATAAATAACTAGCTTTGAGAACGCAAGGGACTCAACGCGCCGCGTCCACCTGCACTGTCTAATTATATCTGCATAGCCCTGGACTATAATATATCAGAGTCGCATCGCATCGGCAGTACATGACCTGCCCTTGCGGCGGTCACCGCCGACATAGAGAGGGAAAGCCTGCCTTTCCTTGAACCCGGCCGCCGAATTTGCAGGGCGAGAGTTTTCCGGGCGCCAGACGCACGCATCGATTTTCCTCACCACCCAGACTTTCCATTTCGTTCGCGAACTCCCCCACCTTCTAGTTACCCTGGCCTGACCACCAATCACGGATCGGTGTCGTTTATTTGTGATGGGGAGCGCTACCTCCGAGGCCCAGGGTGTCCCGTCTGGTTACTCGGGCAACATACACCTTGACGGTGACTTCCTTGAAGACAGCCCGGTGCTTTTGTCGCCCCAGACTGTGATAGGACTCTGCGTTTAAGGGAAGATTTAATTTATTATACGCGGTGTCTCTAAGCCCTCGGTGTTTGGTTGATAAAGATATAAAACCCGGTAAACCAATACTTGCAAAAAATTTGCATCTTTATCTGTGGTATAGGGCGTAGATACATTACCTGCTACTAAGAAATCACAACAAATAACATTGTTTTGATATGCTCTAACATGGAAATTAATAGACTGTAGATTGTCCAGTTTCAGATTGTTTTCAAGTTTAGTTTTAAAGAATATTAAATTTCATAATGGTAAAAATTTAAGCACTTGCACTTTTATTCAATTAAGTATACCGTTAAATATAGAAATTAACAAGACCTTTAAATGACAGAGGGTGATACTACTGATTAAATTTCTTTTTAACGTAGATACTATTTTGTTATGAAAGGTCATGACATGGTTTCATAAAATATCGATTTATTCCGTAACGGTGCGTTTTATGAAAAAAATGAAAGAATACTTTTTTGTAAAGAAATGGGTGGGACATCGAAATATCGTGTTATTTTAAACGTTGGTCAGTGGTGTAACATTTATTTTTTAGAAAAGGGGTCCGAGAGTGCAGGTTGCACGCCACTGGCTATTCCCATTGAGCTGAAACTGTTTGTGGAAGTAAAGATTCATAGTAGCATTTATCAAATAAATTTTGAAAACAATTGGTTTATTACTGCAAACGAGATAAATAAAAAAAATATTTTTTTTCAATTTCAACACTCTGTATCTCAGAAACAGTACGGATTTGGAAATAAGTTTATATAGCAATGTCCCATTATTTTTACTGGCTCTACATGTTCCCGATTTTATTCATCATAAAAATGGGACACCCTGTATACATATATACAATGAAATTATATATATATATACCAATGAAATGTAGGTATTTACACATTTTACAAAATATGTTGCAGATTAATATTGACATATATTAATAATTAATAACTTAATCAAAAAAATCGGCGTAAATTTGCCCTGCTAATCTGCATTTTCCAAATGTTCTGAATGTAATATGTGATGAACACTAACTTCCCTCTTCTGAAGGATCTATCGTTGGATTGCTGGCATTTCAAAAAACTAGGTCGTACCCAAGTTGCCCTTAGACTCATTCTAATTTATAAAAGAATGGAGTTAGTTGTTCGAACTTTATTCGTGTTTGGACTACGTATTTTCATTTTTAGCCATTATTTTGACACGTTCTGAAGACATCTGCCAAGCGAAAGTGAATTGATTGTGAACCATTGGAGGCCAAATCTGGAGCTTTATTAAAAAAGTAACCAAGCACCCATTGATGCGAAAGATCGGTATCTCTGGAAACTGAATGTGATTCCCTGCATTGGTAATATTTATCTCACACGTGAGGTCTTCTCTATAAAGAGCGTAACAACTTGAGAGGGTAACATCTTCGCTCATCTATTACCATTACTATTTTCACGTTAGGATCTACATATTTTATTACCTTTTGAATAAAATAAAACAATCAAAATTTGCACCCTTCCTTTATAAATTCAAAACATATTTAGATAAAATAGATTATTTGGAATGATATCTGTTTATTTTTCCTACATACTCTTTGTAGCAAACAGTTAGTAGGCCCTAACCAACATTCAGTGCTGGAATTAGGGAAACATGGAAAATATCATTAGTTAGGGGGGCAATCAAACATCAACTAATTTTAATCTCTCACATTAACACCAGTTTGACATTCTTCCCATCCTAGCCCATCGCCAGGATGGTTGCCAACCCATCCCTGCGAACAAGCTTTGATCTACGAGTAAACAATTAAATTAAAAATTGTTTGATGAAATGGGGATTCGAACCCACGACCTCTGGATTGAGTGATCGAGATACTAAGCCCTGAGCCACCGGCTCGGTGCCATGTGTATTTACAGATTTCGATAGAACATTCTCTATTATGCGAATACATTGATATACCTAAGGTTTGATGGGTCTATTCCCTATAATAAAGGATAATGGTCAAAATAATGTCATAAACCTCTGACCACGTGGCCGAATATAGCAGAGGAAAAATCATATTTAGCTACAAACCAAAAATCTCACTCATAGGTTAGGTTAGGTTCAAAAGTGAGTTGGCCGAAAACCAGATCCTCTACCGCGACCATGTGGTCTATTGTGGCTCACACCTACTTATATTTCAAGCAACAGGTCCAGCTTCTTAATGTAGCTGATTATCTTATTGGATGAGAATTTATTCAGATCCTCTGGCAGAAGTTGTCCTTTGCTAAATAGTGAGTATCTGATCGTTTCCCCAGCGGGGCAGGTGCACAATATGTGTTCTGCCGTTTCATCAGCTTCTAAGCACAAGCGGCACTCAGCATCTTCTGCTAGGCCGAATTTACACAGATGATATTTTAAACGGCAGTGACCAGTATACATATAGGCCGATTATAGAGTTCGTAGGTGGAACCTGCTTAACTCTAAAAGTTTTTTTAGTTCTTGTTTTTGACCACATAAATAACTAACTTTCTGTAAACTGTACAATGGATCCTTGTTAAGGTTTCTGTGTCTCACTCATAACTGCTGTGAACTTTTTTTGGACAGATGTTTTCCTTATTTTTGCTGATAAATGTAACAAATCCTACATAAGTGAATTCGTGAAAGAATGGTTTATCAAAATTTGCGCAAACGTATAAGATGCTTCATTTAAAAATTCTATGTTTAGTTTAACTAAAAAGTTAAATTCCTGAAACAAGTTGCACGATTTCTTTTTTGTAAAACGTAAAATGGGAAAACGTAGGGAAATCTTCTATAATTTTATGGCAAAGGCTAAACAGGAGGTTTAGGAGGACAAATTTTTTACTCTTATAATTCTTTTGAAAATGATCCATTTAACTGACTTGACCTAAAAGAAAATGACCATTGTAATCCTTGCATATTAGAGCAGCTTCAACTGTATTAATCACCTCATCTACATTGTCTAGGTAATAATTTCACGATCCATAAAATCCTGGCAACTGCAGGCGCCTCGAGCGCTTTGACTTTCATGTGAAACGTTTCCGATCGTATACAGTTTTATTAGCATACACACACATATAAGGCAGGTTTCAGTTTCTCTATGAATTAATGATAAACACAGCTCGTCTTTTGAGAAGGAAATGAAAGTAAAATTGAAATTTTTGCACCTAGATAAGTATGTAACCTGCAATAACAGAGCTGATAATAAATAAACTTACTTCCAGGAAATGGTTAGTTGCTCTTTTATTGTGTGGTTAACGCAATACTTTCTACGCAAACTCAGTATCTACTGTAGATATTTTACAACGCATTTTCCGAAAATGGTAATCATAAGTAGGAAAATTGAATTGTTTTTTATTTGAATTTAATAATTCAATACTATTGAGAAACTGAAAAATACATGGTGGAAAAAATATGTTACGTGTGAAAATCTGACGTCGGATAAGTATTTCACGTGTGAAATTTTAAAAATTTACTAAAAATATATGACACATTGTATATTACCTCCATTCCAGATCAGATAATGTTCTATATACATTTTCAATGAAATTGGTGGGACTAACAAAATTTATTACTAATAGCATGTCTACATTTCAATTCAAATTATACTAGGTATTACCAAAATCTACATATATTTATGTAGACTTTGGTATTACAGTATTAAAGTTTCTTATAAAAATTGAATCGATAGGAATTTTTAACCAGAAAATGGCGTTTCAGACATGTATGCTTCGGTGGTAACTTCTTAATAAGATTATATTGCCATCGTCAGGCCGAAGTTTCCATGCTCCAAAGTTTTGGGGAACCCTGACATTTCAGATAAATTAATTTAGGTGGGAAAAGCACTTTCTACCGTGTTCATTCTGGTCTGCTGTGCCTACCAGCCTGAAGGGTGCCGCTGAAGGACGCACCCTTTGGAGGACGGCTTTGCTTACTTAGTATTTTTATAAGGTGTAAAAAAAATTTAAAGTATCAGATTTACGAAGAGATGCAATAGAATAGTACCAGATAATAATTCTATAGAGAACGATACGCTGATAATTTATAAAGCGGCCCATTCACGTTCATATTTGTACGTTAGTAGGTATTAATGATGGCGAGCATTTTGGTATATATGGTATAGTTAATCAACTACCTTTTCTTTTAGAAGGCTGACTAACTTTTAGATATATTATGTCTCCTAGGATGCGGTGTGTACCCTCTCTGATATTTCTCTCACCATCGAAGGATACGAATTAGAAGAGTAGGCAGCAATTTCTCTAAAAACACCTCCTTTCTCTCACGCTCAACAATAATGCTCCAATAATAGCATACGTTTTAGCGCACATATATTTTCGCGACCACATAATATAGTCTATTATTTGCGATGATAGGTTTTGCTACGCTATTGCGAGAATCTCTGATAATTCTAACACGACAATATTAACATGACGAACGCAAACGATATCAAATGTATAAGTATTATGCTTTTTCTATATAGCAGCCGTGGCGTTAAATAAATTAAAAATATAACATTTTTGAACCATCACAGATTGCCCCCGCCATACGTACTTATCTACCTATTTTATATTACCTATATATCTTGTAATCATTGATTAACACTGAAATAGTTTTCCATATAACACTAAAAAGCTATAATGCACTCGAGGCGCGTTTCGTCAACCAAGTTGGCATCATCTGGAGATGATTAAACTAAATCTATGCTAACGCTATGTCCTATTTACACCTAAACTATTGCTACGATTCAGTGATCTGTCGACCAATAAAGCGGGTTGTATGAGATTGGGCCTCTGTCACTATTCATACTATTTTTACACTTTGAAATTTCCAAACTCTCAAATGCATTTAGCTGTCTAGAATTGGTTACATTCCTAACTAGTATTAAATTGCTCCTATCTCTTATGGTTGTTCTCAAACGCATGTTGAGTGACACTAGACTTATTTGATCTACCATAATTGAGATGAGCCATATGTTTCTTGAATGTAGTTTAAATTGACCTTCTAGTTTGTCCAACATACTTTTCATTGCAGTCTTTACAGCTAATTTCGTAATTTTGGATTGCCTAAAAGTTGTTGTAGTTTATTTCCCGATGAATATACCACTGACATACCCATATCTTTAAAAACCTTGCCAAAACCGCGGGTGAAATGAGTATCGAAAGGAATAGATATGAATTTTGGATTTTCTCTTTCATTTTGAAAAGTCGAGGAATTTCCAAGTCTCTCTTTAAATTTACGTTTCCTAATTATTTTGTCAATTAAACTTACAAAATATCCATTACTCGCAGCTACATCCGCAATCAATACCTTTTCTTTTTCAAACCTTTACTTATTTAGGGGGAACCTTAATGGTGTTGAGAGTAAATTGTTCAACTTGGGATTTAGGGGTATATTTTTGGACTGGCTGATGGCCTTCTTGAGAGATAGGACAATCCTGGTAAAAGCGGGGACAGGTACATCAGATTGTCGTGAAGTAAATGCAGGTGTACCTCAGGGATCTGTACTGGGACCACTTATATTCCTGTTGTTCATTAATGACCTACCTATACATATTAAAAGCGACATCATCACATTATTTGCAGATGACACTTCGTTAGTGGTATCAGCGCAAACCCATGAGGAGATGGTCTCATCCTCGGTAAATGTAATTGGATGTTTTGTAGAATGGTGCAATGCAAATGGTTTGATAGTTAACTTAGATAAAACACATTGTATTTACTTTCAAAATAATTTAGTACATAAGGAGATAGAGATATCACTTCAAAGCTGTAAAATAAAATCAGTTGATAAAACGAAGTTTCTTGGGATTATTGTGGATCAGGATCTTTCATGGGCTGCTCATATTGATGATTTAAGCAAGAGACTTAATAAATCGTATTATGCTGTTTCTCGCATTAGGGATTCTATGCCTCTATCTGCACTTCTTAATGTGTATTATAGCCTCGTGTATAGTCACCTGAGTTATAACGTGGTGTTCTTTTGTAACTCCACAGAGAGTCAGAGGATTTTTATTGCCCAAAAGCGCATAATTCGAAATATGTTTGGTATTCATCAGAGGGAGTCATGCAGGCCTGTTTTCATTAGACACAAACTCTTCACTTTTTCCTGCATATTTATATATAAAATATTACAGCACATAAGAAAACATTTAAAAGATTTGAAAAAAAATAATTTCAATCACGGCTATCAAACCAGGCACTGCGAAATGTTATGTATTCCTAAGCACATGACTAAAAAATTTGAGAAATCCCCCTTGTACATGGGCATAAAGTTTTATAATCACTTACCGCTTTATTTTAAAACTGTAAGTGAAACTGTATTTAAAAACAAAATAAAAAGGTTACTCCTTCACAAGGCTTATTATAGCGTGGATGAGTTTTTAAGTGATGATTTGGTGTAAATTTGTTTTCTGTTGTTTGTTAGACTCTTAGTTTTTAAATGATGATTTTTTTTGTAGATCTGTTTTTTTTTTTCTTGTTATCTGTTGAACTTACTATAAAGCTGTGACTTGTCCTATACATTTATATGTCCAAAGGATTAATAAAGATTTATTATTATTATTATTATTAATAGGAGATGAATTAAAAAATTGAAACTAGCCATTTTGTGTTGAGCACACTGGTGAGAGTCCTTTTATATGCGTTTTTAAGTTTTACGGAAATCGAAAGCAAAATTATTTTTTTATAATGTTGTGGGGTCATGAAATTTTATTCAATTCATGAGTGAACGCCTCATACACAATTTTATGTAATTCCAAATAATTTTAATAGAAAAGTAATAATTTAAGCCAACAATTTTAAATAGTTTAGATATTAATCTGATGGTTATAAAGACCGAAAGTCTGCCCCTAATTACTGAAAAATATATCACTTGTAAATAATAATAATAATAATAATAATAATAATAATAATAATAATAATAATAATAATAATAGTGCCTTTATTACTAACAAAATAACAGTTTAGTACAAAAATAAAATCGAATCAAACAGCATCCTGACACTGCAGTACTGATAGGATTGACCTACAACATATAAATCCCTAAATTGCAAACCTCCAGAACGTGTTATATTAGGTTTGTTCCTACTCAGCCCCGAATTATCAGCAAAATGTGAGGAGTTTGCGCAGGCCAAATTTACTCGTTGCAATAAAAAAGTAACTAGGTTTCAAACTGTTTGGTGACTGTCAAATTGATTTGAAGATTAATTAGAAATTACTATTCAGACGCATGCATAGTGAATAATGGATAAAATCATAGAAAATGAAACAGGCAAATCATAACTAAACTAACTTAAATTTTTACAGAAAATCAATTATTTAAATATTGTTTGACGTGTTTTATTTTATTTTTATTATGAGTGATATTTTATATGACTCTCAATATCTTCCGAAATTAATTGCCACATTTTTTTGAGTTTTGGGATATGCTGGGTTCCAACTTTATTCCGGTATTTCTTATATAAATCTACCAATAAAAGTGTGGCATTATATGCCCCCTGCGCCTCATTTGTCTTCGCACAAGAGGTTGTTCTGTGAGTCCACACCTGCGGTTACCCGACTTGCATGAGCATTTACCGTAGTTCCAACACTGCTGGTACGGAGTGTGGAACTGAGAATAAAAAATTCTTGAACATGCGATTAGAGTAAATTTTCAACTTATTACTTTTTATTATACCTATATCACCTGACATTTTTTTAAGGCTAACTCGTCGAAAATCGAAATCAACAAAACAAAGCAACGTTACTGGGGCTTCTACCGGGTATTATGTGAACTAAAGATTGTGTTGCAACAACAATAATTCAAATTAGATTATCTAACTATCAGGAAGTGCTGTGCAGGAACAAACCTGATAAAAATGTCACAATTTGTTTGGATGATGGTATTTTCAATGCGACACCTGTGTTTCGTTTGCCTAAATCCCGTCTAAATCCTTTAAAATCATGTTTTTAACTGCATCATCGGCAAGGGCGTGCATGCTAACGCCCCCTTAATGTAATTATTACTACAGAGTTCCAGAATGATTGTTCGTGCGGCTTCATAATGATTTTTTATGTGCCGCCTTTCTATTTTTAGTATCTGCACTAGAATCATGAGCGCAGGCAGGGGAATTTACTGGTTTGATTTGATTTGTTCCATGCCATGGTACGTCAGTAAATATAGGTTATGTTAAAAATAACATAGACAATTTATTAAAAATAATATAATTATTATTTTGTATTATTCTGTTCCTATGTATCGCACCAGTATAATCTATTCAAACTGTGAATTGTGGAGCGTTAAAAAACATTAATTTATGGTTCTTATATTAATTTCAACATTAATTTCAATACTAAGAAATACAAAATTACCAACCTGATTTAGGACATTCTGAAACTGTATAGTATTAAAAAAGACTATTTTAAACGCAAATGATACTTCGGTAAAATAATTTAAACACGAAAAATGCTAAACGCCACTGAGTCAAATGTCAAATGCTGTCAAATATGAAAATCTGAAATTGACAGAAAAGAAAGTAATTTTAGCAAATGGAAATAAATTTTGATTATATTCAGGATAGGCTGCGTTCCCGTAATGGACAATCATTCTGGAACTCTCTGTACAACCGCTCCCCAAACGGTATGCTATGTTTTGCTAATAATTCGTGTACGGCCTGGCCTGTCCCTGCCCAATGTGCACTGCATAGTGTCGCAATAACAAACGTGTTAATTAATATTTAATTCAAGTCGAAACGCACGTCCCAAGGTCTAGCCTTTCGACACAAATAAAAATAAAAATTTCAAGCCTAGCCGCGATCTACAATGCAGGTACGCCGAGTGTGTGTGTACGTATACGGCAATATGGTGGATGGGTGTACGTCAGTGCTGAGCGCCTTGACATCGATATTTTCCTGAACTGAGCATAGTAAGTAGTCAAGTCCGGCTGCATATACAGGACATATTTTATTCAAAACTGTTAAGGACGTAGAAATTACTGATTTACTAAAAACTCTGCTAAAAATATGCCACCTGTAAAATAACACAAGAGAACGGAAAATATATAGATCACAAGTAACATCAAGATAAACTTTTAAGGTTTGCCCCAAAAAACACTGATTAAAATTTCATGATTATCAGTGTTTTAATTAATATATAAGTGAAATATTTAATCTATAATTATTAAACAAAATAATACAATTTAATTTGTTTTCATGCTGTTTTTTAGACGTTTCAAACCGTTATTATTTTATTTTAAATTTCCACTGTTTACTTTTCTTTTAAGTGGGAGCTACATCTGATCTGACGATATTGTTTCCAACCAGCTAGTCATAATATTCATTCACATTCACACACACACCCACATTGGCCATTCGTCACATTCAGTAACGATATACTAATATTGATAAAGTTGGATCCAAATACTTTCTTTTAGTTCTATTTTATTTGATTAATCTTCAAATTGTTAATTGATGTTAAGTATTTATTTAATAAGGTTTTCCAGGTTTCCCTTATTCTCGTACTAAATGGTAGTTAAAGTTATAACATCGTAAGTCGTTCCTGGGCGCACTCGCGTCCCGCAAAATAATAATATGCCGCTTCCTCTCCCACACAAGTCTCTGACTTCCGGGCTCATCACTAAGATGAAAATGAGGGATAGAGATATTATTATTATTATTATTATTATTATTTATATAACGGTTTGAAAAAGTTATAAAAGTTAGAAAAAGTGTTACTATTTTTTTTTATTATTATTAGTATAATTATTTAATTTATATTAAACTACCAACTATCATTAATTAATTTATTAAATAACTACTAGGTACATTAATTGTATCGCCAGGTGGCGCAGTGCGCTAAAAGTGGGTTGTGGCAGGATTTCTCGATCATACTGTATATTATGGTCCGGCACTGGCAATGTCGGTGGGGTATGGATGGGGTGTTTGTCTGCGTTTTTTTATGTATAATCCCCTTCCACACCTTTGACTTTGAATATGGAAGTTGTCTAATTTTTGTGATGTTTTAATGTAATTCAATTTGTTCATACTATGCGGTTTTTACGATATTTTACCTACAATGTTTTCTTGTTTTTATTGTACAGATGGCATATTTCCAGAAGAATTCGTTATAGAGTTGTCAAGTAAATTATAAACGATATCTACTTATAATAATTCACCATTATTGAACAGGGAAATCCTTGATGGCTAACATATTTTTGTGAAAAATGAAAACATAGTTTTGATAATTTTTGAATAGTACTTTTGATTAGAAAAGAAAATATATTTTATATAGTAAACATATAAAAAATATTTACTACATTCCTGATATAGACCGCTTTTATTATTTTTAAGTAGAAAACTTTAACATTTTTAGATATTCGGTTTTTTACAATGTTGCAGTTAAAAAATATAAGTCTGACCTACTTTATTTTGGACATCCTACATTAATGTCAATAATGTAAAACAGTGTTTGTTCCCTTTGACACAAAAATCGATTCTTTAAAAAACTAAACACTATGAGTGAATTTTTCCAAGCTGGTTTATTTTAATTGGAATGTTCTACAAGTAATATCAGCTCATTTGTACACAAACCCCTGATTTATCAAATAATTCATAACACTAGGTAGCGTGCAAATTACTTTAAGATTTTTCTGTGAAAGTATATTACAAGACAGTTGATTGCACAATGAATTTTTAGAATATTGGCGACCAAGTTACCCAAAATTTCAAAGGAATGAAAGTATCTAGTAAGTATACCCCTGACTTTCTGGATTCAGATTACCACCAAAACACTGAATCCGAAAACACGTGGAAACGATAACATTCGCATTGGAATCATAGTTATTTATTATAGATGACGGTAAAAAGATGCTTTACATGTGAGTGAAAAATGTTGATCCACGAGGGACGAAGGAGCGAGTGGATTTTCCACGAGCAGGTAAATCCTTTTTACCGTCGTGTGTACATTTTATTCTTGAGCGGAAATATTTAACAAGAATTGATAAAAAGGAAGCATTTTGAATTATTATTGGGAGTTAAATTGGTTTGATCGCTGTACTGTTTACGGTTGTTATGGATTTTGTTTATAGTAACGCGACTTGTTTCGACTTTTATCGATATTAGTGACTTTTGGTTGAAATTATCCTAAAAAATATGTCATTTTAATAAAGAAAACGAAAATAGTGTTGAAGATTTGATCAAAATTGTACGCTTTATTTATATAAATTCGAAGCGCCAAGCATGAATTACATAATTATTATATTTATTGTTCATATTAGATATACTTATTATTAGTTTTGAAATTATTAGTTTTGAAATAAATGACCTTTGAGTGGGTAAAATTGTCATATGAATAGGTAAAAATGGTTTGATTCGACTATAAATAAACTGTTACTTTGACAACGAGTTTTGAGTCGATGAAATGATAATTTACCTACCATCCGCGATAGAATAAAATATTTTTTCGACGTTCATGCAAAAAACAAAACTTTATTGAACTATATTTAGTGAAAAAACTGGTTCTTTATTGCACTAGTGCAATAAACATTTTATTGCACTCATCTGTCATTCTACTACAGCGTTTTGTGATCATGACAAACATAAACGTCAAATCGACGTGACACTTAGTGCCCCCTAAATAATAAATTTTTTGGTTTTTGTATGAACGTAGAAAAAATATTGTATGCAACTCGTACAAAAAGTGTTTATTGAACTGGAATTTCACGTCACGTGCAATAAACACTTACTTTTTGCACTTGTTGCATAAATAACTATTATTTAGTCGTTAGTGTTAGTGCGATTGTTTTGATAATTGAAATATTGGACGGTTCGTACACTCTCTGCATACACGTAATCAACTGTCCCCATCAACCCTCCGTATAAACGCAGCCACCTCGCAGAGTAGAGACTCTACCGCCGCTAAAACAACGGAGAAGGTGGGGCAGTCCTGGGCCAGGAAGGAAGGCTCTGGGTCCCGGAAAAAGGGAAAGCGACATGCAGCGGCCCGGCGACAAACGTCTGAGGGTTGAGGTAGGCCGACGCATGCGTCCCGGCGGCCGGGCCCTGGAAATCGAAAGTAGGAGCGCCGCTTCCAGGGTTGCTTGCGCTCGATTAGGGCGATTTATGATAATTGTTGGGGTGGCGTGGGCCTCTAAATGCCGAGCCGTCTGCCAGACTCGGCGAACTTCGATTTTCGGTAAATTTGTTTTGCAGTCGATGTACAAACAAACATTAGCGCGCAGACAGGCCATACAGTTCACTATTCTGGTAAAGATGTCTGCTCATAAAAAATATAATTTGCTGCAAAGGTATCAGTGGGTCGACTATGTTTTTACAGCATTTTACTAAAAACAAAGACTGATAGAACTTTCCACCTAGAAGTTTGACTAAGCAAATTAGAATCAATTGGTCATGGTTATTTATGTCTGTGGTTTGATTCCGTTTGGAAATTCAAATGAAGATGCAAAATTTTTATTTGATTTTCCAGTAGCAGGTATCAAGTGGTATTTATAAGGGTTCACCTAAAACTGAGGTAAAAATTTATGGAAATTTCAGACAGCTACATGAGAAAATATTGAATGTAAAGTCTGGAGCAGAGAAATATTGGGCGCTCTAATCTAAATATAAGGATGCCGATTTTCAGAGACAGACTGGTTTACGTGGACGGTGGACGTTCAGACACATTCTACATCATACTATACACAAATCATACAGTAATTCTAACGTTGCAGATTTAATTCATATGTTTTTTATTTTCTATATCGTAATATCCAAATGTAATTTATAAAATAAAAATATGTCATGTATATGTATACCTACTTTTATATATCAAAGTAAAACTTCTTTAGTTGCTTCACGTATTTATTGAATAATTGCTTCGCGTGTTGTACAATCCTTTTTAGAATATCTTTGAGCCGTTTTTCTTCAGACTATTCATGCAATTTTTTTATTATTATTATTTCATAAGCGTTATATTCATAAAAGAATGTTTGATGTACAATAATTTTGTAATTAATTATTTTTCATAAATTAATAAATATCTGAAGATTATTTATAAATATAAGTAGTATGAAGAGAAAAATGATTTGAATTGAAAGATGAAATGAATGAGAAATGATGAAAAAGAAGAGAAGTGTGAATAATGCAAACTAAATTAAAATTTTAGAAAGAGAAAGTTTATATGCAATGTCCACAGGAAAAAGTATGAAATCGAATAGGAAAACGTCAAAAGGAAAAATATTAAACGGAATAATTTTGTAATAGATAAAAAAATATGTGTTTGCGATTTTCTATTAGGTAGCTTGTTTTGTAGTGGATGTTTATTATACAAACACGACAGGTAGAAATTCGTTGTTGTTTTGATATACCATGAAGTCCTTTAAGTTCAACGGCTATTGTTATTCTAACTTTCCACATATTAGTATATACAGTTTTTACATGTATATCTGGTTGGATTATTAAAAACTAGTTATACACATATTATATCTATAACGTACACTTAAAAATGCACAAACATTTTGGATGATACTTAGTTGGCTAACTTTGCACACAAATAAAGGGCTGACGTTGTTGATGGTTACATTCCCCCCACTTACAGGGCCAAATTATTGTCACCGAATTAAGAATATACAGGGTGAGTCAGTTTATACTAGCAGGACTCTGGCATTCGATAGAACACCTGATTTTAAGTTAAGTTTATCATATAAATATATGTCGGTAATCGCTTCGTTTTTGAGATACAGGGTGTCAAAGTTTTGGGTTTTTTGTAGTATTTTCCCCACAGCTCATATAGTTTCTAAGATACTCTATTAAAATTTTTACCATAGATTATCTATGATGGTCCACAAGTTTCGACATATGTAAACAATTTGAAAACGTACAGGGTGATATTTTTTCGGGGGTCAGGCCCCCTTTTACAGCTTAGAACTTTTTTGTGATGCGCCCCTGATTGCTTATTTGGATTCCACGTTCAATTTAGAAACTTTTTCGTCTCTTGTATTTTTATCGTAGCTGTGACGGTTGTCGAGTAATTTGAAAAAGTCTCTGAAAGAATATTTTATTAAATAAAAATATTTTCATCAAAATTTTCACTAAAAACGAGTATTGTCAAACGAAAGTTCATTAATCTAAATTGTCAAAGGTATATACTTACAGTACAACTTTTGCCACAAATTATTTAATTTTTTGTAGCATTTCAAAGACTTTTAATGACTATAAGTAAAATAATTAAGAATTAATGATAAACCAAGATCTACATCCTGGCGATGAACAACGCAGAGGGAATTTTTGTCGTTGGATCCTTAACACATTAGAAAATAATAGAACTTTCTTATCCAACGTATTATTGACTGATGAATCTTGCTTCACCCGACGTGGGATAGTAAATCTCAAAAGTCAACATATTTGGGTAGAGCAAAATCCACGTGCTATTAGGCCAAGAAAATTCCAAAATGAGATTAGCATTAACATATGGGTAGGAATTTTTGAAAATAGTTTATTTGGACCATATTTTTTGCCAGGAAGGGTCAGTTCGCAAAACTTCTTACAGTTTCGAGAAACCGAGCATCCTAATATGTGAGAAGATGTCCCTCTAAATTTAAGACAGCAAGCTTGGTTCCAGTTGGATTGCTGCCCAGCTCATTTTGGAAAAAATGTAAGAGCTTGGTTAGACGACAATTAGGCAGAGAGATGGATTGGACGTGGATGTCCAATCGCACGGCCCTCAGGTTCCCCAGATATAACACCAATGGATTTTTTTGTGTGGGGCTTTCTTAAAGAAAAAGTGTATACAACTCCTGTTCAAGATGTTGAAGATCTTAGAGGACGTATAAGGCATGCTTACGAAGACATAAGAGTTCATCACTTAGTTTCAGCAAGAAGGTCTATTGAAACGCAATGCCGATTATGTATCCAACAAAATGGATCGCATTTTGAAAATTTAATTTGAAAATAAAATTATTTCTGGTTATTTGTAAAGTTACTTGTATTTGCCTTGGTTTATTATTAGTTCTTAATTATTTTACATAGTTATTATATGGCTTTGAAATACCACAAAAAAATAAATAATTTGTGGAAAAAGTTGTACTGTAAATATGTACCTTTGACAATTTAGACTAATGAACTTTCGTTTGACAATACTTGTTTTTAGTGAAAATTTTGATGAAAATATTTTTTTTTAATAAAATATTCTTTCAGAGACTTTTTCAAATTACTCGACAACCGTCACAGCTACGATAAAAATGCAAGAGATGAAAATGTTTCTAAATTGAACGTGGAATCCAAATTTTTTCAAATAAGCAGTCAGGGGCGCATCACAAAAAAGTTCTAAGCGGTAAAAGGAGGCCTGACCCCCGAAAAAATATCACCCTGTGCGTTTTCAAATTGTTTACATATGTCAAAACTTGTGGACCATCATAGGTAATCTATGGTAAAAATTTGAATAAAGTATCTTAAAAACTATATGAACTGTGTGGAAAATACTAAAAAAAAACCCAAAACTTTGACACCCTGTATCTCAAAAACGAAGCAATTCTCGACATATGTTTATATGACAAACTGAACTTAGAATCAGGTGTTCTATCGAATGCCAGAGTCCTGCTAGTATAAACTGACTCACCCTGTATAGAATCGTCTGATAATCGTGCATATTGCCTGTAGATTTTACTACGACATTTACTACGAAAAGATACCTTTTCTCTTAAGATTACTTATAAAACAAATAGTGTGATAGAATGGCGTTTAATTTTCATTTTACGAATATAGTAGCTGATCACCAAGTGTTTCCAATAATGACAATGGACGCCGGGCAACTGCAGACCAAATATTTTTCTAAGTGTATACCTATATCTGAATAGTTAGCAATTTTATAAAATTCGTATATCTAACCAATTTTATTTTAATATTAGGTAGACATGCATAACTTCTACTCAATGCGTATATTTCAACACTACCTTCCACAGAGGTGTTTATTTTATTAACTGTAATGTTTCTGTTAACAAAACGTAATTACACGCGACCATATAAAAAATATAGCATGTTTCATATGATAATAATTATACTACGTTTAGCTACCAATTAATGACTACGCAAATGTGAAACTACAAACACGAATCCAGCGAATACAAGTTTGATGAGAAATGCATCGAGATCAAAATCACTTTTACATATCTGCTCGTGATAAGACTATGAAGCATGAGCAAATCGGAAATGATGTTGATGTCTAAATCAGGAAAAAAGGGGCACAATGAAGAACCCAATTAACCCCAGTTCAGGGAAACACTAAAAGTATTTGTAGGTATCCTTGATTAATTTTGAGAGTATTTAAAAGAACAAGTTTGGAAAATCGTTTCCTTTCTAAAGAGATTTAAAGTGAGTGAGAAAAGCTAAAACAACTTCTCCATTAACCAACAGAATTCAGTCGTTTAGTGCATGAAAACTGTTAAAACTTCCACGTTTTTTTTTTTAATTACCGCGTTTTCTTTTCAATGTTGTGCACGCAACTGAGTTATTTATATAAATTAGTGGACTATAAGTTGAATGTATCACAGCTAAAATTAATTATTAAATGGTTCCTATTTCACAATACCAGAAGTCCGGCTTTACAGCGCGCTTTTCTATCCGCTTTTCCACATAATTTTTCGTATATATGTACATAGAAGAGTTCCAGCTTCTAACCATATTGCTATGTTACCCTTGAAGGTATCAGCAGAGAGATTTTGTTTCACCATTCGATACAAAACACGATATATGTCGATACATCTCTTTCTTACTTTGTAGTAGTGTATTGCTCCATCTCTATCATATCGAGTAATACGTATCGTATCGTAATTTTGGAATCCGGCTACTGATTTAATCTTATAAAATCTACCACAACTGTATAATAGGTTAATAGTGGCGAGAAACACACCGTAGTGCCCTCTTTGGGTCTTTGCAACTATCTGCCTGACAATTATTGTCAAATTGACAGACAGATAACGACCTGCTTTTCCGCAGGCGCCATTATAGCACTGACCTCTATTGTTTTTAAGGAAGACAATCCTACTTATTTATTTGAAGGAGATGCCGATAACAACTACTCCACGGACAATGTACCCCGACTGGCATTGCATTGTTGGGGCACATTGCCCATGGAGTAGTTGTTTTGGGTATCTCCTTCAAATGTATAATAGGTTGTCTTACTTATCTAAGAGTCAGTCTATATATTTAAAAAATCATCATGACCCGATTCATCGTTTTATTGTAAAAATATTTATCCCATTTTAGTAATTCCAAATTTAAGTGATCCAAATTTAATAATATATTGGCTTTCACTTAATTATATAACTTGTAAATGTCTAATAAACAAACATCATATTCTTTACAATATGAATTAAAATTTCACTAGTAGGTCGAGGCCTCGGAAACCACTTAGGAAGAATCGGCGATTAATATGCAACTCACAACTATAAAGTTTCGTAATTGTTGTTTACTTGGGCGAAATAAATAAACAAATTTATTTGCTAACCAAACGGTCCAACGGTATGATATCCCACGACCTTGTTCCTGACTTCGAGAGGATTTAGATTTATTTATTATCTGTATTAATTATGTTAACAGGAAGGAAGGAAAGAGAACTCACGCGAAGGAGACATCGAAAAACGTTAAGGTCGATTCTTACTTCTGGCTCACCAAGTACGAAAAGCCGGTAATTTTTAACGTCTTATTATAGAACATATATACAGGATGTCCCTTAAATGTATGTACCAGTAGGTAACCATGAGTTATTAATTATAGTGACAATGTAGGTAGTTATTGAAGCCGCTTTACCTATATAAAAATGCACCGTTTAATGCGGCGTTAAAAGTTTCTGGAATATGATTTTAATCTTCTGCAGAACGTGAAGGCGATTCGATTTTATTAAAATTTAGATTACCATATTAAATGCAGATTACCAGGCAATATATTTTTGTCACACAACATTGTTTGTTTGTTTAAAGATGTTAATGTTTTCTGTGAATTAAATTGAACAGAATTTTGAAATCAAGAAACTTATAAAAAATTATCAAGCGGACTGAAGTCCGGTGAACGGGCGGAACTTTAGTCTAACAATAGGAATATTCGTCATCATGAACGAATATTTACTTACTTCAGCTATGTATTCTTAAATACATATAAAAAACTGCTCTATGTAAATAATTGTATGTTTAAACCTACAAAAATAATTCCGTCACTCGGTACCCACTGATTTATTTCTTTTTCTTTTCTTGATAGTGCATGTACAAATGTGTTAGGGTCACTGTAAGCGGTACACAAATCCTGTGAAAAATTGTTATCCTTTTGCCTACTTTATAGATCGGTTGGAAAACATTACCTTTAATATCAGTTTTTCTGGAAAAGATTTCCTCAATTTCGAAAACCCATAACTTAGCTCAAAAAGGACTCACGAGATTTCAATTATTTTTGTTAATAAATTTAACAGATACGGCTAAATTACAAAACCATTGTTTGGGTATAAATAATTGGAGATTTCCTGAAGAAAGGTGCTTAATATCGTATACTTGCGTTCCTGGTGATCTTAAAGACCAATAGTTTATTTCAAACATACCATTTATTTATTTGAAAAAATAAACACACTATGGTATGTTTGTCACCACTACTAACATACCATTTATAGTTAAAGTATAAGGCAACTTTAATATTTTTGCCGTTTTAGTTTTACTGATTTGTTGTTTTTTTCTTACAGGTAAGACGATGCACTAAGAAAAAAACAAAGAAAATATGCAGGCGAGTAAGTATTTTGCTTCATCTAAAACATAGTATGTTATATCGTTATTTAAAAATAAATCATGACGATTAACATATGGGTGTTGGAAAAGTTTAATGTATAGGAAATTTTCGACGCACCAAGAAAAATAAAGTACCTACTATATAAATTATAGCATACCTTTTCAGAAATATAAGGTCATTTTGCAAAGAGACTGTCTTAGAAAATATATTTCAGATGATGGCATCTAAATAGTACAACTTTCTATTTTGATAATTTTAGTTGTTTCATTCTACTTTTTACACAGAATAATGAATATACACATATTCACAAAATAACAGTCTAGTTTTATCGCGAATTAGTGTCTGGAAAAATTAAGGTTTGTTGTGGTTTCCTCTATTTATACCCGTCGTTCTTTTTGGTGTAATAACATTTACAAGTTTCAATAAAAATATATATACCTATCTTTTTATATACTTAATATAAATGATCAATTTAGTCCTAGCATTATATCAGTGATTACTGATTATTATATCATCCTGTAATAAAATACTACTTATTCTGAAGAAAGTGACTTAATTCACTTTTCTGATCATTAATTACACTGATACAGTCCAGTTAAAGTCAAATTTTAAGTTTGACCAAATGTTTCCCACAATGTTACAACCACAGTACTCAGGTGATTGATAGGTAGCTTGTTTTTCATACCTCTACTGTTTGGCTACCTGGTCTGCACTCCTTTACTATCCTTTTTTTAATGAATATTAGGATTTCAGTCCATGTGAGGCACAGAGTAACTACAGATGAGCAAGTTAATGTAAACTTTTAGTCCTCGAGAGAGAAAGCCCACAACTTTTCTCTCGCACTCAATGTAAGGCATTGGGCAGATGACTCTGTGTTCGGTACAGCAAGACATCGATATTATAGCGCACTATAATGTTGACGCAGTCCAAATTGCCCGGGAACTTGAAAGGTCGCAATTTAAAATTGTCACGATAAATTTGAAGGTGGTTTTTCACAGCCGCGAAATTCACGATTTGAAACACCAAATATGCAACTAATTCTTTATCTGTTTTGGGCCGAAATCTCTTGCAGAAAATAGAAGCTAAGACCATAAAGTATTTGCAAATTTTGTATAAATTCTTAATTTCACGGATGTGAAAAATTACCTTAAAGGGAATATGATTTCAAAATGCAGGACGAAAACCAAAGATGTTATATATAATTCTTAACAAAAAAAAGAAATTTGATTTCACTTTAATATTTCTACTTTTTACATTTATTTTTTTGTCAGTAATACATCAATAAAATTCACATTATCAACGATTTTAACTAAGCTAATATACCGCTGATATACATTGTGTCTTAGGCTCTCTGGGTCGTGAGCTGGGCCTTAAGGAAGCGAAAATACCATTCTTGATCCTCCCAAAGTTCCGGACCTATCGGATTTTGCTTTTCCTATCAATCACTTGTCTGTTTTTTAATAAATAGTTAACGATTCGTTTTCAGAAATTTATCTGTATAGTTAATTAACACTTTAAGTGTTAATTCCAGTTAGAATCCGTATATTTAGATACAATGGAATATAATAAAATTGTATCATCATGCGAATACTTTTCAAATTCTAAAATAGTCACCAGTTTTTGTAAGTTAAATGTCTTTTTCTTGTAAATAAAATTCAGACTTTTGTCGAAAGTAAACATATACATATTGCTGATTAATTTATCGTAATAAATTAATTACTCATGGTCGGTTACAATTAATTAAATGTGGTTGCATTTAATTAAATCAACTAAGTATCGTATTACTGATCAAATTTAAATAAATTCGTTACGCATTGAATGTTATCTCTAGATATTCAAAAAATGAATAGGGTATTTTCAACAAATTAATGCTTGGGATTTTATTAAATAAAAATGTGCGCGGAAATTAAATGGAAGGTAGCATTTTTTTAATTAATCACTCTTTGTGATATTTTATACCTTTAGCTCAAAAAAATATTCGTGTTATATACACATCAGTGTAAACAATGGTGTTGATATTGGATTTTTCAATTTCGCGCATCTCATTGCTTATTTTGCATAAGTTTCCAGGATTGTTTGTCCAGGCCTAAAAAGGTCTATATCAAATTTAAATTAATTTTTACTCATCTGCTTCGGAGGCTTTTTGTTGAAATCGTTGGTTCCTCATACCCTATACCTTTATGTTCTTGCTTTTACGAAATTAAGATCTCTAGACAAAATAACGTCAATTTTATAACTGATCTCTTGGCCAGAAGTGCCAGGATATAATATTGTAGTTATTTCAAGTAAAAGTTGCATGCGCTACATGCGACGGAGTGATTTGATGCTGTCTACAGAATAATTATAAGCTGCCCCTGTCTACCAAACAGATTTGCGAGCCAACCTTTGCGGTTAGAGCAAAGAATAAAACATGGTTTTATGCATTATTAATTATTATTATATTGTTAGATACCTAGTTGTATAAATAGAAGTTATCTTAGGTAGATACACGTTTGAGAAGTACTTTAAAATTTAATAAACATAATTTTTCTGTTGTCAAATTTAATGAATTATCATCATATATTTTTAATGCGATTTAATAAGAAATATAGATCAAATTCAAAAAATATATAAGTATATGCATCTACCCTGAAGACTCTTTCTTTGCTATCAGGAGAACATATTTTGTCTTCTATATCATATCCAAACGTCAGCTAGGAGCTAGGTAAAGGATTTGAACGTTACCAAGTCCATTAGTTATACATACATTCTTAAAGACATGTAAAAAAAACAAGCATATTTCACCTTTTCACTCTGAAATGTTTGGAAAATGCACTATTATTTTCTTTTTCAGTTAAAACGCTATATTGTAATTACTAATATATTAATATTGTATCACTTATTATTTTTTCGCGTTTAAGTGTAGATATCTAATTAGAAACTGATTTTCTCAAAATTCAGCATGTAATAAAAAATATAAACTGATAATTGTCACAATACCCAATAAATTACTCCAATAAACATACTACTCCCCTGGTGCTAAATTATGTGGCAAATCCAAAAGAATATAATACCTACTTTATATGAAAATTAGTGACATTATATACAAATGTTCAGGATTACTTCAGCTAGAATCACCGTGATATATATTTTAATTTATAATGTCTGGAATAGTCAATCACACATCTTATTCCAAATAGCATAATTAACAGCTATAATCGTCTCAAAATGAACTACAACTCAAGTTGGACTTTTTTAGCTTTCACCTCTATCACACATGAACTTCCAACTGTGCTTATTCATTCTTAGCTATGACCTCTTCCAACATATTTGTTGGTTTTGGTACTGCCATGGTCGCGGGCTCACTTCGAGTACTCATCCCTTACCTGGCATAAAGCTAAAAGGCCAGTTGACTCCTTTAGAGATGCATCCCCGACTACTCCTGACCTATCCCAAACAACCACCCAGGACGAGAGAGGCACTTCCGCCCTTGTCCGAGATAGACTACCCCCGGCGGATTAGACATGCAGGTGAAGAAAGAAGACAAGACGGAAGAGCGCCAGAAGATCCTACCCAGCCTGCAGGGTAGAGCCAGGACAGGAGGAGACCCCACGAATCGCCCACACCTATCACATTTGTGATCGGGGTTGGTGAAGGATGGGGACCACCTCTACAAGGCAATCCAGGCCTACAGCGATGGGGAGGGTAAAGAGCGATAATCCCGCTCGGCCCCAAACCATCCCAGGTCATGACCAAGGTCAATGGATATTGGCGTTGGCGGGATACTGCCTTACACTTTGTCATTGATATTTTGTGTAACCTATCCTCTCCCATCCTAAAAATATGCCCTGACCAGTGAATCGCAATATATGTAGTCTAATATATTCAGTTAGAGTTAGAGGTTCATTATTGAGTTGATATAGTTCGTTGGGGTACTGGGCCCTCCAGTATCGGCCCTCTGAATAGGACCTTGTATTATTTTTAAGGCTTTTCTTTCGAATACATTAAATGTCTTCATTTTCCGACTTCTATTACTCACAATTGACTTAAGGTTAGTTTTTAAAGCCGTAGCTTGGTTCTGCTTTGAAGAGATATGGAATTTTAATACCCATTATCTTCAGAGCTGATGTTTTGTATAATTATGTTCATACATGTTTAATAAATAAATACATAAGTCCTTGACACGCCGTATCTTTGATGCCTAACAAAAAATCGTTGCGAGACGGTGTTACGGTACGAAGTTCTGTTGCATATCTGTACGAACCTTAAACCGAGCGTTTAGCCCAGATTTAGGTTTACAAGATTAATGTTTCTGCTTCATTGGACAACACACTTCTGAAAAACTAGTCATAGTCTCTGATTTTATATAAGGCGTTTGTGCCCAATAAAAAATTCTCCGAAAAAAATGGGTACCTACTTAAATCTTATATTGAAAATATTAAAAGAAACGTGTTAAAAAATTCTATTACTTCTATTACTCACAATTGACTTAAGGTTAGTTTTTAAAGCCGTAGCTTGGTTCTGCTTTGAAGAGATATGGAATTTTAATACCCATTATCTTCAGAGCTGATGTTTTGTATAATTATGTTCATACATGTTTAATAAATAAATACATAAGTCCTTGACACGCCGTATCTTTGATGCCTAACAAAAAATCGTTGCGAGACGGTGTTACGGTACGAAGTTCTGTTGCATATCTGTACGAACCTTAAACCGAGCGTTTAGCCCAGATTTAGGTTTACAAGATTAATGTTTCTGCTTCATTGGACAACACACTTCTGAAAAACTAGTCATAGTCTCTGATTTTATATAAGGCGTTTGTGCCCAATAAAAAATTCTCCGAAAAAAATGGGTACCTACTTAAATCTTATATTGAAAATATTAAAAGAAACGTGTTAAAAAATTGTTATATTACTTTATTTGTATGCTATAATATATTCATGGTCCAATATACCATTCCTGGTGTTCAATCGCAATCCTTCTGTCGCAAGCAGACAGGACGAAATGTTTCACTATGGTCTGAGGCAGGATAAAACGAAGCAAGATATACCTAACAAAATGTGTCAATATAACTTCGCGTCAATGTTTTTGTCGCCTTGGCAAGAAGTCAAGGCCACCATTTTGTTTTGTCTCATCTTATATTGTTTGCAGCCCTCTTAAAGACAGATTCTTACACAATTAGAGACAAATCCATCAACTCCCAATGAAAGAACATTGTAGTTAAATTTTAATGAGTAGTAGATACTTCTTATATCACAGTAAATCCAGTTTAGAAATTTACTTTAATTTAAATAAGGACTATTTAAAATATCAGAATTAGCCGTAACAGTTACTTCGTCTCGATACATGTCGTGATATGGCAATAACCTCCCAAAAAAAATGTACATATAGCTGTTTTGCGTTTAACTAAAGATAGGGAATTCAGTTTTAAATCAATATGTACTGTCAACTCTGCCATGTTTTTTTTCATAATTCTTCAGATATTGCCCCATTTCTTTGTTCATTGCTACGCTTGTAATTAAGTTAATTTTACAGAGATTAAAAAAATTTCGATCCTTAATTTCCCAACTATAGGCACCCTCGTGCGATAAATATTTTAACTTAAAATTAAACCAGATTTGTCAAAAGTCTCCATTCTTAACGTTTTTAATTTTCATTACAAGTTGCTAAATTTGTAAAACTCTTTTATAAGGACTACTTATAGTAATTTTACTAAGGTGTGATTTACAGGTGTAAATTTTTATTATCCGTTATTATTTTAAAAATGTTTCCTTATAATCGAAAATCTTTTAATTTGAGTGAATACGAACAATTAGAACACGAAACATATTAAGCTTGCCAATCTTGCAACATCGCCATGAAACTGATGTAGCCTCTAGAAGTTTAAATATCTATTTCTGGGTCTACAGGTCTACTGGGCGAGTTCCAACATATTTTGTGATAAGATAAGTGCCATACTATATCACCTCCAAAATTAAGGAATCTATTATTATATTAAATGACATCTGGCACTCATAACATATTCTTCAAAATGAATGAACACAAAATAATATGTTAGTAAATAAACACCTAAATTGAAATAATATTTACAGTTAACAAAAGCAAAATTAGTAATCCGTAAGGAAAATATCAATAAAACGTGATAGGTCAGTAACTAGATTTGTAGATGACCTTCAAGGTCAATGGTTAGCATTCTAAAGGACCACACGTTCAGGTTTACACCGTCTTTTTTCGTCATATTTTAGAGTCGTTTTTTCACGATCATATTACCACCACATGTTTACCATGTTATTATATTTAACTTCTGATTTAGTTTCTTTTAAAATGTTTATTTAAACCTTAAAATTAATTTAAAAAAAAATCTGCCAAATCATGGGTTCGATATACAGTGCTTTCGAAAAGTAACGAATAAATTCATTATTTTAGAAATTGAGAAGTTTTCGAAAAAATACCCTGACACGTCGATTTTGTTTTTAAAAAAGGCACTTTTTGACATACGACCCATATTTGTAACGTCATCGTTGTTCGAGATATGACGTCATCGACAATTTTTTTAAATAGCAACCCCCAATTTTGACCACGCCATTTGAAAGAGCGTATCATTCTACATACGCATCATGAAAATTCATGGTTGCCTGACAGTAGCCTTAGCGACCGAGAATGTTTTTTATTGCTGTCAGATAAAAACTTGAAATCGTACTTTATTAAATAGTTTTTTCTGTTTTTTTGAGTTATTTCTTTAGTTCTTATCTTTTGTTTGGTAAAAGCACTGCGTTTGAAGTGTTTATTGAGTAGTAACTTTGTCATTTTATAAAAAAAATGGTTAAATTAACTGAACGAGAACGAATTGAAATTCTTTGCATGATCGGATTTGGAGACAGGATGCGCACCCAAAGAGAAGTAGTTGAATTGTTCAATAAAACTCATCCTGATCGACATCCCATTAGCCAAAGCATGGTAAGCAATATTGAGTCTAAATACCGTAACTTTGGATATGTTCGTGATCTTCCTAAATCTGGTCGACCGTCAAAATCAACAGATGATGAGGTTAATGTTTTGTTGGCAATACAAGAAAATCATCACTCAACACTTAACCAATTGGCTTCTGATTTCAATATGGCAGCGTCCACAGTTCACAAAATTATGAAAAAAGCAAAGTATCATCCTTATAGGGTATGCCTTGTTCATGAGCTATCTGAAGACGACTTTGATCGGCGAAATCAATTTTGCGAGCAAATGCAAGAGCTATGCAATAACGATAATAATTTTTTAAAAAACGTAATTTTTTCTGACGAGCCTACGTTTGTTTTGAACGGCCATGTCAATAGGCAAAACTGCCGTTATTGGGCTACCGAGAATCCCCGATGGATGTTGGAGTATCACACTCAAAGTCCCCAGAAAGTAAATGTGTGGTGCGGCATAGTCGACAGAAGAATTCTAGGTCCCCATTTCTTTGACGTCAACCTAACTGGTGCAAGATATTTGGATTTTCTTCGAGACGACCTCATTCCTGCACTAATAACTTTATATCCAGATATAGAGGAACGTGATCTTCCAAGAAATGACATGTTCTTTCAACAAAATGGTGCACCTCCCCATTATGCAGCACCTGTCCGTGTTTATTTAGATGAGCTGTTCCCGAATCGTTGGATAGGGAGAAGGGGGCCGATTGAGTGGCCAGCCAGATCGCCTGATTTGACACCCCTAGGTTATTTCTTGTGGGGATACTTAAAAAGCAAAGTATACGTTACTAGACCGGCTAATTTAGAAGATTGAAAAGCAACAATTCGTCACGAGATACATCGTATACCTCCTGAAGTTATAGATAATGTCCAAAAAGAATTTATTAATCGTCTTGGCTACTGTCAGCAGACAACGGTGCACAATTTGAACATTTAATTTAGTTGATTTTTTGCATAATCATTATCATTGTCAGTATTGTGAAAATTAAAAGATCTTCAAACATTATTTTCTTGAAATTTTTGTTATGTAACATCATAATTTTTCATAGTGCGTATGTAGAATGATACGCTCTTTCAAATGGCGTGGTCAAAATTGGGGGTTACTATTTAAAAAAATTGTCGATGACGTCATATCTCGAACAACGATGACGTCACAAATATGGGTCGTATGTCAAAAAGTGCCTTTTTAAAAAAAAAATCGACGTGTCAGGGGATTTTTTCGAAAACTTCTCAATTGCTAAAATAATGAATTTATTCGTTACTTTTCGAAAGCACTGTACATATGTATATGCGAAAATCGGTTGCGTACCACTATTTTCTGAATAACCAGTGGATACGATATTCCCACCTACCAAAAAAAAAGTTATAAACATTTTACAGCAGCCAAGGGGAACAGTTGTTTATTGCAACCGCCCCAGACGTACGCTCCTTCAAAAGGAGGCCCAGACAGGGCCAGGAGGGCCGGGGTGACGGGCGGGCGCATTTAATATCTTTTTGCGTAGTTCTCTCGACGGCGGCAGTGTGAAAAACCACCCCCTGGAAAGGGTAATTGTGTAATATGTTGGTCGCGTCGTCTGTAACCCTGGACGACGGAATAAAACGCGTATCGGGGCGCCGTGACGCACCAGACGCGGAGCTCAAGCCGGCGTTTAGTATCCAGGGTCAGGGGTGTCTGATATCGAACACACGAGACGTAGGCTCTTTATTTAACGAAGAAAATGTAATTTGGGCCCCGGGAGACGGGAGGGACGTGCAGGGCAGTTTCATAGTCTAGGGAATAAATCAAAGGAGAATATTTTTTTCAATGCGAGGTGGGAGGTACCTTTTAAGTAATCGATATCTTCATTAAAATCGTTGGAAGGTAGTTACCAGTGGGATATATATAGATATTTGTTCTCAGGACCATACTCAGACAGATAACATTTAATTATACATGTCTACATTTCAAGTTTTATAAGTAACGTTATTTTTTGTATACTGTATAACTATATTAATTCACTAATACCTATAACAGTTAAAATTGTAATATAAAAGTTTCAAAAATTGGTAGAAACAATGAGAATGGCGTAAGTATTATTAAACCGGAAATTTCCCATCCGGGGATCTTGAGGGATTGTATCTGTATACAGGGTGTTTCAAAATATATACGCAGGACTTCAGGATGTTATAGCTCATACAAAAATATGAAAAAAAGTTTCTATTAACTTACCCTCTAAAATGCACCATTTCAGAGATACAGGCTGTTGAAATTGAAAAAAAAAAACGTTTTTTGCGAATATCTCCGGAACCGTTTATCGTACAGAAAACAGCTTTTGTAAGCATTTTCTATTTATAATAAACTATGTTTTGTGCGGATTTTTTTTTTTTAAATTCATAATTGGTGAAGGTTTTGAAGGGGTTGTGGGTGTTTTTCTCGAGAAAAATCACCTTTTTTGTTGAAAAACATGGTCAATTTTTTGAAATAAAATTTTTTCTTACTAATTAAACAAAATTTATTTAAACATTAGAACAAGTAACAAAACCAAACGTTAACTTCATAATTGCAAAATTAAAAAAAAAATGAAAAAATGATACAAAACTTGTTTTTTCAAAATGGTCAATTTTATTAAAAAAAAAATTGACCATGTTTTTCAACATAAAAGTTGATTTTTCTCGAAAACGATCGACTTTAGAGCTTATGACCAAGGGTACCTTTTTTGTGTAGAAAACATTGGCGGTTCAAATGGGCGTCTCAAAATCGTACTTTTTCCTGTAGCGTAGAAGTTGAGGAGAAAAACACCCACTACCTCTTCAAAACCTTCACCAATTATGACTAAAAAAAAAAAAATCCGCACAAAACATAGTTTATTATGAGTAGAAAATACTTACAAAAGATGTTTTCTGTACGATAAACGGTTCCCGAGATATACGAAAAAAACGATTTTTTTTTTCAATTTCAACACCCTGTATCTCTGAAATGGTGCATTTTAGAAGGTAAGTTAATAGGAACTTTTTTTCATATTTTTGGACGAGCTATAACATTCTGAAGTTCTGCGTATATATTATGAAACACCCTGTATACAAAATACAGTGAATATGAAAAAAATATGAGAAGATGAATTACCCAAAATGGACTCTATATTTAAAAACAAAGATAACATATAAAATATAGTGCTTAACATACATTACATATTGTACAGGGTATTCGCGTATATTTTGACCCCTACCTACAGGGGTTATTAAGAAAGTTAGAAAAAAAGTTTAAATACCAAAGTTGTTTGGTTTTTTACGTATTATCTTTTAGATGGGTCGGAAAAAAATTGCATGTCATAAACTTGGGAAAACCAATTGAACATAATATTTTTAAATGGGACACCCTATATAATTTTACACGCTTGGGTAAACATTTTTTTCCTGATTTGAAAAATATATATTTTGTTGACATTTGCACAGACGGTTTTCGAAATATTCGACAGCGAGTACCATAAAAAAATACAAAAAATACAAAGAACTAAAAATATTTAACAGTAGCAACCAACAGTAATAAAAAATATTTAACAATTTTCGATGTAACATCCTTTAGTTATTTAAACATTTTCTAATATTTTCATTTTTTAATATTTTTTATGATTGTAAACATTAAATACTAAAGATTTCGAAAACTGTCAGTGCAAATGTCAACAAAATATATATTTTTGAAATCACAGAAAATTTTTTTCCCAAGCGTCTAAAATTATACAGGGTGTCCCATTTAAAAATATTATTTTCAATTGGTTTCCTCAAATTTACCACATGCAATTTTTTTTCGACCTAGCCAAAAGATAATACGTGAAAAACTAAACAACTTTTGTATTTAAACTTTTTTTCTAACTTTCTTAAT
This sequence comes from Pogonocherus hispidulus, assembly GCA_963924545.1. Taxonomy (NCBI): domain Eukaryota; kingdom Metazoa; phylum Arthropoda; class Insecta; order Coleoptera; family Cerambycidae; genus Pogonocherus; species Pogonocherus hispidulus. The sequence goes on from OZ004700.1 coordinate 16,915,017, forward strand.
AACCCCTGTAGGTAGGGGTCAAAATATACGCGAATACCCTGTACATATAATGAGTCACAATCATTGGTACAACGTTTCTCGCTTTTTATTGTTAAAATTAACAATTTCGATCAAATTAATTAGTTTTGTTTTTCTCCGATTTTTCGTCGTATCTTCGAAATATATATTGTAGGTATATTCAACATACGAAAATCTATCTCCTCATTTTCGGAAAATTTCAAGGGGATTTAAGGATCTTAGAGTTTAGCAACCCTCAATCTCTTAAACTTGTCTTGTATGCCATCTTACTCACTGTTTAAAACAAGGGCGCAATACCTAGTGGCCCAGAGTCGGGTTTCAAAAATATATTTGGCTAACAACCTCTACTTGTTTATAAAGGGTAGCCCATAATGTAGTGACACATTTTGAAGTCTAATAACTTTGCCTCTGAAAAACCCATAGTGTTGTTCGATAGAAATACTCAAAAAGTTGTTTTGTGTTATAGTAAAATACAGGGTGTACTAAAGTATAAAAATTTAAGTCAAAAAATAACCATGTAAAGTTACATTCTGTATACTACTACTTTTTTGAAGGATAACCATAGAGATTTATAACTGTTATAATTATTGTCAAATAGACAGTAACGTACTTCCATTTTCGAAAAATGAATCGTGGCGCTTTATTATTGGAAATTTCTTTAAAAATAACGATATATCGACGAATTAAAAGAAAATATTCGAACAGAAATCCGGAATATTGCTCCATTAATGTTGCATAATGTTATGCGAAATATGGTACTAGAATAGAAGAATGTTCAAGAAGAATTGTTTTAGACACAATTTTTAAAAAGTAGGTTAGTTATTATTAGTATTATGTTAGTTTCCCTTGTTATTAAATTTCTTGAATTCCATATTTTGATTAAAATCGTTTTATACTTTGGTACACCCTGTATTTTTTGTAACACAAAAACTTTTTGAGTTTTTCTATCGAACAACACCAAAAACTTACCTATAGGTTTTCCAAAAGCAAAGTTATTAGACTTCAAAATGTGTCACTACATTATGGACCTCTCTATAAGTAGAGGTTTAGATTGACTTTTTCGTACAATCATAGAAGAAACGTTCAACTGAAAATCTTCTCGTTTTTCCTCGACTATTTACCGCAGATGCTCTCCTACCTCTTTCTGCAGCATTCCAGGGTTCCAGACTGGAAAATAATTTTCTAAATTGCGAACCATTTAGCCAACCGATGAGAGAAGTCTAATGAATATTTAGATTTTCTTTCAGATACAAGATCAAAAACAACAATTATAATTCTTGTCAATAAGATCGTTTACAAATACAAAATTTCAGTATTTCAGTATCTACTTACTCTATTTTACCGTCTCAGTAGAGCCGTAGGCTGGCAGCATTTCTCGGTCATTTCTCGGCCTATTAAGGTGTGAGTTCGATCTCCAGCTCCGGTATTGACAATGCCGGTGGGTAAGGGGTGTTTGTCTGCGTTTTTAGCATTGAAAATGCTTATAGGATCGCGAAGGTTCGTATATGGGTATGTTTCGATGAAAAGTGTAACGCGATGAGCATGTCACACCGACATGGTTAGGTAGTGGGGGACCGAGTAGAGCGGGCGGCGTGGGCGCATAGTTTGGCATTCGTATTCGTACATTGCAAATTGCAAGTCTGAGAATCTGAGCTCTCATGTGAATGTGATAGACAACGTGGCAAAGTCTGTAAGTCGCAAATGGTAAGTTCTCAAATTAGAAGGTAACTTTTACAAGCTTTCTATAGTTCCAAATTTCCTTAATTCATTTTCAATGCACTCCGATGGTTGCAACAATTGCGAAATCTGTGAATTTTTTCAATTTTAGAATTAATAATAATGATAAATGATTTTATTGCAGCAATATAACAGTTACATGTATTTGGCTGTTTACATCTTTATTTCTATAGGAATTAAGCCAAAAGTTAACTAAGAGATAAACTATTAATGAAATTATCAAATATTATGGTTCAATAAAGTTTCGTATTTCCTGGTTACCTAGAATTCTAGGTATGCAAAAGAATAATCTTACCTATTATTTTTAAGATATGTCGAAAAGAACTACTTTGCGTACAACAGGCACAGATCAACATTGAATTACAACGACATATCTTCATATAACATAAACTTATTGCCTTTAATACATTTTTCTTTTTAGTGTTATCTAAATTGTTTAAATAATGAAATATTAAACAATCTATTACATTAAAAATAATTATTTTTGGTTGCGTACCTTTTGTATTGAATTTTAATGAAAACATTTTTATTTTTTACTGACAAAACTGAAATTGTAGTAATTCTCCTTAGCCTAATGTATAATATTAAAAATATACTATAAAAAAATACAATTATTTGAATTATAGATATAACAGGTAGTATTGCCGTGCAAAAGGAAGAGTTCAAAATTGTAACAAAAGTTGCAGTGACATTAGAGACACTAATATGTAGCGAATATTTATGCATCTTGCTGATAAGGCCCTGTACAGCCTTATTCAGAACTTATCTCTAAAACTTTGAGGATATGTGCATCCTTAAATAAGAAATCGATATCACCAAAAAAATTTATAATAAAAGTCTTTGGATTTCCCGTAAACAATGTTAAAAGTTATACCATTATAAAGGACTACGTAGATGGGCAACTGTACTTCAACGACATCTGATATATCATATTCCTACAAAAAAAGTAAACAAGTTTTTGTACCTGGAACGCCTAGTCAAGACCGAGCGAATAGAGTTGGAGTGGGGATAATATCTCTATTGTCTATCTGTGTCGCTCTCTCAGTGCCGGTGTTTTATTTATCGTATAAGAGTGTTAAACTTTAAAATTTTCAAAATGGCTAAAGTACAAGTCAGATCGCTAGGCAGGTGCTTGGGGTATCCTAATTAACGATATGGCGCTTACAACACGAAGCTCAGTTTTATCCGTATCATATCCAGCGTGTTCAAGCACTGTTACCAGCGGATTATCAATTACGAGTTAGGTTTTGTGAGTGGTTGTTGCAGCAAAATGCTCAAAATCCCCAATTTACTGCTGATGTACTAGTTACAGATGAAGCTTTGTTTACTCGAAATGGAATACAGAACATTCACAATACACACGTTTGAGCACTCGAAAATCCGCACGCAATTCAACGAAATCACTTCCAACACCGTTTTTCGAACAACTTTTGTAACAAGGTATGTGCAAATTTTTTTATAAATTTCATGTTTCTAATACCTAATAATCAAGTAGCTCAATTCTTCAAAATTAGTGTAACAAAATTTTATTCATTTTAAAGACACGTCACTTTGGTCACATCTATCTATCTTTCAGTTTATTTTAAAGTAAAAACGCTGCAAATCTTTTTTGCGCCGGGTGTCGGTATACTCTCAGAACTTCCGAAGTTTTTTTCGTGCTATATGTGACATCGCCAGTTCCAAGGTCACTCCATTACAGTGGACCAGTATCCAGCGGCGTGCAATTAAAAATTTTTAAATAGTTATCAGAACGCGCCAAAAAAATTTGTTTTTGCACTACCACATTTGTACATGTATGCTGAACATCCCCAAATTTTATTATGGATAAGTTCTGAATAACCCTGTATATTATAAGTATTAAAATATGCTTTTATCTTCAAAGTAAAATAGCAAAACAAAAATAAAAATACAAAATTTTTATCTTCATAAAAAAACACCACAGAAATGGACACTAAAGTTATTAAAAATTAGAGTCAGCAATACGCTCCGTGCTTTACCTATTTTCTTTGACGTGTCTCCTGAGTTTCTCTCTTATTCTCCCTCATCAGTCCTATATTCTCCCTTCCCTTCGTCTTTAGGTCACGGTGATAAGATCCCTATATTAAATAATTGCTTTAATTAAACAACATTTCTTAGTGTGGACTTTTGTCTACTAGGAGTAGTTCATAATAAAAAAGCTAAGTAGATAATAGCGTTACGCGACAAAGATTACTAACACAGATAGTTAACCATCACTTAGCGGGTATAAGTCGTAGCAAGGTCGCTGTTACTAGAATAGACATCATTCATCTCGGTTAATAGAGTGGATAAGTGAAGAAAGTTGAACAAAATAAGGAAAAGTGGTAAACGCTGAGCTTATACGGTCTATGGCGGTTATCCGCTGAGAAATTCTTGCACGCATTGCCGCGGCCTATATCATAAAAGGGAATATACTAACGTCTAAATAAGTCGAAGGAAAATGGAAATGCACTTAATGTTTCTGAATGAACGCCAAAAATATGGCGTTTTCTGTTGGGAATTTTCATGGGTAACTTGATGCCGTAGCACCAGAAATAGTTTCATTTATTTTTTAATAATTGCAAGAATAACCATAAGATAAAACGTTTTACTGTTAAAAAAATGTTAGGATAACCACTGTATCATGTTTTTTCAAACAGCGGTTAAAACGATTTTTTAGTCGAAAATATTTATTTGAGAAAAAATACTGTTGATTAATATAATTTTTTATAATTATTATTATATTGTAGCTACGATTTATGAAGAAATGTTACGCCTATGGAGGTTTCTCTTTCAGCAATAGCTGCGTGTAAAAACAGCTCATTTAAGTAAATACCACAATTGTCTTGGTACGAAAAATGAAATTCTCGATCCACATCCACAAGTTGTTAGATATCTGACGTTCCCCTATATTACTAAATTAAATTACTAAGAATCGCTGAACCAGTGGGATTGATGCATATTTCCGTGACCTCTTGTAAAAATTAGAAAAGTGTATGCTACCGACCACATAACAGAAAATGCTACAACATTTGTATGCAGTACATCCATCACGTAATAAAATATCAGTACCTTTAACAGTGCATGTAAAATATGTGCCACAAAAATGCTATTTTTATTTCATTTAAATCGGGTAATTGTATGTTCCTGTTAGTCTTTTATTTTCTTCACCTTATCATCTATACCTCTGCCAGTCTCTTTGCACACCTAGTACCAGCCAGCTATTATTTTCGCGTGTATGTCAGAATCCTTTTTAGGAAAACAGATCAATCATTACCTTTTATTGAGCAACATCAGTGGCATCAGTTCTATTAAGTTCAGAACAATCTGCTGTGAAGTTGCCATAAATGTGTGGTCTGCACACCATAAATGTAAAAACATCTTAAGGTTCATAAAAATGTTTTTCATAACTACAAATATCTTCAAATGGATAAGTTTAGGTAATGTATAAGTTTATTTATTTATTTATTTATTTATTTTAAACTACAACTACCCAACAGTAAGAAACTAATTACAGGGTAGGATGCACAATGAACATGGTGAATTACAGCGAATATAAACAATACATAAAAATATGTAAGTATACATATAAAAACACAAAAATACAAGTACATATAAAAACACAAGAAAAAAATACCAATGGTAGAAAAATCATCAGAAGAAGTAGCATTTCAATATTACCTCTATAACGCAATATCTATTGTATTCGACAGAAGTTCCAGAATGATTGTCCGGTACGGGAACGCAGCCTATCCTGAATATAATCAAAATTTATTTCCATTTGCTAAAACTACTTTCTTTTTAACTGTCAATTCGAAAATTTTCATATTTGACAGCATTTGACGTTTGACTCAGTGGCGTTTAGCATTTTTCGTGTTTAAATTGTTTTACTGAAGTATCATTTGCGTTTAAAAGAGTATTTTTCAATACTATACAGTTTCAGAGAGTCCTAAATCAGGTTGGTAACTTTGTATTTCTTGAAAATTAATGTTGAAATTAATATAAGAACCATAAATTAATGTTTTTTAACACTCCACAATTCACAGTTTGAATATGTTATACTGGTGATACATAAGAATAGAATAATACAAAATAATAACTATATTATTTTTAACAAATTGTCTTTATTTTATTTTTAACATAACCTATATTTATTGACGTACCATGGCAAGGAACAAATCAAATTAAACCAGTAAATTCCCTTGCGCTCATGATTCTAGTGCAGATACTAAAAACAGAAAAGCGGCACATAAAAAATCATTATGAAGCGGCACGGACAGTCATTCTGGAACTCTCTATATTTAGTTCCAAAAACGTAACCTGTAATAAAAGAAAAACAAAATGCGAAACTAAGCAGTTAATTAATTGCATTAAATAACCATGTCAATAAGACAGTAAATACATAGATCAACAAATGTAGCATGAAATTTGCAATCAACGATCAAAAATTGTATTCTTAATTTTTGACTCCGACCATAAACAGTACTTCTGACGTGTTAAATACATCGATTCTGTCATTAATAGAATTAAAATTTCTACACATTTGAAAAATCGGAGACTCCTGTAATAGACCCGTTCTAGGAATATCCAGTGCAAATGTTTCCCGAAATCTAGAGTTAGTTAAGTTAGAGTTATAAGTTGTGTTAGTTAAGTTTAATTTAGGAAATGTAACACGTGATCCTAAAAAATAATAAACAAACCATTTAAAACAAAGTTAGTGTTGTCTTCCGATATGACCGGAAGTTGTGGAATCTTGAAAATATGTTAGTTGGGTTGGATTTATAGCGTTTGTTTCCTGTGGAACACCCTATAGATTTTATGAATCCTCCTCGCTCCTGAGCTATACTAAATAAAGAACCAAGCCTCTTCAATACCCTCATTATGCAGTATAAAGAGAAGGAGTCCGAGCTTAATAGGGAAATTGGGTTTACTCAACAACACCGGTTTACTTGATAAAATATGCACTGAAAAAACGTACATCATATTGAGTTAGTTATTCATTTGTTTTAGTGGTGCTGTTGTCGGCATGACCGTTCATCCATCTCTTTTATATTTTTAACTGTTTCTGTTTTACTATTATTGACACTTGACGTTTGTTTTTTTAAGCATTTGGCAGTTATCGTATCGCAACTTTGTCTATGACTTTAAGCGTAATATTTTAAATTTTTTATGGGCGTTGGGCTAAATTTGTACTAATTTCACTCGATTTGTCCGTTATTTGTGACCATTTTCAATGTACAGAGTTCGGACTCGTTCCTCTTATACTTCATGACCCTCACATTCCAAACATTAACTCTGGAAAGTGGACATATGCAACCCGTCCCACATGCAGAGAGCTAGAGGGCAATCAGGCCAACTAATCATTCATTGACCTATTTCCCCCTGGAATGAGTCAAATGATTTATTTTACCACATTCCTGCCACCTGTCAGTTCAGAAATTGTAAAATTTATCGAGTCGCGCACGCAAACGGAACCGAAATACACAATAATAATTGGTTTTAGGGAATACGATGTTAAGGTTAGGAAACGGTTTGCACTTGACACCAAATTGTATTTTTATTCGGTTGGTGTTGTCGCGACCTGAGTCAACAATTGACAGGTCGCCATCAGCATGAAGAAACAGTGCGTGGATATGAGTCTGGAGCAATATTAGTTATTTCTTATTTTTTTATTTCTTTTGATATTTCTATTTACACTAGACAGCGAACACATAAATCTAACTTATTTTATGAGGCATAGGCTGAAATATTCACTAAAGATTAAAGAGATAGAAATTTGGAAAATATATAGATAAGGAAATGATATAAAAACATTTGCATCTTATATAAAGAAGGCGTCAAGTTCAAAAAAGGCATATTTTACACACAAATTATGTATAGTATTATTACTTCAACCGTGGAAATATTTTGAATATTAGGGAGTTTCATTGTGGGGGGGGGGGATAATTTTTATATACATATGAGTTAACAATTAGCTGTGTTTACAATATAATATACATATTGTAAAAGGTTTATAAGTAATATATCCTTTATAACTCAATATATATACTCAATCAATAATCTTTATTCTTAATAATATCTTTATACTTAATCAATAATTAAACAATAATTAAACAGGTAATTAATTCAATAATAAATGTTCTTTTTATAATGGAGCATTATTTCTGGCCTCCCTGTAGAACTAATAATCCGATCACTGGTTTGCTGAATCCACAAAACGTGAGACCGTCGATATTTAAAAACGGTAACAGGCAGAAGGTTATGGGCAGAGTGGAGAAATCTTAATACAGCTGATATGATGTGTATTGAGGCTGTCCTGTACATTGTGTTTGTTATGTGGTATTTAAATGGCCAGTTGCAAGGGTTGCTGGCTCGATTGTGGTATTTAAATGATCAGTAGTAAGATGTGGTGGAGGTTTTAATGATCATGTTGCCCCCTGGTGCACACGTGCCTGGCCTATGCCGTGGTTCCTCGAGAGATCCGATACTCGCAGGGGGGCACTGCGAGATCCTCGATGACATGTTATCGGACCTTCGGGTTACGATGCATTGGGACGCCGGTATACAGGTGTCCGGGGAAGCCTCTACTTATTTCAGGTGACTCTAGCTAGCAGTCGAAGATTCGAAGATACTTAAAATATGGTGTTAATAAAATGAAGTATCAAAGTAATGTTATGTAAGATGGCCTGGGATTATTATGGCAAGGGGGCCCAGCTCCCCCGGTGAGTACACAGTTTTACATATTATTAACAGAACAGTAATTGTCTTTTTATTACATGTGCCAAACTGCCTGTTATCGCGTTGTCTGAGTGCTGCCGAGAATGTAAACTGCACTGACTTACTCACAATTGGTAAGATAAATTTTACTACTTTTACAATATCTTATATTATTTGTTCTACCATATATGGTAGGACAGATAAGTCTAGTATCGCCCAACATGCGTTTGAGAACAACCATAAAATAGATAGTAGCAATTTAAGACTAATTAGGAATGTAACAAATTCCAGACAGCTGGAAGCTTTTGAGAGTTTGGAAATTCCTAAATGTAAAAAAATAGTATGAATGGTGACAGGAGGGCAGTAAATGATGGTTCACTGATCCGTCGCGGCGGTTCACTGATCAGTCGCGATGGTTCACAGAGCGGTTGCGACGGTTTACTGAACCGTAGCAATAGTTTAGGTATAAATAGGACCGGTATGTTAGCATAGGTTTGGTTTTAATCATTTCTAGATGATGCCAACTTGGTTGGCAAAACGCGCGTCGAGTGCAGTATAGTGTTTTGGTGTTATGTGGAAAACTACGTCAGTGATATCTTCACACCAAAGGTTCCAACCCCCTTCAAGTTCTCTATTCTTGTCGTTCTTGTGGTTAGTTTGTTACGATTGTGTTTTATTAATTTTGGAAGCTATTATAGTTGTGTAAATATTTCGCACATGATATTTTAAAGAAACCATAACACCAAAGTGAGCCGCTCACAAAGTTTAATTGAAAAAACCTAAATCAAAATCAGAAAACATGTACCTGCTCTTCTGTGCGTACAAATTAACTTAAAAAAGATACAATGCAAACTGGTCCACGATATTCCTATCCACTTATTTTTTCGTCCACTTTAACATAAATGACTTTGACAATAATTGTAACGATTGTAAATTGAATTTGTAGTTTCCAACGTCATAACATGGTAGCATTACTCACCAGCCTCCTCATATAAACAACTATACAGGCCCCTATAAGCAAATTCCTACGATTTCATTACAACCATGGACTGAGATCTAACAGATTATGGCTCAGCGAAGAACATGAAAACGGCTAGTAATATATCGCGATTGTCCTTACAATAATTTCAGCAGGTCAGTAACAGTCAAACCGAGTGACAAACTGTAACTCCTGCATGCAGCGGAGCATAAAGCTCCTATTTAAATAAAAAAATGGATCAAGTACACCTCTACATTTCAGCTAGAGAGATTCAAATCCTTTTTGTCCGATTAAGTTAATGATATTAAGAGTTCCGCTGCGTTTGTAAAAAATCTGTGGTTGCAAGCCACTAATTAAATTTAAAATTGTTGACATTGAGGTAATTAAATTCAATGAAATAATGTGAACACACGAACTGGGTATTTGATTTGCTGCGTTTTTTATTCTTTTATTATAATGAAAAACAAATACTTTGGCATAACTGCGTGCGTTGGTTTTGTTGTATTGGGTTTCGATTTGTTAAAACGATAATAATTATTTCAAGACAAATTACAGTTAGCAATGGTGAGAAACACACCGTAGTGCCCTCTTTGGGTCTTTGCTACTATCTGTCTGAGAAGTATTGTCAAATTGACAGACAGATAACGACCTGCTTTTCCGCAGGTGCCATTACAGGAGTGACCTCCATTGTCTTTAAGGCAGACAATCCTACTTATTTATTTGAAGGAGATGCCGAAAACAACTACTTCACGGGCAATGTACCCCGACTGGCATTGTATTACTTCGGCATCTCCTTCAAACAAATTACTGTATTATGTTATTAGATTAACAATATAGGTATATAGGAATTACGGAATGGATTTATTTATAAAAACTAAATTTAATATATTCATTGACTCATCAAATGTGTGGGGTTCTAAGGGGAGGGGATCTGTGGGAATATTTATCCGCTCACTACTTTACGACAGCACTGTATATGAGTAAAAGGCATAATAACAGAAGAGTATATTATTCAAATATACTCGTATATTGTAACAAAACTATAGAGTTTAACTTATTTATTGTACCTAGGTTAGGTTAGATTAGGTTAGGTTAGGTTAGGTTCAAAAGTGAGTGGACCGAAAACCAGACCCTCCACCGGAACCATGTGGTCTATTATGTGGTCTAACACCTACTTATATTTCACCCAACAGGTCCAGCCTCTTAATGAAGCTGATCACCATTATTGGGCGAGAACCAATATGGTGATCATATTGGTTCTCATTCAGATATTATTCAGATCCTCTGGCAGAAGTTGTCCTTTGCCAAATAATGAGTATCTGATCCTTTCCCCAGTGGGGTAGGTGCATAATGCGTTCTGCCGTTTCATCATCTTTTATAAGCACAAGCGGCACTCAGCATCTTCTCCTAGGCCGAATTTGTACAGATGATATTTCAAACGGCAGTGACCAGTATATACACCAATTAAAGTTCGTAGGTGTTATTGTACCTAACTACTACGACTATATTAATTTTGAAGTATTTGAAATATTTTTATGTCATTTGAATTACCAATAATTCCAGTAGTACATACTTAAAGTACTGACTATTTCAAATATTGAACAATAAAACACAAAAGTAGTTAGTCCTAGAAAACAATTTGCGAATTACATAAATCTTTTTGCTATTGTCATTTGAAATACTGCCATAAAATATATTAGCAGTTAATATTTAAAATACTTTTAATCAGTATCTCTCACGTGAAATATTTCTGAAGGGTGTTTCGGACATTTCTGGTCATAATCCGTCTGGAAATTTCTAGTTAGATATTTAAAATGAATATTTTCTAAACTGTCGATGATATTACGTCAAGGAGTAATAGCATTTATTGAAAAAGACAGCTATAGTAATTTCAGTTTAATATTCTTTAATAAATTCCAACAGCCAGTGTTTCCTTCCCAGGTGAGTGTATTGACCTACCGCAGCAAAGGAAGTACCTTAACGTCTGCCTCCGCGACAGGCGCTGCTTTGAATAGGGCCGTTGATTCATCAAATGTAATATACAACAATGGCATGAAAGATATCCGCATAAAATTAATATAAAAACAATAGAGATGATGAGTGACCACTTTAAATGGATGATGCAAGGCACACGTATACGGAACTCTTGTATATGTGCATGGAGCGGTGGATATTTTTGGTTGGATTATTTACAGAGTATTGATCACTTAAACGGGTCTTATTATTATGAATGAATTTACTACTACGTTTTCCAGATTATCTTCACATTGAAAAATCACGTTGTTGGTCACGTATGTTATATGATTCTTCTGTTATTGATAAATTCATAAAAATAACAGATTTGATCACCATAAATTTTAGATATATCTAAGCTATGATAATAGAAAATTAAAACCAAAACAAGTTTAGTAGATAACATAGAATCTGAATTAGTTAACTACTTAACTATAAATAACGCATATTATGATTACTACAATTTTTTTCTTGTGTACAACTAAAACAGGCATTAAACTAAGTTTAAGTACTGCATGTTCATGATAAAAACAACGGGAGTATCTAAATATGATCGATTAAGGAACGAAGATATTGAAGCATTCTCTATAGAGCAAGAATCAATATTTAAATAAGGTTGAAAAGAAACCGTTGTACTGCTTTGGAATCGTGGAATTGAGAAAGAAATAGATGAAGAAAAATACAAGAAAAAAGAGAAATGACAAACAAATTTGAATAAATGTAATAAAAGAAATAAGGCGGAAGACAGGCAAATATATATCAGGAGGATGCAAGCAGTAAACGATAATGTGAAGAGACAGTTAGACATTTTATTCAAACTGGAAACATGCTTTAAAACTACGAGACTTCAAAGAGCTCAAGAATTAATTTAAAAAAATGTAGAAAAGGGCAAGTTTTTGCTACACTGGATGGACCTACTGAAAGATGTCGTATAAGTGGGAATAATATAAAAGAATGTCCAAAGTCTATGTATAGGAATAAGCACGACTGGAGGGATGCGCACGACTCCCTCCCACAGAGGCTCTAGAGGCTCTTCTGTCTCTCCCAAAACAGCATAGTGCTCTAGGGGGAAGCAAGGAGGATCTCTTTATAGGGGCAAACAGTGGAGGGCGGTGGCTAGGTAAAAACCACGATGATGGACACACAAGTATTTTTAAGGAACTCCTGGGAGAAGACAGTCTGCCCGACGCACCCAGCGACAGGATATCTCCCACTTATGTGTTTCAATAACCTTTCACGGTAGAAATACCGGAGATGCCTGGCTCGAAAATCCTGATGCTCAGGTCTCGAATGGGCTTGTCTGGTAAACGGATGGGTCCAAGATAGACCAGGGCTCTGGGGCGGGAGTTTGTGACATGTGCCCAAAGGCGAAATTATCTTTTTTCTTCGGAAAGTATGCCACGGTCTTTCAGGCGGAAGCGTTTGTTATATCTGCTTGTGATCAGGAAAATCTCAAAAAGGAGATATTTTAATCAGCATACCCACATATGCACTGATAGTCAGGTGACTTTATATGTCTTGATCTCCTCCAGGGCAAGGTCCATTGAAAACTGGATCAGAAAGAGATCTGAGGAAGAATGGTCGGAAGGAACTGGGCTGCGACAAGCAAGGCTCTTAATTGAAGGGCCCTGATCGAACGCAACTCGATTAATACTATGCTAAGTCGTAATAGCAAAAGGATTGTCACAGGACTATTAACAGGCCATGGACATCTCAACAAGCATCTCAATACTATTGGCATTAGTGACACTAGAAGGTGTAGGTTATGCGGACCCGATGAAAAGGACTCCATACACATCCTGTCGCTGTACTTGCCTCTTGGTCAAGAAACACAAACATCTGGGTGCAGCGTTTCCCCTGCGTCAGGACATTAGAGAGCTTCCAGTTGAACTGGTGTTGACCTGTGCGCATAGCACGAGTCTCTTCCAATATGTCCCGAGCGGCACGCACAATAGATCGATAGGCCTGAGTGCTGCGAGCGACCGCGCTGCTTCCCAGCAACAACATGTATAGGAATATGTATTCGTTCCAAGCAGAGGGTCCAACTTTGGTGTGTGGGATCCAACCATTACCATAACCATCCATTCAGTAAGTAGTACTTGGTGTTGAAACCTCATAGAGGTTAGGTAATTGTTTAAGATGTAATTATATTAGGGTGTTCAGTAAGTAATCTGAAATGGTGAGTAGACACTTCCTCGAATGATTTCATGAAGAAAAATTCATATAAGTAAAAAGTAAGTAAATATTTATTTAGTAAAGCTAATAAACACAGAATTCAAAAACTATCCATAAATAAGTTATCGTAACAAATTCTGAAACAAAATTATAGCTCTTTTAAACTTTTAAAAGGTAAGTTAAGGCTATTATTAGTTTTTTCAGCACTATCAAGGGCGTGCGTACGCGTAGTAACTGTAATATTTTTGTGAAAAAAAAAAATATCTACGCCATTGCTCCTGGATTTTTAATATATGTAATATGAAATCATTTGGTTCCTTCAGTATTTCAGACTACTTAACCCTTAAATGTACCCTGTACATCTAACTGAAAAATGAATAACAACATTTTTCAATACACGTCACTTGTTTCGAGATTTTGATGACTGACATGATATCAAAAAGCATCCAATTACTCAAAATTATGCGATTTATATTGAGTAGTATATTATCGTAGAGTTTATAAAACGTATTGTATTTTAAGCTTAGACAATAACATAACAGTATTTTTTTGAAAATCATATAGGATAGTACTGATTGCGCGTCACTCCCATTTCGTATTGAATTCAAAATTAGGAGCCTATTTCATTTCAAATTTGAACACAATAAAGTGATGTATTGGTTTGTGAGAAATAATTAAAAAATTGTCTGATCAATTTGATGATCCTGTATCTCGGAAATAGTATTTCATAATAGCAAAATCCACGCCTGTTCTACATGTTTGCAGATTTAAATTTAAACCACGCTGTATATTTAGAAATTTAACCAGCCAAGCATTACTCAATTTTAATTTGGCAAATCGTCCATCACGTGTTTTTACATATATGGAGAATGTATGTTGCCAAGCGTTTTGGTTCATTTCCAAAAATTTGCCATCACTTACATAATCAGGATATAATAATAAACATCTTTTTTATATCTAAGTGTTCAAGGTTGCGTTAATTTGCAGGATTCAAAAATATTTAAGTACGTTTGTTTTTATTGATTTAGGGTTAGTATTCAAGATTAGCGTTATTTAATTTTGATAAAAATGATACAAGATATAAACAATAAACAGAGAAGTGTACGTGTTACCATGCGCCAATATTTTTTATGAGTGCACAGAATATGTGTCCTTGAATAGATAAAGTGCTGTATTCTGATAAATATTGCTAATTTTAGTTGATTACATATATAAAGTCATTATTGTATCAGGAAAAATAACAGCGCCAGTAAACATTAAAACTACTTCACAGTATCACAACACCAACGAATAATACTATTCTATTAATATAAATAGATAACACTAATACATAAAAATATTAACAATATAGCTTTATGATAATGTTTTCCGTATCATATTACGTATAAATTTCGCAGTTTTTCGCAATATTTTAATTTATATAAATTTTGATCTATCATTTTGATCTATCAACAAAAATTTGAGGTAGGTACATTTATTAATGTAATTAGTAATTATCTGAGACAAACTAACCACTGAATTTTAATTCATATTTGATCATATTTAGATAAATACTTAAACTCATAAAACTAAATCAACGACAAAATATTGTACCCAAATATGTAAAAATACATTTTATTGAAAAAAAAAATAAAAAACGTGTCCTTTTCTAAAACGGCATTCAGCGTTATTTTTCTATTATATTTAACTAATTTATAAAACACTAAACACGCCAGCCTTTCGTCTGAAAGTCTGAGAAACCTGAGAAGACTTCTAGCTATCATCTGAAGGTATTCTAAACCGCCCAACGGTAACCCCCGGTTCAATAACAGAGTTTCCAGAGATAATAGCAGATATTCCTTTTATGAAGTGCCTGTATTGTCAATATGGATTTAAAAAGGACCCTTTGGTCCAGTCTAGTCGCTCCCCAAACCCTGAAAGTTAGCCAGCTAACGGAAGACAGAGTCTTGTCTGCATAGGTACGTGTCCCGAGTCCGAAGACGCCATACCAGCCAGGATCCAGTGGTCCCAAGTTTATTTCCATGGCGGATTACCGTTATTTTTCGTATATGTAGTCTGAATCCTCCCATATTCGTGATTAGACTGCGAAAACTTCCATCAGACGAATCCCCTGCCAGTAGAACGATGTCTAGCCACTTTTTCGACTCTCATGAATTCGTGAACACGCATTAACATCAATTTTGCAGCTTGGCCGGCTGAAAATGGCGGATTCGGGAATTTGGGCATGAGCCTCTGCTCATGCCCAAGGTTTTATGGGAGAATTAAAACTGTAGCTGGTGTTGCGGAGAATTTGTAAAAAAGGGCAACTGATACAATCTAGTATACTCGAATGGATGCATCGAGGAACACGTACAAGACCTACATAAGTCTTGAAACAAACTATTGCAATTGAATTTTGCTTTGAATTGGATTAGCAATAACTTCAATGAAATTTTTTGTTGTCCCAGGGCGCATACCAATAATTTTTTAAGTATAAACCCTGTTTCAAAGTAGAGAACTTAAAAGCTAAAAAAATCCCTGTATAAGGGAAAGAAAAATGGCAACCAGTTTTAACATTAACTGATATCATCAATAATGGTAATGGACCACTTGGTGCAGAAATTTGTTTTATTCTAAAAGATTCAGTGTTGCGATATTACTTAGTAAAATAAGTCAAGAAACCAAAGGATGACTCATCCAGACACAAGTGTAATAGTTTGCTAGACAAGAGGATGTCAGAGAACGTTTCATAAAAATACTAGGTAGATATAGCAATTTTATATGGTAGAGGTCAGAAATCCGTCAAAATCATATTTGATACATTGAACATCGGCTTAAAAACATAAGTTGAAGAGGTATTGGGTAGATTATGTGAATAAGAGTAGAAGATATTATTTGTAGCAGTCAAGTTCTGTCAAGGCTAGAGGCTTCAAACATACGAAAGTAGAGAAAACACACGAAAAAGTTCCATAAGAAAGCTTCAAGTTAAGACAGATCTCAAAGTCCAAATAGTCATAATATCTAAACTTCCAGAGACAAATCATATCGACTATAACGAGCATTTAAAAACTCGATGTCACAGTAGGCTCTGAAAGAAAAACAAACCTCGCAACTTAATACATATCATCCCAATTGTGTGTAAAATGGTATTTTACGCTTAGATATCCTCATGCAATATAAGCACAAACCCTTTTTAAGTGGTTTGAGTACTACCCTGATTAATTTTTATAGCTAGATAAAATTACACTAGTCGTAGGACAAAGGGATTTAAAATATAATAATCCAGAGCTCCATAATCCGGAAGTGGCACAAATGTTCTTAATAATTTAGTAGATAATAAAACAGACCAACAAACTGATTGATTAAAAAATAATCATAATTAAATTAACAGTAACAGAAAGTAACAAACAAATAATTAAATTTATCTCTACCATCTAATGCAGTACACTTTCATCTTTTCGTCTCAGCCTTCTTGTTTTATGTCAAAAATTGACAAAACGCTGAGTTGTAATCGACAACCAGGTCTGAAAACTGGTTTTGAAATTCTTTCAAACAAACTTCCATTCAGTATATCAACTTTCCTGCAACCTTCCACTAATTGTAAAGTAAAACTTGTGAATTAATTATTTGTTTCTTTTTTAACGTCGTTATTAGATGTATGTATTTCTATATGCATTGAGGTCTACAAACAATAACTCGTTTTATTCTTAACTTCTTTGTTTAAATAAATAACTTACGTTACAGCTTGTTTGAATCTTTTACTACCTACTACAAGTACATGAATGTGTAATTTACAGATCTGAGTTCACGTATTTATTCCAGCCAATCTTTATAAACTTTACGCACTTACCTCCAAATTTCCTTCAAGGGATTATAACATACGAGCTCCGTGCAGTTTGTCCTGTCGCGGATATCTCGAGATCCGAGGTGGCCGGGGTCAACGCCAGCCGAGACCTCTGGCCTTGAACACTCGCGGTTTTCGCCATCGCATCGTCGCGATTGCTAGCTAGCCATCGTTATAGCGGAAACACAGCGTAACGATAGTCGATATATTTGCCCCGCGATATGCCCAGTCCTTCTATGGATTGCCTCATCGCCAGCCCATCGAAAAATCCAGTTTTCAAGAAACCAGGCGAGCCAACTTGTGGCTGCAGGAAGAAGAAAAAAGATGTAACAGAGACTTGCAGGTGCTGACAGGAAGCTGGTTTGTCTTAGCTAAATGAATGGAGGTGAATGAGAGTGATTGCAAAGCATTTACGCAGTTAGTCGATTGTTTCCAAGTATTAATTTTGATTGTTTCAATTTTACCATTCACATCCAAAGGCACTAGAGGTAGTACCTTCAATGTAAAGCTATAAAATTGGTTAAATTAGAATAAGAGAGAAATAACCACAGCCTTGGGAAAGATATTCATATTGTTTATATAGTTATTTAATTATTGATACCGCTGAAAAACCTGAAATTATAAATAAAAATTATTTATTAATCATGCGATTTGTTGGCTGAACGAATTTTTCGAAAATATATCTTATACAGTTAGTAGTGGTGAGAAACACACAGTCGGCTTCTTTTGGAGATGCCGGAGTAATTGAATGATAGTCGGGGCACATTGTCCGTGGAGTAGTGTTATCGGCATCTCCTTCAAATATATCTTATACAGTATCCAAAAAATGTTACACAACTATTTTCGAAGGTGATGGTATAATCAAATAGAAAAGAAACCTGTCTTTAAAGATATTAAGGCTAGATTGTGTGGTCTGTTATCAGAACTACTAACTTAAATTCTTTATTTACTTTTTTTTATCAAAACCTAAATACTCTTACAAGCATAAAACATGTCTCGACCGACATAAGTAGTATTTTATCGATCTATCTTGTTAGTATATTTATTTAGATATGATTTTTCAAATTGTTTAGGTTTAACAAAATATAATGACACGTAAATTTGATGTTGTTTTCATGCAAATGAACAACTTATGTTATTTGAAGGAGATGCCGAAAACATCTACTCCACGGCCAATGTGCCCCGACTGGCGTTACATGTTACATTACTCCGGTGGAGTAGTTGTTTTCGGCATCTCCTTCAAACAAATAAGTAGGATTCTCTTCCTCAAAGACAACAGAGGTCACTACTGTAATGGCAGCTGCACAAAAGCAAGTAGCTATCTGTCTGTCAATTCGACAATAATTACTGTCACTGTCAACTGTCAAAGTATTAAAAAATATTCACTGACGTTTGTTGTTTGTAAAAATGAATCAAATGATTAATTACTGGAATAGTCACATTTTAAATTTGTTAGTCCAGAATTGACTTATCTTGATGAATCAATCATCATCAAAGTATGTTACAGTATTCCAAAGTTTGCATATTTTATTATGTAAACATTGTCTATTCTTTACACCTTAAAATATTTTAGGTAGGTATATTCCATAATTAACAAGAGTGATATTTTTAGAATATAGTGTGCATCTGTATCTGTAAGCAGAAAATCTTTTATTAAATATTACATATTTCATATATTATTAATTCAGCGTGATTTGATTATTGCTAACAGATACTTGTGTATAAATTAACTAGAATACGTGGTACTGACGTCATTTAAATTCTTCTGTAATACCTGATTATACAAGCATGTACTCTATTTGGCTCAAGGTGATCATAAAACAGTTCATAGTTTATCTAATTTTATAAATTAACGCACAATAACAAAAAATGGTAAAAAAAATTTAAAAAAAATAATGTAAGGTTGCAAATATTTCAGAATTCTTAAAATCTAATAATAACGAGTATTTTATTTTCAGTGCCCTTTAAGAAAAATTCGAATTTATCCCTTTTCTGATGTTTTTCTAAAGAAAACAAAATCGGTTTTGGTTGATGCTCTCTTCCATAAATATTAATGCAATAATTACGTGCAAGAACGGCCTGAAAGATATTCCAGAATTATTTCGATACTCTACAGAAACTCAACTGACACTAAACACAAAAAAATTCACTAATCCTTCTTATAACAAAATATAAAAGTAATACTAGATCTTTATATTGCAAAAATATACATTACATAAATAAAATATAATATAATTCACAATTTCGCTAAAAGAAAATTGTCGAAAATCAGGTGAAATGCAGGCAAGTCTCGATTTTTCTAGAAACAAGACACAGCATAACTAAATGCAAAAATGATAATAAATGGAGATAAAGACAAAAGAAAGAGAAAAATACAATAATAGATACCTACATCGTATTTTAATCACTTAGTTAATTAGTTAACTGGAGTTAATTTAGCTGACGCTGACGCTGATGTTATTTGGTAAAAAAAGTAATGTTTAAATTGTTCAATTTTGTATTACGGGTGTTAATCGACCAATAAATTAAAATTGTGTACGTCTGCTCTACATTATTTTTAAATAAATATATGGAGGTACTTTATTAATCACAATTTTATGATATACCAGTCGACCATTTCATACATTGAGCCCAACCTATCTGTCAATTCATGAAAAATTCTTTCTAGTCTTCTAACTCCGCAAATTAACCTCAAATATGCAATTTAAATTAATTTAATTAATCTGTCAAGTATCATAACCACTAGACCACAAATAGTTCGAATTAAATTTTCATATAACCACTGACTCACATAAATGATATTACTCACATATTATCAATACAAGAGACATATACACAGAAGGCCTACCATGGACTTTCAGTTAGGCGAAACAAATGTTTAATTTGCGTTTCTTCTTCGGATAGGTGAACACTAGCGTCGAATTACTTTTTAAAATTCATTTGTATGCAACATTAAAAGGAGCGGCTGAAGTATTTATCTCTGATTTTATAATATTTTGTGTACATTTATATCTAAACAGCACATTTTATAGTCATAACGCATAATTATTAATTATTTAATTGTGTTTGAAAACCCATGAAGTATAAAGAGAAGGAGTCCGAACTCTGTATATTGAAAATGGTCACAAATAACAGACAAAAGAACAAATGAAATTAGTATAAATTTAGCTCAACAGGTCGCGCTGTTTACTTCGAGATAGCTGTCACAAACTGTCAATGTCACCTCTCATGCTACGACATTGGCGTTTAAAGTAAAGCTAGAAATGGGAGAAAATCGCTCTCGCGATTTTCGTTCCCATTTCTAGCCCTACCGGGGATCCAGACCTGCGGCCTGGGGTCACCCTTCGGGTGACAAAAGCATCTAGAATAATATTATTTTTAAGAAAACACATATTAAAGAAATTTATATGTGTCCATGTGTATTAAAGAATTTATATTAAAAATATTTTTCTTAATATTTTGATGAATTGTAAGGGAACTCTATTCTTGATGGTAAAACATCTTAGTTTTTTAAGTGCTGAAATTAGAATTTATTTTTCAGTAAACATTTTTATCAATTTCATCAATGGGACGCTAAAAAGATGAATTTAACAGACTGCCAAAATGAACGAATTAATTCAGAACTTTACGTGCAGAAAGAATAAAAGCTACGGATAATGAAAGAGAATAACTAAACACTAATACTAATAAATAATTGGAATTAAAAAGTAAAAAAAAAAATGTGCCTCTAGCGTGACTCGGACTCGGGAAATCAGCATTATCACATTTTAAATCCAACCACTTTTCCATTGCGCTACAGCGCCTGCTGTCAAAACGTTTGCCCTGGCACGTTTAATTATGTAAACACTACGTGTCAACCTGAAAAGAATTTTTACTGATTTTCTAATTGGAAAAGCATTTCGCTTCAGTATTTTGGCAATCAGAAGTGTTTGGCAGTCGGTACTATCGATTCCGTTTGCAATATTTCTCATAGGAAAATAATGAAAATAATCTATCTGAAGTTTAATTAATTTCACAGTTTTCGTGAGAGGTGCTTGTCTCGTTAGTGCAATTTCACATCCGTAGATAAAATGAGAAAGAAGTTGAGACGGACGCGACTCGAGATTTTCGAAGACGAAATAGACGTAGAAGGAGTCGACGTACGGTCTCGAAAAAAAATCTCAAAGGATTAGAGAAAGGACGGAACTTTCGCGTGAAGCGATTCTCGAAGCCGTAAAATTAGAAAAAGGGTCTATGGAGTCCCGCGAAAAGTCGGTATTTCGGCAGGCGTGACGGGACCATTAGGCGCGAGGACAAACGCCGGCGCTAGCCGCATCTCTCTCGTCGAACGGCGATCGAGGAAAATTTTGCAGAGGTTTTTTGAAAAGGCGTTTAAACTGGGAAAACGCGTAGGAAACGGGACGAAAATACCCCTACGCATTGGAGAAAGGCCGGGGGTGACCTCCGGTCGCCCGGGGAAATAGCTTTGAAACTTGGTGGATTCGGCGACGGAATTTAGAGCGAGACAGAATCGACGCGTTTTAATATATATGGAAAATTGATAGTTTTTGTGTTCTGTTTAAATAGTTATCACTTGAAAAATACAAAATATTATTGCTATATATATATAGGTATATTATTATTATTATTATTACCACAAAACATTATTACTCTTTCTTCACAGATAAAGTTGCGATACGATAAATAGCAAATGCTTAGAAAAACAAACGTCAATTATCGACTGTGAAACAAAAACAGTTAATACGTAAAAGAGATGGACCGCAGCTCCTTTGAAACAAATGAATAACTCAATACCATGTGCTTTTTTTCAGTACATATTTTATCAAGCAACCCTATTAAGTTCCGACTGCTTCTATTTATACTTCATGCGAAAACCAAACATTTTACTTCTAAAGAAGTTGGAAAGACTAAAAAGTTGAACAAATGAAAGTAATTTGTTCAACTGTGGTTCGGTTGAATGAAAAATAGATTTATTGTGGACAACCATCAACTATCTCCATACATCTTATTATAATGAATAATGGGAAACGTGAACCGAGAAAAGTATAATTTGTGGTGTTTTCTGGACCACTCATTTGTTGCAAAGTGACTTTTCTGTCACGTTTTAATCTTTATTTCTCTTTTTGTTACAGGTAAGTACAACTATTATTCGGAGGGGGATCAAGCAGCGGGTAAAGGTAAGCATAATAATAAAATGGAATCTAACAAAGCGATAGTATGCTTTATTAGCCTATCCAATTTTTTGTAACTTCACTGGTTTTATGATAATTGTAGATATAGTAAGTTGGAATAGATACAAAATTTTCGGAACACCTATCTAATGATTACAAACAAAACGTTCAAGTATGTTAGGAAATACGCCACGTTGAAAACCTGAAAAATCAAATGAAATCAAAATTTCTTTTCTAAAGGACCTTAGTTTGACATTTGACAGCATTTTATTTGAATAAAATTAATTTAATATCAGTAGGCTTAACCAAGGTCCCTAAAAATAAACTCAATCTTTTAAGGTGGATTGGAATATTAATTAGAAAACACAGAGCGATCTTTATTGTAACCAAGGACGAAGATCATCGATAAATAGATTACAGATAAGTAGTATCTATCAGAATGCAATCAAGTAGTTAGTCATATCAATACCGCGGAACACGAACCAATATCAAAGGTGCAATAAAAATTTGTTTTATTTTTTATATTTACTTATAATTAGTCACTGAATTTAGCAGTACTATGATGTTTAATAAATTACCAATTTACTTTTTTAATCACCTGTCTATACCTACATTCAATATCTTATACTATTTCAAATTGCACTTCAGTTTACATTTGGTGAAAGGTACAATTAATTATATGTGTTAGTACTCAATGTCTCATATTGTTTTTTCCCAAGCAAAACTTCTATAAAAAATGTGCTGAAACAGGAAGTTTTTGATAATCTTTTGGTGGATATTTAAATACAGTTTTTGATCGTTTATAAGTAGGCATTGACAACATATCTTGCATAATAAAAATTTGGTGAAGGGGTGGGAGGACGTGAAAGCTTCTTCCTTGATCCACTTGTTTGGAGAGCGATACTTTGTATTAAAAGAAAATTATGAGTAAAAAAATTTCGAGCCTGCAAATCGATCCCGCACTTTATTTATTGTTATTGTATTATATAGTATGCTGTTTCTCTGAAACTAGATCAGATATAAATTTTCTGTTAGTGTCATCACTATTTTTTCGAAAACAGAGCATGAGAAATATGTTTTTATTTCTCAGTTTGAAGCATTCCGTGACTTTTAATTTTTGTATCCAATAGATACTTACTTCCGAAATCTTGTAATTATCGGTAATTACCTGACCCTAGACAAAACACTACGCGGGGACTACGTTTCGCTTGAATACGTGCGATAATTATTAATAATAATTCACCTCCAAATGTAAGGTTGTAGCAACTGTTAATAATTTGAAGCTTTGGCTTTGGAAGTAAACATTAAGCCGGGATATAAAGGAAAATCCTTCATACAGATAATTACAGGGCTGGAACACTGTTAAGGTCCTTGTTTCAGGTCGGAATTTTAGAAATGCGCGTAAAATAATAACTTCTCTTGGGAATTTTAGTAGTGGTGAGAAACACAGCGTAGTGCCCTCTTTGGGTCTTTGCTACTATCCGTCTGACAATTTTATTATTGTCAAATTGACAGACAGATAGCGACCAGCTTTCCCGTAGGCCTCATTGCAGCAGTGACCTCTTTTGTCTTTGAGGAAGACAATCCTATTTATCGGAATGAAATACCGAAAACAACTACTCCACGGGCAATATTCCCCAGGTTGCATTACGATAAAGGTCACTGCTGCAATGGCGCCTGCGGAAAATCAGGTCGCTATCTGTCTGTCAATTTGACAATAATTGTCAGACGGATAGCAGCAAAGACCCAAAGAGGGCATTACGGCTTGTTTCTCGCCACTAACATTCACGATCCCCCTTATACAATCATGTCGCAACATCGTTTATCGATTCCAATATCTATGGCACTCTGAGGAGCGCGTAACAAACGCGAAACTGGTTGGTCTCGATGAAGGATATGGCGACTCCTATGGAGATGCCGGAGTAATGCAACGCCAGTCGGGGCAGATTGTCCGTGGAGTAGTTGTTTTCGGCATCTCCTTTCAAT
The DNA here is from genome assembly GCA_963924545.1 of Pogonocherus hispidulus. NCBI lineage: Eukaryota > Metazoa > Arthropoda > Insecta > Coleoptera > Cerambycidae > Pogonocherus > Pogonocherus hispidulus. The sequence goes on from OZ004700.1 coordinate 16,939,633, forward strand.
AATTATCTTGGGAATGCCTTATTTATTAAAACAATGGAAACATCTATTCTCCCTGATGTGTGACGTTTCCAATACGATCATTTAGAGCAGGTCATGGTTGTGGTAACTCAGTCGACCAAATCAAAATGACAAACGTGTTCCGTTTAGTATCTATGAAGTACCTATGTATTTATGACATAGTATTCAATTTATTTTCAACCTTTGTTTGAATTTTATCGTAGATTTAAGATTATTAGTGATGTCGGAAAAGTAGCCTCCGCTCCAGATTTACTATATTAACTATATCCTTAAGATTTGGGGCCCCGAAATGGGTTATGCTATTATGATGTTCGTGGATAAAATTATGTTGTTACTTTAAATAAATTACTGAACATAAAGGATTTTCTTTGATATCTCTCTGATCTCTTTCGAAAATCACACTCTTCTGTCTATATTCCGGATAGATTTCGGATTGGATGTTCGTAAGGAAGTCGTCGATGTTGTACAATTCTTTTTGGAATTTGCTTTTAAAAGCGGTTTCTATTTTTTTTTTTTTTCATTTGGGTGACATCTTCAAAATAGACTGACTTTACGTAAATTCTAGTCTCAAATGTGGCATATACGCTTTGAATTCAAGATTTGGGGCCAAGAAATGGATTATTAAGATGTTGAACATGAATAAAAAAGTAATATGAGAGTGACTTTAGGTTAATTGTGAAATTATAAATTATATCTACGTTCCAAATTTAGTTTTTGGTCTAGATTTTGGACCGAGAGGTAGATTATGAACATTTCATTTATTGACATATTGACGATTTCATGGATAAAACTATGGGATTTCTTTGATTTCTTTCTATAAAATTGAGAATTTTTCCACACAACTGCCTTCATTGAAAACTACGTTAGTTCTTACTATTATAAACTTGTTTGGAATGCAACCTTTTGCTGAATATGCACGATATAAAATATACAGGGTGGTCCGAATTTAAATGGCGAAACATTGGGAAACAATAGAAGAGGTGAAAATAGTCGGACTTTGTTATATAAACTTATTCCGAAAAATTTTCGAACCATTTCTTCCAAAATACGGGGTACCTATCTGTATTATGCAATTTTCGAAAAATTAGCAATAGTAATTTTTTGCAGTAAATTAATCGTAGAGATTTTAGTCGTATAGGTATATTAAAAACCTAAAAGAAAACTAGTAAACCAATGAATGAAGCTTAACGAAACATGTTCAAAAATATTCCTGCTCCTCTATATGCAGGTTTAAAAATTTTTAGATAAGTTTTGAAATTTTAAATTTAAACAGCTCCCAGTGGAAAACTGATTATAGGTACATATATTAATATCGGTTATAGGAAGTTGGGGTTGAATTAATTCTCTAAAGATTTTATTTCAAGCTTCTAAGAATCCTCTCCCATGTTGATTGTTATTTTCTTTTACTTCAACTACCTAGTATTTCTATAAAGTAGATCTATACGTATACTCTGATATGTTGCTACATTTAAAACCTTCGTACCGGTATCAGTACTATTTCATGAAGAATGTAAATTGTTACATATATAGAATTTAATTGGGGGTTGTAATAAAATAGGTATTTAATAACAAATATTGATAATGATATCACTTGCTACACCTACAACTATCCATTAATACACTTGGTTTCTTCGAGAAACCGCATTACAGAATGTGCTTCGATAAAAGTTCACCTTCCTGTTTGCCTTCCGTTCCCGGAACAAAGGAACGCTGGTATTTCTGCTTGAAAATAATTTTATCACCGTCGTAACATCGCTCTGTATCACTCTAATTGTTTATATCATCATAGGAAATAAGTCGGACGCTTGCTGCTATTTTTATCCGGTAATCAGAAACTTGTAAACTGGTATGGGTTTGGGTAAATATGTCGGAAGGCGAGAAACGTAGTTTTATACCGGGTGGAATATAAAAGTTGCGTTATTATCGCTCAAATTTACAAAAATGTATATTTAAGAGATGACTACGCAAAACGGAATTGAAAGAGTTAAAGCTTAAATAATGCTGAGAACTTATTAGTACGAAACCGGAGGTGATGCTGGCCATTGATGTAACTGTCTTTTGGCATATGCCGAAGTAATTCAGTTCTGGTCGGAGCATTTACCTACATAATAGTAGTTTCTATTGTTCCCTTTTAAGTAATCAAAAAAATGTACTTTACCTTTATGATGCACTATTATAATGATGGAATTTTTATCACATCTCTGTTACTATTAAAGATAGATCTATTAGACCTTCGCATGTGTCGAGAGAACTCCATCTGAATAATATGTAAAAATTTGCAGAATATTCACGAAGTGGCTTCCAGTGGAAACGGAAGTAATTGAGAGAATTTTTGTAGTATATTTAAATGTAATTGTTATTCTAATAAGTAGGCCTTGTCAACAGGTCTTGCATAATAAAGATTCTACGGAGGGAACATCTTTCCAGTTCCACCCGTTATTTGTAAAGTGATAATTTATATTGAATCAAATTTTTTAATTGTACTAAATATGAAAAACACAGTAAATAAATATGTCTATTTTTCCTTTGAAACATATTTATAAAAATATGTTCTTCTAGAAATAAAATTACTATTATGGTAAGATAAAGTTAATTTACAAGTGATTCATCATACACAGTAATTCTTGGCATAAAACTAAACACAAACTTGGGCCCAATCCAATTCCAATAGAAATAGTGTTAATTAGTTTTTAGTTTGATGAGGATGAGGCAATTTTTTGAGACACCTACGCCTCCCTAACTATTTATTTTTGGAAATATACTGAAGTGAATCACATCTTTTTGTTCAACTTTTATAAAAAATAATATTTTTTATTTTTATTTATAACGAACTCGATTTGTTTCACTAGTGTGCGCACGGTGTATGCATTGCATGCAAATCAAATTTTAAACCTCATTTAATTTTTAAGTAATTGGAATTGCATGATTTCTCTATAGTAGATCATTTCTGGTTTGCTGACTCAGATTCCACATCCAGGAATTTCTTCAAGAACTTCAAGAGTTACTTGTCTACGCCATTCAATATTTCCGTATAATTCGTTGTGCCTAACCTACAAACATCTTCGTAACAAATCTACCAGCAGAAATGACCATAAAGTAACGGACACAGTTACCAGAAGTATGTACAATCAATTATAAATTAAATTCGTAGGTGATTTCTTATAAGAAAAGCGTGTTGTAAAAAATGTACAAACTACCAATCGAACTGTTTTTTTTTACTGGATAAAATGGAAATTATAGTAATTATTACCTTCAGCACAACATTTGTTAACACGTGATGTAGGCATTGAAAAGGGTATTTATGTTGTTAATTTTTGTCCTATGATAGAAGATACCTACTAACTACGAACTGGTCAGTAATACTAAATTTTAGTTGAATAGTAATACCAGAGATTATAATAATCTCTGATAATACTAAAGTTTGTCTTACAAAATTTTTCAGTCAACGATATAGCAAAACCCCAGGAACTTTATATATAATCTTGAGGTTTCCACTAGTAAAAGAATTCGAAAATCTACCAAATAAATAGCTTTTCTTAAAACTTGAGGATAATATTTTCTTAACTTATAATCCCTTATACACATTTATAAAAAAAAGTGTAGTTTAGACATTTTCAACCGTTAACTTTAACTCCATCCTGGCACTATGGTACTTAAGAGATCCCAATATCCATTACTCCATCCTGGCACTATGCTACTTGAGAGATCCCAATATCCATTGGCCGTGGCCCATGACCTGGGATGGTTTGGGGCCGAGCGGGATTATCGCTCTTTATCCTCCCCATCGCTGTAGGCCTGGGCTGTCTCGTAGAGGTGAACCTCAATCCCATTCCCAATCCCAACTCCTTCACTAACCCCCATCACAAAAAGTGATAGATGTGGGCGATTCGTGGGATCTCCTCCTGTTCTGGCTCTACATTGCAGGCTGGGTAGGATCTTCTGGCGTTCTTCTCTCTTGTCTTCTTTCAACTTGAGAGAGCTACTTATGAAATACATATACTTACAAATCAATTTTTTTGTTGAATTTGTAATTATTGCACTTAAATGCATGTGAATTTGAAATTCAAGTAATATACATAGAAACATCATATAGTTATTTCCAACAAGTTCCAACACGTAAGGTTTATTTTTATATTTATTGCGACTTAAATTTTCACTGAGTAATTCTATACAAATTTGTAATCATCCATTCCCCTTTACTTCCTTTCTATTTTCTTGAATCTATTTCCGTAAGTTATCCATCTTAGGAAGTGTCAAGTGCGCGAAGTAATAATAAATTAGGAGGTTAGGAATCGATTATGTTGGGGGTTGGGTGTACTTATTCAAGGTCACATTCGCATTTACCACGGTGAACTACGCATTACTTTTCTTTTTAGCGAATGACAAACAATATTTTTCCTTCGCATTATTCCTTTCTTATATCGGCAATGAATTAAGAGTTTCAGAATGATACCGCTACTATTTCGAGACACGGTATTAAACACCAGTTAAAAAAAATAAATTTAACCACAAACATTTAGTACCTGTGACATGTGGCTGTTTCGACTGGGGTACACTGTCACTTGCATTCAAAGCGTCCTCAAAGGCAACTATTTTGACATTGAACATGAACCTAGCCTAGAGCAAAGACATTAATTTAAGTGATTAGATTACCGTCAAAAATATCGATGAAATAATGGTTCATCGAAAGTTAAAAATAACCCGTAAGTATTCCGCTTTAACGAACGTATGTATTCGTATTCTATTATGTAGACTGCTTGGCTCAGGCGTTCAGCATTCAGTGAAAGTAAAGAGATCTAGTTTTAGAATTTGACATTGTAAATTACGGTATGATAAAATTAAGAGGGATATTCAAATATAGCAGCAAGAACGGTTGCTGCTTAAGCCGGCTGCTCACTACGCGATATTTTTCAAGTGACTCGATTTACAATAACTTGACAAGTACTTGTCCGAGTTCAAGTTAATTTTATACACAATACGTGCGCCTCTCAAAGTTACAATTTTTTCGGGAAATGCAAGTCGTTAAAGCCAAGTGAAGGATAAGATGGACAAAAATACTGATACCGCACCTCTAGCTGATTTTACAACATTAAGTTATGGTTATCTTTCACTAAAAAAAATAGCAAAAAGAAACGTAAAAACAGAAGATGGTGTATCACATCTTTGAATAATAGTAGTGATAAGTATGTATTAAATATATATGTATGTATATGAAACGGATCTACCTTTCACAATTTAACTTTAAAAGATAAAGTTACATAAGCAGTTGAAATTGAAAATTAACTTTAAAGTGACACACGCCAATGTCGCTTTATTTTAAAGTTGATGATGAAAAACATATAAGTCCTAGTTAAATGGTTAACAACTAAATGATCAGAGAAAACTGCAAAACAGAGTTTTACAGAAATAAGTTTTATTCGAGAAAACGTGATATTTTTAGATTCAGATAACAATTTATTTTGTCAGACTAAAAATATCTAACCCATTAAATTAAATTTTCAAAATCTGCTCCATTTACACAACCATTACAATAAATATTCATTTTATTAACTGCTGGTTCTCGACATTTCTGTTTTAATCTATCTTACATTCTCAGTATTTAAAAGTAATTTAAAAATAATATAAAAAAACAGTTTAGTATATACCTACTTATAATATAGGGTGTAATAGAGGAAAATGCATTCTATCAAAAGATCTACATGATCAAAATACATAAAAAATATTTTTAGCAAAAAGGTATTTTCTTAAAATAAAATAACAAAATAATGGTAATATAAAATATTATAAACAAATAAACAAAACAAAAGTTGCAAAAATATTTCTGAACAGTATGTATGGAAATATATAGTCTTGTAAAACCTTAGAGAATGAAACTCGATATTTTGCTTTGTGTTATATAGATGACTAGAAAGTAACAATAAATTTTATTTGTGACTATTAATTTAGTCTATTTTTTAAATTATGTGACGTATTTGACTGAAAAGCCAGGGGTACAGTCACCCCCCTCTGGGTGACGCCCATGACTTTATCATACAAACTATTCTATTAAATAACATAGATTAGCAATGTCAAGCTCATTATAAAATTCTACGCTTTTTATTATTGGCCACAGAATGTTTTCATGTAATAGTCTTCAGAGAATATCATGGATATTAACCGAAACTTTGACAAAAAAACGAATTTCTGTACCGCTTGTTTTTTACAGCACCATTTTGGAAATAGTAAGCCAAACCTTCTCCTAAAACGATTTCGGATGATTACTGTCTGATTACTGATTAATCAGTCTGGCTTTAAAAGTAATCATAGTTGCTGCTCTACTCTTCTTAGCTTAACTGATAATATATTTTCTGCCCTTGATAGAAATAAATTGCTGTTATTGGTGTTATTGGACTTTTCAAAGGCCTTTTATACTCTGAATCATCAACTTTTATTTGCTGTTTTAAAGTTTATTGGACTCACACCCGCTGCAAGAAAATTACTTTCTAATTACCTTAAAAATAGAGAGCAAGCCGTAATCTACAACAACAATACATCTCAATTTTTAACTATTGTTCAAGGCATCCCGCAAGGTTCCATCCTAGGGCCACTACTGTTTATTATTTATACTTCGAATTTCCCTTCAAGTTTTGTCTCTTGTATGCAGTATTATTTTGCGGATGATACTCAAATATTTTTACCATTTAACCCCGAGGAAAGTGTGCAAGCTATTTCAGCAATTAATTATGATTTAAACAATTTTGCAAAAGTTGCTCGTGGACATTGTTTACAAATTAATGGGAGTAAATCGGTGGCTATTATTTTTGGCAGGAAAAAAGAAAGAGAGGATTTTTCTCAGCTTTATAATAACATGATAAGTTTAGATAATATTAATATTAATTTTAAAGATTCTGTTCGAAACCTAGGCCTTGTCATCGATCAAAATTTAAATTTTTCATTACATGTTAACAAATGTCTACAAAAAGGTTATATAAACCTTAAAGCTATATATGCTAATAGATTATTTTTAGATAAAAAATTAAAAGCAATGCTTTGCGATTCTTTAGTTTTAAGTCATATGAACTACTGTGATATTATATATGATCCCTGTTTATCAGCATTCGATACTGGTCGAATTCAGAAGCTTCAAAATTCATGCTTACGTTTAATATTCGGTATTCGTAAATATGATCACATAAGTCATACTTTCAAAAGAATTCGTTGGTTAAACATGAAAAATAGAAGATATATTCACTCGGCTTGTTTTTTTCATAAACTCTTGTTAACTAGAACTCCTGCTTATTTATACAACAAAATTCGCTACCGTTCTGATGTGCATAACGTCAATATTCGTCATAAGAATACTATCACACCTCCCATGCACAATTCTCAATTTTTTAAACGATCCTTTTCATACAATGTCGGTAAAACCGTCAATAATTTGCCCGGCTGTGCTAGATCTATGACCATGAATAGGTTTAAGAGATTTGTTTCTGATGTCACCATGGATGCTGTGCAGTAGGATGACTTTCATGAAATATAGTTATTTTGTATTGAGACGGTGTATCCTATCTTGATATTAGCAATATCACCATTATAAGTAGTGGTATAATACCTTAATGTTGTATTTTTTCTGATTTATTAGTTAGTTTATTTATAGTTGATTTCTAGTTTTTTTTTGTAACATATTATCTACGAATTAACGGGTTAGGTGGAAGAGCAGGTGGCTAACTTGTTAGCCAATCTGAACCTCGCCCTTATCCTGTCTTGTTTTGTAATGTAATATTATGTGTAATATATGTGGATAATAAAGACCTTTATTATTATTATTATTATTATTATTATTATTATTATTATTATTATTACTGTACCTTTTTAAACGACAAGATAAAACAAGGCGAGCAATAAAAAAATGACTATTTTTCAAGGCACCGTTTGCAAAAAAGGAACAAGAATAAAGTGAATCGATTGCCAGTAAAGGTCCTTTATTGGCTGGCAAGGACTATTCTGCCAGTTAGTGATATATGTGCCTGAAAATTTTGAAAATTAGACAATTTTTATTGTAATTATTTTCCTTATTTCAATATAATTACACTTGTTAACAAATATGTTTACAGCTTGTAGCCAATCTTTATTAATCGAATGACAGGTGTTTTGTTTCTGGTACACGCGTAGTTTTTTAACGGTGGTTCCTAAATTTGTATGTAAACTCATACAAAAATACGCTGTCAAAACCCACCCTTAATAATAGTGAGCACATCGTTTAACGATGCACGTTTTAAGCGATTACTTTTATCTTTATCTAAATTAAACCAAAGTTAATAAAACATAAACGAACTCGTTCTAAGGTAACCAAATTAATGCGTAACAAATGCATCGAGCTATTTGAGATCTTTTTTTTCCCAGCGATCAATTATGCAAATTGCCACGACACCTGCCTATAGCGCGTTCCGTCTTCAGTCAGCGCAAAGCAAAAGCCAACCAGCCAGCCATCGAGCATTCTGGAATGAGCTCTTCTTCGAGAAATACACCAAATAATTCCAAAATTGTTCTTCTAATTTCTTCATCAAAAGTTGCACAGTTAAATTAAGTTTCTTGAATTTTATCCCTCAAAAGCGATTACATTTTTTGTGTCTATAAGGATGATCTAATAATAAAACTAAAACGTTAGGAATTGTTATAAAAAGAGAGTTGACTACTTACCTCTTCTAAATCAAGTTCACTAGTATAAGATAAAAGGTACATTGTAGCTACATCAACAAATTAAAAATCTCCAATATAATATTTTTATGGTACACTCCTTTGAATATAGAAAAATTATTAAAGATATAGAGAAAAATGCTAATATTGAAAATTGTAAAAAAATTGGATATATTAAAACAGAAGTGACCCAAAAACCTTAAATATCCGGTATATTGGTAATTGTCAACAAAATTTTTACTATAGACGTATAAATCTTGACTACCGGGTGGCCATAATATCCTTATATCAGAACCATTTAATTTTTACAGATACAAGATTGGCCAAATTGGCAAGATTTAGATAGCAATTCATTGTCATTTTGAAAGTTTAGGTGCTCCTTAAAAAAGTTAAAAAATCAATATAAAAAAATGTTGAATTTACGTAGAATTCAACAAACATATCGTAAATACCATGGCTAACTTGGCTTATATGTTATAACACAAGACTGATTTTCTCAATGGTTATCATGGCAATGAGCTTAAAAAGCTATTTTCTTATTTTTTTCATATAAACACCTAATTTGTTTTACTTGTTTCTTGTAAATTTAAAAAAAAATTATTTTGAAGAAGTAATGTATGTCAATCTAGATATATCAATTTTAAAAAAAGTGTTCAAACTACAAAATCCCTAAAAATAATAAAGTTTCCATTGTAAGGAGATAGATTATGGTCCAGAATATTATGGCTTGTTAAAATTTAAAGATATATTCCAAATAATTTTGCAGCTAAGACATTCACTGCTATCTATATATTATGTATCTCGTGCATAGGCATTTTGGAATATACAGGTTGCCCATTATCTATCTCCTTACATGGCTAACTTTGTTAATAGTGCAGATAGAGAATTAGTTAAATTAGCAAAATTGGGCAGAATGACAAGAGGAATTCAGTGCCTCCTTCAGATTTAATTTTAATTTTCAACTTTTCGAGATATTCTGAACAAACTGAAAATCGCCAAAATTTTCAAACTCAAATATCTCGAAAACTATAAAAGATACAAATAATATAAAAATATTCTCTGATAGTGTTTTTTAAGCGGAATTCAGTGGTGATATTGAAAATTTCACGGGTATTTTAGTTTTTGAGAAAAAAAATAAAGTTATGTTTTTTTAAATGAAAACCATAGTGGACTATATGGAATCAATAAAAAGCTTATTTTTTTTATTTCAGAAATATAATATTTAATAAATCGTTTTTTTCTTCGTTTGTGTGCATTTCACAATAATATAATGTGACTTTAGTGTTATCTGACATTTGTATTTTATTGTTGTTTAGTGATCTACGTTTGTTTTTCATAGCTTACTATGTTAATAAATTATTTGTTCATTACAGTAAACGATTTTTTGATATAAAAAAGAAAAGAGAAAGGTATATTAAATATTACATTTTTGAAATCAGAAAAAAATTACATTTTATTGATACCATAGCGAACTATGGTTGCCATTTAAAAAAACATAACTTTATTTTTTTTTCTCAAAAACTATAAGATGTCCATGAAATTTTCAATATCACCGCTGAATTCCACGTAAAAACACTATCACACGGTATTTTTATGTTATTTGTATCTTTTATAGTTTTCGAGATATTCGAGTTTAAAAATTTTGCCGATTTTCAGTTTTTTCAAAATATCTCGAAAAGTTGAAAATTAAAATTAAATCTGAATGAGGCACTGAATTCCTCTTGTAATTCTGCCCAATTTTGCTAATTTAACCAATTCTCCAGCTCCACCATTAACAAAGTTAGCCATGTAGGGAGATAGATAATGGGCACCCTGTACTATATGTATGTATGGCTCAAATGTCCTAATTTTTGGCCTTGACAGAGATTAGTCTCGAATATTGGGACACCCCGTATTCCATCAGAAGCGCTCATTACCGCAAATCCACTAAAAATCCTTCATACCATTGGGCCTCTGGCATCTGGCTTCTCGTCGAAGAGTGTGCGGTGTGCGAGCCGTCGTTATTTTTCGCGGACGGCGGCGGGGTGGCCGGCCGGGCGTCGAGGGGAAGCGGAGGAGCGGGAAGTGCAAGTGCAGCGAACGCATCCAAGGCTAAACTGCATACCGCCGGGCTGTGCGGCTCCTCGCCAGCCCCGCTGCTAAATGCGGGCTACGCGGCGCGCTCCCGTCGAGCAGAGCTTTTAACCTAAAAACCCAATTGCCGCATTCGCTGAAGCAGATGTACGCGAGAGATTTTCGCCTTTTCCGAAAGATTCGTCTCGGCACAAAACGATAGAGTTGACCATACTTTCTGTAGGATTACACCATTATGTGAAAAAAAATAAAAACAGGTAACCAGAAATATTCAAAACAAAGATTCCGGGTGTACCGGATTTTCCAACGAAATGACTCACCCCTTATATCTTTTTTATTTGTGGTGCTAATAAAAAAAGTTTATACAGAAGTTTTATATTTTTTACGAGCTTTCCAGATATGTAGTTGAACAACCAAAATGAGTGCAGCTTAAAGAAATATGAACCTAGGTAGGTCCAATTTTTTTAAAATGGAATACCCTGTATATTTTTTGATTATTGCATTCTACGGGTTTTTCTGATTTCAAAAATATATATATGTGCTATAATCGCTGCAACGGTTGTCATTTTATGGAGCTTTTTTATAACACGTTTTGGAAGCAATTACTCCTATTTGAGGCCTTATTGTTTCTGTCCAAGGCTAATTTGATAAATGAACAATGTCTAAGGCAGCTGCAGCTTCTGTGTTATAAAAAAAGCTCCATAAAATGACAACTGTTGCACCGATTATAGTACATATATATATATATTTGAAACCAGAAAAACCCGTAGAATGCAATAATCAAAAAATATACAGGGTATTCCATTTAAAAAAATTGGACCTAGGTTCATATTTTTTTAAGCTCCACTCCTTTCGGCTGTTCAACTACATATCTGGAAAGCTGGTAAAAAATTATAAAACTTATATAAAACTTTTTTTTAGTACCACAAATAAAAAGGATATAGGGGGTGAGTCATTTCGTTGCAAAACCCTGTACCTAGAATCACAGGGGTATTATAATAAATGCTAGAATCAAGGAAAACATTGCCTATCTATAATATACTACTATGTATAATATGCAATCAAAATAAATATACGACAAATTAACGAAACTTGTGAATTTTAACCACACAGTGGTTTTTAAGTTTGACGTATATATTACAAATAAAATTTGGAATCATGATGATCGGGTTTAAATAAAAATTATTATAAAATAAAACTTAAAATAACTGGACTCTTAACTAGCCCTGTTCTATAAGATATTTTTTTTATAAAATGTGGAAAATTATGATTCATCGTTTCTTTTGGGATTACACCTCCTGTAAAATAACAAAAAAGCAAAAAACGAGAAGCATTAATATGAAATATTCAAAGTGCAGTATCAAGGCAAACTTCTAAAGTTTGCCCCAAAAATTATAAATAACTGATGAAATTTAGTTAATACATCAAATATTATTTTATCACACATTTATAACAGTGGTTTTTTGGGGCAACCTTTAGAAGTTTGCCTTGATACTGCACTTTGAATATTTAATTTGTATGCTTCTGGTTTTTTGCTTTTTATTATTTTACCGATCGTGTAATCCCAAAGGAAACTATGAATCGTGAAAACGCACCACAAATAAGTTAAGACATTATGTGGAAAATTAATTATAAAATAGTGTTCTATTCATGTGATGACTTTTGAATAAAAGGAATGTCAATCTGAAAATTTTTTCACTCAAAGTAAGCCAGGTTTTTTGGGGCAAACTTGAAAATTTTACCTTGATGCCTATTTTGGCATATTTATTTTGAATACTTCTGATTTCCGATTTAAAATTTTTTATAGTCAAATTTATAGTTTAGGAGTAGTGTAATCCCAAAAGAAATTACAATGAATCGTACAGCTGTACCAGAAATAACTTACAGATGTTAACTACAGGGTTTATTTGGGCTTCAAAACATAACAAGAAAACAGTAATAGACACGCATAGCCTGCCAACTAAAATGATTGTTAAGATTTTAAAACACCAATATGGTAAAATAATCACTCGAATAATCATAAACTTCAGCATGTAAGGACATCATGTGTAAACAAAGTATATAATATACAGAGTAGTTTAAATTTCCACAGGGTAAAACCAATTCTAGCCAATATATATAGTTTACAAAGATTATCTTAAGAATAAAATTTCGATTTGCAAAAAAATCCTCCTCCATGATAGTTTGTAACCTCCAGAAGTTACAAACCATCATGATTTATTTTCAACAGTTTCAGAACAAAGTCTGTCTCGGGTTTATCTAAACAAGGTAACCTTTGCTAATTGCACTATTCATAATCCTGTATTTAATATCAATATTTCAAAGAACACATTTTTTTGTAAATTATTTATTGTTATGTAAAAAAGTTTTGAAGTTTATAATTTTTTTGTTGTGTAGGATAAAAAATGTTGTGTTCAGGGAGGGAAAGTGGTTTTCCGGTGTTCCAGAAATGGCCATTTTCCTGCCGGCCCGGAAAACGTTCATTTTCCCGCCTAGGTACACAAAGTACTATTTTGTGTACCATCAGGCCGAACTTAGCCACTTCCACCTTCCTGCCATGGTACACACAACATTTTTTACCCTACACAAGAAAAAGATCATAAACTTCAAAATACTTTTTTATTTAACAATTTTTCAAGAAAATTTGTTCTTTAAAATATTGATATACAGGATTATGAACAGTGCAATTAGCAAAGGCAATACCTTGTTTAGATAAACCCAATAACTCAGTTTGTTCTGAAACTGTTGTTGAAATTAAATCATGATGATTTGTAACTTCTGGAGGTTCTCTGACAAGTAAAGCTTCCATACAGTTTCTTCCACGCTTTTTTCAGAAGCTTGAGATGTCCCCGGGATACCAGTCTCGTGGCATTGTTTAATAATTAATGGCAACAATAATGATGTGTTCACTTAAAATTACTTTATAATATGAAATTAAATGACACTGCGATGACAGATAATGGATGCGCCACCTATTGACAAAAAAAGTAATTTTTTTGCGACTAGCCGTGCAAATGCTTACTTTCGCGCCTGTGAAGGCTCACGAAATAGTTATTTTCCTAACAAGTGTGGAAGGTGATACTTTTCCGCAAGCGACTGCAGTTGTCCGAACGACGCGAAGCGGAGTTCGGACAAGCAGTGAGTGCGGAAAAGACACCTTCCACATGTGTTAGGAATAACGTTTTTTCTACGGGCGTGAAGAAAATTGACATAAGAAAAATAAATATTTGCACACAATGCTGTCTAATAATTAGCATTCAAGTGTCAAGCATTCCTTTTTCTTTATGTCAAAATCTGAACAGTGACAACATGATTTTTTGGAATTAAGATAATATTAGAGTTTTTGAACCCCTTAAAATTTACGTTATCGTTATGGTTATGGTTATTCTGAGCATGCGCAGTGCCGAAAATGATACTATTTTTGGCACTGCGCATGCGCAGAATAACGATAACGATAACGACGTGCTGGAATTTAAGGGGTTCAAAAACTCTCTATTATGATCACATTGCAAGTAATACATAGGTATTTATTTTCAGCACTAGTGCGGAAAAGTGCAATTTTCTACACTCAAATGCGTGCAGAAAATTGTAACTTTCCACACGCCCGTAGAAAAATAGAATTTTCACTTAATATACTATAAAAAGTAGGTACTATTTGTGTTGATAATAGGTATATATAGTAACAATATTTTACGTTACCAGAACACAACAGATCTCAATTTTACGTTAAATGACAGATGGCGTTGACAGTTTGCGTCTATAAAGTAAACAGGGCGACCACTTGGCCTAAATTTGTACTAATTTCATTTGTTTGCTCTGTATTTTACAATATATAGATTTCTTTTTATATTTCATGCTTTTTAAGAAATGTGAAATTATATTTTCAATCTAGTGACCATATTTTTAATCATTGGCGACTTAAATGTAAATGCTGCAGAACTCTAAGTACTAAGGGCCGGTTCTACAATCCCAGTATAAAGTCTGGAATAGTAATTCTCGGTATATCTTAACCCTCGAATTATTCGGAGTATAAAAATGCGGGCGTTCTACATCACTTGTACAACGGCGGGATAACTATACCGAGTATAAACGCCGAAAAAGCAGGTAGTAGACCCAACGCACAGATTTAGTCCAAAAGTAACTGAGAATGCAAAGGCGGGAATCAGTTTGTTTTAACCTTCGATACTTCGATCATATAATATAACCTATCACAAGTTGTAATTTACTTACATACTAGTAGCATTTTTTACATTTTTACTTTAATTAGTTTCAAAATAGGAGAGAAAAAAGATGAATGTACTGGTGATGAACGTATACCCAAAGAGAGAATAGGAAACTTGCGTTTCCACACGCCATATGTTCTTTCTACACAATTGTACGAATATGGGGTTCATTGAAAATAACTTCTGCTGGTGTATTTGGATGATTTAAAGGTGTTACTAAAATATTTGTATTGCCATACTTGCTATCTCCTAATACACTACAAGTGTCAAATTCATTACTTTGTAATCTGCCCTTGATTCGACTGCATTAAAAATTGCCTGGTTACCTATGTGCTGATCCAGGCCACCGTGCAACTATGTTATTCGAAGATGTGCATCACAAATACTTTGTACATTCCAGGAAAAATAATCTTTACGGTTTCGGTACATCACTGGTTGATTCCCATCTGGTGACTGAATGCGAATTGTTTCAAGTAGTTTTATATAAGTTCACGTAATGCCGCTATTGCCTCGGTTACGCCTGTTACAATACCAAGAACAAATATAGGTTATGTTTCTGAAAGGGACAGAGCTACGAGATAACCAATAGAGAGCAAGAATAACTATATTCCGAGTATATCTGGCCGAGTTCGTAGGTATAAGCTATTCCATAGTTTATCCCCAGAATAAAGTTATACGGCGATTGTAGAACGCTCCTTTCAACGATATTCTAAGTATAACTTTATCCGTGGTATATACCTGCTTTGTAGAACCGGCCCTAAATGTATTTTTAAATATAATTACCCAAATTGTTGTCACTTTCAACAATTTAATATAGCTGCTGTTGTATAAACATTGTTACGGCAATTTTCATATAAATTATTAATATAAAGAGTCTAAGTTACACTCTTTGTAATTTGGTAATTTTTTGGACTAGCACTAGCAGTCAATACCTAAACTGAATCTCATAGTAGAACTTCAGATGTGAATTTACGGGAAATGATAAAATTTATATGCGACAGAGTTTTTGTCTCACAATTAGATCTCTCTCTCTCTCTCTCTCTCTCTCTCCCCTCTCCTTCTCTGCGTTATAGGTATTTAAAATGTGATTGCTTTGATTCTATACTTAGTGTCTACACATTACTGTAATTCATAATGTAGAAATTGAAAACTACATTAAGATGCCGCTTTTTTACGTAACCACCCTTTACCATAAAACGTACTAGTGGGTAAATTGAGTTGGAAGTCTGCGGGTGCGCTAGCCTTGTCCGCTAGTAGATCGTCGAGTCACAGTTCCAGAAAGCTTTTCCAACTCTACAGTCGAGCTGCAGTAAGTTACATGTAGAAAAAATATAGGTACTACACATTTCTCCAGCAATACTAGAACATTGACTATTTTTGTGTATAATGATGCACGATATTACGATGTTATATTGTATTAGTAGCTTTGTTTATATTAGTTTATATAGACAATGGTAGCAGTGAACTGGTGGTAGTATTCGACCACATGGTACTAATATTTTTAAGAGCTTTTAATGCCACTGAAATCATAATGTATTGTTTATACATTATGATTTCGTTCCGAAAGATCTATTTTCCGAATTTCCATTTCGAAATCATCTATAGATTTTTTGCTCTGGTTCTCAACATTTACTGAAAGACACTTTAGGTGTCTTTTAGTGCCATATTACCCTTACTTTTTAACCTTTATTTTAAATATCTAATCAACTTAACATGTGTTGAATGCTGAGTAAATAGATTTGCCCTATTAAAGTTGCTTATTAAAGCAACTATCTCATTTGATAGCAATCTTTTCAACCCTCATTTGATAGCAAGCGTTGCCTAAATATGGCCATATTCCCCCCACTTGTGTTTAGTAACAGGAACATGTAGAAAAGTAATTTGTGGCTGACACTTTGTCTTGTGTTATTCATGTTTAGCACCCTTGAGGGTTGAGGGAGACAGCTGTCCCTAAGAGGAATAAGGACAATGATAAGGAAATAAAATACCACTTATCATTTTTCTTCGCTTCTCCGGATAGAGCGAAATAATAAGTTGGCATCGTTATTCGTACGAAATATAAATGAAAAGATCAATAGAACACAATACGGAAATCGGTCACCCTCGATAAAAATCTATATACCTAGTTTAATATTGTCTTTCGCTATGCAAAAAAAGGCTGTCTATACGTATCGCTCATTCATGGTGCAAAAAATATAGAGGGCGATACAAATTGGACGCTCACGATTGAGTTTTCGGGACCAGTAACATTAACAACCAAATCAACTCGTAAATATCTTAAAAACCTTTGCAATTAGGTATAGGGAATGCGTCATAGAATAGAAAGAGTCGCAAGAGACCTTAATAAAAATGATATATGTAAAATATAGCGTAGGTATTTAATGTATAAAAATTGAGAAAACTGTGGTTGCGAATTTTGATTCGCCCTGTATACAAGTTAAACTACTTTGAAGGAAATTCTGAAAATAGTAAAACTAGACCAAATAGCACAATTAATGGGGCCAGAAATTATGTAGTATTTAGTTCCCTGTATATGCCTCTTTAACGCTTTCGATCCCACCTTTCCTTTCTTAATTGAAAATAAGCTATAAGATTTGTAAATTCATTATCGATTTATGCCCAACCTTATAACCGTATATTTATAGAATCAGAAAAAAGCATACAAAACATGCCCCATGCGCTAAACGGTTATATTTAACAAATTATTCTACCACGTGCCTCTTTACCCCCTGCTTGGACAGAGCACAAATGCGTTCTGTAAAATAAGCCTTTCTTTTAGTCAGCCGCCCATGTTTTCATTGCCCCAACAGAGGGGTAAGTATAGTATACATAAAAAAGGCTGAACCTAAACGAAAAAATCGATCTCGGCACTATTAACATTTCTGTGACAGTTAACATTAACTATGGCATTATTGAATCCAATAATGCCGTATTACGGCATATTGAATCCACCTTACAGGTTCCTTTTGAGAATTAGCGTTAGATTAAAACTTAATAAAGGAGGATATGTATACAGGGTGATGCATATAGCTAATGGTACAATAGCTTAACCTTGGATAGTGTTAGTCAAAATATTAATATTCAGGTAAAGATGCTCTAATGGATTGTAGATAGGTAGAGTTAAAAAATTGTAATTTTCTGTCTTTCCCTGGTAGAAAGCGTATAATTGTACTATAATTGTCTAAAGTGTTCAAATATAATAATTTTTGAGAGAAATGCAATTTCTTTAATAGCCTATTAAAATAAAATTTTACATAAAAATGTTTCCTGTCGTGTAGAGCGGTTTTATGTGGTAGTGCAGTGAACAAATATAGTACATCTAATATACGTACCATTTTCCTTAAGAAAAGACAGCAAAATATATTTTTTTTAGGAAATCTACCGTAAAGTTACGAAATGTGGCGTACGTGGCGCAATCTAAGACCTAAATTTAGATTGAAGGTGTATTTGAAGGAAATTTGTCAACCACTAACTTTATAGAGAAAATTTTAAAAACGCGTTCTATTACAAAGGAAAAAAACTTTGACACACTATATCATCTAGCTATCAACATTTCATCAAGATATGATTAGCTAAATATTAATAATTGATTGTACCCGCCATTACTTTTCATACTTCAATTTAATAGCACCAATAGGTTTGCTTCATCTTGGACTTGCTTGCCAAAAACAGAACTAGTTCTTTGTCGACAGACACAGCCATAAATATACTGAAAATTTGGGGAAAATTTAAGTAATAGTATTTTAGTAGTTTATTATAGTATATGTATAGTAGGTATAGCATTTAGAATTTGGCTGACAAACCAGTGAATATATTTATATCTGAATTTCATTAGAAAATGTAATAATGTGTAAAAGTGGATTGCGATTTGCAAGAGTAATTCCTTCTAAATTTTCTTATCAAAAAAGTCAAGGTGTTCTATTTAAATCCTTAATTATCTTTTTTCAAACATATAGACTGATGGAAAGATAATCAGATAAGGTGGGCATATTAGGATTTTTAAAATATATTCAGTAATAATTGTGTTATTTATTTAAATATAACGCAATATGTAACAAATTTAAATATATTTTTTATCTACATAAAATATTTTGATGTGGAATATAACAAATAATTATTTTTGATAATTCTGTGAGAATAATTATTATTAATTACAATACAAATTTTTCCTTAAAACCTTTTCATTTCTTCTAATGACGCAGTTAAATATTCACGCAAATTCATAATTTTTCTTTCATTTGTTTGAAAATATAAAATGAAGTAAAAAATGTCTGGTGTAATTATTGTATAATAAGTATTATTTATTTAAGTATTATTATATATAATAATTCATATAACGTAATAGATTTTCATCTATTACAGGGCCAGGAATCATGTACAGGGTGTATATAAATGAAGGAGAAAAATGATACCAGACAATTTTGAGACTAAAATACGACAATTGAGCCAAATATATTTCTTTGTTTCTAAAACTCATGTACCTATATATTCTTTTAAAATTTGGCAGGGAATTCCACATCATAGTATTCTAGTATCACACAAAATTGTAATTTGAAAATATATAGTTTCAGCAGTGTGTAACCAGTATTACGTAACCACTTTTCGGAATAAAGAATATTACGCCACTGGCTAAATTAAAAAAATATAATTTTCTTCCTAGCAATCGATACACTAAAAAAATACTAATAACTTTTTCTCAAAAAAGTCTAGTTTTGCCAACGCAACGTTTCTAAAATCATATCCTAAGATAGAGAAAAATACTACGCATTTTTCGAGAAAAGTTTCTATTTTTTAGTAAATCGATTTACTAGGTCCAACAAAGCTTTGTTTTTAAATTTAGCCAGCAGCGTATTTTTTTTAATTTATTGAGTAATATACTGGTTGCAGTATTAAACTAACATTTTGTGCGATATGTATGGAGTAGTATGTAATGTAATCAGTACGCTGAATTCGTCTTTCTGTCACCTTTCCAATGAGGGGTCACACGCCATAGTGTTGCATTTGAAAAAACAAAGTTGGGGGGGTTTCCGCTCTCCCTGAAGGGGTATATTTCGCAATTGCTTGGAAAAGGTAGGTAAATACATTCAAACGTTGACGTGTCTCGGAAATTTTTCGATAAATTATTCAGGTCCCTGTATTTGCCACCCTGTATTTGCGTCGAGTAAATAAACAATGAGACATATATATTAAACCCATAGTGGCCACCAACAGAATATTAAATAGTACTTTGTGTACCTAGGCGGGAAAGTGAACGTTTTCCGGGTTGACAGAAGATATGAACCACTTCTGGAAGCCCGGAAAACCGCTTTCCCGCCATGGTGCACACAACGTTTTTTATCCTACACAAGAAAAACATCATAAACTTCAAACTTTTTTATATAAGAATAAATAATTTACAAAAAAAAAATTAGTTCGTGAAATATTGATATTAAATATATAGGATTATGAATAGTGCAATCAGCAAAGGCAATACCTTATTCAGATAAACTCAATAACCGAGTTTGTTCTGAAACTGTTATTGAAATTAAATCATGATATTCATGATGATATGTCACTTCTGGAGGTTCTCTGACTAGTGAAGCTTCCATACAGTTTCTTCCATGCTTTCATCACTTTCAGAAGCTTGAAATGTCCCCGGGATACTTGTCTCGTCCATTGTTTAATAATTAATGGTAATAATAATGATGTGTTCACTTAAAATTACTTTATAATGTGAAATTAAATTACGCTACGATGACAGATAATGGAAGCGCCACCTATTGATCGAAAAGTTAAAAAAAATTTCGCGCCTAGACGTGAAAATGCCTACATTCGCGCCGCTAAAGGCTCACGAAAATAGAATTTTCGCCTAGTGTAGGATAAAAAAAATATATTATGCGCTTTGAACATAGTCTTTGTTGTCACTGGCTTAGTATGATCCCTAGTAAATTTATTAATACGATTGAGTAATAATTAATAATGTTTTTTACTTATCTAATAGTTTGCTACAAAATGTAAAAACAACTTTGTGGTATTTCCGCATGCAACAGTTTTTATTCTCTAATTCCTTTGGGCTATTTTGAGCTCCGGTATACAAAAAAAATCGCGTACTCAAAAATAGACTTCCTCTTAGTAACAGCACCGCACGGCGCCTGTGCAAAAGTCGATTTTTTATTTGAACGCTATGTTCCTGCAAAGTGTATTTTCGTTTCGCCTAAGATCATCTCAGTTTTCTGGTTTTAGAAGCATCTGTTCCTGGGTTTATTTTTGTCGGAAAGTATTTTAAACGACGGAATTAAAGGCATAAATATGTTTGATTTTTTTACATACGCACAAGTCGTTTAATTTATCGGACTCACGTCGATTAAAAAATGACTTAAAACTGTCCCAACAGAAAGAGATTTTGAAAATGTGACACTTTAGCACGTTACCACACACTCCTTAAATAGAAATAAATTTACTTGACAGGATAACTAGTTGTTTCTCCAATAAAGCTATATAGGTATCTGTGTACATCCAGAAAGTTGGATCCTTCTTCTTTCCTACGATGTACAAACATTCGTTGTGTTTATTGTAGTCATAGTTTTATAAGCTGTCAAAAGGTCTCTGTCAATTGCTCTCTGTATCCAAGCCGTTGTTTCCACTGGATACCCCATGATTCCTTTTGTTTATAATACGTCACATATTATAACAAACTGTACCTACTGGTACATTGCCCGTGGAGTAGTTGTTTTCGGCATCTCCTTCAAATAAAAGTAGGATTGTCTTCTTTAAAGACAATAGAGGTCACTACTGTAACGGCAACTGCGGAAAAGCAGGTCGTTATCTGTCTGTCAATTTGAGAATAATTGTCAGACAGATAGTAGCAAAGACCCAAAGAGGGCACTACGTGTTTCTCACCACTAATAATTTTTATGTTCGCGGACCCTTATTTGTAATGCCCTAGATGTCTCACCAATATAATATTTACCAAATTCCTTGTTAATGTGGTAAATATTTTTTATTCTGTTTTATTAATCACTAGTATTACTGGTACTAAATCCAAATGCTGATGTGAAATAGTCAAAGAAGCCAAAAGGAAATATTTCTTTTTTCTCATAGCAAGGTCAATCTATTCTTTTTTTTTTAATGTAAACCAACTGACAGGGTGTAGTGAAAATATTTTCCATTAATGTAAAAGCGATCTTATAATATACACGTTTAGTTTATATCAGACTTTTCAAGCCATTACATGTTGATTTCCAAATGTGAAAATATAAAAAGAAAAACACAATTTGCTATTTTAAAATATATAAACTGGCTTTCGTAGCCAGTGATGATTATTAACATAATTAGCGTTTAACCTTCATTGGTACAAAATTTTGCAATATATTTACAAAATCGTGAATTTTCAAGGTGTTTCAATTGTAAATTATTATTTCTAAGATATGAGTTTTGATACAACGGCGCGCGTGCAACTGTGAAAATTCGTAAACAAAACCCTTAAAATGACAATTACTATCTATTTATTGTTTTTTGCAAAAACTTGCACAGTGTGCACCCAATACGTTTTGCGTATTAAAAGTTACAGTATATTGTGAAACTATTAGTATTAGATAAATACCATATTATCAGATATCAGATATATCAGATATTATCAAATAATCATGGAAGTAATAGATAATAAAAATATGAAACAAAAATAATAATACTAATGCTATAACCTAAAGTAAAATGTTAGTTAGTATGACCTATTTACCCGTTTTCATATGTGATTATGGAAAAAAAAAGAAAACCTAATTAAATTTCTTTAGATAAAAAAATATCGAAACGTTAACGCGTCATCATATTCTCTTATTTTTTATAAATTGACATCTGCTGTGTTTTTTGTCAAAGAAAAGATAAGTTTATAACAAACATATGATTAATTCCTCATTGTGACGAAATATAAAATTATAATAATATACAAGATCACATCGGAAAAGCTATTCTGACAGCTAAGCCACGACCAGCACTGAATTATTGCGCTCTACATCAATCAGCAACGCCACCACCTGACCTAGACCGGTTTCTAACTCGTGAGTTCGCATCAACATGCCATAAGGTGGAGCAACCAGCAAATGGTGGGAAAAATCATGAAGTATAAAGAGGAGTCCGAAGTTAATACGGTTTTCCTGATAACATATGTACTGAAAAAGCGTACATACATGGTATTGCGTTATTCATTTGTTGGAATGGCGGTGTGGTCCAAGAACCCTAAACAAAGAAGGACTGATCAATCAGTAACAGCCAATCACATTTGTTTATCACTTATGTGACGTTAGTGGATTCCCTTTAGCGGGAGATTTGAAATTTAAATATCCTCTTTGTTTTAATTTGACAGCTTTAACCTTTTAACATAACCTATATATGTCACATTGTCATGTAGAATGTCTCAGTTGTCTTTGGAATGTCATCACTGTCATCAGTCATGTCATCATATCAAAGTATTTCTGTATCATATCATAGTAATCTGTGCACTGATTAACAAAACACAAGTTATCACAGTTGTCAAATCGACAAAGATTTTTGCACAACGCACTTCAAATCGTAAGATATATATCGTAAAACACATATATAAGTACTTTAAAATCACATTTAATTGCATTAATACAGTCTCTGAAATAATATTGGGTTGGATATTTTGACTGAAAATTTTTGAAATTGCAATTAGAGGCAAATTTTGCAATAGGGGATCCACTGACGTTTTACGAGAAATCTGTTGAAAATGACCTTCAAATTTTTATGACTGAATTGATCAGTCCTTCTTTGTTTAGGGTTCTTGGGTGTGGTCGGCATGTTCATTCGTCTATCTCTTTTGTTAACGTTTCTATTTCACAATAATTGACAATTGATGTGTTTTTTCAACCATTTATCGTATCGGAACTTTATCTTTGAATCGTAATAATAATTGCATACGTAATATTTTGTGGTAATAAAATAGTGTCGAATTATTTTTTATTAATTACAAAAACTCTCAGTTTTATGATAAATGCCAATGTCGTGGCGTAAAAAATGACGTTGACAGTTTATCACAGCGACCATAAAGTAAACAGCGCGACCGGTTGGGCTAAATTTGTACTAATTTCATTTGTTGTTTTGTTCGTATATTTGTAACCATTTTCAATATAGAGTTCGGACTCCTTCTCTTTATACTTCATGGGAACAATTATTATACCATAATCTGACAGATAGTTATTTCTGGGCTATTATTGCTGTGCAGATACCTACATATAGATCAATTGTCAAAAACTCTCATCAATATACTTATATAAGCCACATAGGTTTTTGTATAAGCGGATATATTATGCTAACACGTTTTTTAAGTACTTCGCTAAGAAAATTAAACTAAAATATGATTTAAAACGTTTAGATCGTGATCAATAAATAATTTTGGGGAAAAAATATTATGTGTACGGATTCTTAATTAAAAATATGTTCAAGTTCAGGGACGTAATTTTGAACACTTGCTAAAATAAGTGTATTATTATTTTATTATTTAGTTTCCTACTACAGTTTTTGATATCACCCAACAATAGTCTTAAATTTTTCAATTTTTGCTTTGACGGAACGAAAATTTTTAAAGTTTTCAATAATTTGTTTCAGTGTTGATGATGGTTTCCGTTTTTGGGGATATCAAGCAGCAAATTTATCACAAGTTCTTGTTAAAACTTTGTCACATTCTCCAAAAATAATAAATAAATTTAAATAATCTTCGTTTGAGTAATTTAAACGCGCCGGCATAATTACAATAGTAATTATTTATAACGAGTGTAAATTATACAGACAACACACAACAATATGTATTTGACACATGCCAAACCGATTTTATTGCTTTTGAAATCTTTATGCCCATGGCAAATTTGATAACATTCTAGATCAGTGGCGGCTATTCAGGTGAAGTAGGTGAAGTGCCTCTTCACCAAAAAAATTCAATGCTATTTTTTAAACTCAGTATGAATAGCGAAGATATTACCAAAATACATTTTCTTTATTACTAACGTAATATAATAATAATAATAAGTAAATATATTTAATAGTAATATATTTATCATACGCTACACACACGTAAACGTTACAAAATATAAAAAGAATAGGTACGTAGCCATTTGTGGTGAAGAGGCGTCGCGTCAAAACCGCTAAACCTGCATCAGTACACTGCGTTGCCATGGGAACGCTTTTACAGCTGACGTCATTATAAGTGACCAGCCAAGACGAGCTCCGCGAGCTCCCACTCCTTACGGTGCAAGTGAAGAGTTCGGCCATCACGTGGGAGTGTGCTTCGCGCTCGCGTCATCTTTTCCTAACTTGTCTTGTCAGTATGTTGTGAAGTAGATGCAATTTTGATTTCGCAAACGCCGTTAGCCATTTTTTTTTGCATTACTGCATTGTGCATGTTAAAGATCGTACATTTTTATTATTGTATTAGTTTACGTATTTTTTTATTAGTTTACGTATATATAAAAACTAGGTGAGTGCTTAAAAATATAAAAATATTAGCTAGCTCTTCACGCATTTTTGAACCCGCGAGCCGCCACTGTTCTAGATATGATGAAAACTGCTAAAATAGTAGAAATTTGAAAATATCTTGAAAAGTACCTAATAATCACAACCCTAATAATGCTTGTATGGCTTGAGAGAGAATTTCAATATGCACAAGATAGACTGGAACAATACAGGGTGTTCCATTTGAATTTAAAAAGTTATGGTTGTTCGAAATTTCCAAAATGTAACAGCGAAAATGGAACACTTGGTATAATATTTTTGAACATATGGATACACCATAATTTAGCGTCGCTTAAATTCTCTAAGAATACAAAAAATCAACTCAAAATACTTTCCCGGAAAAAGTTGCGGACAGTTGCGCACCATAGCATACGTAAATTTTTTCTTTAAATATTAATATCTCAACTCCGTAACGTAACTCCTTAGCTATGGGGAATGTCACATAAATTGACCCTAAAATTTTCCATAGAATCCACAAATGCAATAATATACAGGGTGTCCCATTTAAAATAACGGAGTTCATGTCAACTTCCGGTATAATCGGAAGTACTGGAGAGTTCTACATATTTTAGTTGTGTTCTCCCTAGAGACTTTACCATGTTGCCAAATTTCCAATTAGTACTTTCCCAGATATCGATCGACGCAGTTCCTGTGTCTAAAAAAAATCGTGTCTAAAATCAACCCAATTTTGTAATTTAAAGTTATGGTTTTATCAATTATAAATATTATTTTCCTTATATTAAACGATTCCAGGGAATTATGTTAAAACCATAGTTTAACAATTTAAATCACGCCTATAACTATTGTTCTACAATTTTTACGAATAATTAAATTAACTATTCTAATAACCGGTACGATTTGATATGTAAACAAAGCGTAATTTTTCAACGTCCTTAACCTGAATCTGGAGAATTTCAATGGAATACGAAACGACTATAAATAAGGAAATCTTTTTATAATTACGCCAAGTTGTAGTTTTTTCTTTATTTATAATCAGCATAACTGCTTCATTGTGTACGAGTACACTTCCAGTTCGTTGATTCTAATAGAGATAATAAACGACGTTGCAAGCAAAATGGTCATAATTATTGTTTTTTATCAGGTTTCTTGCCACAACAGTCATTGGGTTTATATTTGCGATAAACGCAAGAAGAGTAAAAACACTTACAGTATTTCCGGTATTGCAAATACAAGTGCAATGACACTTTTTAGAATTTTGAATAACTGTTTATTGGCCTTATTAGTCAAACACAAAACAAGAAACCATAGTACATCTTATTCTAAAAACATAAGGGGTTTGTTATTTAGAAATTGAATGCCTTAGATGATTTTCTTCTGCTATACATTCTTCTAATCGTCGTCGTGCGAAGTCATCCATTATTCTGTTTAACCTCTCCTGGAATCGCTAAGTGTAAGATGACGTGACCAATTACCTAATACTTTATTTATGGGTGTCCCTAAAAGTCATATGGATAACAATAAACCTCGTAATATGAAATAATTAAAGAAAAAATAAAGTAAATAAATAAAGTTCAAGCAATCCCACTAGAGACTAAAAAAAGCATAGATGATTTCGTACACGCATAGAAGGGTGCATAGCAGAAGGTCATTTAAAACATTAAATTTTTAAATAGGAAACTCTGACAATAGTATATTAAGACGTTCTAATTGTTTTTCTGCATGTTCGACAAATAAAAGTTATTTAACACTAAAAACAGTCAGTGCATTCTGGAATTCTCCGTATTATGTTCCAAACATACCGATACCGTAACACTGGACGATGGTCAAAACAATAATCCAACTGATGCACATAAAATAAAACATTATTTATATGACGATAAAGGACCAAAAACATGAATTTCCTTGTAATTAAGTAATCACAGTAAATCACACTAGTGTAAGCATGATGAGGTACATCATCATTAAAAAATATATATATTTCTGGAAAATAACAGTGTGAATCCTTTATGACGTGCATCGCTTGGATTCTTGTTTCGAATTTATTATCATTTATATGAAATGAGACATAATTATGGTACAACAATCTCCCAAAAGCAGATTTGGGTATTGAATCTACTATAAATATCTAAAAATATTGCCGGGTATACTAGAGGGTTGTTCTCTTCCCGCGGAGCCTATCCAGAAGGCTGTGATATTTTGATACACATTTTGCTTGGCATTTTAACCTAGTTGTTTACAAGTTTAATTATAGTGAAGTATTTGTCAAATAACCTTGAAGGTTTTTAAAATACATAATTTCAAAGTAATCCTTTCTCTGAGAAATCATGGAAATGAATAAAAAGCATTATTTAAATGCAATTTTATGTTTTGAGGAAGTCAGTGTATTTGGTGACAAGTTGTGTTCCTTAGCTGCGACGAGGTAAATTTTTCGGCTCCTAAGCCAAAAACAGCAGTTACCGAAAAAAATATTGGTCTTGTAAGAACCATGATTGAAGAGGATCGGTATATCAACCAGACCAGGACGGGAGCAGGAGTATTCAAGCAATTTTAAAGATTGGTGTGAAAGCAATTGATACCATTTTACGCAGACATTTGCCGGTATGTAGATTCTATTCCCGTTGAATTTCCCATAACTTGACTCCAGTTCAAAAAGAAACCCGTGTGGTATGGTGCATAGTGCATATCTGCAAAGGATCGCTTCAACAATAGATCGTCTTATTTGGAGTACATCATTACAGATGATGAAACGTGGGTATACTGCTATGATCCCGGAAAGTTGTTCGTAAAAATAGCCGAAATAGAAAGTCAAATTACTTGGCATGTTTCCATTGTACTACTGGAGAATCGCCGCTGAATGGTACACTATTTTTTTGCCTCACTAATGTTTGTTTGCCTCAAGTTCTCCAAAATATTCGCACAAAACGTCCAAGAGGAAGGATATCATCTTGATCATCTCCAAAAACTGAGTATTTGAATGCCTAAAACGCTGAAATTATGGGTCATTCACAGTATAGTCCAGACCTAGCTCCTAATGATTTATTTTTACTTCCGCGTATAAATGTTACGGAGTTTACGTTTTACAATAGTCGAAGAAGCGGTTGACGCGTTTAAAACGAAATAAATAATTTAACGCGGGAAGATTTGAGAAAATATTTTGAAGATTGGTTTTTACGGATGCAAAAATACATTAACTGTGGAAGGAAAAACTTTAAAAAATTATAAATAAATGTGGTTTGTCACTCTATCGTCTATTACTTTACTAGGCTCAGCAGAAAGAGGTCTAAAAATAAAAACATCGAGTAGATTCCGGATATGTAATTTTCACTATAACCCATGACATTAAAAAGCATTAAAATGATACAATGCGTCATAAAATAATTTTTCAATTAGTTGGAAAATTATACCTAATGTATATTACTTGTATAGTACCTAATGAATTAGATAGCAATGCTGGCTGAACTGTTTAGCTGTTGATGATGTTAATGCGAATACTAGCTAAATCTGGTAAGTAACTAAAAGAATTTATCCCAAAAGTTAGAGTATCTCACAAACTTTTTATGTACCTGAGAATATTTCAGTGATTGACTGTTGCTAAAATGGAAAATGAAGGTGATATAGTAATATTGAGATACAAACGAATATGAAAGTTAGATTACGAGCGACAGCCAGTTATAATCCGATAATATGAGACTTGCAATGGGTCTTCACGTAAAACTTATGTTTTACAGGCATTTTTTGTCCAACGTCACGCTAGGTAGAATAGAATAGCCACTAAAATTATAGGAATCCAGTGATGGTGAGGAAACAAGATATCTGTTATCTATTAGACCATTTTTTCTTGCGTTTCATGACTTATTATTCATTTGAAAACTCTGGTTGCATCGAGGTATTTGACGTAAAGGTACGTTTTCCTAGAAGGTCGCCAGTCGCCGACGACTGCGACCGAGTAGCCGCGACCGGTAGTAGCCGCGACCTAGTTTCTCAAACCCGTTTTCCTAGCCATCGTCATTTTAGTGCTTTTCGCTCGTGATCTGTGCTCGCACAAGAAGAGAAAATGAATATTTCTAAAAAGTCATTAATTTTAATGTTATTAAGTTATCAGGAACATGAGGAAAATCTGCTTCTCCTTTTAACATTGCAATGTAAACATAGGAGCAAAGAATTAGCCATGTTCAAAAGAAGACGGCTTGAAGGATTTCAGGCAATTTTAATACAGAACCACTTGATAGACAATGAAAGACTTTTAATTTAAATTTATTTGTCTCAGAACTCAACAAAACGCACAGAATGCCGACCACAGTGTAAAAACAATTACACATTCGTCGACGAATTAGTCGCACCTCTGCTTCCGGAGATGAGCGGCGACCCGCGACCGGACGAACGGCGAACGTTCGCTGGTAGTAACGACTGAGTAGCGTAGGCTAGGAAAACGGGTTAGGTCGCGGCTACTACCGGTCGCGGCTACTCGGTTGTAGTCGTCGGCGACTGGCGACCTTCTAGGAAAACGTGCCTTTAGGAAAACATCATTTAGTAAATTGGATTTGCAATGTTTTCAAAGCCTCGGCATTACTTGCCCCAATTGGATACATTATGTGAGGGAAATCCCATTTTCATGTGACTTTTGGAAAACACAATATTTCCTTAGAAATATCCTTTGTTCCGTTTCCGTGTTTCCGACATTATTCAGCAATGCAGCACCGATAACAGGTTATATATAACCCACTTGTTTACAGAAAATGTTATATGGACTGTATTTATGAAAGTCTGCTTGTATAACTTATGATAATTAAAATTTCAGTTTAGAACGTATATTCAAATAAATTTTAAAAAATCCCTAATACCCTATTTCGGAACAGATAATGACACAAATATTATTATTAATAATATTGGACAAATTATTCCAGATAAGATAATAAAGATACAATACTAAAAATTCGAAATATATACGCGATAAATTTACAACGCTCAAATTGTCTCTGCGAAATTTATAAAAATGTGCACTGCGTTCTAAAAGTCAATTTGCTTTGTAGGAATAGATAAGAACTCCACGTGTGCATTTTTTCAAAAATTAATTATCTGTTTATCTACGTTAATAAAATGCATTATTTGGAACTATACGAGGGGTCTATCACGTACGTAAAATGAAGGAAAAATGTCTGCATGATAATTTCTCATAATAGGGCACGCTGAAAAGTCAGGAAAAGTGAGTGAGAACTTGTAAACTGTACAACAATTACAGAGACTGCTCTGCAATCCTTTAGTTTTTATAAAAGTTAAATACATTTAATCAAATTTACCTTCACTGGAAAAGTAAAGAAAAAATATCATTCCATTATATCCAAGAGTAGAATCAAGGTTATTAAAACTGCCAAAACAACCATGCTTCAAACTTTCGAAGGGGTGGCTTATTCTTGAGCGGGCGAGTAAACAGATCTATCTCCTCATAAATTATTGTTCTCGACATTTTCTTCTGGTTGAAATTTAGATCGCATTTAGATCGAGAGAAAATCATTTACATGGATGCAAATCCAATTTAAATCAGCCAATCAGTGTAGTTAACTGTGACAGGAAAATGGCCAAATTATATACATACAGAAAATGTTGCATTACATATACAGCTTGGTACATGCATATACAACATTTTTATAACAGATATTTAATATTATGTATTGGTTTATTTATCTGTTTACACATTTATTAAGAAAGTAAGCAAAACATAAACTAATAGATATGTTAATCATATATTTAAATAGTTTCATAATATGATTATATTATTGCTTATATTTATTATTATATTATATTGCTTATAGAACACTCTTTTATGTATATCTCCGTCACTATTAGAACTATATCTATCAAATCCTATATGAATGTATTCATGAGAGGGCGTTCTATCCAAATCCGTAAAAATACACAGGATGTTCCATTTAAAAAATACAAGTTGTGGTAAAACTCTTTTTCTTGGGGCACCCAGTATAATTATCAATATTATAAAAATGTGTCCCCCTTCAAATAAAAATCGACCTGTCCGAGCATTATTCATGGAACCCAATCCTTTGAGAGAGATAATCGAGGATGAACCTTTTCATTGGCTCACTGTTAGAATGATGCGCGATGTTATTGATTGGCACCTCAATTGATAGAGCAAATAACAAGAGATAACATTACTGGAATTAATAAAAAAGGTACAAGAACTACGAATTATAAATATTAGATACCTATTTTAAACGTTAATGAATAAAAAGAAAAGACAGAAATGTTTAATTTGAAAATAAATATAACGTATCCAACACATGCAACATGCGTTGCAGAATATTAAATATCTGGATAAGGAAAATGCCGAAAGATAATTAATTAAAATTATATATTTTTTAAAACAAAAGAAAAAGGTCTTTCCACATTCATGAAAATACACATTATGTTCTATTAGAAAAAAAATCAAATTTCTCATGTAGTTTCGGTCTCAGATGCCCAATTGTGTTTCTGAATCTTCAAAATACCGTATTGGAAAGTTTTTTTTTTTTGTAAAATCAAGTATTAATGAGTTAGAAACTAGTTCAAAATATTCCTGAATATTAAAGAAAATATATTAAAATGCAGATAATCGTATTGCCATAATATGCCATCATAATCATACCGACGATATATCATATCATAGGTATCATAATCATACCTATGATCATACCTATCATATAATCATATAAGTATATCATGTAGATATTTTGAAAAATGATAAAATAGATAATTATAGTGATAATGAATTGACTTCATCGAATAGAGTTATATGATATTACTTATTGATAAGTAAATTTAGAAACAGTAGGGACATAGTTTCAATAAATCATAGAATTTGGTTCCGCGCATTTTGGATTTTTATAGATTATGGATTCAAAAAGTTTATGAACTTTTCACTTTCGTTGTTAAACGCTATTAGTTTAAAAACAATAATTGGTATACCGGCTGCCGGTAAACACTCTAATAAAAACATTGCTTAAATATAATAAAACCAAAATCGTCGTCTTCTAAATACCATCCCAATATACCTGGTGTTCCACATAAAAAGTCCTCAGCCTCGTATCTCGGCAACGGAAAGACATATTTTGATTTTGAAAAAAACAGATGATAGATCTCATTTATGGCTTCGTCACGGAGTTCAACTTGATTTTTTCAGAGCAAAATGGAGATGACGTTGAAGTCGAAAGAAATTTTTCGTTGACAAGAGTTTCGTTCATTATTTGTAGGCTTGTTCTATAATAAATCCTGAATGTATGTAAAAAATAAATTAGGTATTTAAAAAACTCTTGCCATATTTTACAGAAATACATATTATTTCACTATTCCTTAAAAAGAGCTATTAAAATGACTTGAATAATTATTATTTCATTGTATAAGGTAATAATTCGAAACTCTAAAATACACTTGAGTTTGGGCCTTACCAAATTAAAAGCCCGATATCTCTGAAACTATTAAGTTTTTGAAAAATAGTCATTTGATAAAAATTGTTTAGAATTGACAAAATATCGGATAACCCTTGTTACAAAGTTCCTGCCAACGAAAAATTTCTTTCGACTTCAACGCCATCTCCATTTTGCTCTGAAAAAAATCAAGTTGAACTCCGTGATGAAGCCATAGATGAGCTCTATCATCTGTTTTTTTCAAAATCAAAATATATCTTTCCGTTCCTGAGATATGAGGCTGAGGATTTTTATGTGGAATACCCGGTATATGCACTAGCACTTTATGACTTATTTAGGGCATAATATGCCCCAGGATGTATCCCATTAAAATATTATCTTACACATGCACAGGTATCCCGTCACATTTGCAAAGTGTTATTTTGTTTTACATAGAGCTACAACGTAATTGACCAAATATATCCGAAGATAATTAGATGAGTCAAATACATGCCGACCCTGTACAAGTAGGAAATCATAGAAACATTTATCAGCTTTTAAAATATTAGATCTTATCAGAAAAAACAAATGCCACTTTAAAAATAACCACGTGTGGTTCTCGATATGCGTTGCGAATTTATCCAATTTTAGATATACTGAATACCCGGATTCAAAAACATACCATTGATGTCATAGAGAAACTTATAAACAGTGATAAGTCGGCGAGCGTTACTGCATTTTGTTAGTAGCAATTGATAAAAGACAATTTTGTGCTGTTGATAAAAGATGCACACATTTTTCCGCTGGATCACTTTTTCGTACTTGAAATTTCGTACTTGAATTCTTCTTATTTTCGTACTTGAAAATGATTGTATTCACTAATATCGTTTATTAAGCTACATTGTTTACAAATTATTTTTAGTTTATTATTAACATTATTTACAGTTTATTAGTTTACAGAGGTTAATTAGTTTTCTAACTCTATTTGTTCTATATTTCCTGTCAATATTAAGCTTAAGTCAGGATTTAATT
Source organism: Pogonocherus hispidulus (assembly GCA_963924545.1). Classification (NCBI taxonomy): domain Eukaryota; kingdom Metazoa; phylum Arthropoda; class Insecta; order Coleoptera; family Cerambycidae; genus Pogonocherus; species Pogonocherus hispidulus. The sequence continues at coordinate 16,973,513 of OZ004700.1, forward strand.
GGCCGGTAGTCAAATCGTCAGATAGCTGACTAATATCGTAACTATTTGTCTTACTTAATATCTATATAGTTAATTCGCTAAATTATTATGTTGGTAACCGTATTTACTTGTTTCCTGGTTATACGCTAACAAAACTACCGTCGACTGCATACGCGATAGAATACACCTCACAAACAGACTTTACCACTGTAAAGTCTGAAAACTGAAACTCTTTTATTTGTGGATTACAGAATTTTCTCACATTTACATTCATCTGTCAAAAATTCTGTCCTTGGCACAAAAAAGAACATCCACATTTAACGAAACAAAAAATTGAATGATTGCGATAGTTTTAAATAAATCACTCAAAACTTATTGGCAACAAAATTCGTCTTCTATACGGCACTCGTTTAATTTAATTTGTAATTAAACCCATTGGTTTAATTGTACCCCCATCCCCATCTAGTGTTTAATTGTAAACACCAGAATAATTTGTAAAACAACTATTACGTATTTTCTATTTTTTGTTCCCCGACTAAGGCCAGTTACCGACGCCAACACACGAGCAACCTCAAGCCTGGAAATTTTGCCGAACCCCCCACTTTTCTAGTAGGATAGGAATCTTTTACTTGCATATCATCTGAAAGACAACAGATTTCTGGCTTAACATCCTATTCGAGGGATAGGATAGGGTAGGATATGGGGATAGAAGGATAGGAATAGGAACCTCGCCTAAGTTTGTATAGCTTCTATGAAATGACAACAAGCCACCTGAAGGTACAGGCAGGCATCGCGAGTGTTCCCTGCACGGTCACCCATCCAACTACTAACCGCGGCCCACGTTGCTTGACGTTCATATCGAAAATATATTAATAATAATATTATATTTTTGTCTTTCAACAGAACTAATTCTTTCCAGTTATATTATTTGATTTAAAAAAAGGGGCATTTGACTTTATCTCGTATGGTCATAATGATTAATTTATATTTTAAATACAAGATAGGTTTGTCATAATAGCAGAAAATATTATTACAGAAATAAATAAGAAAAAGCGTATGCACTTTGTATTTTTTTTATTAGCAGAATGACTGGATATCCTACATAAATTATCGAGACTATATTTTAAGTCCATGTAATAAATTAAGGGGATGATTTCTTGGGTCATTTGATAGCCAAAAGCCTTGAGAAGCCAAGAGTCTGAGGTCACTGGTTGCCACGATAGAGCATTTAAGTTTTTGAAAAAAAAAACAGAGGAAACAGTACTTCTCAAGATAATAATTTATTCACTCGTCAACTTAATTTGACGTTTATCAAAATTTCATTATTCAAAAACCATTTGACATTTAATTTGTGACAAAAATGTGACATTTAATTTAAAATTAAATCTAAACAAAAAATTTTTAACTCGAAAATGGTCTGGAGAAAATTGTTTATGAAGAAAATGTAGCAGTTCCTTTTCATTAGAAATATGAGAGGGAATTAAATATGAACAATTTTCCTGAAAACCCAGTGGCGTAGATTATCGGAGGTCTCAATTAAGGCTCCCCCGTAGCCCAGCCACTGGTTGACACATTTATATATACCACTATTCCTAGTATATATATACCAAACTATTCCCTTCAATCAGCTTTGTACACCTTTGATTTATGGCATGGATTTAAAATCCGGTATCTAGGCAATTCAAAAATCACTGAAAATTGCATTTTCCAAAATTCCACACCACTCAGGTAGCAACAGAGGCTTTATTTATTTCCTTTGTCATTTTATGAATAGAGTACGTATTTTTATGGCACTAATAAATACCCTTTGATGCAACCGAAGTACCTCCACCTCAACAAGTCCGATAATACTTATAATAAATATAGATATTTTTCATGGCGTTGATTTTATTTGTTTTGCGCTTAACTCCATTTACGTCATTTGTGCGATAAGCGACTTTGCTGTCACTTTACGAAGAATCACCGAATTAGCGCCACCATTATTGAGATACGGGCGTCCGGAAACGGTGAATTTCATTTTATACAGATCAGATAACGTAGATATTGCCCCGTTGCGTTAAGATAAAGGTTGTTTTTATTTGTTTTGTAGATATTTGCGGCACGTATCACATCCGCGAACGTCACAATCTGCTCAGAAAGGGGAATTGAATTCGCGATTAGGAAAAGTGGATTAGGAAATGTGGCGACATTGATTTCCTTTCAATGTGTAACTTTAGGGGGGGCTGTGTTTAGTAATCTCAACCTGTCGAATGCATTACGAAATTGTGATATATTGGATATGTGCAAAATCAATTATTATTTAAAGATTAGCTCGGAAGTCTGGGACTTGTAGAAGAGGGTACGACATATGATTATTCAGTAGGCCGCATTTAAATCGATTATGGAGTACTTAACGCAATTAACGGTTTAGCAAGGAATGTGATTGATTGAGTACTGATGACTAGGTTGGAATACGCTCCAACGCTGGAAAGCATCATGTAGTTTGAAACCCTAGAAATGGTTGTTACAAGCAAGGTAGATGATTTTGACATATTTTTCAATTATTAATAGTTTCCTTATATTTACAATAAGCGATTCATGGTTTTTATATGACGAATCAAAATTTTTATACTCTTGCCTCAGAATGCGATGCCAGTAGGGTTGGTGTTATTTTTTAATCCACTTGGGGCCGGTATCATAATGTATTTTAACCATCAGTTAAAGACTATAAGCAAACACATAAAATAAGTCCGCTCACTCGCCCGATCCATCCGAGAGTCCCTCCCCTGCCTTCTCCCGCTCCTTGTCCATTGTGTTTCTATCGATCCCCGGCTCAGTAGGCAGAATAGTCCTCGTATAAAGCGGAGCCAGCACGCATATAATGATTTAAGACTGGTAGCAAAAAATTCCCGGTGTTTCGAGGAGACCAAAGCAATGCGCGGACTTATTAGAATATTTGTAGACTTTGCTATAAGGTTACATTGTGAATTTCCTTAACATTTTATCTACAACTATGCACATTTTAAACTTACAGTTAGTTAACTATCGGTTCAGTAGCGGGAACCAGCTATTGTGAAACTGGGCCTAATTCAAACAACTCTTCATCGACGTTTTTGGTAGATTCTTCAAATACATATTCGTATCGGTTTCAGATCCTTTTCTAGCAAGGATATTGTTTTTTTTTCTAAGGTAACGTATCCTTTCCTAACAGAAATTCAGTTTCAGAATATCGCAATTTAGTCGCGTGCCAACTAAAACTGAGTTATTATACAGTCACAACTAGTTTTGGATGAACAAACATCGCCATCCAAGTAAACGTCAGAAACGATGGCCAGCTTTAGGAGATTAGTCTGTTTCGATTCTCGATTACTATGTTATGCTAATGAAAAGGAATATTATTTTGATCAGATCTGCCTTACTCTTTTGGTCAGCAACTTTTATATCAATGTATCCGTTAGAAAAACTTACTACCTACATAATATACTACAATAAAGATATACAAGGTGTTTGGTTGTAAATAAAAGTTTTAGGTTCCTATGGGTGGAAGGATAAAACTGTTTTCATTCAGTTTATGTTACCGACTGTGAGCGTATGTTTATTACAGGCCACTTTTAGGTTAAAGATTGAAAGGAATGGAAAGGACCATTTTACTACATAACATAAAAAACCACTTAAGAAGTTTTATCATTTAATATGATTATCCTCCTCCATTTCTAGGAATCCGACACGTTATCACTTTCGAGAGTTCAAGTCACCAGCGAGTGACATTGCCAAAATAGCTCAATATCACCAAAAGATAATCCGTGAACCGCCCGATAACCTGCCTCCTCGTTGTAGAAACAAAACGCGAGGAGAAGCAGGAAGCGAATTAGAATTCACTAGACTAGGCTAGTTGAACCGCGAGAGCTGCTCGTTGGCTGGAAATTAGAACCGAGTCAAGTTCACTATACCCGGCGGTCGCGCCGATGGCCGTTCTGCTCGCTGGTTTCACGTTTCAGTTTCTTTTTCCGTAAATAGACCGGTGCAGAGTTGTTGCGATTCTCGATTGTGTCGAGATCATTTCATTTCATTTCTCTACGCGTCCGGAATAAACATCGGCATATTGCATTAGCATGTTTTGCCACACTTCTGTTAGAAAATAAATCCCTTGAATCCCTATAGGTTTGCCTAACCAAAAATAAAATTCCCATAATAAAAGACGATGATAATTATTCTCAAGCAAAATCGTCTCAGAATGTTTCGGAATCGTATATATTTCCGTTAACAAAACAGAACCGTGGACACTACCTACTCTTTATGCGAAAACAACTCAATATTCAAAATTTTATGAAAAATTAGAAACATTTGTCTCCATTTAACAAAACTATAGCCGATTCCTAATTGTTTTAAACATTCCTCCAGTTTCCAAGATTATACTCGAATCTTACAGTATATCCTATGCTCCTTTTTCCTTTACGTCTTTGTAAATATTGAATGTTTCCAATTATCTGCTTTGTATAATATAATAATTGCCGATGCTTCGCTGCACCAGGATGTTTATCTTATCACATTTACGGGGTATTTACCGTAAACCCCGTATATATAGCAAAGCAATACAAAATCCAGTAAAAAATCTTCAACAGATAACAGTAATATGATTCAATGTCAGTGAAATTTATCATCGTACCTACTAGCGGTTCGTAATTAAGGTAGGTAATCGATGTTGATAGGATGATTTTGAGTCATTCAAAACAGTCTCTTATTAAACTTAAAAAATTAGAAACAACGCAGATTTTACGTAATATCTCTATCCCTGATTCTCATCTTAATGATGAGACCGGAAGTCAGTGACTTGTATGGGAGAGGGAGCGGCATATTATTATTTTGCAGCCCGCGAGTAGTGTAAATATACTGGTATATCAGTATACTTACACAGATAATGTTCTATCCAATTTGATGGATCTACGCCTAATGCCAAACATGTCCAGATGAGTGTACTATAAGAACAATAACTTGCTCGTATTAGCGCACTGCTCCTATGAGACTTTTTTGGGCTTATTTTTTTTAATAATATATATGCACATATCAACAATTTAGAACACTTTATCCACATATATAAAATTTAAGGATTATTTTCACAATACCAACTGGAAAGAACTTTTTAAAATTTGCTCTAATATTTTTTACGTTCATAGAAAACTGTTTGGCTTTGTTTTTTCAATGACTCATATCAATGCACACTAACAGAAGTGAAGGGATGATCTAATTTTATGTGAATTATTATGTGGGAAACATTTCCAATAATTCAAATAGATGCGTTGGTAAATTACTAAGGACTTTTTACATCTTTCTTTATAGAGGAATTGAGCCAAAAATTTAACTAAGAGATAAATGATTAATGGAGTTATCAAATATTATGGTTCAATAAGTTTTATATTTCCCCGTTACCTATTATAATCCTAGGTATGCAAAGGAATAACCTTATTATTTTTAAGATATGTCGAAAACAATAGCTAACTCTATTAAAACGAAAAATGTATTAAAACAATAAGTCGAGGTTATGTCAAGATATGCCGCTCTAATTCAATGTTGGGCGGTGCATACTGCAGGCAAAGTAGTTGTTGTTTTCGACATATCTTAAAAATAACAAGGTTATTCCTTTGCAAACCTAGGTTATAGGTAACAAGGAAAATTAAAACTTTATTGAACCATAATATTTGATAATTTCATTAATATTAATTTATCTCATATTGTTAAACTTTTTGGCTTAATTCCTATATAAAGAAAGATGTAATCAATTAAATAAGCCAATAAATATTCTATGCAAAATTACTAGGTAGGTACTATTGTAAATTATTTATTTGCTCGCCCTTGTGGGCCTCTCATGTAAGTTACTTATCTTACGGTAATAGTCTCTAAATTATACGACTATAAACCCTGGAGAAGGTTGAATAGAACCTGGATTGAAGAAGTGTCTCAATGTAGAAAGGGTGTCTGAAATTAAATCGTGCATTTCGTTCTCTTGAGTTTCAAACATGGTTATAGTAGAATATATTTGTCTCTATTGGCTTAAGTGGATAATGCTATGATGAAAGACATTTTAGACTACCTGCAATTATTATTGAAGATTCGAAGGATAAATTATGTCTTGTAATTGTATAAAGTACTTCTTTCGTCACCAATGATGTGACAACAGAATCTAATAGCAACTGAAGAACCAGTAATCAACTCTTGCCTCAAGATTAAACCAAAGACATTATATTAATCTATGATGTAAAATTTATTGTTTTTATATGCAAAAGGCAATCAAGACATTTGGTCTTACATTGACCTAATGTCTTCATTTAGCTTTATTAAAGTATATATTGCACAACCGAGCCGACAATGTAATATTTTCTACCTCAGAAATGTTTCGCTGGCCATATACAGGGTGTGTCTATGAGCTATAGCCGAAATGAAAATAAATTCAAAATAAGAAAGTTCATTTAAATTTAATGTCCGAAAATGCTTCCTCAAGAACCTACGAGCCTCCAAAATGGCGACTTAAACCAAGTTTATAACCTTTTTCTTAAATTTTAAGACAGATAAGAAAATCACTTTTGGTAGGCTCACTCTACCATTTTTTTTTTTTTTTTTTCAATAACTTTGCAACAGTTGAGACATTTATCATTTCATATTGTTTTCCTTAGATAGCCTATTTCAATTAGAACTTTTTTGCCTTTAATTTCTTTCATAAAATCATCAGTTATCAGCAAAAAGTGTGTTACCATGATCCAAAAGGTTACTGCAGAATCCGCATTATTTCAGAAAATGTATAACGCTTAGTAGGTTGCTGACAATGAATAAAATAATGGTTTATCCCAAGTTCTGACCATAGACGAGGGATTGGCGAGGTTGGTTGTACTAGAGATATATTCTGTCAAATGGTCAATAGTGATTATTTCATTGCCAATTGTTAATTTGTGTTGTGAATAGTGTTTGTTAAAATGGGTTAATAGTACGATTATTGACAATTGTTTCATTTGCTGTTCCAATCAAGCACAATTCAGCATTTTATTTATGGAAAACCTCAGCGTCTATATGCAGAAACTTATCCCGAAAGACGTTGGGCTAATAAACAGACATTTCCCTCTAACTATCGTCGATTACAAAAACAGGATCTTTTCCTATTTAACAAATTTTAGAAATTGTTGGAGACGATGCTGGAACTAATACAAACCAAATTGCTGCAGAGCATTTTGTTTCTAATGAAACTGCCCATCGAGAAAATGTGTTATACCCAGATCATATCTAAAGAGTTCAGGTACTTTTTGAAGCTGGCTTTGAACCGCGGCAATTGTTTTGTCAATGATTTCTTCAGCAATGCAATATTTATCCCCAATTTGAATTAAAAGTGCTTTTTACTGATGATATGAAGCATAATTTACACATAATGCATTAACGAGTGCATTAATAAACTTTCAGAACAATGTAAATCATCGTTGGGCAGACGAAAAGTCACAAGCACGACATCAACATCCATTTTCTTGTAATGTCTGGACTAGTAACATTGACAATAAATTAATAGGTCCTTTTTTTTCTTCAACCGAACATGTCCACATTTTTTGGAAGCAGAATTACCAGAATTTCGTTCGTACTTACGTTGGGTTTCCCTATTGATTTTTATATCAAATTTTGTATTGCAACAGAGTACAAAGTCTATGAAAAAGGAGGCTATGTTCCTTCCATTTTCACCACTGCCTTTGTGATTGCCCACTAAGAATTATGATGAACCAAAAACATTAATATTTTCTTCCCTTGTAATGAATATATACAGATCAAACTTGCGGAAGGAATAGCTAATAAATAACTCTTCCTTCCAAAATAATCGACTGGAGAGTTAAAAATACTGAGTTACAACATGTGGTGTATATAGGAATGTATATTGAATCTAATAAGTTTCCTTCAACGAAAAAATGTAATCCAATAGTGCCAAGTACTAAATCAAAAATAGCTTGGATAATTTCTCGATATATTTATTACCTACCAACAGATATTCTATATGAACTTAACCTTGAGCTAACGATTTTCTTTTCTTCGAAAAGCTGTGCGGGTGCCAAATTTTTTCAGATTTAGCCTACCTGATACAGGAAGTGTAGAAATAGAGATCCTACAAATTTAACTCGACCAGTCTGCCAATTTTTTGGCAGACTTTGGCATTTTTCTGGTTAAATTATGTAGTTACCTAAATTATTTTAGAATTTATAAATTCTTACTAATGTACTGTAACATTTTATTGATTCAAGAAATTTATTTTGGAATTACGTCACTTGCAAAATAATAAAATATTTTATCCTGATATTATTTTATAGGTAGTTAGGTATTATTTTTTCTCCAAAATTTTTTTTAAGGTTACACCACAAAAGTTTAAGGACGTATAGGTACATAACTTATTTTATAGGTATCTACATTGTTTTTTTTTGCCTATGGTAAGTATGCAACTCTAGGTTAACATCAACAATGAATTGCATGGTAAAATGTGCCCTTACCAAACTTAAAATATGTAAAACCAATCTATAACACTAAAACCAGAAGAACTTCTGTTAATTCTTTCTGATGAAGAAGCGCCGGAGTTATAGCACATGCTGTAAAATTAATTCCGTTTAGAAAGATTCGGCCTGATTGATTTTTATGACAATTATGCTTAGAATAACCTTACTCAGATAATACTACTAATATTTTAGAAAATAGACGGGAAAAAATGAGGTGATATTATAGATTTCTTTTGATGATGTTATAAATATGTCTTATTAAATCGCAAAAATATAAATGTGAACAAAAGGTACTTGTGTATTTCTTTATCTTTGTGGAAACAGAGTTTTTTGTCCTTCAGTCGTTATCTGATATAGAAAATGCATTTGGTTGGAATTTCACTCACATTCTCATATTATACCTATTGTAACCAAAATTGGATGAAAAGGAATCTACGTGGTAATAAAAATGGATACATGCACCTATTGCTTTAGAAAGAATCAAAAGTAATGATGAAGGACCTTAAATGGTGTTATGATTTTCTTCTTAACACAGCAGTTAAAACGAAATATTATGTTTTAGATGATATAACTATAGAGGATCATATAACTATGATAAGCTCTGGTATGGTGGAGGGCTCCTTCACCATACTTTTATAATCATCCATCTTCAAGTTATGATATCTCGATAAACAAAATATATGTAGAGTATTGTGTTTTGTGAATAACTCTAGGCTTCAGTAACTTCTGATTTAGTTAATACAAAGGAAGTTTGCATGCGAAGAATTATGTATCTCTATTCTTCTATTTACAAGTCACAAGGCATGCAGCTACCAAGTGGATCAAATACAAGCGATTGCTTTACATATCTGTGTTATAACTTCTAACACAGATATGTGTTATCAATAGAGATATTTGATCCACTTGGTAGCTGCATGCCTTGTGACTTGTAGATCAAATACAAGCGATTGCTTTACATATCTGTGTTATAAGTGTTATCTGTGTTACATATCTGCGGGCCGGTGGCTCAGGGCTTAGCGTCTCGATCGCTCAACCCAGAGGTCGTGGGTTCTAATTCCCACTCCACCAACAATTTTTAATTAAATTGTTTGCCCGTAGATCAAGGCTTATTCGCAGGGATGGCTTGGCAACTATCCTGGCGATGGCCTAGGATGGGAAGAATGTCACCTTGGTGTTCATGTGAGAGATTAAAATCAGTTGATGTTTGACTTGTCCCCCTAACTAATGAGGTTTTCCAGGTTTCCCTCATTCCAGCACTGAATGGTGGTTAGGGCCTACCAACGTAAGTCGTTCCTGAGGCGCAAATGCGGCCCGCGAAATAATAATATGCCGCCCCCTCTCCCACACAAGTCTCAGACTTTCGGGCTAATCCTTGTGATTAGAATGAGGAGTAGAGATATTATTATTATTATTATTATTATAAGTTATAACACATATGTAAAGCAATCGCTTGTATTTGATCCACTTGGTAGCTGCATGCCTTGTGACTTGCAAATAGAAAAATAGAGATACTTATAGAATAATAATTCCTATCAACATTCCACTGATAGGGTGCCATCAATCAGCCTTCTGTTGATACCAAGAGGGCCGCTACCTTCAACGGGCGCAGAGACCAAGATCACCCGCCCACGCGGAAGCCGCTCGGTTTTGTTTACAACAAATTCTAACATTAGACGTGTTAAACCCGGCCCATGATAGCGCGTCTAATAGCTACCGACTACGCTCTACGCTAGGATATACCTAACCTAACCCAACTTTCCTAGCTCTGCGCACTCGACAGCCATCATTTCACTTTCGGCCGGAGCGCGCGACGAATTCTACCGAGAGCGGCGACTACAGCGTCGTGCTTATATGAGTCAGTGGGACACCTCAGTCTACACTGTCCGTTCCTGAGCATAAGTTGAATTGAACGTTCCAACTCCGCAAAGACATTCTCTCAGCACGCGTGTGACTGTTGTGTTTATTTACCTTACTTAGTGAACGCAGTGTGTTATGTCTTGCAGAAACTATTAATATGACGATGATTTTGATGAAATCCTATAAAATGCCTTCGGTGCCCGATCTGCCCTTGATTAAGTCGTTAGTTTCACCTCAAAGGATCAAGGAGGAGTGTGAGGACTTTGTATGTAGCAGCAGCATGGATGAGGATGGTGACGCTCCTCTGGACTTGAGGGTTAATTGTGGGAGGGTGAGTCCTGCTAGGGACTCGGGGACTGAGAGTGATGATACGGAAGACAAGATTATCCTGCAGGATGGGGCAGAGCCGTTCAAGAAGAGCCTCATCAAGAGATGTAAGTGACTGATGATGAGAATACCTATATAGTTTTCTTATAGGTTAAAACCTGGAATATGATTACAAATATTTTAATTATTATTAGTTTATACCGAGCAGGATAATTATACTGAATGTTTCCAGGTTTTAATATTTAGCCCTATTTAGTTTAAATCTAAATATATGCGGATATGTTTTAAAAATATTTTTGTAGAATGTATATAAGTAGAAACCATGTTTTGCGTAATATGGAATTACCGATTATGCATTTGTTTCCTATATTGATATTCAATATTCATTCAGTATTCATTTATTATTTATCAATGATTTTCCCTAAAATATGCACACGTGAAAAAATAAATTCCGTTCCAATAAATTTATAAGGACTATAATTTTAATACTTTTATTTTGCACAAGAATAAGAAATTGCAGACTGCCTACCATGACCTACATTAATGCCTCCCCTCTCCCTTTATCTGGCGAAAATTGTATACTTTGAATTTAATTTATAATTATATACAAGGTTTCAAAATATCGCGGATATTGTAATGGTTTTTTATTATTTTCATTGAGATTTTCACGTAATATCTGGGGAACTGGCTGGCTACCACGTCTTTCCAAAATAATGAAATGATATAGTAATGTTTCAAATTTTGCTTGGATGTCAAATTATTAAAGCATTGCTTTACTGGTGTACAGTTCCACTGTAAATAATTTAGGAAGTCTGAAATTTGAATATTAATATTTTTATTAAAAATTCGTAGATTTTAAATTATTTTAGTTATTACTATCTCATTGGCGCTGAGAAAACAATTGCAATATTTGATAACTACAATACAAATAGCTTCTTATCCCTTCTTTCAAAATACACTACGAGATTACATTTTCATAAATGTCCATGTTTATTTATCTCTGTTGTATATTTTTATGATGAAGAGTGCACGCTTCTTCCTCCAAGTATTTATTTGTTTTGATATAAATAGAAATGGGTTACGACGAATTTTATAATGCCCACCTACCTACAACTACTAACAATTTTTAAGTGTATCAAAAAAACTCCAAATGTGTACCTACTTACTATAATTTATAATTCTTCAGTGTATTTATTTAATGATAATAATATAAGATTTATTAATGTTTGTAATAGGAAATTTGTCAACAAAATCACTGACTGAAATACAATTAATAAGTAATTTTTTACGTAAATTACAAAGATACGTAATAACTTTATGTTAAAATATATACTAATGTCTTTGCAACTTATTAAAAAAAATGACAGCATCATCAGCAAATTTTATTTTCGTAAGCAAATTACGTGGTCTTAGTTCTGTTGACTCAGGTCAAGAAAATATAAGTGAAAATTGACGATTAAATTAAGTCGAAATTAATACTTAGGTACTGAAGTTTACATTATTTCTATTTTCGTTTTCTTTTTATTAAATGTTTTCAAAACTTTCATAGCCATAGAAATATCAACCAAAACTATTGGCATAATTGGGAATGTTTTCTTATTTGTTTCCAATAGGTGCAACTGAAATATCAGAATGGTGAGCTTCCATTACACTTGCCGTCTTAGTATGTTTTATCTACGGAATCCAAGGAATATATCCATAAAATGAAGCAAAACCAACTTCCTTGATAAATTAATTATTGTTATCCTTATGTTCTTCTATTTTTTCCGTAAATATTATTTGGAAACCAATAGCGGGTGTCTGACCTTATCCAGGGCTATCCATCTATTGTCACATCCGCTATAAAAAAAGGCTGTATTTTATTATTACAAACCATTTCCTTTAAATGATTAATAAGCAGCATGCAATTTAAAGGTGCATTTCATGAACAGCGCCGCCAGTGAAGCATAAAATTTCTATGTAATTGCATTAATAATGCACTTGGCTACTGTATCTTGAGTCGCCTATTAGGACAAACGCAGTGCATAATTTAAATCAGAGTAAAGAAGCATAATGAATAGGCGAATAAGTTATAATCAACCGTCCAGAGAAAAATAAACGAATTAACGTAAATTATATCGGAATTGCAGTATGCATTTCAACATTGAACGGTGTTTGTTTTCGTCAACAAAAAAATATTGGCTCGTAAGCACGGTTTCGCTTCTTTTTTAAAACAATCGTAAAAAGGTGTCCTTACACAAATTTATAACACGCCCAATGCCAAACATAGCCGAGTGTTCTTGAAGGTATTGTTGTGACATAATTTTTAAAATAAATCTAGAATTTAACGTAAACAACTCGTATATTCAATCGATTTGTGTGACCCTGACCTACACCGGGCTCAGTGGAGGGTGGAAGGTCTATCTCCAATAGAATGAAACCCGTCAGGGGAAACGGGGAAAGATGATACTGCGGCAGACGGATTTTAGAAGAATACCATGGCAAGAAATAAATTTATCATCTCGGCCCATAAAATGTTCAGTTCGAGGTTCAGTTTTTATTCTGACAGCATACTTAATATCGTCTCTTCTTTAGGAGGTAAATCTTGGTATTTTCTAACAAAATTTGATAGAAAATAACCAATGAAATTTATATATTCTTTGCACCAACGGGAATAAAATGCTATTTTACAGCCTCAAAACAGGGAGTAAAACGGACGTTTATTCCCTTGGGACATAAAGTTGTCATGCACACTGAAATAGCAATACAAACATTACGCAATGTCAAAATTTTTCTTGGATATATCATACCATGCTAGAAATAACAAGATATGATTCAAACATAAGCCATAATTATATCAAATTAATGTTAATATTGATTGGAATATTATAATCCACTACCTGTTAGTTTGTTTATACACTATTTTACTCCTCCTCGTAGGTTTTTCATAAATCCTATGGGATTTTGCAGGCATTAAATTCAGATGTGTCTCCACTTCTTGTTATATCTTTTGGATTAGATAATACTTCTTCAAATACATCAACCATTTCTTGATTATAACATTACGTTTTATTATTACGAGCAACTTTGTGTTAAACAATCTGCTAAAAGCTAAATGCCTTTGCTATAACATTATCTTTAGTTCCTTAGTGAATAAAGATCTGTTGTTAAGTAACTTGTAATTATTATTTTATATTTGTATCCAAAAAAATTAATCGTTCTAATGTTTTTTAATTATTTAATTCGATACCTTTAATAGAGAAATTCAATATCAGTTAAACATTTTTTTTAATACAAATCCAAAATTGTGTAAATAACAAATCATGTTTGCTTGTACACACTTGCGTGATTAATTTATACATAATTATTTCTAATAATACTCATTTACGATGAGTCAAAAAGCAAAGTTAGTTTTTCAAGAAAAAGGTGAAAATATAAACTACTCTAATACCTACTTTTGATTTCATTGGTTCCCTAGAAAACATGATCCATCAATTTCCAATAATCGATTGGAATTGTGTGCAGGAATTATCTCTTCAAATTAAATTTTGAGAGCACAGCCTTCTTATTTTTTATTAATAAGTAGGTATGTGGATCCATAAAAAGTAATTATACAAGGCCAGAAGTATTCGAGCAGAGAGGAGGATATTAAGCAACGTGATCGCCCACCCTTATAACCACCCCTGATTTATGTTTATCATCAGGCCGCATCAATCGTCGTTTTTGTATGCATGGCGTTTAAAAAATGATCCCCCAGAGAAATCATTATTATAATGTGTCTGGTAGATGGCCTAGGAAAGGGCTGAAAACATTTTTTATAGGTCAAACTGAGGCAGGGTTTCTACCTGTTCCCATGTCGCTGTGTTTTATTAATAGGAAAAAACCGTCTAGGCAATGGCTCACTATTAAACTTTAATCCAAATACGAGGCATGGCGAGACGAGATTTTTATATTAGTAATTTATTATCCGATTATGTTAAACCGCCTGTGTAATGCTCGCCGAGTAATATGTATGCAAATGGTGAAGTTAACACAACTACTTATTTATAATTTATCAAAAAGATAAATACGATTTTTTCCGCCGATTGCAGTGGCGGCCTTCACCCAGATAGTTGTGTCGCCTGGCATTTGCAACAATAAATATTAATTATGGTTAGCAGCACGTTTAAACTTCTAGAAATACGTTTTCTACACGTAGGTGCAGGTCATTTATGGGTGGTACTACACACTCCTGGATTATATCCCTGGATCATAGGAACATTCTGACATAATTTAAAGATACAAGTTACGGTTTATAAGTCGATATCGAGTGGTTTAAGGCATGGAATAAACTTATTCGTTAAAAAACATTTTCCAAGTATCCAAAATTGTAAGAAAACTTCATCGAGCATTTTTGTGACATTGATTTCGTTAAAAATGAAAATCAAATAGGTAGGTATCTTCTGTTTTGTCGTCTCATTGCCTTTTCAAAACAAAACACAATTATAAAAAACAGTACCAGTGCTGACTGTCACTGCGAATGGATTCCACAAGTTTTGATTTATTTTTTTTAATCCAAACATTGGTTTCTGCTTTGTTGGTATAAACTTAAGGTATAAACTTTTCGATACATAACTACTATTTTCACATCCAAAATAAGCGAAATCGTTATATTGCTTTAATATTTAACATATAAATAAAATATAAGGATAGTTAGGTTAGGATACTAAATTTGCGAGTTTTTAAAATAGTTCACACTAATCTACGAAAAGGTGGTGCATTAAAGCCGAGATTAAAGCACTTTCACATAATTCTGATACTTTTTATTACATGTATGTATTTTAAACGGAAATAGTGCACATGTAAAACAAAAGATACTCTTGTTTTCGACCACTGGTAAATAAAATACTTTCAACAACTTCGCCGCGGTAACAGGTGATGATTAAAACACATACACAGACGATTATTCTTGTTCAAACCTCTACTAACGTGAAATTCCATACATACGGACTTTCTTCCAACATTCCAGCCGTGCCGCAGAGAAATTCAATTTTCTCATTTCTTCAATAAAAATCCGATACGTCTGACCTATTTTCGATGTATAGTATACCGTTAGATATTTCCCCCTTATGCCCACAACTTGACACCACAGGTAGACGAACTCGAATTTATACCTGCCGCTTTTTTTTCCACTGCTGCTGTTTTGATTCTCGAGGGTGGTTCCTCATTTTATTATACCAGATAACAGTTTTTTGCGGCTATTATTGGGGGTGTCCGTGAAAAAAAGGTTATCTGTGCAACGGTTCATTTGCGAAAACACGGATTTTTACCTAGAACGAAAGGGCTTTATTGTAGGCGGTGGTACCGCTGCAGGGTTATAAAAAAAGGGATAGTTTCATTTTAACCAGTTTTATTGGCAAAAGGATGGATATATTTTTATTGGCAAAAAATTATTTTCTAGGAAATAATGCATCTGTCCTACCATTTAGATTTTCCTTGAAATATAAGTAGTACTTATTTATTTGAAGGACATATGACCTAAAAAGAATTTTTTCAAAAAACGCAGATAAAAAAGTTCGATTTTACCTTTAATGGTAAAAACAATCATTTTTGGCAAATATAATCATGATCCTGATAGAAATGCGCATTACAATCTTCCATTTTTACTATTTCACTATATTTTTCTATGTTGATTTCAATATAATACGTATTTTTTTTCAAGAACGGTATTATTACCTATTATTCATGGTATTTATTCCGGTACGTAACCGTATATATGAAAAACTATACTGTTCTACACCCCTCGCCCACTTCTCATTAATTTATTAAGTCCCAAAAAAAAGGTATTAAAGGAATTGAGGTCTGGATACACTTGATTTTTAGCGATCAGTTCTTTTGTTACAGTAATAGTTGGAAATCCAGTAAATGGTACCTTTTACTAGTTATAACAATTATCTAAACCATTAGTAAATGTTATATTTTAGCAGAAATTTTATACTTTTATAAGTGAATCTTGGAAAAAACCACATTTACTAACAGTAACCAGCCTATCAAATCCAATTTTTACTATTTTTACAGATCAATCAATGCTAATATTACTGGTAAAAATATTCAGATTAAAAATATTTAGCTGTTACTAGCCGAGAGTAGGAAAATCAGAAATAGGCTACTCTCCCTAGTAATTATTGTTAACATTTTCTGATCTGCAGCATTTACTGTAACAGATATAATGATATATGGATTCGACATACGATAGGGCTTAAAGGTTATTTGTTTGGGCGAGTAAAAGACAAGTTTCTGTAATAGTTAATACCAATTAATTAAAGCATGAGGTATGACACAAATCGAATATTATGCCAATAAAAAAATAAATGTTTATAAAAATATTAGTCATGTTAGTTTGTTACTCGATATTTTCATATACCTTAACTCAATCATTCCAAAGTGATGGTATATTTCATGTATCCCATCATTTATGAAAACTCACATTCTGTGTAACTATCTGCATATTTGATATCTGAATACATTTATAGGTAATGCATTTTTTTATATGCTTCATTTAAATCGATTATTTAAATTGTCCTGTACTAAGCTTTAACTAAGTCTTCTAAAGGATTCCAAATAATAATTTATTGCCGAGAGAGCACTTAAATAGGTCCTTTTTAGATTCATATTTGGAATTTCTCGCACAAAATGTTATATTTTATTGTTCATCATAACAATCTCACTATTCTTACGTAAGTATTCAAAGACTGAGTAGGTTTCCCATTTTTATAAACATATTTTTTATTAGCATAATATTCTGTTGGCTTCACACTTAATTTGTTTACACAACAATACCTCTTAATTTAATCACATCGCTGTAAGTGATAACAGTAGCAAATATGAAGCCCGATCCTGTATTAAACATTAAGTAGAACCAACTTTTGATAAAAATCAAGTGTGTTGACACCTACCTCGTTAATTTTTGCTACTACTATTTTTCTATTTGTCATAGGATTTATTTATTTTAGTTCTTAGAATCACTATTTACTTGGAATTTTAGGATTTGCATTATCAACTGCTCTCATCAGCCATTATTACAAGAGATAACGATTAGATTATATACAGGGTGTTAACTGACACTCGGGAAGAAGCTTTAGCTTTGAATAGAATACATACTTGAAGGTGTGACACTTTTTAATAAAATTTACTTCAGTTAACTTAAATATTTTTGAAACTGTTGGAGAATACTGTAAACTGTATTGGAAGAAATTAAGATTTGGTATATATTGTTTATATTAGACAATTCATAGGTAATGTAAATAAAGTCCTGGTTATACCCAATCGTGTAATCCAGTATAGGTAGCAAAGATCTGAGGTCGCACTGTTTTTTTTTTTTATAATTACTACATGTTAAATATAGTTTTTATATAATTCGTTTCTTTTAGAACAAAAAATTATGATGCATCGCATTCGAGGTAGAAATTTGAGATTTTATGACGGACAATAAATTGATGGAATAGTCTTTAAAATAATCCTAAAATAAGAAGACACAATAAGTTTTTATTTTTAACTTTAACAATGGATCTCGTAAGGAAACATTTTACAGAAAAATGTTATATCAATTTGAACTTGATCCACCGTTATTGGAACTAATTCTATCTACCCTCGAACTTGGTCTACTTATTTTTATTACACCCCGTAAATTTGTGAGTTATTTTTGCATTTATGAAGATTTTCTTGGATAATATGTCGCCGCTGTGATTTTTCAGTTTTCGTGGTTTATTTTAAACCATAAGAACATTAATTGTTGTGAAATATTTTGTTTACCGCCGAACAGAATATTTTTTATACCGTTCATCACAAAACTTCCATCTTTCACCCATATAGTCTCTATTAATTTTTATCAATACCATCTATGCGTGAAAACATCTGTTAAATTTCGTTATAGTCTTGTAAATACACATTTTCGAATTTTACGACGGATTTTATAGCCAGTAGCTAGATTTTATAATCATCCCCCTTCTAAAAGATAATAAAAAAGAGTCTGGCCATAACTGCTCTAGTGGTGTCGCACCAGAATACCACCCGCATTTAATAAGGGTGTCGTCTATTTTACGGTAAACCATGCCTTGGCGGATATTTCTTGAAGTCAAATTTTAATGAGCAATAAAATCTGCAAGTTAAAAGGGTGCTTTTATTATCGGGGGAGGTTGGCGAACAGTTATCCATTGTTGAGTTGCCGTTTTGCCCCGGTTAAGTGATAGTAAATGTCGGTGGAAGTAGTTTGTGGCGGTTCGTTAAAGTGGATCGCCCAGCATTTTTGATAACTGTCTAAGCTAATGAGGATTCTTGGAAAGGCAATTTAATCCAATTAGTGACCTTCGTGTTGGTCATAAAGCTACCACAATTAAAAAATAAGTTAGGTACTGTGAAAAATATTGTTTTTTAGTTTCATAAAATGGAAAATTGATTTTTACTTTTATTGCATTTAAATAAATAAAAAGAAATGTTTAATTTTTATATAATAAATAATAATATTAATAATAATAATAAGAATAATAATAATAATAATAATAATAGTAATAATAATAATAATAATAATAATAATAATAATATCTCTACCCCTCATTCTAATCACGAGGATTAGCCCGAAATTCTGAGACTTGTGTTGGAGAGGGGGCGGCATATTATTATTTCGCGGGCATATTACCTATTAATTAATAAAGTATTTTGTACCGAAGAGTTCTTGTCAGAGCAGCAATGCCTTAAACACTACAAATATTAAGAGTTAAGTCCGATATCTCAACTTACTTTTAGAGTAAACTTAAAAAAGTTTAAGTTACCTTAATTTAAAAATATATACATGTTTTCTTTCATATCCTCTATTTTGAGCAGACAAACTTGAATTATATATAACAGATATTTTTCCTGAAAAAAATAAATATACAATGTGGGTTCATTGTAGTCTTTTTTTGGGATTACACCACCTGTAAAATATTAAAAATAGGAAACCAGAAGTATTCAAATTTATTATTCAAAATGTAGTATATTATATGTATATATTTAATTTAAATACTTTTGGTTTCCTGTGAATTATGGAAACGCACCACAAATAAGTTACAGACATTATATACAATGTGGGTATCAATGAATATCTGAATATTAACATTTTTGAGTCTAAGTAATCGTACCGGATGCGCTCAAATTGTTACTGTTACGGAAATTACATTTACAAAAGTGAAAACTTGTCTTTATTTCTACACATTAGTCATCGAAAATGTTCGTACGTATCCGTTTTAATTCAAATCTAATAGCAGATACACTTAGACATAGACACAGAAACAGACGTGTTTGATTTACAAATTATTAGTTACATCCTTCAAGGAAAAACGTTGTATAACTCGATTTCGGTGTGGACTTCCGGGAAGACAAATATGTAATAATAGTCTCATAATATTAAGTTGCACGTAATAAGGAAGTTATTAATTAAATATATAATTGTCTACCGCAAAATTCACTTCCAAGAGCGACGAATTTATTTGCGATAATTTTTTTGCAGCGAAATGTGTAGGTCGGCACGTAGGCTCAACAGATATTTTGTCCACCAAACTGTGAATTTTTCTTTTAGTTTTATATCATTGACATATTTGACCTTATTTGACTAGAAGAAATAATTAATTCCCTAACGGTTAGAAACTTTTAGAATCGAATGAAATGGAAAACACTTGTTTAAAAAACACCTGTTTATTGTATTTTAGTGACAATATTATTATTGGTATTATTTGTATTTAACTTCTCTGTTGTAGGAAAGTTTGTTAACCTACAATATTTCACAAATAAATTAACATATAAAAATTTTGTTATTTAACACTTTCACATGAACACATATGTACCTGCTATTTTCTGAAAAATTTTACTATGGAAAACCTTCCAGCTCGTTTTCGATTCCTTTAATAAGGCCATCTAAAGGAAGCTGTCCTCCGCATAGGAGGGTCCTTTGGAGAGATGCGGCTACTCATCAGATGGGCGTCGTGACGTCACGCGGATCAATGCGTCTGCGGCGCTGTGACGTCATCACCAAACCACGCCAACTCCGCAAAAGTGAGAGTGGCCGCCGCTGCCGCCATATCCTACGCTATGCCGCGGAAATCGATGCAACTCTATTCAGCAAGTTTATTCTTACATATCGCGGCATTTCCGTTTTGAAATGATACACTGGGGCGCCCTCATAGGTGTATCATATAGTAATAAAAATATACGATTTTAGAGCAAGCTGGAACTGGTTTAGGATGATTAATTGATTATTGAGTAAATTCTGCTAATTTCAGTAAGCAAATCTGTAGGTAGTTTCTTCTGTACCTTAAGTGTTTCTACTTTTCCGTTTCTCCTAATATTCATCTAATTCTTCGTCGATTCTTCTCAGGTATTGACTGCATGCCTAGTTCTTTAAAAAAAAATTTAATTGTATATTTTTTGACTATACAAAAAATTATTAACAAAAATTTTAAAAAAATACTAAAATAATGTATGATAATGATTTCAATTTTTAGTATATATTATTCAAATTCGCGAGTGTGATATCCACTGCTTTATCTTAGAGAAGAAATAGATTTTCAAACATTACCTAAACATTAGAATATTGCATTATAGAATGTTGATAGAATACAACGCTAATTTAAATTTGATACTTACAATTTCGTAGTGTTTTTAAACCAATACGCGTACATTGGTGATCTAATTATCAGGATTCAAACGTAAGGAATAAAAAAAGAATTACGTCGACGATAGTTGCTATCCGACAATTTTTTTAGTATAATTGTTAGTTAAAACTCAATGGAAAATAATAATAAAAATGTTTAACGCTATTTTAGTAAAATAAATTTCCGTTCCTTGGAATTATGGCAATATTGGGATTGATAAAAGAAGAGTTAGAAATAAAAACCACCGAAAATAGATACTGCGTATATTACTATTCCATTCAGTTTCACATTTTGCGATAACGTAAATTTTCTTTTTAAATTTGGTAGATTTGATTCATGCTAATAATCCACATGAAATTTCATCCATTATTAGTTTTGTTGGTGGCAGATATCGTTTAATCTTGTTATTAAATTTAATAATATTTTTCTTATATTTTTTATAAATTTATTATATTTTTATATATATTATATTTTTATTAAATTATAGATATTTATATTTTATTTTTTATCGATCAAACCAAAATAAATAAAATATGAATTAGGTACTGTTTAAATTTCTTGTGGGCATATTCCTTTTTATTATTATTATTTGCACTTAACGATGTCTAAGAACCGGAAAAAATAATGGCTTCCTAAAGGGTTTTCGTCATGGTCGAAAGAGGTTCACCTCCTTCACAAGCAACGACTACATTCATATCGTATTCAACAGAGGGAGGCTTATTCAAATGTTTCCGGAAAAAGAGCCAACGGTTCTTCCTCACCCCACACCTGTTTCATTCTGATTTAACATCGATATGGTCGGAGTAACAGGAAGACCTTCGATGAACAATAGCATATCTTTATAATTATTAACAAGTTATTATTTTACTTCCTTCACCTCAGACAAAGATATTTGTTATGTTGGCAACAAAATTGTCCATAAAACGATCTTATTATTCTTATATACAAGATTGATACGAAAATATTTTTAATGATCTAGAAGTAGGAATATACAGATTTATATATTAAGTACATATTGGGAGTTTGGTTCATATTTTTTTTTTCTGAAAATTTGAGGAAACATTCAGTGGGCTACAATTTTTGTTGCATACTTAAATCAAATATAAACCGTCATAAACGTTTTTCTTTAGCCAGATATGGAGATGGTAGTTAATGTTATTATTAAATAGACAGATTTAATTGCACAACAACAATTAATTAACACTAACCACAACAGCAAAATAGATATGCATAGGGAATGCTATATCAGGTCGACGCAAAATTGAATTTTGTTGTATAAAAATAGATAATATTTTTCGGTTTCTTAAGTATTTTGCGGAAAATTGTGCTGAACTATTAGGAAATATGTCTATTCCAAAAAGAATGAGTCATCAGTTGGTTTTCTTGAAACAGCCAAACTAGATATAAAAAAAAACATTCTTGAAACCTAGTTTTTCTTAATAAAAAATAAAATTCTTACACTGAAAAAGCACAGAAACACTTAAATAGAAACACATCGTACTTTTTCGTTAATGTTTCCAAACCGGTTACCGGAAATGGATACCGTTCCGAAATCGAAAGTTCAAAGACATATTTGTCATGTGATTTTTGTCCAAAATACAGTTTCAAAAGAGAAATCTTTTAGGCGCAGGAGTTTATTTCTCTTATTTAGGATCTAATCCGTTTATAAGTATATACTTTGTACAAAGTCAAAATATCCAATACTAGGGAATAATAATTGGCGATTCTAAAAATCATGCATGATGCATCCCTCTGCATGAAAATATTTGAACCTACTTAAAAGGTAATTTTTGGAGGGTTATTGCTGATATAATGATAAATAACACGTATTTGGGTTTGTTTAACGTAATAATTTAGTGGTGCCTTGTGATTTTTTGGTATTACAAAGTTAAAAACGACGTGGTTAGTATTTGTACATCTTTATTTTTACGTTTTACAATGACATTCAAAAGAAATCAGCACAACACAAACTGCCGTGTTTATGGATGTCATTCCACAAAATGTGTCAATAGAAGTGTTTAAGATAGAAGATAGGTGTTTGGCCCTAACTAAGTCTATGAGTATAAGAAACTGTTTCTCATTCTTTTCTCCAAAAGGCATGTAACAATTTAATAACAGGGAACACGTTTATTTACACAACATAACCACTTTGTTGTATGTAGTTTGTCTATATTTTTCTATTATTAGTCTTATAAAAGCAGAATATATTTTAATTTAAACATTATTTAACAAAAAACAAGCACTAATATGATACCACCACATATAGTTTATCACACTTACTTTAGCCCAAAATGTAAGTAAACAAAAATACCTGTATAGGATACCTGTACCTGTCTCAACCCAAAAAAATCATATAATTAGCAATGAAGCACTTTTGGGACGTATGACTGCTTTTGCCACTCTTTTTATCCTTTATTTCACCCTAACTAGCACATAAAGTCACTATATATTTATAGCAGTTGAATGCTAAATTGGTAGATGTGATATGAAATGCAAAATTTTTACTCGTGTTCCTCCATATTTGTTTACAATTTGCAGCGCCCTCATTGGTAATTTGAATCGCCAATAATAATATAGCATCCTGTGTCTTGCAAAAAATAACACACTACTTAAAAAACCGAACACTCCATTGCATAACCAGTCTTACTTGTTTCAATATTTCACTGGTGTCGAAAATATACATCTGTTACGTGAGCGAAGTATTACAAGATGAGGTATTAATGAAATGGTTTCGTGACCTTTAAAAATCATCGACTATATGTATAGAAATTCATCAACGTACTGACGCGGTTAAAACTAGATTTTCAAGGTGGTACAATTAGTCGGCCAAAGACATTAACACAGTTGTAACATTTAACTTCCTTATTCTTTATATATATACCTACATATTAATCAACTGCTCTGAAGGAAACCCTGTCTTTCGAATTAGTATTGCCTCAATTTCCATGATGTAATGAAATGTAGGTATTCATCTTTGGTGAGGAAAGCCATTTAACCAATATCAATTAAACTCCCTTCTGCTTTGCACAAAACGTTTGTCTTTAAGGCGAACGTAATTTATTGAAGCAAAGACTGAAGATAACTGAAAATATGGAAATTTGATAATTAATTTCGTCGTCTCAGAAGTAAACGCAAAGATAAAAACTTAAACGTGGAAAAATTAACGATAAACTTTCAAACTAACTTTAAAATACTACAAAATTATATTCATATATAAAGATGGCCACAATTTAAACACAGGCTTTATTTATTTTGAACCATTTAAATTGTATTTAAATGGTTCTGGAATAATCATCTGCTATAATGATGGTTCATTATATACACAAATTAATTTTTCAGTCATCTAGCTGATCGATTTTGGTGGATTAGTTTTATTACTTTTCCTCCTCACTTCAGATTACCTCCTTGTCTCCAGATGAACTTCAAAACTGAACTGCCATCTGTTATTCCTCCAAGTTGAAGAAAAACAAAATAACAGACCTTCATATCAATTATGCAATAGCTTTTATAGGGACTCGGGCTGGTTCTCAGTGAATTTTTCTGTCCTCCAAATTGCCTTCTTCTTATAGTCTCTCCAAAAGACTACATGTTCTCACCCTGTTATTCTGGTCTAATAAAAATTATTTCTTTAACAAAATAACTCCACTGAAACTGTCAATCAGTTTGTACAGAAAAGTGTGAACGAATTATGGTTGGATTCATTTGCAACTTTCATGGATCGATTTTAATTGATTCGCAAAAATCTTATAGTGACAATCTGCCGTAAGACCAAGGACTGAAACTTCATTAGGTATAGAAAAAGAGACCAATACTAGACAAGTATGTATGTGAATATGCCCGAAAAAATACAGGTCTTAAGAAGTCAAGAAAAGAAAACGTCTCTTGCTACTTTGTTTATAGTTGGGATCTACCCTATGGGTAATTGCAATCGTCATTAGTACTGTATTAATTTCTATTATCAGGAACAATTAAAAAAGCCGAAGAAAACCACCCAACCCGCCACTGTAGCCCAACAGCTCTTATGTCACAGTTGCTAAAATCACAGTTGCCTCCCACTACTGCGCCCATAACCGGAGGAAATTGGGTCGTCGTATGCGAAATACTTGTACGTATTTTATCACACATAATACATCTAACCGGCCTCAGCCTGCTGCCGAAATGCCTCGGAGTGAAAGTGAAGCCAGTCCGAGCCAAGGTTAACACCATTAGGATTTCCGTCAAAATAAGCGATCAATTGTTTCATTATATCATTTAGCGCCCGTTCCGCCACTTCCGGTTATTGTGCGTGTATTAAACTCTCGGAACGTTGCGTGCTTCAACCGCGGATTGGATGATGGATGATGCTCCAGGAAGTCGAGGAGGAAATACGACGTTGTCTATAATATGACGGATGCCATCTCGTACCAATTGTCTTGGTGTTGTTGCTCTGAAGGAAATTGCTACGATAAATAATGCCTACTTTAGCCAGGCTTAAGGTAAACTTTCGTAACAAGCGACAGCGACAGGAGACCGAGACAGGCGACAGAGACAGACGACAGCGACGGAGACAAGAGACGAAAGAGCTCGTTCGCAACGTACGACAGGCCAGAGGCCAGTGCATTAACACCTTTTGCTGGAAACTAACGCGTGTGCAGTGTTTAGACGATAATGTCCGCAAATAAGGAAATTATTTTAAAACAAATACTATTAGAGGAAGAAGATGAAGATCTGATTTTATATTACTTTTATAAAAAATGTGTAAGAGCGCCAATAAATACTTTATTTACAAAACTAAAATATGAGGGATCTTTTAACCTATTGATATCGCAACATATAATGTCTGATGAAGATATGTTTAGAAATATTGTAGGTTAAATAAATAACAATTTTATTTTGTTAAGTTTAATCGAGAAGGAAATGGAACCAAAAAGAACTGGAGCAATGATTGCAATTGAGGAAAAACTATTTATTACTCTACTATTCTAATAGACAACTAGGTCTGTTAGAATTTCATCCTTTTTAGATAAAAAAGCAATTGACTTAGACTGTGATAAAATAATTTTAGCTTTTTTCGATGTAGAAGCCATTGTTTGCAGAGCCAAAATACACTTGTATCCGCGTGGCGACAGCGACACTACTGCTCTAGAAGCAGACGTGAGACAAACTGCAAGAGACAAGGCGCGACAACCACGGAGCTGCGTGTGGCTGTCGTATGCTTCGAACGAAATCACATTGAATTCCATCGTATCGGTAGTGTCGCTGGTCGCTGTCATCTCTCTCTGTCTCCTGTCTCGGTCTCCTGTCGCTGTCGCTTGTTACGAAAATCTACCTTCATAGGATCATCATACACAACGTACGCCGTAGCGATGAAGAAGTTCATGATTCATAATCTTTTATATTAAAGAAAAGCAACTAAATTGGTTTTAATCAACAAATCAAGAGGAATACTCTTTATTTCTAAAATCCTTACTATCTGTTGGTTATTCATTCATCTATGATATACTTCTAGGCATCAACAAGTACTTGATTCTCGCTAAAAGAGCACCATGCAATGTAAAAAGCTTGTTTTTCCGCAAATGTGCCCGGTTATTGCCTAGTTTTCCAGGATCGTCGGTCGATACGGCTAGACTTAGCGCCCTTTCGTAGGTCAACGGCGTCGCGACGCGTCCGTCCCCACTTTGTTTGAGGTTATGCACCTATTTTGCATGCACGTCTACGGCCGCTTATCGATTCGCTTTTGTTCTATTTCTTCTCGACAAATTAACCTCGGCAGCGATGCCGTGTACTGTACACGAAAAGCAACATTTTGATATATTAATACTTAAATGAAAAATAAACTAAAGTAAATTGATTTAAAAGTCATATATTCATAATAAGTAATTGATCATCATTCATCCTGTTTCTCCCATAAAAGTCCCATACACTGGAACACCTTTTAAAAGAAAATCCGCTTGTTCAAATGTTACGACAATTCTTTAAACTAGCCCAGTATTTAAATTCTATGGCATATGAATTATGCCAGTTGTTTTTCTATAAGTCGATAAATCAATAAAGCAATTATACGGGGGTCACGTGGTGTTAAATCTGGTGATCTTTCCGAGGAAAAACAGAAATCTCATGCCGATACATGTGATCATGAAAAAAAAGGTTGATAAATTTGTACATTACGCAACATCTATCAATAAATAGTATTAATAAATCACTCTAATCACTAAAATTGGCGAATAGATTCATACTTGTTATTATTTTAGTAGTTTTTGTATCTTATCTACGTTAAATTGTATAATTTCTTTTCCTGATTGTGAACATTGGTAGAAAATATTTACGTTTCAATGTCACTGACACGATTTTTTTCTTAAAATTACGTAAATGGTGTGATTTACGTCACTTGTACAGTTTTATTAATTTTCCAAAATTAAACATAATGGTTTGACGTCAAGCACATGGATGTTTACTAGATTTTATAGGACTTGCCTTTTGTTAATATTAGGACGACATTCCTGAAAAACAACACTTGTTTTCCGGTAGCTATTTCTGGCAACAAAAAATTGGCACCGGGTACCACGAAGTATATTGCACAAATAGTTACCAGGAAAAATGGGTATCATAAAGTGAAAATTTTATATTTCCAGTCTATCGAATGTCGCAACACTATATGTATAGGAGTGTTCAGAGAAGCTAAAATTTAGGTCAGACAAATACACAAGCCTTATTTTTCACTTCAGACAGAGATAATTAACTGCATTTAAAAATATAACTGCACTTCAAATCATGTGTTTGACCTCATTTACAATCAAGAGCAATTGCAACAAATTATTAAACAATCTCGCAAACGATGTTAACTCGGTTCGTGTCGTATTTATAGATGGCATAATTATTTTGACAGTGTTAAAATTACTGAACGGTTCGTATATAAATAGGGAGCTACTAAAATTAAAACGTTTTTTAAATAAATTAATAATGTGGTGAATTATTAATCATAATCACAGAGATTCGTTATAAAACATTTAATAAACATTTTTTAATAGCTAAATATAAATATACTATTTAAAAACATTATTATTGATTATATACATTTATATTTCGTGCGACAAATAACATAAAAAAATTATTAATTAAAAACAAGAAAATATTAATTTATAGAACTATAGATAAGAGAAATGCGATACAGTTAAAATATGATTTTCAGCAGTAAATTATTATTAATTAACTCTAGTTGTGTTCTAAATCGTGGCCCAAAGTGGCCAACTTCAAGTGGATCAAGGGCCGCATGAAATAATACTTTGTATGCAACTTTATTAATGATTTGTAATAGGTACAAAAAAAACTTGTTTGTCGAATGTCAAACGTTTTTAAGGAACGTTAGGAAGAAGGAACTTTCAAGGAACAATGCAAAATGTTTGCATAAGCAAAGACTGGGCATGCAGATAAAAAAATATTGTAGGTACAATTCGGAACTGAAACATTGAAGATGCATTTTTTAGTTCAAAACGTCCGAATATGATTTATTAGTATGTTACTATGTTGTTAGGGGATAAAGGAGACTTGCAAATTATGATTTCAAAATTCCAGGGCCGTATTTAAAAAATAAAGTTGATGATGGTTCAGGAAAAACGAAATGTCATATTTAAAATCTAAATATGCTGCCCAGTAGAGGACAGAAGCTGCTTCGAGAAAGCGCTCTTCATTTTTCATTATCTGCTCAAATAAGGCTGCAAAAAAATAAAAACGAATTTCCAAAATTTCGTTTTTTTTCAAATATTTCAAAACCTAATTAAGGTAGTCTTGATCTCGTTTGGGTCATTCTGTTGGCCCCTGATTGCGCAACTTTGCCTTGCCCCCCCATTTAAACTTCGTATCGTATTCGTATCTCTTACAATTTCCGAGATCCCAATGGTGAGAAGCGAATTTGTACCAGCCTGTATATATATGTTTTTTTTATTTTCAAAAATCCGCCAAGCTAATTATGGATGATAAGCCGAAAATTAGCATAAGAAACCGATTATCAGTTACCTATTCGGTAAAAGCTTTTTTGCACAATCCTCCAACTCCATAAGAAACCTCCAGTTTAATAGGTGTTTCGAAACGTATAATATGTCAATTACTAAATGGCGAGCCCATGGAAGTATGTCGCAACTCATGTATTGCTAAAATTAATAACAGCCATTGTGTTTTTGGTATTTAATTTGGGCAGTTAAATCAGGTGAAAGTGCTCAGTGCATACGAGTGTGCAAATTCTGTGCCAATGTCAAATGTAAAAATCGATATCAGAATGTGTGATCCAATATGTTCTGGCATGTTTCCAATTTTAAAATAAATTAAGATAAAAAATGATAGATGGCATTGCGGCAACGGGGTTTGCCAAGGAAAAATAAATATGTACAGTGCTTGGCTGTAGGATCGACGGTAGAACCAGAGGTTTCGGCCCTAAAACAATATTTTAGCTCAAAATTCGTAGTTACCCACCTTAGAAGTTAATCTTGCTTGGTTTCTACATCATCGATTTTGGCATTTTTACAAACCAATAGTACCTCTTGGGAGCCGACACAGGGAAAAGTATGGTCAACCCAGGTTTCCTGTTTGCGAAATATAGTAAAATAATAGTAAGAAAAGTTCAACAGAAATGATATGTTTTGTATCTAGTAATAAAAGCTTTGTATTTTGTATTTATTAAAAAAATGCAAAAATAATGTATGACAATGAATTTCTATTCCTTGATCTCTTCCAGAACTTTTAAAACAACGTAATTTTTGCTTACAAAAATCGTAGAGTACAGAAATGAATATTTCCTAACAGATTTTTACAAGAAATCTTGTGAGAAATGTTAAAATCTTATGAACGATTAGCGAAAAATAAATGATTTATTTATTCTTGTGTTATTGTATTATTTAATTAATCTTACTTTGTATTATTAATTTTCGTATTTAAAGTCACAGAGAACAGTTTGGCTCATTATTATAATAATAATAATTAATTTTTATTGGTACATGAGTAATTACAACAAGTTATAAAGTAATACAATTTCAAAACAAACTAATAATGCATAGCAAGAGACATGATGAATTTGAAACAGATCTATACCGCATCTAGAAATGTTTCCTAATTTGCACAATATCGTCATTTTATATAATAATTGAAGAGTATTTTATTTAAAGACAAGTTTTTGCTTTTCGTCAAGTTTTTAATAGTTTTCAATAGTCAAAATTATTTTTTACCCAAACACAATTTATTTCCAGCATAATTTTAACACACATTACCTTATATTACATATTGGTAATTGGTACTAATAAATACGGTGAAGTATTTTTCCAAGCTAAAAATAATTTAATGCGTTTCTTTGTTCGAAAATTCGTTTTCTTCGGCTACCGTCCTGTTATTGTCCGGAAGTTTGTACCAAGGCAGCATTGTCTACGCTGAATGAATTTCCTTCATTTTTATGCAAGATAATATCACAATTTTTATTAAGAAACAAGAGGAAATGCGTTTTCCGCAAATAACACATTCGGGCCGGTTTCCTGAGCTAGGTTTAATTACTTCTTTACTAATTTATTACACAATTTATTAGAACGTATTGATGAATTGATTTATTATGACTCGAAGCAAAATTGAAATTTATTCTACAAGCCTGTCCTCAATACCCGATTAGTAACTTGCAACATATCTCATACAAGCTATGCGGTATTGTGTATGGTTTTTTTTTTTGACATCCAATAATGAATTTACTGTGTTTACGTAACGCGAAATATTTAAAAAATTTTAGCTCATGTTACAACACTAAGGTTTTGCTAGAAGGCTGGGTGCATGCCAAAACTGTTTGCAAAACTTTACCCTTAGGGTCATCGCACACAAATGGTAGATTTGCCTGAATGGTGCTGACGGAAAATTGAAATGAAATAACAATATGTTTGCTTTGAGACTTTTGTGGAAGGAATCTACACTTATAAATTTTCATTGTTTACGGACTACGCTACCTACGTCTTTTTATCTATTTGTTAGTGTCAAAGGTCACATGAGATCAGTTATTGACGCAAACAATTCTTCACATACTGAGACCCCACCACTTATTGTAAGATTATCGAAAAATAGTATTTAAGAAAAATTGTAAACATTTCACGGCTGTTTAGATGCATGTTCAGATATTCGTGTGTGGCTGAAACAAGCATAACGAAGATGGAAAGATTGTCAATTTATTATTAATCGACCGGTGCCTAAAGGTATTTTTATTTTTTTCTAGCCTTATTTGGGCATATATTGAAAAATGAAGAGCACATCCTCAAATCAACTTTCTATCTTCTATCGGCCAGAATAGTGTTTTGTTTTTCCAGAACCGTCATCAACTTCATTTTTTTAAATACGGACCTGGAATTTTTAAACCATAATTTGCAACTCTTCTTTACCCTCAACAACATACTACTCCAGAACGAATTATATTCGAACGTTTTTCTCTTCATTTTTCAATACCTGCTCAAATAAGGCTGCAAAAAATATAACTTTTCAGATATTTCAAAACCTAATCAAGTGAGCCTTGATTTTTTTTTCGGGCATTATGTTGGTTCCCTGATTACGTAACTTTATCCCCATATGAAAGCTTCTTCCTATCTCTTACAGTTTCAGAGATTCCAATGGTGATAAGCGAATTTGTAACAAACAGCCTTTATATCAGAGTCGAAAATTTTGAAACTTTCTTCAATTCTGGCCCATCTATCTGTATTAAGAATGTTATTGTTATTAGCATTGTCGATAATCGATAGAACGGAAGTTTTTCTGATATCAATTGAAAAATGTGTCAACAAACATTTTAAATAATACGCTGAGAACTTGGTCATCTCCCTCCCATCTAGTCTCGTTTCCGATAAACTTATTGACATGTCGAGCGCAGTTGCATAAAAACTAACAGCGACCTGATTCAATTATTTTTTCCATTTATCGAACAAAACGCAAGAAAAGTACCATGCATCTGGGTTAGGCAAATAAATTCTCGGTGGAATCATTGATAAGACGTGTAAGGTACGTGTGTGCCGAGCGATATTACTGGTAATTATGTAACTTATGTATGTGCGTACATATAGGTGTACGGCAGCGGTATTTATAATTTTTTCCAGCGCCGGACGGCCTTAACCTAGATAGAAATCAACTTTGAGCAAGCCTCACTTACATAACGCCCGGTTCGAAATACCAACTTCCTTTAAAAGGTACACTTTTTTTAACCTCGTTACAAAATTTATGTGTACGCGCGTCAAAACGCTACCGCTCGGAGGCTGTCGGCTGTTCCACATTCAGCTATACTCTCGATTTCTTGCTGAGAGCAAACGGTTGGCACTTAATAATCAATCACCACCAATTTTTTTTATTTTCGTTCACTAGAAAATATTACGCAATATTAATTCTTAGTAAACTGTTTATTTGAATAAATTTGGGGTCCGACTCTCTAGTCGTGCGAAGATTCATATACGAAAATAACGTCAATATGACGTAGTTTGACAATTTTCATACGTCATTTTCGCACTTCTCGAAAATCGGACCCATGCTGGGTAGAGGGAATTAAAAACCGGGCACAACAGTCCATATAACACGTACTGAAAAGCCTGTATAGTGGTCAGATTTGAAAAGGATAATACCTATTTGTACCAAAGGATCCAAGTAAATATAGGAAGTTATCTGCATATCCCAAGTATATATTTTTTATCAGACATTTCGTTGAACTTGAAAAATATTTTGTAATTTGAAAATAAACCCCTATTACAAAATAATGAATCAGAAATTGGTTAGCTTGAGCAATAAAAAAAGATCACTTTCATTTCAGGAAATGCATATATTTTCATTATCAAAATTTTGCACATTGAAACTGAAATTTTGTCGTAATACTCTAATCTTGAATATAATTTCTCTTTAGGTACTTGGTTGCGTAGACATATAAGCTGCTAGCATGTGATAATTGTTTTTTTTTTTTTCATTAGGCTAAACTAAATTTCAAAACCGTCCCCCAACTGTTGGCGCACTAGTTTATTTTCAATTTTTTTTAAATATATTTTTATTGGTGTGGCAAAATACCAAATAGAAATAAGAAAATATTAACATTGCTAATTTTAAACATTATTTTTATTATAATGTTTCGAATTTTTCCCGATGACTTTTAGATTTCTCGTTAGATTCCATGTTTTTAACTGTACACTACAGGGTGGTTCATCATAAGTGTGAACTTGACTATAAATTTTAAAAGGTAGAAAATACTTTCAATACAAAAGTTGTAGGTTGTTTTATTATGTTGATGGTAAAGATAATATGACACTCTATATTGCTTCATTTTAGGATAGGTACTAACTCATCCTTATGACACACTTATAGAGGTCATCTCCCTTATTATTATAGATAGAGCTAGCAAATATTAAATCAATGTGTTCCGAAAATGAAACAATACACGATATTAGTACAACTTTCGAGAAAAAACTGAAAACCCGCCCTTTTTATGGAAAAGATTTTAGCAGATTTCTTCCTGAATTGCGTGAATCTTTCATCAAAAAAATAAATAACGATCTCTCGCAATATAAGAAAGTGGTAGAATTAAACCCATAAGAACTTCTTTAATGAAACGCTCTACTCACTAGCCCCACAGTTGTAACAAGGCACGTTTTTTTTTTCTGGGCCATGATAGGAACACGTTCTAAAACAGTCGGATAATTCTCCTTTTCCTTTTTAATGTATATTTTACGTTTTAGAAATAACAAAACTATTGAAAAATATAATTACAATAATTTATAGTTCAGTAACATGAAATTCGATTTCCTCTATGCGAGAATTAAAACATTGAAATTTGAAAATAATTACGTTAACAGTTTAAGTGAAAATAGTTCTTGATCTTGTCTATTCTGGGATTCAAATTTATACCACTAACAGACATGAAGGACAATCATTATTATTCTTGTCTTTTATATAAATAAGTATACAGGGCGCCCTATTTCTTGACCCGTTGCATGGGTAACTTTTTTATTAGTAGAGATACAAAAACGCTTAAATGAGCAAATTAGTGCAGTTTCGTATTAGTAATTCTACGGTAAGGCGAAAAATTATATACGGGGGAAGGTTGAAAAGTTATTGACAAAAAACGAAAAATCCAACTTTTCTACTATCCCTCGTAGCTCGTTCATTTGAAGAGTTAGAGAAAAATGCTTCACATGTTTTTTGCAGTATTTTTCATGTAAAATGACATGCACTTGCTACTTTTTATATATCTCTTAAAATGGTTGAGAATCACAGTAAAATATATTTTTTTT
Organism: Pogonocherus hispidulus; assembly: GCA_963924545.1. Lineage (NCBI taxonomy): Eukaryota > Metazoa > Arthropoda > Insecta > Coleoptera > Cerambycidae > Pogonocherus > Pogonocherus hispidulus. The sequence continues at coordinate 17,008,058 of OZ004700.1, forward strand.
AAATGTAATGGATAGGTGGCTGTGACATTAACCGAAAGTCCCCTTTTTTCTCTTTCAGATGATATAACATAGTCCATATTTTATCCTTACAAAAGTAATAATAATCGTTGTTTTTAAAGAAAGTTTATTGTCACATCAAGAATGCTATGGATTATGGAACAAAAGAATGTTTTGAGAACAGACATTATTAATTAATTAATTATATTGAAGTACATGTTCGAAATGACCACCATCCTGTTGGATACATAGTAAGCAACGTATCTGGATACTTCTTAAAACATTATTTATTGTATGTCCATGTATGCTTCTAATTGCATCTTGAATCCTGACTTTTAGATCCTCTATATCTAGAGAACTTTATCTTTCAATAACCCCCAAAGAAAGAAATCTAAGGGGGTCAAATCAGGTGTTCGCGCTGGCCAGTCGATATCCATTCTATTTCCTATAACATTATCAAACTGTTCATGTAAATATTGTTTTACCTCGCGGGAATTATGCGCAGGCGCTCCATCGTGTTGGAAGTATTTAAGATTTCTAAAAATATGAAGTGGTAATTCATTTAAATATTCCTCTGTTAGAGTATTCCTTAGAAAATGAAGGTAATTATTCGCATTCAAATTATCTTCGTAAAAATATGGGCCAATAATTTTGCCACAAAAAATTCCACACCACACATTTATCCCAAATTGACGTTGATTTCTTCTTTCAGAAACAAGATGTGGATTTTCTCGGCACCACATTATGTTATTATGGCGGTTAAAAATACCATTGTTGGTAAATCTACTTTCATCACTGAATAAAATCTTTTTCCAGAAGTCTAGATCCTCTTCGCATTTTGAAATGTACCATCGACAAAATGTCATCCTTCTTTGATTATCAGCTGGATATAAAGTATTGCATATGGAATAATGACAAGGCTTTAAATTGTTACCTTTTAAAATAGCTCTTACAGTTTCCTTGGAAGTGTTGCATTGATGTGCAATTTCTGCATTTGAAGAATCAGGTTTAAAATTTACATAAGCCAAAACATTTATTTCAGTGTCTTCATTGAAGTTTCTTTCATCCTTAGGCTTTGAAAAAGAACCGTATAATCGTATATTATTTTCCAGCTGTCTAAATATTCTATGATGGGGTTGTCTTCGTTCCATGTAAGTTTCAAAATAAAGATTCGCTGCAGCTTGTGCATCTCGATTTTGGTTATAATAACAAAATAGCATATCATTTTTCTCTTCGTTGGTGTACATATTTGCAACACTATTATTTTGTATGCAGTATTAATAATAAACAATAAACTACTTAACAAAAACTAAAAATGTCACTTATGATCTGTCAATAATTAAATGCCAACTAGACGTTTTTAAAAATATCAGGAATCTTATTTTTTGTTTTATTTCCATAGCATTCTTGATGTGACAATAAACTTTCTTTAAAAACAACGATTATTATTACTTTTGTAAGGATAAAATATGGACTATGTTATATCATCTCAAAGAGAAAAAAGGGGACTTTCGGTTAATGTCACAGCCACCTATCCATTACATTTAAAAAAAATATATTTTACTGTGATTCTCAACCATTTTAAGAGATATATAAAAAGTAGCAAGGTCATGTCATTTTACATGAAAAATACTGCAAAAAACATGTGAAGCATTTTTCTCTAACTCTTCAAATGAACGAGCTACGAGGGATAATAGAAAAGTTGGATTTTTCGTTTTTTGTCAATAACTTTTCAACCTTCCCCCGTATATAAGTTTTCGCCTTACCGTAGAATTACTAATACGAAACTGCACTAATTTGCTCATTTAAGCGTTTTTGTATCTTTACTAATAAAAAAGTTACCCATGCAACGGGTCAAGAAATAGGGCGCCCTGTATAATACCCGAATCAACTTTGCTTGCTTTGAAGAATATATTATGTAAGAAGGAATAACTGTGTCAAGCAAAGCTACATAAAAGAATTTTGAGTAACAATGTGACTATTAACCTCAATACCGTAATCTGAAGTTATTGTTGGGAAATATGTACATGTTGTTTTGTTTTTTTACACAATATAAATTACAAGTGTATACCTAAAGACGAGGCAACACATTGTTCCAACTTGAATTCTTGCCTATCCTATCTACCCATGTATTATTTTTTAGATACATAGAGACAAATTCTCTTATAGAGCGTTTATTCGCAGATTTGTAAGTAGCAAAAAAAAATTCACAAGTTTTATTTGGTTTGGGCTGAAATAAATGTTTTGATACGTTTAACAAATGTAGGAATAGTGATTTTCCATAGAAGGTAAATATCACGAAACTTCAATAAAAAAATTGTTCGTATTTGATTCATAGAAATTATAAAAAAATATAAAATGCCAATATTCATTATATGACACATCCAAAAATAGCCACTCTATGCAGAACACGAGAAAACGTAACTTTAGGGAATTATCTCGGAATTTTTACACCACTCCATGGGAAACCCTGTGCTTAATCCCAATTAAGTGTTAAGTTAGGAACCTTTGACGTTTGTCAGCTGTCAGCCTTTATTGATTGTTCTTCTTCTTGTTTATTTTATACACTCCACCTTTATTTGTATATTTGTTGTTCTTACCGTTTTTTTTTAGTTTATAGTGAGATAAATGGCCTTTGGGTAATAAAACGATTTTGTGCAAATTTCGGCTTTAAGAGTTCAATTTCTCCAAAATGTTGGTAAGGATTATTCCACTATTAATGATAATGTAAGGTAATCGGCCATTTAGTATTTATTTAGCATGTTACTAGGTAAAAATGGCGAATGGGTGAATAGTATGACAAAAATTCCAAGTAGTTGCAAATAATCTAGATTACATGTAAAATTACTTAATTTTTTAATTTCTCACTCGGCGGCTAATGAGAAGCTAGATGCTAGTGTGACCAGAGCTACCTATACAGAGACCCAAAGTTGCTAGAGTTACGTTTTCTACATAGGATGGGCATTTTCAATCTCCATAAAAGCATTCTATATTTTTTATAATTTCTATGATATGATTATGCTAAGTGAAAAACAATGCACTACATCAATGTCTTAATAATAATTAAAATTACATATAGGCTGTTTCTAAATTTTTCTCAATAAAAATAGTAGATTTTATTGTTCTCAAATGTAAATAGGAGTGTATAGTAATTAAATCATCACTGAATAATTAATAGTGGCAAAGCAAATGATATTTAAATTTCTAATTTCTACAGAATTAATTTCATTGATGCATTAATTCCCTGAAATTAGGTCAATATTTTTATTTGTCGGTTTATTATATTATAATACTAATAAAATTCTATTTCTGAGCCAATGGCATTTCCTAACTGTGATATATTTAATAGGATTCTAAAATTACTTCAGAAATGTTTTTTTACTAAACAATTTCGAATTCGCGGAAATCGACAACTTGTTTATTTTCATATTAAAAATAATTTTATTACGTACGCAACTATAACTACCAGCAAAGCATAAATAGACACTAGAACAAAAATATTCGATTTTTGTTAGAAAAAAACAAAAAAATTGCCAAAACTCTTTGTTACTGTTTTATCTTTTACTTTTATACGAGTATGTAAGAAAGTAATTTTTTTGCTTTAGAGTTAAACATTGTGAATTTATCGTTAGAGTGGATGTTTACATACACAGTATGATATAGGGCTAAAATAAATTGCACCCTTTCTATTTTTGACTATTTTTTGTATACCTAACCCTTATTTCTTATTATTTTTATACTATAATCTAACGAATGAGAAGTGAGGAAATATTTTTAAAACAGTACTTTGTTTTCAAATCTGTCAAATTATCCATAACATCTCTTAAATTTATAGCAAACATTCCATATTATTTATCTGCTAATATCTCGGGATTAAAATCCCGAGCGAGTAAGTAACTATTTGCATGTTTCCAAATAGGGACAAAGAATCCCAAATTTACCAAATTTGGCTTGGTATGTTTCCGGAAAACGCTCGTATTTACACCCTGTATGATATTCATGGCTTGGTAACAGCTAGACAGCGTTTAAAACTGTATTTACCTTGCGCCAAGAAATAGCCGTCCAGTACCTACTACCGGAAACGAAAGTTTCCCTTGACCTAAAAAGTCCCATTTCGTTTCATAGTCGAATGTATTACCACACAGTCGATTCAGTACATTGTAAATTATTAACTGGGTAATTGTTAATCACGACTCGACGGTTCGCTATCTTCAAAACGTCTTGCAATTTCGTAATTATCCTCATTGTGCGGATTTTATACGTGGGAATTTCTGGGCTCTAAGGCCCACTCTATTATGTAATCAACGACCCGAAAAATAGGCAAAATACAACTGCCATTTCCGTGCCGGACATTTTTCCGGTTATTTTAAGGTATCCCGTTGTCCTGTTGTAGAAATATGTTGTAGAAACTTTCCCTTACAAATTCCTGAATATTCGAAGATGTTCTTCGAATATGATATTATGATATAACAGTAGGTATGCTTGATAATCCACAAACCTATCTTCGACTGTTTTTGAAATATTGATAGGTGAACATTGACATTTTGCAACTTTGACACACTGTAAAATCTAAACGGTATGAAATCAAGCAAAACGGTTTACACATTCCTATCTTAACTTTTCGTAAGCTAAATTTTGACAGTAATTGCAGATTTAACCAAGAGAAATTTAATCGAAAATTTTTAATTTCTGGCTAAATCTGAAATTAGTGCCAAACGATAGCTTATGAAAAGTTAAGATAGGAATGTGCAAACCGTTTTGCTTGATCTCAACCCGTTTAGATTTTGCAGGGTGTCAAATTTGCAAAATGTCAATGTTCACCTGTCAATATTTCAAAAACAGTTGTAGATAGGTATAGGACATTCTACATGAAATGTGTTAGAATTTCACGTAGAATTCAGAAATGAAATCATATATAGGGTGTTCCATTTAAAACAACGAAGGTGAAATCAATTTCCGGTATAACCGGAAATGCTACTTGGGCGCCATTATTTTATTTGAGGACATGCGGTACGCGTTTCTATTTGTTTGTAGGTATTTAACAAAATGCTGCTTATATTTCAATTATTTTGCTCTATGGGCAAAATACCCAAATAAATAACAACCTTAACTCTATTACGAATAATTAATTTGAACCCTTAAATTTATAAAAAAATTTGTTTCAGTTGACAAAGAACAGAACAACTACCTCCACCAACTATTATCGAGACAGAGGACAGATTTGCAACACCCCAGCTTATGTGACTATGGAAGAAGAAAGTCTGTATACCCCACCACTACTGGTATGTTGCCTTCCAATAGTTCCTTTTTATTACCATATTTATTTATTTTTAATACAATATCCGCAGCAAATAAGGCCCAGAATCATCTGTGTAGCCTATAGCTAGTTGAGTGCTTATGTTTGCAATTTTTAATCATTTTGATGAAATTTATACAATTGGTTAAAAGTAAACTTTCAACAGAATCAGTGTTCTAAAATCAGTAAAATAAAACAATAAATAGCCGAGTTCATTATTTCGTTACGTGATATGCAGATATCCTACTTTGATCCTACCAATGTATATGGAACTTTCCTAAATATTTTCAAAAAATATAATAATTTATTTATCAAGAACCTACATTTCCAAGATCTACATTTAAAAAGTTTTAAATGTATCTCCAGCAAAGCAAAATAACGATTTCACCATGTAAAATAATAAATCATTATCAATTGCAATGCCACCAAAAGAATGAAGTTGAAATCAAAGGCATTAGGTTAAAATTGCTTTGATAAGGAATCAATTAATAGTGTTATTGTTTTCCAAATGGGTTTTTGCAATTAATCTTAGTGTTATGGTTCCTGTTTTCCTATGTAATATCTTATCGCAACATACATTTCGAATTTGCTGATATTATGAAAATAATGATTGAACCAATATCAAAGACCCCCACCGGCGGCACATATAACGGAATCAAACTATTTTCCCACAGTATAGGATAAAACACTTTTATCTATTAAGGGTTGAAACCGGACATCCCTGTACTGACCAGTGGCCAGCTAGCGGAGATTTAAAAAATTTCCTGCAGGTTACACGTAAGTAAGTGGTCACTTAAACTAGTTCTCGGTCTACGTTTGATGTAATTTTTCCAATACCGCCCTTTGTTATGTAATTTTTGGAGACGTGCCGTGCATTCACGGAGGGTCGTTGAAAGGGATGAACATTTTTACATAAAAATTCACAAACCGACTACGGGTTTTATGTAGAGGGGAGGCGCAACAAAAATAGGCAAGGCAATTCGCAGACTGGTTGTAGGTTAAAGACCTCCCGATCATTAAAAAACCTACGCCGCCGAGCAGGTAAAATTTTAATTTCCGTCTGACGGTTATTTTTCTTGTTTTCTCGGCAAAGCAAATACCACCACCCAGGGATAAAAGTATTCAAATATATGCCCGCACAGCCAGCTGAAACGCCAAATCCGTGTACGTATTGTATCCAATTGCAGTGCACACAACCCGAAATGACACATTGCACAGGATTATGCAGTTTCGGTGTTTTTCACAAAACCACCCCCTTAGACACGTGCGACAAAGGGTTGCATTGCGATTATTCAATCTGCCGAGTTAACATGGCCATCTGCCAATGCCTAAGCTGTTGACGAAGAGAAATATGCAACATGAGGGTAGACTATTGGCAGAATATGTCAATAAGAATTGAATTCGATCATATTTCTGGAATAGTAAAGAAAATATTGAATTGGGCGTTTTAGGCAAGGGATAAATAATCAATGTGTAATGCTGTGACGATTTAACGACGTTGTGCATAATAATATGTCCCTTCCAGTAGGGTTTCATATTAAACATTTGCAATCAACTTGTATTAACACAAGTATTGTATTGTATTATTATTGTTTGTAACGGAAAATCTCACAACAGGACTCTCTGAAAATGTGTAGCACTTGAGAAAATATTAGCCAGTTCCAGATAAAATATTTATAATTAATCGCTATTAGTAGGTAAACATAACAGAGTAGCAAATGATTCGATAAGGTACTATTTTCTAAGAATAATAGCAAAAGCACTTACCTATTATCCATTTGCAATGTGGCCTAAAGACAATAAATTTTAATTCGACAAAACGGGAAGGGTTAAAAGTGATTTAGGCCTCAATCGACAAAAGAGTATCCAAACAGGTAAGAATGTGCAGTTGACGAAACGGTCAATCTACAAAACGGGAATTAATAGATACTATGACATCAAGCAGGCACAGTCACTCATCTCATTTGTTTACTTATTCATAAATCAATAGAAGAGGCTAAAAAACCTTTTTTCTGTATTGGCTATAGACAGACATGTCGAGTAACTTATCAATATAATATGCTAAAATAAATATGTACTATTTATTCTATTCTATATTTGTTTACAAATAAGTAAAAATAATAATAATATATTCTTTAAGACTTAGAAGTAACAAAAGAAATTAACAAAAGTTTAAAATATTATAGAATTTATGGAATTGGTACAAAATATTTATTTTGAATTTGTCAGACTCTTGTGCATACAAGATATATCGTAAAAAGGTCCCAAGTCCACAACCCATAACTCCGTCCGACTTTAAAAAACAAAGAATTTAAAGAAATGGGTTCAAAAAGACTACCAACCGACTAAGTCTGATTTTGTTTAACATGCATTGTTTCTGGAATTGAGGATATTTTGTCACCTCAGTTTGGATCGAATTTTTTTTCTGAATTAAACGATGTTTAACAACTTGATTTTCTTGCAATATTTCTTAGATAAAATGAGCAAAATGTTTCCAAATATAAATTTCGGCTTGTAATGAAATCATCAAGTTTGCTTGGCAAAACAATATAGTCCAGTAAATAAAAGCATCAGTACTTACCAGTATTTACCACATAATAAGTATTTGCATATATATTTACATAAAAATTTCCAATAATATTGTTATTACACAGCATTATATTAAAAAGCAATGAAGTAGTAAAACTAAATAGATGGATTCGATGAATACTTTTCGATTGTTTCATTTAACGGGTTTTTAATGGCATATTTGGCCAATAGAAAACTTTTGCAACATCCTAAATTTGTGTGGGTTACTTGTAGCTATTTACTGCTTCCTGATAATTTTATTATAAACCCAAATTGATACGTATTGGAAAACATTTTGTTAATTTTTCATGACAAACTTGCATGAAAATCAAGTTACGTCGTTGATTCACAAAAAATACTTACAAAAGTCAGTTAAAAAACCGGGTGGAATAGGAAAGTGGTCCCCCATACCATTTTTATTTTTCAAGAAGTAGCAACACAATTTGGGGAGTGCTTAATAGACTAAAACATGCATTTAAGGCCAATATAAAAGTTAAATAGAACACCCTGTATATTTTTACATATTTGGATTCAGCTTCAGCATGATTTTTTGCGTCTAAGTAGGTAATAATATCATTATTTCCTATTTTTTGACTGTCGAATGTCAAAATCTTCAATTTTTTTAAATTTCCATCAGAGTGATGATTCAACACGGTGGTGTTGGATGATTCATGAAGATGGCTTCCTACTTCCAACCAAACAGAAAATCATCAGAAAATTATTAACTCACTTGGCAAAACCCACTGTCCCAATCTTTATTTTTACATTTTAAAATGGCATTCAAAAGAAATCAGCACAACACAAACTGCCGTGTTTATAGGTGTCATTCCACAAAATGTGTCAATAGTGTTTAAGATTGAAGATAGGTAGAAATTTGGCCCTAGTATAAGAAACCGTTTCTCATTCATTTCTCCAAAAGGTATGTAACAATTTAATAACAGGGAACACGTTTATTTACACAACATAACCACTTTGTTGCAGTTTGTCTATATTTTTCTATTATTCGTCTTATAAAAGCAAAATATATTTTAATTTAAACATTATTTAACAAGAAACAAGCACTAATATGGTATCACCATACAGTTTATCACACTTATTTTAGTCCAAAATGTAAGTAAACAAAAACTACGGTACATGTTTCAACCCAAAAAATTCACATAATTAGCAATGAAGCACTTATGGGACGTTTGACTGCTTTTACCAGTCTTTTTATCCTTTATTTTACCCTAACTAGCACATGAAGTCACTATTTTATGGCAGATGAATGCTAAAATCTAAACGCTAAATTGCTAGATGATGTGATGGAATGGAATGGAAAATTTTTACTCGTCTTCCTCCATATTTGTTTACTATTTGCAGCGCCCTCATCGGTAATTTGAAGGGTTAAAATTTTGACATTCGTCATAAATAAAAATTAATAGTAATAGATGGCAAAATCACATTGATACCAAGTATATAAAAATATACAGTATACAGGATGTTCATAAAACTCGTAAAAATGCTTCCTAGTTTAAATTAAATAATAGCGGCGTTGTTTTTCCTACTTTTTATTTGTTTGTTACGTGCAAACATTCTTCCTATATATCGATTAAAAAAACATTTTGACTTGTCTTCAGCAGTTTTCCCGATAAAATCTTACAATATTTCCAATACCTACGTATAACTTCGGTCCGAAGAGGACTTTCGAAAACCCTTCTAGCGAATCAAAAATGAAAAATTCACAAGATTGACTGATTTTTATACCAGCTACAGCTGAATTACGACACCAATGGGAGCATAATCGTGAATTAATTGTCCCAGGGATAGTTATACTTATGGTACAAAGTGGTTAAGGTGATCACGCAAGGAACTTTAAAATTAACAATACAATGGTGCTAAAAGTTGGTTGTTATCTATTAACTGACATCCCAAACCTGATATGACCGCCAGTATTCTTCACATAGAGGGTCAACAGCACTGTACCATATAATACAACACTCACCGTATGCTATTTGGCCTAGTTTTTTATACAATCTCAATCTGCACCTCTATCGCGCGCCAGATCACAAAAGTCGGCTTGTACAATGGCTTATCGCGTTAGAAAGGCGCCCCAGGTAAGAATCTGCGATATTAGTCACAACAATGCAATTACAAGTAGCCCGACAAAAGATTTGACACCTGATAGGGTTGGAATGGACCACTCCAACCAAAACAATGTAACAGATACCCTTCCGGGTGCCCTGTTAAAAAACTTTAAGCCGGATAGGTGATGAGGTAGTGCCAGATCATTGGTTTAAGGGATAAGGAGATAGGAGAGGAACAAAACGGATGGTGATTGTTCGGAAGTGTCAAGAAAATGGAACACGGAGGGATCAAATACACAAAAAAACATATTTAAAATCCATTTAGATAAACCCGAGAAGGTTATAAAGTAAAAACTATATTTCAATTTGAATAGATATTGTTCTAATAAAAAATGTGTGTAATTACATTGTAAAACTTACATACATCAGTAATTTTAGTAATAGATATTTTTATCACAGTAATAATTTAAAGGAAGCGATTGCGTGTTTCCTTATGTCCTTATTATATCAACAAGGATCACCGAGGATATAATATATCATGGAAAACAAAAAATCTATTAAAATATTTAATATTATTATCTTCTGTAATAATTTTAGTTCTTCAGTCTTGTTTTAATTATTTTCACTATAACTACCCAAATAAATATATTCTACTTTATATCAGTTAAGAATACAGTATGTATATAATAGACAATGTTGGGTATTTGCTTCCTGATTGGTTGATCTGCAAACCTAATCTATCAATGCGCATGTCGAGTCAGAACTTAGTTGCCGATTTTTGGCTATTGGAAGGAAATTATTTGTGTTTTGTGGATTGCATCTTCATGCGACGGTGGGGATAGAGAACAATCGGTAGTTGTTCTTTGGTGTGAATTTTCCTTAACCTTAAAATTCCAAAAAAATTCTTTGTTTTAGAAACTTTTTTATCTCCTTTGGACAAAATTATATGAAAACATGGACATAACCTGTGAATATAAGGTTATTTGAATATAACAATCAATTATATTTAATTTTCTATGCAAACAATCCAAAAATTTGTTATACATAGATTAAGTTATACGTTGTGGTTACGTTTAGATAGTCCAAATAAATCACGTTATTCTGCGCATGCCCTAAAAAACGGTCAGACTAATTCGCCAAAAATCCTCTGATTCTTCAAATCGTTTGAAACTGTAAGGATCTTTATTGGAATAACAAATTTTCGATTAAAAATGTTGTCGATTGCTTGCTAGAACAAATTTGTACAACAGCGCATGCCTTTTATCGTACAAACCAGTACGATCGTTCGATCGATCGCTGGATCGCTCGATCGATCGCTGCTGGAAATAACCTACTCAATCACCCTAATTTTCTGATCAGCTCCAGTTGTAGCCCGAAATTTCCAATAAAAAAATGGTTGCTTACTGCTCAAAGCCGTACACAATTGTACTTTCAACTCCTTTTCGGTTGGTTTGGTAAGATTTTCTTTGACAGGTATATTTTTACATCGTTACATGCCAATCAAATACTAAACATTTTTTCAGTAGCTCCCCTGTATACCTCAGATACTTCCGTCATGAAGTATTTATCCATTCCTTCAGTGTGAAATGTTTTATACAGTTTTACTTACGCCTACAATGGTGTGTGGCTATTTCGAAACGTACTATATATAAATAATTATTAATAGTATTGAAAGTCGTCCAAGATCAAAATAGTTGTTAATGACCTGATGATACTCCGGCCATATGTCATAATTTGACGTGGCTACAAGAGCTACTTACAAAAGTGCTCCACTTGCCTAAGGCAAAAAAGTGACGTCCGATCTATTCCTATTAGTTTGCCAGAAATTACAGTCGTTAGGCAGAATTATGAATATTCTAAAATTAACAATTAGATAATCGCTTCAATAATAATTATTCATAATAAGAAGTTTCGAGAAAGTTAGGCGATTTTATCAAAAGTTAGTTTTCACTTATTTGTATTGTCCTGAAATATCCTACAAAAAGGGTTACTGAGTTCAGACCCGATGAAACATTCACAATTTTCAAATTTTGCTGCAATAAATAAAAAATAATGCACATCCATGAACTATTTACGTTGGTAAACCACAATCAATGCCAGACAACCTTGATTTTTCGGACATCTGTCTATAGATTGTGCAAATTGTTAAAATTAGTTCAAAACAAACAACTGTACCTGCCTATTATATTTACTTAAAACTTTATTTATAAACTATGCAAAGTAAAATTGTAAATATCTGGTTATTTCCATATTATTCATTTCTCAAAAACCATCATTCTATCCTATCATTCTTCTAAAAGCCACAACGGTTCTTGTAGGTAAAAAATATTGTTTGTATCCTCATAATTCTATTCCAAGAAGAATGGAAATATCAGTGATTGTAACTTTTATATAAAATGCAGTATTTAAACAATTGCTTCAAATATTAAATATGCCTGTAAACGGTCTCAAATACTATCCACATCTAATTTTGTCAAAATATTTTAGAGTTAATAGACAGTCCCTGAAAGGAACAATGAGCTCCAACGACACTGTCCACCGCCGCGCCGCGGCGACCTGTTGTGACAATCGTCCCGATATCCCAACCCGAAAATATGCAAATTCGGTCGCCTCTTAAAATCCGTTCGTACGTACAAAAGCCCGGCCTATAACGACGGAACGCTACAAAAAAACTGCGAAACGTACGATCAAATAAATCAAAACATTCCCTGGTGGTGAATACGTATGCAAATTGGTAGACAATCCTCGTGACACCATCCTACCCGAAGAAGTAACCCAAAGTTCTCACGTAGGTAGAGTCTTTGATCAAAGGCGAAATCGCTATCAACTAACCAACGGTCAACCTAAGTAACGACATAATCTGGAATGCTACAACCGCCCTTGTAAATCTTCCAGTGCGTTGTATAAGCCAGAAAAAGGATTGATATGGTTGGCCATCCCTTCGGGAGTGACCCCGGCCCTTATAATAGATATGATTAATGGGCATAGAGGTCAAAAGATCACGCCGGACATCGAGGGGTGGACCGGACATCGGCGAAGGAATTAAAACCTGTTCGATTCTGACACAATGGGGGATTCTTTCATATGCCGTGGGGTGTGTTGTTTATTTACTACCCCTCGTACAAAGGCTGCGTAACTAATGACACAGGGTGCACGGTTCTTCCCTGGCGCTCCGCTATCTCTTCCTTAAGAAATGGTGAAAATTAATAAAGAAGGCTGACCCCTGGGAACCGTCCTAATAGTGTAATCCTTTCGGGTATAGTTGGTTTGAATATTGAGGAAAAAGACATTAATTTACTTCTGGGCGCTGGTTATTAATGCATGGGAACATATTTTAAGCTGCTGGAGATTTGTTATTTAAAGTACATAATCTTTAAAGTACAGTGTGATTCACTTTCGAGTGTGTAACATGGGTATCTCGCTTATTTTAAAAGATAGACTGTAGGTTTAAATTTGGCAAAGTTGCGGAATTTTGTGCTCAATAAGTTGTCGCAAACAACACCCCCGTATCTGCTTTTGTTTTTGAGTAAGAGGCAAAAAAATTTTTTTGCCCGGTTTTCGTTTTCTGGCCATAACTTCTGTATTTTTGAAAATATTGGCTTATCGTTTTCACATTATTAGGACACTTTCTTGAGACAAATACGATGCCGTTAACCGTTTTTTAAAGAAGTGTCACTTCTATTGTAAATCATCGTCAACTTTATTTTTCTTATGGGCGCCATATTAGTTTTTCTCATATTTGAATAAACCGATTTTTTCTGAACACAACAATATAATATATGTTAATATTTGCCTAAAAAATAAGGGCATTATGAAGGAAAATAGGTATTTTTTTGAAAATGTCTACTTAGCCATGGCCATGACAGTCAGTTCTTGACAAACCACAAATATCACTTATAATTTTTATAAACTGCATCTGTGGAGTACTTTTTACATTGACTAACGATGTATTCAACCGAAGAGAAACAAGATATATTATAGATATTTATTACAGATGTAACAAAAATTTAAACAGAACAATTGAAGAATATTTAAACACATATCCTGAAAGACGACAACCATGCAAGACATATATTACTAAACTGCACTGTAATTTAAGAAATTATGGCAGTCTTTCTAAACCAAGAAATAGGTATGGATCTGCTATAATGTCTTAAATTACACTGCAGTTTAGTAATATATGTCTTGCATGGTTGTCGTCTTTCAGGATATGTGTTTAAATATTCTTCAATTGTTCTGTTTAAATTTTTGTTACATCTGTAATAAATATCTATATCTTGTTTCTCTTCGGTTTGTATACATCGTTAGTCAATGTAAAAAGTACTCCACAGATGCAGTTTATAACAATTATCAGTGACATTTGTGGTTTGTCAAGAACTGACTGTCATGGCCATGGCTAACTAGACATTTTCAAAAAAATACCTATTTTCCTTCATAATGCCCTTATTTTTTAGGCAAATATTAACATATATTATATTGTTGTGTTCAGAAAAAATCGGTTTATTCAAATATGAGAAAAACTAATATGGTGCCCATAAGAAAAAATAAAGTTGACGATGATTTACAATAGAAGTGGCATTTTTTTTAAAAACGGTTTACGGCATCGTATTTGTCTCAAGAAAGTGTCCTAATAATGTGAAAACGATAAGCCAATATTTTAAAAAATATAGAAGTTATGGCCAGAAAACGAAAACCGGAAAAAATCTTTTTTTGCCTCTTACTCAAAAACAAAAGCAGATATGGGGGTTTTGTTTATGCCAACTTCCGCAACTTTGCCGAATTTAAACCTACAGTCTATCTTTTATAATAAGCGAGATACCCATGTTACACACTCGAAAGTGAATCACCCTGTACATTACTCTCTATGTCTTCGTGTTCCCCACCTTACCACTCGGTTTTAATCATTGTTTTACCTTCCGACACCCAGGACCAACCTATTAAAATTCTCTCCGCTGTACAGAATGGACTATTATCATTGCAAGGTGCAGGATTTCGTTGACATCTTTCATGATACTATACCATCTATTAAAAAGAAAATTTCTGCTACTTAATATCCGACATACAATTTTATAACCTTAGAATCTTATTATTATATTTTGTGTCCTGTTTCTACACTTTATTCACTATCTATGTTAATTTAATTTGTTATCTATGTTACTTATCTAGTGTAACAACTAACTTTGTTGAATGTGAAGAGAATATGCGTAATATTCTTTTTTATTAGTATTGTATGTTTTTATTCCTTCATCTTATTGTTCTTTTTTTAATATTATTATATCTTTTTGTAATTTTTACACTACTCCCACCCATTAATTGGCATTGCTGTCGGGTGGTGTACGCTAAATAAATAAATAAATAAATAATCCATGGACAAACATTATAATGAATTAATATTATATAAAACAAATGAAAAGACTATGTTATCGAAAGTCCCTTGTACAACTAACACTATGACAATGAATCCGCTTCGCTTATAATGATTGATGATACAATACGAAAATAACTTGTTAGTATAAAATATAAATTGTAATCAGTGATTGAATCTTATGTCCATAGGTATGAATCTACTTCGTATTTCCGTCAAATCAGACTCCATAAAATAAAAATATATGATTTCTCTTGGCTCTTATATTCCCTGCCAAATAATTATATCGGAATAATGTCTGTAACTAATTTTTGGCGTAGCTGGATAAATTATCAAGATATTTTTTTGGGAGGAGGCGTTTTGCGAAATAGTAAAACACAGGAAAAAGAAAGATTGAAGGCAAAAACGTATCCAAAGTTTATTTTGACGTTACACTTAGAATCCTCAATAGAATATTTCCGTTTTCTTATTTTTAACTACTTTATAGACGGCGTATTCCCGAAAGAATTTGTTGATTTTTGAATTGGCAAGTACAGATTCTGGTTTCTAATATTTTAAACGCCGGCAGTAGGTCAAAGACGCCTAGACTATCGTTTAATTTCGTATTATTTTACCACTCTGCACTATTATTATTAATAAAACAACCACAATATATTTGATTATATATTTCAATACGTAAGGTATATATGATAAACCTAATATCAGCGATGCTCGTGAGATTACTATCTTTATGAAAACGATAAGGATCGTAACAAACAAGTTTAATAAAAAATCGTTGTTATGAGGTTATACTAAGATAAAGATCAATCTATAATATTAAATAATCCCCCCTACCAGGCAGTCTGTTTTTCCTGTAATAACACGTACGTAAATATGCATAGTGATATGTGTATTTATTGCATAATTCAACGACAATTGATTTCACCATTCGAAATACGTGAAAACAAACTGTTGTATGTTATATCATCTTGTACATGGTCCATCAGATATTTTTTCGATATAAATAGCCTCAAAACATGGTATTTGGGAATTGCAAATACAGTTTTACATGTTGCAGTTAGTTGTGCAATAAATTGTGCAATTTTTATCTATCTTTATTTATTTATTTATTTATCAATATCAGCTACCAAATTGAAACTATTTCGTCTCAATCTGCAAATGTCTGCTTCTAGGTAGACAAATACTGCTTACGTGACCGTCATACACAATATATCGGCTGATATTATAATATGTATAGAATAACCACACAGTAGGTATGCCTCAAGTTAGCCGTTCTAGTGGGCATTGGAATTTCCTTTTGCCTGCTGCCGTCGATCGGCCCAAATCAATATTAATGCGGCCCCCATCCTGTTTTCATAAAACTTGCGAAAACATCCAAAACAACCCTTCGGTGGTGAGGGTACGCGCGGCTACGCCTAAAATCTGTCAGAACATTCAAAGAATGATTAATGGACACTTCTTAGAATATAATCGGTTACTTTACCGCAAAATATTATTTATGCATTATTATTATAGTGAAAAAATGTAGGTTCTTCCGTAATACTATGCGTAACTCGGTGACCAGGAGCTGGAAAATTAACGGAAGTTTGTATCATCGTGTCGTACGATATACAACTGATTTACTCGTTTGTTTATTTTTATTGTATATAATTATTGTTAAGAACTTATAAATTTATATAGTAGTAAATCGATATAGTAGTCTTATATGTATAGTCCTTTTTCTTAGACGGAACTAATTTAAATAGTAATGGAAATTCTGGTTTCGACGTCCTCTTCTATCGATTGAAAATACAAATTATCAATTACTTATCTAAATTAATTTTACGTTACATCTCCTGTCAAATCATCGCTATACACCCTGTATTAGATAAACGGTGTTCTATATGGAACTAAAAACAAATGTAATTAAAATTAAACCAGATACGAGATGGAAATATTCACAAACATATTTTGAGAACAGTAAGTGGCAAATAGAACCTAAATCAATGTGTACCAAATTCTGCTGGTCTGTCATTACTTAATTAATGGTCGACTCTACCAATAGTCAGTTAGTAGATAAAAAATAGCTTTCGAATATAACTCTAAGCTATATATTTTTTGGGTATACTCCAAGGATCCACCGTAGAGCCCATCCAACGTATGTAATCTATTGATGTAGCAAAGGTACTACTAATATTTTTCTCTCGGTACCAGAAACTCGTACCTTGATCCTTCAAGTCCATACATATTTTACCAGAATCTCTTACTTGTTTTGAGTCTTCCACCGGATTTTTCAGGTTCCTTGCCCCCCAGTCCGGCCGATTCCGGCGTCTCCGACGTAGACAGTTCCTCCAGCGGCCACACCTCCACAGATGAGCTGAAGGCCAGACTACAACCATCTATCCATTCTCCAGTGGGCAACCTCTTCTCAAGGCATCCCTTGTCCTGGTCCTCACCGGCTCACCATGGTCAGAGGCCACCCAACCACATGTCCCAACAGTTCTACCAGCCCTTCGCCACAAGTAAGTATTTTTTAAAGTTAGAATCAGAACATCGACGAACATAGTATAAGTTGTACAGTAATTAACTAATTAATTGGCTAATATTTACAGTTTTATTTCTTCTGTCTGTGATTTCACTGCTTCTAGTACATAAACTGTTATTTAGCCAGTATAGCCAGAGCAGATTTGTTATAAAAACAGTTTCTCTTATCATTTTTTCCCATACATTGGAACTTTTGAATTATTTCCTTCTTTTTGTGGAGAAACTTATCTTTATTGATATGGTTGTATTTGCTACTAAACAAAAAAAAAAACTTTGTCGTTTGATCTGTTACTGACGACTTCCTTCACTATTCATGAGAGAACTATCCAGGTGCTATGATGGAACTATGAAGGATTTCCTCAAATGTCAAATGAATTTATTCTTATCAAGGAATGAAACAAATTCTATCGAAAATAAAAGGTTACCAGATCAACTACTTTTTTGAGTAGGAAAGAAAAAGTGATACATTTAAAAGTCGAAGACAAAAGTAGAAACATTATTGTGTTGTTAGTTCTTATATTGCAGCCAAGTTTTTTATTTTTAGGCGTGGATCTGGCTCGACGCATATTTTTATGCAGGCACTTTCCTATTTTGTTGATTTGGCAGACCAATACATCTTAAATTAAGTCAGGTCATGTTCTCCCAAAAAAAAATCGACTGCACTCACAAGTCACCAGATATTGTTTATCTTCATGTTGCTATGTGCTGAGCGGAAGATAATATTTATAATGGTGATTACTGATAAGAGAAAAATACGTTTTTTTGTTTATTTGACATGACGCAGATAAGGTATCAGAGTGTATCTGAAATTCTGCAACTGAAATTAAAGATTGGGTAAAAAAAAAGTGTCGTGTGCAATTTTGCCACGGTTTATTTTTACTTTGTTTTACGATCGCGAAAACGTTCAGCACAGTAGTGGAACTAATAGGGAAAGATAGGGTGAAGCTGTGGCAATTAATATTGCAACAAATGCTAATAAAGGCCATAGGTTTTTTCAAACAGTTAAGCAGGTTTTTAGACTTTAGCTGAATTAGAGATAGCAACGGATATCAACATAGGTTTATAGAACATAACAGACTTACGTATGAGGAATTTACTAAGGGAACTGACTATGTCCAAAGCAAGTAAAAATATTATCTATCAGTTAAAGTTAAAACACAAATCAATTATATTACCCCAAAGTCAAAGGCTATCCGGAAGGGTGTTACACATTGAAAACACGCAGACAAAGACCCCATACCCACCGACATTGTCAGTACCTGAGCTGGGAATCGAACCAAAGCCAAACTAGGCTGAGTCATGCGGCCACAACACGTTCTAGCCCACTGTTCTATTGACCTCTGAAGAATTATAGCAGTTTGTTTCCACAGTGTACTAATATATAGGTGCCTAATTAATACTATACATCGAAATTTTCCCACCCTGTACATCTAAGAATTTTATATACAATTTTCAAAATTTCTTTACCAACGCAGCACGTGGAGAACATTATTACAGACTTTACCTTGACAAAATTCCAGTAAAAGAATGATTCAATTCCACAAAAATGAAATAGGAAATGGCGCATTATCGTTCTAAACATTCTGTAATTGTTTACAACAATATTAATGTAATATATGGGAAAGCAATAACTCCCAAGCGAAAATTATATAATGAAGTGGTAGCCCAAATAAGCTTACACGTATAATCATTTTTTATACGTCGCTTCTTGAAAAGATAATAAAATAAAAGTTATTTTTAGATAACGATAACCCTCAGGGATTTTTTTGCCTTATGTCGTATTGACTTTGGAATCAAATCGCTAGTCACATTTATCTATGCGAAATTTGGTAAAAATAAATATGTAAGGTGAGGTGCGACAAACATTTTTATACGTAGTTACGCAAATCCTGACCTCGCACAATGTCACGGATGTGGCGACGAAAATAGAATATACAATATAACTACACCGTTTAGGTTGGACACTCTGAGTTTCCATACGACTTGTTTATACATCGACAAAGAGCGAGAGTGAGATGAATTTAAAAGTTGTTATTCTATTATTTAAGAAGCATTTTATTTTGTAAACGGCTAACGAGTTTATGGCAGACGGATATACACATTAGATCGCAGCCAAAAATAATAGAACCAATACAAATAAGTCCGTAGGTTGTAAGTGACATTATAAGTAATCAAGGCAATAGAAAATTATGGTTTTTATGTTTATAAGAATTAATCGAGAGGCTGTTTAGGCAGTTATGGTAATTCCTAAGTAACAGCAGGGCATTCCGGTGTAATATAAGAGAATTTAAGGATGTATGAGGCTTAATATTTATAAAAAAAGTATAAATAACAGTAGTAGTATAAATCATATTCTTAAATGTAAGTATGTAATACAACAGTAATGCTCTATTGGTCCGTCTTACTATCTGAGCGACAAAATCGATTCCCAATTACCACCTATGGATGGTATACTGACGAGAATTAATAAGTTCGAAACAGGTCTGTCTGTCAGTATGATTGTTGCACCTTTCAACAAATTTCTTTCCGACGAAAATTCCTTTGAAGTAAAAAAAAATAAAAATGAATATCAAGATTATCAAATGTTTGTTTTGATCATCTTTAGCAACATTTTTTATGTTATTTTTATTAACCAAATGTAATTTTTCATATATTTAAAATTCAGAACATCATTTTCATTACAAATCTTACAATCATTCCAAAATGGTCTAAGAAAATGTCTTGGAAGTTAACATGTTCTTATTATATTAGAGGTTACAATCGCCGTCACTTTTTACGCATCCTTCCATTGTTAATTAAAAAAAAAACACTTGAAATATATGTTTAACTATAATTTTAATATAGAATGATGTATTTTTAGAAATGGATAATATAGATGTAGACGAAGTTGTATGTAGATGATCCGTGAGCAATACTTTGCATATTGTGTATTTGACACCTCATTTAATTAAGTTATTTGTAAATAAATGCAGAACATGGTATTGAACAGTTTGAAGGTTAGTCTATATTTAACAATGATATATTTTCCCAGATAAAAAATAAAAATGTTTTTAATTTAATTAGATATTTTGACACTATTAGCTATAAATTATACTAATTGAGTGAGTATTTATCCTGAGACCTATATTTTGTATGTAGTTCCTTTATCGTAAAGACAGGTCAGTTCATCTGTATTTTTTAAAGAGATAGATATTGCAATATAATAATTACATATTTATATTAGCCATTAAATGAAGATTGTTTAGTTACTTGCAGCAGTCTGTCGCCTTTTTATGTATTTTTAACAAAATAATCAATTAGACAAGGTTATGTTTTATTTGTTTAATAATTAATTATCATCATTCCACTTCAAATAAGACCTCAAAAGCTTCAGAAGAAGATTAAGGTTTTAGAAGAGTTTAATGTTTTAAGAAACGGTAGAACACATCGATTTTTTATTTTTTTTCCTTATTTGATATGCATTTAGTTTTATATAGGGTGACTCAAAAAATATATATAACGATGACATTTAAATTTTGGACTAAAACATTTTTACCTATTTGCACAAAGCATTCTCTCAAGAACACAGTGACGAAGTTCATGGGTTTGTTTCCAATAATATGCACAAGGGTGTGCCATAATATCGCATACGTTATTAGGCGATCATCAAATTACGAAATTACGGTTACGAAATGGACGACTTTCATAGTACCGTGAACAACGTTGCTGATGTTTCCATAATATCTTGATAACAAACAATATAGGCTCATCAAATAAGGACATGGAACTTGGAACAGTAATGACACTTGATAAACATTAGTGAACACTGACACTTCTTGATGAACATTACTGAGCAAAAAATTCATATCTATGTAGACATCAACGTGTAAGTGCTCGCGAATTGCTTGTGACTGTGTACGAACTGCTCTTCACATGTTTGACGGTGGGTACGGACCTTTAAGCATCTAAATTTCACGAAACCGATATAAAACCCCTATGGAGTACTATTTTAGGGCAACATCTCGAATGAAATTTACATCATTTGTGAATAAACAACAACGTATTCGACAAAAAAAAATGTTCACCCCGTGAGGTATATGGAGGTCTACGCTTTCATTTACAGTTTATTTTGACTTACGTTTTTGATAGAGTCAAGAGTCACAAGGGCATTGGTTCATTTATTACGGTGGATAATCAATAGAAACCTTTCTTTTTGTCTTCAATATATGTAAAACCTCAATTGTTTTAAATAAGACAAATATCCTTCAAGGAACAAACTATTCAAAAGGGGCCTACATGTCTTTAAGTTCCTTATAAGATGGACTCCTGATTGATTATAGTGTTTTTCAATTTATTTAATTTTTTAATGTAGTCGTCCATCGAGCTATTTGAAATGAATTGCATAATATAAGTGGGTATCTGATGAAAGAGCAATATATTTTGTAACGTATTTTTTATTTACATGTTACAGTCTACTAATTGATATGCTAATTACAAACGTAATTTCCAAAAACTGCGAAAATAAGTTTTTATCGTTTTAATGGTCCTGGCAGTCAAAGTTTGACCTAACCTAACAAAACCATTATGATAATGATATAATGATAATAATTGATAATGCAACGATTGTGTAATCAGGAAAAAGCATAAACAAGTGTAATATTAATTATAAGGCGCAATCACACTGTTGCTGTATTATTTAACTTTGCGAGTGTGTGTGCTATAACCTAGGCTAAATTTTCGGGGCCCCGCGAGTTACAGCATCACGTTCTATCTTTAGACGGTGCAGTCTTAAAAAATAGGAGGCGTCAAAAAATTATTCGCGCATAACATTTTTTATCGGGTACAGTTTTAGACAATGAGACCTTTCGCAATTGTCTTTTTGGCCGAAAGAAATGTAAACAGTTCGGAATTCAAAGAATCTAACTCAGAACCATGACCTTATATCACTCGAATAACATGGCACGGTTCAATTTTTAATTTTTGTTGTTTTTATCATCGGAACGGTATGGATATGAAATTTTCTCGTACGTCTCTTGTTTTAAACTAATGCACGTACACCATGGTTTATTATTGACTCCAATTATCAAGACGACGAAGTGTGACCACTTTTCACTCATGTTCCAATATTTGGCTTTCAGATGTTTGATATCGCGCCCGCTAAATATAAAAATGTTTGTGGGAAAACTGGTCACGATTTTGATAAATTACGATGCGTGTTTGGTTCATTTTTGAGTCAACGGCATATATTTGTCTCAACTAATCAAGGTTACGTGAATGTCCTTTAAG
The DNA here is from genome assembly GCA_963924545.1 of Pogonocherus hispidulus. NCBI lineage: Eukaryota > Metazoa > Arthropoda > Insecta > Coleoptera > Cerambycidae > Pogonocherus > Pogonocherus hispidulus. Next base: position 17,031,135 of record OZ004700.1, read on the forward strand.
CAATAATTTACGCTAATGATTTCTGACTAGAATATTTTATACCCTGTATACAATTTTAGATAGTAGCGATTTTGAACAAGGTTTATGAAAAAAAAATGTTTGAATACAAACTACGTTATTATTATTAAAGATAGACTCATTGATAGTCATGCATGGGTACTATTTTCGGAAGGGGCCGCCTTTCCTAAATCTACAAAAATATACTGGGTGTACAATCATAGTCTAGAAGTCCTAGCCTCAACAAATTTGACATATTCTATATATTTTACATTCTATAATATTCCAATGAACTAAATTTAATTGATACAATGAGTCTGTTGCTGTATAGGAATCCAAACTAGTCAGATCGAATCAAATCATTCCAAACTAGTCAGCAAATTGTTTTCAACTAATCACAATCCTTCTGACTAGTTATAGTTACTGATTGCTGCAGGATCAGGCCTTATATAAGGTGTTCCCCTTGAGCAATTTTAATAAATTCCTATATTAGTCACTATGTTAATTGATGTAAAAATTACTTGAAAAAACATGAAGATATAATAACATATAATATTGTTTTAAACATAGTTAGGTATTGCGTAGTAACTAACAAAGGTTTACTGGCTATCTTCGTCTCAATTGAAAAAGGTATCTTACCACGTATTATCATTAATGTCTAAATATAATAAAAAAAATGTTATTGTTATTATTATTAACGTTATAGGTAACTGGTCCGAGGACCATTAGAATTATTGTTGTAACCATATCTCTAAGTTTAACTTTACTTAAAAGTGTTGCGTACCCACAGAACCAGCATGTATTCGTTTGTTTTTAAACAAATGAAACGTAACGGCGTTTAACGTAACAGTAATCTAGTGGCCTAGACAAGATGCGGCCGACTGGGATTGTACTACAACTGCACACCGCCCGGCACGACATAACTAGGATGATGCTAGACTAGGCTAGAACACCACGATAATACGCCGTGGCCTAGGTCAGTTCCAATACGGACCATTGTTGTTGCTGCAAACCGGCCAAGCGAGTTTTTTATTAACAATTAACATACCTTCTTGTCTGGGTTTTGCAATAAACAACTTGGCTATGATTTTTAGTGGACAAAGGACTAACTAAATATTGATTTAATTCGTTCTTAATTTATATATGATATTGGAAAAGTTGTTGGCTGTTAAAATATAAATTATTTCTTCAATGAAAAACTTATTCGCATTCTTAAACGATAAAAAAGATGAAAAACAAAATAAAACCAACCCATACAATAAAATTAAAGAAGGAAATTGATATTAGCTATTAGGTACTTGAACAAGTCCGAAAACTCCGTTGTTTTCATTGAAGAAATAAGTTCTTCATTTAGTTATCTACTAAGGCCTGGCACTCTAGTGTGTAAATTGACATTGTCAATTTCAGAAATAGGTGGGTATTCTTTTTCAACCGCAAAGTACCTATCTTTTTGAGAATTTATAAGTAGGTAATTTTTTAAAGTGTTTGAACATTCAGCAGTTGATGAGGAATTCTGGAGTCAATTATAATCATTTCAATCACATAAGATGAATATTTGATGACCAATTGTGAGCATGTTCTTGATCATACATAACCAAAGGCATATACATATTCTCTGGTGTGTGCGTGTTTGAATAAATGTATCCAAAATTGATACAAGTAATATGTATTTCGTATTGTTTCAAAAGTATGCTCAAATGTAGTCAAATTACACCACATTAACAAAATAACATATACTCAAAGTGGCCTCTTCAAAATTAAATGCTTGTCATTTACCATCTAGCAGCCAATTATTTGGTTTTACAGTTTAAAGTACACATTAACCAATTAAACGAATGCTTGGATTAACCTTTGATCAACCAGCTACAGATGCCCGAAAAAAAGGGTTGCAGTTTTGGTCGTAGTTATTTTTCGTAATTATCAGCAAAAACTGTCCCGACTAGAACCTACACGACACCTCCAAAAAAATCATGAGGAATCATTAAGCCGGCAGTAATGGCGGCAGATAAAATGGATAAGGCGGCAATTGCGACGGCGACGGTGTCGTTCCAGCAGAAGGCAGCAGACACTATAATCAAATACCGCATGAAACGGAAGCGAATCTCGCTGGGCGCGAGCGAGCGGTCGCATCCAGCAAGCGGATGACCTTGGGCTTGCGGAAAGTCGCAGGCAATGTCGATGAACCACTGACCGTCCCGGCCGGCTCGCAGTTATATAGATGGCTATGAAAACGGCTTTAGACGGGCCCCAAGCACACTATTTTGTCGGCTATTCGACTGACACAGCGCGGGGCGGGTGAAAAATCGCGCGGTGCAACGCTTGCGTTTGCCTTCCCGTCTGGCCGACTGATGATGATGACATCAGACCGGGTTAATCACATCTGATTGCATTTGCCTACCCAAAGGTATGGCTCATTTTGAGTAATCGGAAATAGGTATAGTCGGTAAATCCGCAAATGCAAGTTTATGAAAGTTTAAGGTTTTGAAGAGTGCATATTATCCTTGCCTTCCATTCGACATTTCAGTTGATCATAGAGACAGCAAATTTCACAATTGTGACTTATCCTGGACTTTGGCATGTTTTTATTTATACATGAATTTATTAAAAATTATCAATTACTTTTTCTAATAAATAATATTTCTATAAGGTTTTCTTACTTTTCGTTCCGATTTTCAATTTTCATTATTTTACCTCTTACTATTTCTTTTATTCCTAGCAAGATAGACTTAGTTTTTAAAGACGCATTTACCCAACGTGTGCCTTCTTTTCTTTTGGTCGTAGTTATTTTTCGTAATTATCAGTAAAAACTGTCCCGACTAGAACCTACACGACACCTCCACCTCCTACTTAATATTTAGTAGCAGCATAAATTTGGTCAGGGGAAATAACTATTAATCATTGGTAGGTGACTTACAGACCCAAATATAGATTATTTATTATTATTTAATTTATTAAATTAACTTGAATAAAACCACTACATAAAATAACCAAACTGCCTATAATATAATCTGCATATCAAAGCCTGGTAATCATCAGAATGCACAACGAATGTCTCCCAAAGTATTTTTGAATACTTATGCAACTCTGATAGTATACTTATTAAACAGCGATTTATTCATATTGTGAATAAAATTAAAATTATTCATGTAAGTGAGAGTTAGACACACCATTCCGCTGCCCCAGTCAAATATTTACATTACAACTTATTCGCAACTTCCTGTAACACAAGCCGTACGATAAAAATAGCGATTATCCTTCCTGTGGTGACGCCACTGCGTGACTCGTTCGAGGAAATGACTCTGTATTGGTCCGCCGCCAGGCGTTCGGCCAATAAGGCGACCGAGAGTGAGAGTGCATTAAATTTAGAAGAGTGATAATTATTGCAGCGCACCGTGCCAAAGAGGTGCATCTGCTCCCAATGTCAGGATCGTGATTGCTTTTTACCCGTGAAGATGAGTTCAAAGATAATCAAAATATCCATTGTAGATATCAAATTATCAGTGTCTTTCAAATAACCAAAACCATCTTCAGCCAATCAATATTTCTATTGACTTCACAAAAGTCATAGATATTTCAATTAGTTATTATTCTATTTATACACCACTGTTAGTATAATAATGGTATAATAATGGTATACTGGTGTTTAGATGAATTACTAATTAATGAGTAATATCAAAAATAAATTAATTTTGTTAGAAAACCTCAATACTATTTGCTAAATTAGTTAATTACATGCCTCTCCACCACAAAGAGGGTTTCTTCTGTTTGGTGAAAAATCAATGATATTCATATCATCAGAAGGTTTCTGTTTCCACTCATAGCCCTCACATTCAACCAGAATGTCCAGCCAGTTCCATTAGCAATTGGAGGCAATCCCAAATAAGCCTTGAACTAATTTTGTTTGAGTTCAAGGCCTTTATAGCGGCTTGACTATCGGAGAATATGCAGATTAGTTTACGCGTGTTCTCCCTCCTCAGATTCTCCGCCAAACACATCATCATCATTGATTGAAAATTTCTGCTTCAAATACCATGGGATAATTCCCTAGACTTAACTTCTACCCCATTTAGGTCTCAGTCCAAATACTCCAACTCCTGTTCCACTGTTTGTTTTGGAGTTATCTGTGAACCACACGAGGTTCCAAGATTCCAGAGAATTTACCTGCTCTTCTCAGTCACTGAGATTCTGTATTTGAACCTCAAATGGCTTGCCGAAGTTAAATCTTGCAATCGTTCTGTCAGATATGAATCTCTAGGATAGGCTCTGATATCGATGTATATCTTATCTTGGAATGTCCCCTTCCTTGGGTACCATCTGTCCAATCATTATTATTCTTAATTCGGTACGCTGCTATCCTTGCTTCTCTTTCCAACATCTCATGGAATGGTGGTAGATTTAGCAGGACTTCTAGCGCAGCTGTTGGAGGCAAACCCATGGCTCCAGTCATACCAGCCCTGTAGTATTTTACTTATATTTTTACAAACAAGTAGCTGCACAGGGCTACGCCCAATTTTAACAAAAAGCTATTCCTCTATCTCGTTTACTTTCAGAGATATTGGTATATTCTTAAAAATATATACCACCCCATAATAGGTACGTTTAAGGAAAATAATACGAAACATTCAACATAGAATAGGACCTATCCCAGATTGAACTTGTAGATACCAAGGTTCAAGTTAATCTCACGTGTGTTTTGGGAATGCTAATAGTAAACTGATATAACTTTAACAATACCTTTCATCATTGTCTCGAAATGAAATAACGACGTAGCTAAAGACATGGGTGTTTCGGAATTTTTGCTCTTCTTTAGTGTAACGCAGCTAAAGGAAATGATCGATGTTATAAGTAAATCTGAAACATAACTCAGTATAACATGTCATAGGTAACTTCAACACCATGTAGTAAGGAATCTCAAACGTATCTTACAGGAAGTTCTCTCGAAAAAAAGATTTTTCTTTGAGCATGCAGAATGTTTACATGAGACATTTTAAACGATAAAGCAGTATTCTATATAAACAAAACAGAATGAATGGAGACAAAGCTTCAATAAAAAATACACAATTATCTGCCGTGACACGATTTACTGCACCGAGTTCTAATTAGGCACCACAACTACGAAAAAGAAAAAACAAACCAATTATTCGCCGAGCCGGCCAATGAAGAACCTCGGATAATACTTGGCCGTATCAGCGTTGTGTAACATGTTTTTCCGAACGACCGAGGATATCATTTTTATAAACAGGGCAATTAATACATCGCGGGCATAATATAATTCATCCCATAGAGGGGCTCGAGGAAAAAACAAACGCAATCGGGCCGTTTCCGGTCGCCACACGTAACGCCTTACAGGAAAAAACAAAAGAAGCTCTCTCGTATGTGTTGCGAGAGCGGGTGACCAAGGCCAACTCCAACTGCGCGCATGTGCATCTCTATAATTATATCACTGCAAAACTGCAAGTGCAGGAGGGACGTCACTGACGGGTCGGGGGTTGGGGGGCCCTCTGCCGGGGTGGACGTCCTATTCAAGGTTCTCAATAAGCAGGCACGCTGCATAAGCTCGCCGATGGCGAGGAAGTTTAGCAGGGAATGCTGTACGGGGTGTTGAGGATTACAAACTTCAGACCACCTCATTCCGTAGACCCTTCATGTTTTTCCTAGATTTTTTTTACTTACATTTGCAAGTTATTTACAATAACTTTCTTAACATCAATCATATTAATTTATTCTTTGCTACCATTATACATGCCAACGTGTTCCTTAAAATTTAATCATTACGCTCTCAGCTCTCAATTTCATAGTTACGAGATGAGATATACAGATAATTTCAAGATACCACGCTACAGACTCGCTAAAACAAGGAAAATTCAGTAAATTTGAATTTGTATAACATTTTGCCAGCCAACATAAAGATTCTTAATATTTACAGTTTCAAAAATAGAATAAAATCATTTTTACGGGCACGCTGCTTCTACACGGTTGATGAATATTTATTTTAAACACCTCCGATGTAACCATAATATGACAATATGCATATGTGGTGGGATCGAACTTATCGTACATTATTTGACTTTTTGTTTGTTCATGTCATAAGGTTTGTTCTAACAAGAATCTCAAATCGTCAGTGACTGTCAGGAGCATGCGCATTGCAATTTTTCCGTTCCATCAAAGACAAAACAAAATCGGTGATTGATTCCTGATTGACAGTACAATGTTCTATCATAGCTTATGATTGATTTGTGGACAATCAGAAAAGTTTGCGGATTTATTAGGAACTCTGAATCAGAATCATGCGCAGTAAATGAAATTAAATGATATTCATCTCTACTAGTAAAGCCTTACCTACATTATTATTATTCATACTGATTGTGATTAGGTACTGAAGTATTTTTATTTTAGAAGCCTATGTGAAGTTTTCTTATCTATGAAACACTCCATAAATGGCAAAACGATAAAAAAGTCCAATGTTTTCGTTTTGTGTCAAAAAATGAGGTTAAGTCACAATAAATCCATCCCAAGATTGCCACTCTTTGTCAGATTTGTCAGTTGTTCCATCACAAACTTCTGATTAGTTGCAAATTTGTCTAAACTAACACCTGCCCAGATATTATGGTTACAATCAATTGGGGATTGATCAGGGTTTTCTTGTTAGAACAAACCTACAATATCTTGGTTGTGATTGGTTAATGTATTACTCTGATATGCATACGTACGTGTTTTTTACATATTTTATGTATTTGTGTTAAATTTTGGTATACTGTGTAAATACTTACCTTTTTTATATTATATACCCCTTTTGGTATTTTCTATTTAGACTTGCCATAAAGATTTTCTTTTGTAATCTAAAATCGTCAATAAAACTACTACTACTACTACTACTAATCATATTAATCTTACTTAATCATTGTATTCCTTATTGCTTACTAGTTTATTATATATTTGCGTTATTGTTTTTTTTAATAGAATGAACAAAACTCAAAACCCTTTCGGCTTGAAAGTACTGCTTGAATTTTTCTTCAGTACTGCACTATGTTTTCTTTAGTGTAATTAATTACAAATTTGTAGTAGAAATACTTCAATGTTCATTAATAATTAGTTCTTGAAAAGCGTTGGTTCCTTGGGAAGTATCTAAATCATATACACCTGAAAAATCATATCGGCTGTGGAAGTGCACAGTAAAGAGAATTATTCTTAAAGTTATTGGTAGGTAATTTCAATGACGATCTTCAACAAACTGTGCAAAACTGAAAGTAATGCGGGTATGCGCTTGAAAACTATATAACTTTTTAATGGGCATAATTCATTAAACTATTTTGAAAGATCAGAAGTAATGCCCATTATTTGAATGAATCTAAATAAAGTGAGCAAATATTGTGAAATGTTTTCAGTGTTAAACTCGGCAATTATATACTCGTAATTACTGCTTGTAACAAATCTATATTTATCTGATACATATTTCCAACATCCATCAATTCCAAAGCAATTATAAATTGGTCGGTCGCGTCCCCAGAATAGATTTGATTGTATAAAGAGTTGATATACAAAATGCTCTTGCAAAACAAAATCGCTGGCATTTCATCGATGTTATAACAGTTTTGAAAACCTTACCTAATTTCAGACAGAAATAGAAGTTTTCTTCGTAGTGAAAAGGGTCTCGGGAATAATAATTATTGTATAATTCATCAAAATGTGTTTCTGAAGTGTTACAGCTTACTGTAAATGTAAGATTTCAGCCATTATAGGAGTTGACAAAGTTAAAATATTTGCCGCTCCATTCTCGAAATATGAGTATTGTTTTGTATACGATATGTAGATATATATATTTATACATATGTACATGTTGTCGTACTACAAGTTATTAATATTATTATGCATATGAAGTATATAGAGGGCTCACAGCTTGGTCATGTTTTGTTAGTGACTATAATAAATAGGTAGTAGGTAGTCCCTTTATAGGTACCAACTTTTTAAGATGTAGGTAATAGATACGAATTGACATTGTTTTAAGTAGGTATTTTCCCACCAATCATAAATGACTTCAATTTTAATGAAATTCAAAATGGCTACACTATAACATTTAGTCATTTTAAAAAGTAACAAGCTATGTATAGTCTATATAAAGTAAATTGAAACTGTAAAAAAAATTCCGATAATAGAAACACCTGCACTTCAACGGCGACCTCTTTGTTTACGCACGTGTGTCGTTTGTCGCAATTTTTATAAAATTAGATTATAAACTCGGGCACATGCCGTCTATTTTAAAAAAGATGTAACAACCAACGAAATTTTTAATTCAAAAATCATATACCTACTTAAAATTTAATTTTAAAATACCCGACTCGTTCTTGTTATTATACCATCCCAGATTACAAACATTCAAGCGCACATTTTTCCAGGAATCGTCTAATTTCCTTTTAAGATAAGTTAATGTGTAAAGTACTTTTAGCGGGTCGATCGTATCACTGTCTGGAGGGGCGGTAGAGGGGAGGGGGAGGGCGGATAGGCGGCCCTGCAGCGAACATTGACCAGGAAACATCGCGTATAACCTTCAAATCATTCTGTCCTTGGTTAAAATAGATGCATCGCAGCGCAACATTGCAAAGTAGGTTCCACTGCACTCCTTTCGCTAAGTAGGCGCTGATATAGAGACGTGTGCCTTCACTTGTTCGCTTGCCACGCACCACAGCCATCTCCTACAAAAATAACATCACGACAGAATTCTATGATCCATGTAAACAATTAATTTATTTAGACAATTTAAAAAAAAGACGGATACAGAAAGTTGATGTTGAAGACAAGGAATACCTACCTACTTTTTGGTAAAAGGGGCCCATTTATTTAAAAAGTTGCTCTTTTCTTCACTGTAATGACAATGTGGCATATTTTAATGGTTTGAGTTAATTGAAACAATTTTAAAAATATAAGTAAACATATATTTATTAATCTCATACTAAATGCCATTATAACATCCTATTTATCAATGTTTATATACTCAGTCTTGTGTCTGTTGGTTAAGTTTATCTATATCTAAACGACCAAGTATCGTACACGAAAAGTAGTCTGTAATCCATCAAAACGAGGCATTTCCTTATGTTATAAAAAGATGCACAATAAAAATGTCACACAGTTTCCTTTTTCGTTGCGTAATTATCCAACTAAGGAAGCTATTATGTCTCAGATTTGATAAACTAAATGACATTTCCTACTTACATCGTTATTCACTTTTATTAGTGGCAACCATTCGTCCCATTGCCTCCTTGTTGTCGATGCTCCGCAGCAGCGTCAAAGGTCACCCAACTGAGGCAGCCATTGTAGTCCATATTTCCACCTAATTATGTACTAATTAAGTCTAATAGTCAACAGTTGTCTCGATTTTGATTCCTGAAGAGGGGTCCAGTGTTATATGCATAAAACTAAAATTGGTATAGTCTTTATAATCACAATTGAAAATGCATTAAAAATTCCGATAAACGACATACGTGCGTAAACAAAGAGGCCGCCGTCGAGGTGCAAGTGTTTCTTTCGTTAGAATTTTTTTTACAGTTTCAATTGACATTATATAGACTATACCTATTAGGTTTTTTTTCTATATACTTCCAATATTGAAATGTATTTTCTCTTTTATGATACTTCTTGATGGTAACTTTCTACCGTATTGAGATTTTATATTTTAGTTTTATTCCCAAAATAGTTCTGAGCTGGTTCCGGACAGTAAATAAAAGTGATCCAATCACATCTACAACTACGAACATCATTTTGATTTACTTGAATTAAAATATATTTAACTTAAACGATCTGCACTCTGGTATAAATATTATAAAATCAGGGTGTTTCTATTGGGGTAGTTTTACGAAAGAACACCGTCATCGTCAAAAAATTTTCAGTAAAAAGTGTTTATTAAACAAATTAGGTATTTTTGTGGTAAATGTATTAGGTAAATTAGTATTTTTAAAATAAGAGTTTCCATTAAAGTCTGTTGTTCTGTTATTTATATTTTTATTATTTTTTTTATTCAGAAGTTTGGCATAAATAAATAAATGCAATCATCCGACAAATCCCTTTTCCACCCAATTTTTTAAACGATTCATGCGCATCTGAAATTTTTTATACTAGTCACACCCCGCTAATTTTTTTGCACCCCAGATGTCCTATGGCAAAATTTTTCTGAACCCACCACCTGACCCTTTTAATTAAACCCCCGAAATCCGGGTAAACAGACGGGATTCCTGAACGGAAGGAGACTCGGCATTGTTTCGTACACCTTTTATGGTGGAAAGTGGGTCACGTTAGGCGGGTGGCGGGTAGTATGGTATGGGGTTGTTCAGATCGGGAAAGACAGGTAGATCAACAGTTTGTGTCGTGCGGAGACAGGGCCGGCTCCGCTTTTGTACGTGTTCGGCGGAAAAGGGAGGGGAGGGGAGTTCAAAAAAATACGCAAACTAGGAATGGGGAGAGTTTCGATTTTTAGACTATACATACAGAGTCGTTATATTAAACATTTTTAAATTACCTAATTACAACATATTCAAACGATTATTCGATTAAATCAGTTATTCTATCTGATATTATCACATATTCACAACTGAAAAATATATCATGCTAATTACTTATATTTAAATTGGGGCCTACCTAAAAGACCAAATATTATTATATATTATTATATAACAGGTCTATAATATAGGTCTGCAAGTACAAAAACGAAATTGGCAATAAAATGTTTATTTAAATATTTCAAAAAACAAAATGATACATTATTTTAGAACTAACATAACAAACAATATAATTCATAATCTATACTATTATTTACAAAAATCACAATTCTGTAGTCTGTAATATTGAAAGTTTTGTATTAACTTTACTGGATGCTCTCCCAGTATTTATATTTTTATTAACAAATTTTAATGTAATATAAATACGAACCCTGGTATAAAAATTAATAAAATATTCCAAAGGAAAGTTTTTACAATCGATGACTAAAAGTTATATTTGTGAAATGATTTTTTAGTGTTTTACTAATGTTTTCCTAAAACTAGCCTTTTATTTATTAAGCAATCACGTATTTGAAAACCTTTGAAGTTATATGAAAAATTACGGCTGCTGCTGTCAATCGGGGAGTCGTCCTCGCACACGTCTTGAATGCCCCTAGAACCAGCCCTGAATGTTAGGGTGTACGGAGGGGCCCCGGAAATCAATTATGTTAAGGAGGGTATTTACCGAACAGGTAGTCGACTGATTTATCCTCCTATTTTACTAAATTATAGGGCCTGGCATAGTATGTGTGTTTAGAGGAGACCGCTTAGGATTTGGGAACGGGGTTATCTGTGCGTGGCATTCCCACGCATATTAAGTACCACCGGTCCATTTTCCTATTTGAAATTCCAAATCATATAAAAATATTCAAATTTAAATTGTCAAAAAGATTTGGATAATTGACCACCACAATGACCACAATACACAAATATTTTATAATGTTTTGTAAGATATAAGTAATAATGTTGTCAAAATTTCATTGTTTGTCATAAAATGGGTCATGCATTCTCTTACATTGACCTACTTTTTGGAAACGTTGAATTTCTATATTGCTATTAAAAACAGCAGTATTTCAATTTTTTATGTTAATAGTCCACCCTCTATTAGTTACCGCACATTCATATAGCTTTTCCAATATATTTCAGAATCGGCATGATATTTTTTTCTGTGCCATGACAGAGGTAAAAATACAAAATTAAGCGCATAATAGATATTTAACGTTAGCTAGTTGTAAATGGTATATTTATATTTTAATTTAGTTATGATTCTTATATATAGTTAGTTCTTAGTATAGTTATGAGTCTTTGTATGATTTATACACATTTACTTTTCTTGCTATAGTTGTTGACTTAGTTAAGTGTTGCTTTTTTTCTTGGTGCGCTGCTTATGTATACGATTACTGAATGTGTTTAATATTCATACTAAATTCTTTTTATTTTGTTCGCATCCTGTAATTGGCTTTAGCTGCTAGATAGCTGTATTTAAATAAATAAATAAATAAATAAATAAGAAACTTGAGAAAAAAATATGGTAATATTTCAAATAGATTTATTTGATTCTATTATACTGCATATACAATTTGTAAGTTTATATATACTCTGTAACCAATCAAAATATCAAAAAGATTTATTTTGGCACTAATATTTAGCTCTATTGAAATCGAATAATACTTTTATATTATCAGATTCGATTCCATTAGTAAAGGACGGCATATACACTTATTTACGTCACGTTATATTACAATTTTGACCGACGGGTAACGTCGAGGGTAAAAATGCTTCTGGTAGAATTGACAATCCGAGGTGTGTGGACAAAAACCGTCAAACAATCACGACGTTTTTAAGTGACAATGACGCGTTATTGTCTACTTACTCTGATACTCTACTTACATATATATTACTTCTACTGTTATATTCTAACTTGGATATAATATTTTCTAATTACTTACTCTTTGTTCAATCAATCGTTGATAAAGCTTTTCTATTTTTATATATTTTTGAATATGTATCTGGTTTATGTCCACAAAAACTTCTCTTTCTTGATATGTGGCACCTTGCAGTTGCTCAGTTAGCTAGAGATAAAAAATGTCCCCCACGGAATTCACATCGCAACAATGTGTTTTAATTTTTTTTTCTCTTTCTGGAAATTGCGGGTTTTAAAGAAACCGATATTATATTTTGATCAGGACGATATTTCAAACAAATGCAAACGTACCTAATTTATACTTAGGTACTTCAAAACTGAACCTGGATGGATGGATTGTGATCTTCCACATCTTTTATGTGTTCTCGTATCACAAAATCTAGTTTCCTTTGACATAGTTATGGCTACTGAAAACTTGATTCACCTTTTTGGTAATTGTTGGATGTTAACCTCATAATTCTAATGAATATATGCTAAGCAACTGATGTAAACGTTTCTACACGACTGAATAAGTTATGCCAATGCTATTTTCTTCAATTTTTTTTTTAAATTTCTGGTGCATGACATTGTTCATAAATATTCACTACGTCCACTTGATTTGATGTATTTTTGCGCGCCCACTGTTATACCTGTTCAACCGTGACAATGTCAGGGGTCCAGTGATCCCTTGTTTTGACGGCATCGACCCGCTTCAAAAATCGAAACAAATGAAACTCCAGAATTATTTATACTGTGTGAACCTTGCACAGCACATTTACCATTACCATTTACCATTAATTCATATAATAGTTTTAAATGTTGTTTAAACACCCTATATCTACTTATTATACATGCATGTACTACTGACACAGCGTTTATACGCTGTGCTACTCAGATATTTCTTAGAAATATTCTTTTTGAGGGCATCATTTTGAGCTTTACAATGGAACTTTCTCTGATATAGAGATCAGTTTTGAACTATTATTGCATTAGTCTGATGTACACTGTGTTCATTATATATTTTCCACTTTTAAACGGCTGTAAAATCTTTATTTCGTGAGATAGAGGTTTCTTAAAAAAAGGAATTTGAATATTTATTTCCAAAGTTTTAATATGGTAGTTTTGGATTTTTCCTTTCGCGTTCGATTTTCAAGCAAGCGACATAACTTTTTTTTAATAGACACCCTGTATATTTTACGATTTTCAGGTCGTATAAATAGATCTATAAATTCTGATCTCAGGGAGTACTTTTCTATTTTACGAAAAATAAATAGATTGCTCTGAAAATACAGGGTTTTATAAGATTTTTTAGTACCTGTATGTAGAATTATATTTTAATTTATGACAATTACAGCAAAACTATTAAAGATAACTACCTGATATGGCATATATTTGGAATCAGAAAAAATATCTATCCGAAACCCGTAAAATATACAGGGTGTTTCATTGAAAAACTGAGGCTATGTCGTCTGTTTGAAAGCCGAACGAGATAGGAAAAAATCTAAAACTACCATATACACTTTGGAAAAAAACATTTCTTTCTTTTTTTTAAGACACCTCTATCTCAAGTGAAAATTTTACAGCCGTTTAAAAGTGGGACAATATATATAATGAACACAGTGTATCTGGTCCATGACCCTCCAAAATACTGTACCGAGAACTGGATTTCGAGTAGGAGTAATTATTTGAAGATAAAAATGGTTCCATATATATTAAATACTCTAATGCTATTTGTAGCTATACCGTGGAAAAGGATTACTCGTTTTCTACTGCATTTACGTTTTCACTAAAGGAAACGCACTTTCATTTAGAGAGTTTGGATGAATTCTCATTTGCTACATACAGCATTGTATTATTATTATAAAAGAAACTAGTAGCTATTGAAAAAAATGGATTTGGTACAGATCAAATTAATATACAGGGTTATGTAAATAAGGTACTAAGGTTTTGTAGAGTGTGTGATACATCGTTGAATTCCTAATTTTTTTTGTTTATCAATCCATGAGAACCAATATAAAGGAGAAAAAAGTTGACTATAGCGACTCTGAAACATTGAAAGATAGAAAAAATCTGAATCGCCATGTTGAATAATGCCTAGAATTAGAATTTCGTAACGCTATCTTCAAACACAAATGAGTTATAACGAAAAATAGAAAATCGGTATTTTCACTTTTTCCAAGGTATCTCAGAAACTATCAAAGATATATTGGATTTGTTTTCACCAAAACACTCGCCCCATAATTATGCTACGTTTTTGTAATTTAAGCCACCCTGTATGTCGTAACGGTTTCCTATATTCCTGTAATCTAAATAGTTCTAACCCTGTATAATAAAAAAGTATACCTATTAATTGCTCTCACGCTAGGTAGATAGTAGAAATAATAGGTTCATACGCTAAAAGAACTGAATATTACCCTTAAAATATGAATTATTAGAATAATATAAATCATCATAATATGCCTCTTGATATACATTGTGTCTTAGCTTAGTGAACGTGATTACTGGAACTTGTGTAGAACCATAGACAAACCTGTTGTAGAAGGAAAAAGTGTTCCACCCTACTATAGAATGATGCCTGAGGTTTCTATTCTGATGCCCTTTTCGGCCCACTTATTAAAAATAACTTACTTATAATAAAATTCCGAAATTATACGTATGTGGTTTGCTTTTAGATCTAGACTAGACCTCTTTGAACCTAACACTATAGGTTTTTTTCTCTTGTTTCAGATCTAGACCCCTACAACAGCTACCTACTCCAGCAACATCACCAAGTACAACAGAGCCATCACATGCATCACCACAACCAGTCCCCGTTCACGACGCCGTCTCCCCCCTCCCCGCCCATGAGACACGCTATCCCCACCTCCGTCATTCAGGCAGCCACCTCTAGCATATACGACGAGTCCTATATGCTGGGTTTCTCGCCTAGGAAGCTCAAGAAGGTCAAGAAGCAGAAGATCGGGGAGCCGGGTACGGTCAAGAGGAAAAGCCGGGAAGGGTCCACGACATATCTCTGGGAGTTTCTGCTGAAACTCCTCCAAGACAGGGAGTACTGCCCCAGGTATATCAAATGGACCAACAGGGAGAAGGGGGTCTTTAAACTAGTTGATTCCAAGGCAGTATCTAGGCTATGGGGCATGCACAAAAACAAACCGGACATGAACTACGAGACTATGGGTAGGGCTCTGAGGTATTACTACCAGCGTGGCATCCTCGCCAAAGTGGACGGCCAGCGCCTGGTGTACCAGTTCGTGGAGGTCCCCAAGGATATAGTCGAAATCGATTGTACAGGAGCCGCGTGAATTGGCCTTATCCTTTAAATTCCCTTCCGGCGGCCTGAGCAGCCGCTGTCTCGAAAGTACAACAAACACAAATTATTTATTTAGAGAATGAGAACTCAAGTTTTTATCAAATTGTACATAATATTAATGACTCAAATATGTAGACCGTAACAACGAATTTTGCACGTAGATGCACACCACTTTCTGTTTTTAAGATCTCATTTGTACAAAGGTATATCTGGAATCGGCGACTATATCCTGGAGGAACGTGAAATGTGTGGCAGAGGACAGCGAGAAGAAGTTGTGATGTGTAAAAACTATTAATAGGGTTGTGGTATAGATTCTTCAACATATGTACTCCCCCCGTACACTATTTCATACAATCTTCAGCATTTATTTCTTAGCAGACCAAACTCGATTCGTAAATGCATCAACCAAACTTTTCCAACAACCTCTACTTTTATAAAAAGAACTATGTGAAATTGATTATAAAATAATATTATTCGTTATAATGGGTAGTAATTTGAAAAGTTTAACACACATTCGCGTAAAAACCACTACATTCAATGGTACGAAATTTTATATGAATAATTTATATTGATTAAAATAATACGCGTGATTATACGTAAGTGGTTATTTTGCGTAAAAATTCTCAAATTAGTACCCACATTAGGGGCCATATTTCTATAAAACATTGAAAGCTGGAGATGATGTTTTATAAATTTAAAAATTTGGGTTGGTTGCATAGCATTTAGAAGTGCATTGAATACATAACACATTGTACAAAAATAAAACAATTAAGTAGAGACAAATGGTTTCTTTTGTAACGCGTTTTAATGAATTTTAAATTGTTATTAAATGTATATATAAATTTTATTATCAAAGATAGGGTGAATGTGTTATTGTTGTCTTTTAGTATGAAATAGTGAAGAATTGTTATAAATATCGTAGATTTTTATAAATTATACCTAAGCAAATTTTAAAGAGAATATATCAATTATTAGTAGTAATAAAAAATTTATAATAGTCGGAAAATGTGTGAAATGTGATAAGAAAAGACAAGGTATTTTGGAAGTTTCTTTTTAGGATTTCTTTTTTGTTATCTATTTTAATACAAAAAAAATGGAAGGTGCTTAAAAATGGATAAGAAGACTGTGAGGTGCCTAGAGATTGACAGATAAACAAAATGAAATGTCAATGATTAAGCTCTCTTTTTTTAATTTCAGATACAGTGTTGAGCAAAGTTTTTTTGCTTCTGATCTCAGTTTGTACACAGCAATTAATAAGACCGAGAAAAATTGCCAATTACTTCTAAAATTTGATTTACTTTATCATCTTTGTTTAATCGAAACATTCAAAATCACAGTTGACTCAGCTGTACCCTAATTTTTTTAGCCATATCTGGGGATAATCTAGTTGTCGCCTGTGATAATGGCAAAAATGTAAATAATAAAGAATTACGTACTTATGTTTTGGGTCAATTTGAGCATTCTAATTTGTAATTTATTAATAAGTGTACATTCTGTATAGTATTTATTATATAATTTCGAAATATCACATTTAAGTTTTTTTTTTGTAAATTTTTGTAACTTTCTGTGATTTTTATAATTTTAGTTTCTAAATTTTTTCATTATTTTAACATGTGTACCTAATTGAAAATGTGTCTTGAATCCTACTACTCAGCGCAAATCAGGACAAAAAAGATATATATAATATATAGAAAGAAGAAACTAACCCAGGATTTCTCTCAGTGAAAAAATTTATACATATTAATAGACTATGTGTAGAAAAGAAAAATATATGTATTCATGTGCACAACAAACAAAAAACTTTTATTAAACGTCCAAAAACATGTGATATGTCTGCATGATTGTTAACTGTCACCTGTTTAGCATTATTTGTTATACATGTTGAATGTTTTTTTGTTTGTTGTATCTTTATTTAAATCTATCTACTACAAGTTTAAAATTGTAACATCACTATTCATTAATGAATGTGACCACTACTCTACCATTTCTGATTTGCTGAACCACATCACTAACGCAGTTATTAATTATGAACGTATTTAAGACAATGTAACGTAAAAATAAAAATATATTAAAAATTTGGTGATATTGCAATAGAAATATTATTAATTCAGTGTAAATATAGAATAATTTTTTACATAGCAAAAATACCTACCTTTAGCTGCTAAGAATTTTATTGATTTTTAAATATAATATTGTATAGTTTTTATTTAGTTTAAGACAAGTACTTCTTTATTATATAGTTTATTGTAATATTTTGTCTTTACAAAAATATAATACAAATAAAACCAATTTATGTTTATTTTTCATATTCCAGAATACCCATAACTTAGTCAAAAACTGTTATCAAGACTGTTATTAATTCTCACAGCACCTACTATGGTATAAAGTTTTTAAATCTCAAAATTCAAAAGGTATAGTGTGTTTCATATATTCAATATGGGATAACAAGAAAACTCTTAGACTTTTGACTCATTTCTATAAATACGAATAATAAAAATATGAATGTGAGAAGTGAAATTATTAAATGTCTTAAGTTATACTGATATCAAAAGAAATACACATACGCTATACATTCAGTTAGCAATGCAGAATTGTAATTTCTTCAAAAGCAAAATGGAACATTCATTCTAAAGAGGGCAAGGAATATATTTTTATTCCTTATTAAATGAGATATTTGGGATTATTTGTAGCAAATTTTTTTTAAACTCATTTGAAGAAGTCCTTGGGAGATGGTCAGATTTTCGTTGGAACAGCCCATATACATGTCAAAAAATAAACATAAGGCGTTTACACTTCTTCACTTCGTACCACTTGAAATTGGTTTATTTATAGGCACCTACTTCCTAATTTATTTCTCTCCTGTGGAACGGGAATGAATGATGACCAACATTCGCAGAACTTTGACTGTAATACAAAAATTATAGGCTTATTGCATGCGAACGGTAATTTTATTTAATTTCTAGAGGGTGCTAATCTCATCGTTTCATCTATAAATCATAGAAAATTATTCATTTTTTTCTACGTCCTAAAACCAGACTAAAACTCGACAAAGCACACTATTTGAATAGTAAGAAGCTAAGAACATTAATAATCTGTGGCTAAGAAATATCTTTTATGACTTTCAATTTATCCTGCAACCATAATAGCCTTCGCCATCTAGTGGTTGATAGATTATTTGAGAGCTTATGTTCACAAAAATCTGTTTGCTTTCAAATTCGCGAAAACTACGAAGTATGTGACATCTGCTGAGAAAAACACCAACCACGAAAGAAATCAATGGATTGATAACTTTTTAATTATTTATTATTTCCAGAGGTATAATTCTTGAATTTATAGAGTGGACGCCACCTGTCGAAGTATAAAGTAATCACTGTAAGTAATCAATGGCTTGCCTCGTAAAAATCTTGGGCTTCAACCTTTTTCTGATAGCGCCATCTAGTGATTCTTGAATTTCGGCTACAGAAAACATTAAAGCATTCTACGATCAACTACTGCCCACATGAATTGGGTGGGTGTGTAGATGGCACATCGTATTTTTCATTCATGTCTTGGTTCATTCATGAATAGGACGTGCGAATATATTTTGATAGTAGTAAATGTGAGTGTGAACTTGAAATAGTGGAAAAACGAATACAGCCGCATGAGCAATCGAACGATGTTGTATCAACGAACAAATGTCTTTTTTTGGGGTTTTAAAGATTGGGTAGTGTAACTTTGGTCTACTGCCCACCTATAAAACTCAGAAAAAGACATAATTACCAAAAAAGGAGGAAAACCGTTCAGAGGAGGTACGTGTAATAGACCTGAAAATATTTTTAAAAAAGGCATTATAATTTTTGTGTAAAAAAATGTTATTCTCTTTTTAATCGATAGAGCTAGGTTAAATTTAAATTTTGTGTAGGAGTCACATCCCCCTCACACTGCAGCGGCGCAGTTATCCAGTTTTTGGGTAGGGTCTTTACAAACTTGTGACCGTGACCGACAGAAATCCAACATCCAACCACTTAAATTTTCGATATCTCGGTTATGTGCTATGTCTAATATATTATTAGATTTGCTTTGTTTATATTGAGTTGAATTGAAAGCTGAAATGTTTCGCAGTATGTTTATAAAAAATAATTAAATAAAAATAGAGGACGTTTTACAAAAATCAACGTTTGTTAAAACCGGATTGATGGTATTTTAAATATGGCAAATGCAGTTAGGTTATTTTATTTAAAGATGCCTCTCTTCAGTGTCATGATCATTTAAGATTAAGGACCGTCTTCTGCTGAAACACAGTTCATCTTCAAATCAACTGAATTGATTGATCTACTTGTTTTAGAAACCATTGTTTCTATCCAATCATACAATGGTTTCTATGACAGTAGAACTTAGCTCAGTTGATTCGAAGGTGAACCATGTTTGAGCAAGCGGCCCTAAATCGTCCCAACTTAGGAACCAATAAGCATAGTTAAAAAAAGAACGAGCCAAAAATGTACGTGAAAATTTTAATGTTCAACTTTTTCGTTTCATTAAACATTTTCTTATGTCGAATTTAAATTAAATGTAAAATCTAGATTGTTGCAGCAAAGTATTCAATTTAGCAAAAATTAAGTAATTAAATAAAAAAATACTGTAGGTTTTTTCAACAGTGTATTCTGTTTAAAGCTTATTCTATCTCTAGTAATAAATATCAAGTATTAAAGTAAACAGTAGGTACAATAGAAAACTAGAAATTTCATTTTTTTACCCAACGCGAACTCACACACCCATACACTGAGAAAAATGGCCTAGAATATTCTGAATCATAATATTCACACATGTTTTGTAATAATCTTGATATATTTCTTAATGATTGTTGATTGATCTTATTCTTTTTGTGTTTGTGAAACACCTTTTGACGGTATATCAATTTGTGTTTGGCGATAAATATGATAATAGCTTTGTTCCAACACGCGGATTTTGTATGATACAACTTACTGGTTCATGTACTATTTTATGCGCCTGCGTCGATACCGTACTACTTTCGAACTGATTCCGAATCGCGACGTGTTGGAACGGTTTTTGAACGCATGACGCACCGTTTCTCATGCTTTCCTTTCATCCTTCACCAGCTGCACCGCCATAATGTTATTAATCTAACTGTTGCTCTAAATCGTCACTGGAATCAGATTCCCAAAAATCAGAAAAGTCCTCCAGATCGGACATATCTTTCTTTTTGTTTGAAATAACAAATAAAAAATAAATACATATAACGTGTAACATAACCTGCTGCTGGCTAATGGATGTAAACTTCTGTTTATTTCATATTGCGCATGTCTCTGACTGACAGTACCACTACTAATTCACGCTGATTTGACCGTTCAAGAACCAGTTCATGTACTGTACATCCTTATGTTGGAACAAGGAACTCCCAGTGTACATGTCAGCCAAAAGTTGTGTTGGAACAGTAAATTCGTTCTGCGCATGGACTGAACGATACGTGAACTAGTTCGCTTCTGTGTTGGAACAAAGCTATTATTAAAATTATCCCTACTTTGCACTTTCCTCTCACTTCCAAAATCAAACCATTGCGGATAGAATGGCATAATTTCAAATAGCATATTAGTTATATGTCACATATTACGGTTATTTAATTTAAACACAAAGATGTATACATAAATTGTAATATTATAAATTTGCGTAAAATCTAAACCAATTAAAATAATAAAATAACAAGTTGCAGTTTTTTTATTATCCTGGGCTATACAGAAGCCCGCCTACGTCGCGTCGGTTGCCTGGTAAAAATGCTGTTCCTAAGCAACCGAACATGATTCCATTGAAGAGAATAGCAATTCAAGGAATAAAATAATTGGAAAATCCATGGAAAGGTAACCCGTTTGAGATGCACATGTTTCAACTTTGCTGAATGGGAATTGTGGTCAAGACCCTGGATGAGTCCAGCGAGAACGAAGCAAGGTGGTATGTGGGCTGAATGGGTAAATAAATAATGTGATCAATAGAGTATAGAGGTGTACAACTGAGTAGGATTCCTTTCGAACAACAATGCATGCGTGGGTGAAACGGAGGTTGGTATTTCGGTGTTAGGTATGTAGTTTAGCATCAGTTCTAATTCTTGTTTAAAATTCGGAAACTGTTTCGCTAACAAAATAGACTAAAACCGCAATCGCGCAAATTTGATTCATAATAATAATAATACATATTATAATACCATACCTAATAATAATTATTAGTCGAAAAGACACCAACTTGTTTGGGAGAAGAGGCGATATTATTATTCTATAAGCCGCATTAGCGGCCAAGAATCAGGGGTTGTTAAACCCTAACCACCAACTAATACAGCATAAAGGGTAACAGAATTTAATTAAAAATTGTTTTGATCTGCGTGGAAACCAACCCGCTACTTCCAGGTCTAAAGATTCCCAGTCTTTGTCTTGAAGTCACTGACTTGATAAAATTAATACCTTTTTTTTCAAAAGTTTCAAAATTATCGAGATATTTATAAAACAGGTTTAATTTTCCGAAGTTACAAAAGCGAAGTTTCGGACTTCAGCTGTTTCCAATCCAAGATAATGACCAATGTATATGTTCAAGAAGGGTAAAGATGAGACTAAGGACTAAGTCATGTACTTCATATTCAAATTTTAAACATGTTTATTAGGCCATTACAATTTTACAGTCTTTGTTATCTTTGTTTAAGTACCAAGTGTTTAGTGCAGTGCGAAAATTTTAAATGGCAGACCCTGTATGTTCATTTCATATTCATATCATAGAATATTTCATATTCTAATAGCGCAAAAATATTTCAAGTTGTGCCACAATTGCTGTCATATTCTGCAGTTTGTCAGTATAATAACAGACTAAAATCAAACCATGTGTTTTCTACACCTTTCTGACAGTGCTGGTATGGTTATTTTTACTTGATTATTTGTTAAATTTAAAATAAAAGGAGAATAATAGATTATTCTATGAAAAAAATCAGACATCAAACGCCATTTTACATGTTTTTGTTGACAGTAGTAAATTTCGTTGTTACTACGTGGTCTTTCTACGCTACCAAAGGATTACTATATGGGGAGTAAGTAATTCATATTTTTTCATACTGGACAGTTTCATGTAATTCTGTCACAAGATTGTGTACATTTTAAAATTGAATATTATGGTGAAGATCTGATTCAAATTTATTAAATTACAATTGTTGAAGATAAATGTGAAAATATTGTAAAGGAGTCTCGACAGGGGTGAACAGAAAAGAAAAATATACCTACGCTAATAGAAAAGCACATAGTTAGTATACAATTCAATTCTATAGTGAATCATTCATGAACGATTTAAAAAAGTTACTTAACTAGGTATATTTTCAGCTTGACATATTTAACGGCAAATATACAGGGCGCCCTAAAATTAGGGAGTAAGGTTTTACTAGTGTAAACTATGAATGAAAACAAAATTTTTCTTATAAGCTTGGGTCCAATTACCTGACCCGATTGAAATATAGTTTTAAATTTGGTATGTATAACTGTCTCACAAACTGAATTCGCCGCTATTAAAGTTCGAAAATTAAGTACCTGACGCCCAATCTGCGATTTAACTCAAATACTGGACGAGAAGAGTAGGTGCCTTTTCTTTGTGAAAACACTGAACTTTCATATATTGTAATAAAAACATAAAAGCATATTTTTTTTATTTAGAGCAACGAATGTAAAATTAGGCACGATATCAAATTTACAAAAAAAATCAATTGGTTTTAGATTTATTAAAAAAATCTGCATATGAAAAATCTTATATTTAGACATACCTTCATACACTGGTAAATTATTGCCCCTTAAACTCTAGACACTATTATGTTCAGTAATTATTTTGAACAGATCTGCATTTACAGAACAGAACGTAGCATTTAATACCTATGCATTGATTCGACAGATAATGTGCAGAATGAGCAGGTAATGTTCAATGAGAATGATCAATATGGTATTGATTTATAGGCGAATCAAAACCAACCCGTTAATTTTACACCCACAAATCTTAGAAGATAACCAAATCATATATGGTCAATACAAGAATCCAAGCGATACACGTCATCGGTTACAAAATTAGTTCTACGATTGGTCCATGTACTTTACTGGTCGGAGCATTTTGCCAGCCAGTAATCGTTTCAGATATAAAATCCACTGGGGAGCTCACTATTATGTTATCTGCCAAGTAAGTCGCCATTTGTCGATTGACAATATTATTGTCGGACATATAGTAGCACAGACCAATAGAGGCCCTCTGCCATTACTAAATAACGCAAGGTACAAGGGCACCTTGGAGTTGGTTGCAATCCGTTCGGCGACATCACATCAATTTTTTATAAGATAAAAGATGTATTCTTAATACGTAATCATTCCGATTGTTCACCCCATAGCTTCAAAAACTTTAAACTAACCCTCGCTGATTAGTTTGGAAAATATGCCACAATATGCAACATAGGCGATATACAAGAGTTGATAAAGATACAAGAGTTATAAATGGGATATTTTCCTTCAATCGAAATGAAAGTGGAAACCTGTATTTTTATAAAATATATATTTTTTATATTTACTAGGATAAAAATTATTAAGATTGAATCGGTAGAAAATTTTTAATTCAATTTTATTCTATATTCGTGACGTCACTAAGCGAAAACTAGGGAATATGTATCTATAAAGAGGCCACCCTGATAATATGTGACTAGTTTCAGTTTGTAACAACAAAAAACGACAGTCGACATTTCGATAATTGACATTTGAAATTTCCTGTTTGTGTTTGACTTGACAACTTGACGTGTTGTATTGTTGTTTTCTTGTAAAGTAAACTTTTATTAAACATGGAGCAAGGTTTTGTAGAGGCTAAAAGTCCGACAATTTACCGGTTATAGATTCTTTTATGATAAAGATCCTTATAAATCCTTTCAGAAATAAAAGGAATGAATAATGTAAGGTTAGTATTTAACTTAACAGTATTACTGCAAAGTCGATTAAATATATTCAAAAATTACCTTTGCAAATTACGATGTTTTTCTATTACTAATAAATACACTTGTAATCAGTCACAGGCAGAGACAACAATTCACAGGTAAAAATATAAACTAAAAACAATGTCTCATGTTTACCATGATGTTTACCCTAACCAAACAATTCAAACATAAACAAAAGTAAAGTTGTCACGCAGTGACACCAACCACACAAATGAAAATATCCTAGAAATCACTAAAAAATGGCACAAATTTTGAATTTGCGCTTAGTGACGTCACATAGATATCTCGCACAATAATAAAATAATTTATGGACTTAAATGAACCCAATATTAAAATTCCAGAAATACGTATCTCTTCTTTTTCCAGCTACTCTCCATTGCCGATGTAAAAAAAAAGAAAACACCCCATTATGCAATAAATAAATAAATTAATTAAAAACGATGCATGGCTTGTTCCAAGTTACATAATTCTTCCGTACATAGATAGGGTACATATTTTCTTAACAATGTAAAACAATATTATGCTTTATTTATAATACTGAACAAACAAAATTTATCTAAATATTCATTTTGTTCTTACCTTGGATTATTTATCAGATTTTCAAGTGTATTTGTTAAATAAGAGATAATAACTCAGACACATTAAATTCTTTTGAAATCTCTATGAATATAATTATCAATATTTATAACGGTTTTAGTTATGTAAGATGGGAAACCTTATCCAAAAATGTATGGTCATTATAAGATGAATTGAAATAGACCAGCCCAAGAAAATATGTAAAGAATTTTCGGCTTTCAGACCTCCAAAAAAGCAATACATTTAATTTGTAGTCATATACAACTACTGTAGGATATTATTTGCTATAATAAATACTTAAAAAGATGTTTGTGTTTAATTATATTTTCTATATTCTAATTTCCAGCCAAGAAATTACTTGTTTCAACATTTTGTACCTATATTTGAAGCTGGTTCCTCTTAAGCTTTATAACTCCATATCATAAACCCATTATCCTCCACAATAAAGTACTATTTATCGATAAATCCTTAAAACACAACTGCCTCCGCCAGTGCGTCGATATCATGTTCGGCATAAAATTTTACCTATCGCTCTTTCTATTAGGTGCAGTCAGAAGCGCTGACGAATGCAATTTATCTCAAGAAGAAATCGACGAAATACATTCATACCAAGATGTAGTCAACCAAATCATAGAGGCCACTACCAATGGTCAATTTAAGGGAGAGACGTTCAACGAATTGGCCGGTTTCGTAGACAAGTTTGGAGCTAGGCTGTCTGGAACGCAGGCCTTGGAAGATTCCATAGATTACTTATTGGAGAGAATGAACAGTACGTTTGGTGTGGAGAATGTTCATGGAGAAGAAGTCCAGGTACCTCACTGGGAAAGGTAAGTGGTAAGGTACTCGTATACTAATAGAATTATATCAGAGACTTAGATGTATAAGTCTCTGATTATATTAAAAATGTTAGCATCCTCTAAGAATTGAAACTGATTTAGTTTATTTTTTCAATCAATCAAATATTTCCATAAATTCTATAACTAAAAATCTGGCTAAAAGATTTTATAATGAGTAAAAATATTTTCTAAATACGTACGTTCTGGATATTTATTTTATTTATGCTACACTACTCAACAGGTCTAATGACCCAATAACAGAATAGGAACATTGAGTAACATACATAGTAAAACAAACTAATATTAATATCTAAGTGATAAAATACATAGAACAATGAAGATCGAGGCATACAAAAAAATGCGCAATGAAAATCAATGCGTGCTTAAGATATATACAAGTCAGTGACACTGCAAGAAAACAGCAAACTATAGTTCACAAGAAATAAGAAGAAATCTAGAAGGCTATTTTCTTCAAAGAGGATAATGTACAAGCAAAAATATCAATAGATTCAGATACGTTATTATAAATATTGCACATGTTGTAAAGCGGCGAATATTTTTTTTTATATTTGTTCTTGGAGTTGATAAGTAAGAACTATCAGCATGTACTATCTTGAATAGAAACGTCAAAAAACAAACCTTACGTCTACTTAATAATGCATCTAAAGAGAATCTGTCTAAAAGTTCTGACTGAGGAAAACCTATCGCGGGATAATCACCATCTGTCCTAGAAGCCACAAGTTTTATGAAACGGCGTTGAATTCTCTCAAGACTATCGATATGTGTCGCATAATTTGGGTACCAAATTATTGATGCATACTCCATCTGAGATCGAACTATCGTATTATATAGGACCATTAGAGCCAATTCGTTATCAAAATTTACCGTGTTTCTAACCACAAAACCCAATGCTTTATAAGCTTTGGCAGTAATATTTGAAATATGGTTGCTGAAGCTTAATTTCCTGTCAAACGTGACTCCAAGATCACAAAAGGTTTCAGGTCTGCAAAGTACTTTTCTATTAAGTTCATAATCATATAAAATTAAATTTCGCTTCACTGAGTAGGTCATAACATTACACTTATCAGGATTCAAAAGCAGATTATTTCTAACGCACCAGGCATCAATTAAGTCCAAGTTTTTCTGCAGCAAACGACAGTCGCTTAGATTAGAAATCCTGTAAAGTAGTTT
Source organism: Pogonocherus hispidulus (assembly GCA_963924545.1). Lineage (NCBI taxonomy): Eukaryota > Metazoa > Arthropoda > Insecta > Coleoptera > Cerambycidae > Pogonocherus > Pogonocherus hispidulus. Next base: position 17,058,454 of record OZ004700.1, read on the forward strand.
TAAATCGTCCGCATAGAGTAAACAATTCACAGATAAGTCTTCGATAATGTCATTTATAAATAAACTAAATAAAAGGGGACCCAGGATCAAACCTTGGGGAACTCCCGAGGTAGCCTGCACCCTGACTTATTTACAACCACGATAAACCACATATTGAACTCTATTACAAAGATAAGCCTTAACTAAGTCTTATTTAATTTGCTATATCGACCTATGTTACATAAAACAGTATTCACATCACCTAATGTTACGGAAGAGAGTATTTTAGAATTATATACCATTTTAAATGCAAAAAAAAACATATGAAAATACTCATCTCATTTTTTGTGAGAAAAATCGGACTCGAAAGGTCAAAAATATTAAAGTTTTCCGTTGAACTTTCAACGTTAAGACTCTCTTGATTTTCAGGGTACTAGAGTCAGCCGAATTGGTAGAACCAAAAATCGCCAAAATTCCTTTGCTAGCCTTAGGCAGCTCGGTCTCCACCCCCGAAGAAGGCATAGAAGCACCTGTGGTCGTCGTCAGATCATCAGAAGACCTTCACTCCAACTACTCGGATGCCGTGGAGGGTAAAATCGTGGTCATCAACTACGAATACGTCTCATACGGCGTATCGGTGAGTCACAGGTACGACCAGTGTTATAAAAGCGGAATACTTCAGAGAAAATGTTGCATAAGTTACTAGTGTCATAGAATTTTTCAGGTATAATCTGAAGAATGTCCCTGAGTATGGTTAGAAATGTGTATTTCAATTAAACAATCCCAAAAAAGCATTTTTTCTGTTGTATTCTTTAAAAATTTTAGAATATTTTTGAAGATACAACGTCTTAAGATTGCTGATGTAATTTTTCTTACAGAATTTTTATAAATATTTTTCTACGGTTCTACTTTCTACTTGTGTAGTATCTATTGTTAACTTATAGAAATTTACAACACTAGGTATGACTCCGCGGTAATGGCGGCCCAACATGGAGCCGTGGCCGTATTGGTGAGGTCTGTGACCGACTTTTCAATGAGTTCGCCTCACACTGGGCAGATGAGTTACCAGGATGACGTCACAAAGATACCGGCCGCCGCGATTACCGTTGAAGATGCTAATATGCTCCAGAGGATACAGGTAAGAATATCATTTTGTAATTAACTTATTACCATAGCGTAAAATATTCAAACATTTTCTGTGGACTATAAGAGATACTGCGCTTTGTACTGAAATGTTAGTTGTCAAAACAATTTTCCCCTAAAAGATTTTCTGTGGTTAGGTAGCAAAATATAAATCTCTTTTTATGAAATAGATAGGATAGTAGGATCACAGCTTATTATGAACAAGCTGTGGTAGGATGATGAAATTAAAAATAAGGTATTTGTACTAAATACAAAATGGCTGCGCTTATGAGAAACGATTTTGCTATTACATAGTTTTAAAGACTAAAAGGAATAAAAGAAGAAAAACAGGGTCTGTGCATTTTACAGACATCTGATTTTCGGCATTATCCCAATAATTGTATATTCCATTTTTTTTTACATAGTATAATTTTCATTATGGGAACTAAAGGTCATTTATTATTATTATATTATTATCATTATTATTATTTTTGTTTAAATCCAGTCAACCGATTGCCTGGCTCCGATTCTCAGGGTCGGCCGCTGGTGGTTATCAGTAGGTATTCCCCAAGGATTGTTAACTGTTTACAGGATTGCTCGATCCCTATACTACAATGTAATCCATAATTGTGACGTCATCAAAGATCCAAAGATCTCGAACTTGTAGAAATAGGTACACTTTATACTGTTATTACAAACTTTTATAAATAATAATATTAATAATCATTCAAATACGAAAATTCTCTTGCAAATGTGAAATATAACAAACACAAAATAGGTATATTTTGACAATTCGATTACATATAGATATCTTTGATGACGTCACAAAGGCGGATGACAAAATTGAGCGATCGAGCAATCCTGTAAACAGTTAACAATCCTTGGGTATTCGCCATGTCCGTGTGGGTAAGATCTATATTGCTTGTAAGAAGTATGGCTGCTTTTTGTGATTGGGTATACACTTTCTTCCAAGCTAAGTTGAGTGAGATGATTTAGGAATGAGTATGTAGTGATACTCGCCATCCATAAAATTATCATTATTATTATTATTATTATAGGATATGTAGGTATAAATATTTTTAATAAAATAAAAAGTAAACAATATTTGTGGTTTAGTGTTAGGGAAGATTGGCACTCATTTGGTCACAGTGTAGACACTTTTTTCTATGCATCTTTAACATTTTATGCAATATTCTAAGTGCTTAACTGGAAAAAGTATCCATGCCGTGTTGTGCCCATATTTTTCTAGAACGTTTCAGTACATTATTATTTATATTTCAAATAAATCCGTTATAAAAAAATATTTTATATCATTTCAGGAGAGAGGCGACAACATCACTATAAAGCTAAACATACAAACGCAAACCCTACCTGACGCGACATCAAGGAACACAGTCGGAGAAATCGTAGGATCTGAGAAACCGGAAAAAGTAGTCATCGTATCCGGTCATCTAGACAGCTGGGACGTTGGAGTTGGTGCCATGGATGACGGAGGTGGTGCGTTTATTTCTTGGTATGCCTTGGCCGTCTTGAAATCGTTGGGTTTAAGGCCACGCAGAACCGTCAGGTAGGTCAACATGATCTTTGAAATAATATGTGTAAACTTCCACCTTCCACCAACATTTAACCTCGTAATAAACTTTATTCCCAAATTATTGCTACTCTTTACCAGCCATAAAAATACCTTTATTTCTTTGCTACAATAGCTATTACTACTCAGGTACTTTCCTGGGCCCTTCATTCCACTGCTACAATTTAGTAATTAATTTGGTATCTTATACAAGTTTAGCTGTCTGGAAGTTTTAATCTGTAAAGATGTTTCGTACCTTGATTCAACTTTTATTCACGATCACTTGCCCAACATCATCTACACAGTTCTTATATTAAAAGAATCCTTCTGAAGTTCTTGAGCATAATTCTGTTCTAGTTTGAAAATCAGTATCTTGCATAACCTGCCACGTATCATTAAAATTTACTTAGAGGTAGAAGGAGATCACTTTCCATGAGGTTATCATGCTAACCACCTCAGTCCTCAAATTGATCATATCATCATATCAATTCAATAAGTGTTTATAGGCAAGTCAAAATCAGTTTTGAACTAATCATGATTGAATTTAAAGACTTTGCACAGGCTCGAAGGTATAATCAGTACCAGTAGGTGAGTGTACATGTGTATACTGTTGAAAAATAATGTACTTATTTCTGATGGGAATACATTTGGATCAATTGTAAATGTTTTTGAAAGTTTTCCAATCCACTGAACCCATTTGTATTCATTTTATTAAATCACTTATACAAGTTAAATATTAGATTTTAGTATCTTATGGTAATGTATCCGTTTTTGTGTTCTCTTATGTGGAGTGATTTAAGGCAGCCTTGTAGAGGTTTATTCAGAAACTTTGACTAATGGTTAAAGGAAAATCATCACTAATCATCCACTAATATAAGAAATAGTTTACAGTTCAGCACATCAGTATGTTTCAATCAAATTTAATCTAACTATGTCATCGCTGAACTACGATACTTGAAATATGAATACATAATTTTCTTTAACAGAGCGGTTCTATGGACAGCTGAAGAAAACGGAATGGCAGGTGTTAATGCTTATGACGCCCGTCACAAAGATGAACTAGACGACTTTATTTTCGTGATGGAATCGGACGATGGCACCTTTACCCCTCTGGGACTTACATTTGTTGCTGGTACAAAAGGAACCTGTATTTTGACGGAGATATTGAAGTAAGTCACATTATTTGACTATTTTATTTGTTAGAATTTGCGTCTTCCAACAAACAATTTATCTGGAACTGTAAAATGTATGTTTATATTAAATTTCCTTCCTCTTAATTCCAAAGTTTCCATTTTTTTTTTCTATCCTGAAATATTTTAGTTTATTTATTTCAAATTGTTTTTGACGCGTTAATGCCAATATGTTTAATCCAGTAGATTTTCGATATTCACATCGTACTATTTGCAGATGACATCCAATTTTACTGTTTCTTTTATTTAGGCTGTTAGAACCTATTAATGCTACAAGGGCAGTAGAAGCCACCAGTGTTGGCTCCGACATAACTATATGGAAGAGTGTCCTCCCCACGGGCAGTCTCTACAACCAAAACGACAATTACTTTTGGTACCACCACACCAAAGCCGATACCATGGAAGCATTGGACTCAGATGCGCTCGACAGGGCTACGGCCCTATGGACATCAGTGGCGTACGTTCTCGCCGATTTGCAACAAGATTTTCCCAGAGATTTGACCGATGGTGGATTCAACGCAAGAGCCAATATTTTCTGTATAGTACTTTTAAGTTTGATTGGTATTTTGTTCTCTTAATTAGTGTGAAAAATATCGTTGTATATATAAAACTATATTAAATCAAATATATTTAGTACCAATTTTTAGTTCCATACATTTATTAATTGCCATTAAAATTTAAAGTTATGATATTTTTGATATAATATTTACACAGCATTTTGTTACAATAAATTCTTGTGGGTTTATGAATTCCCATCCTGAAACTACAATTCAAGATCATTATCTTGAACAAAGCACCATATTTGTTGCACCAGAAAATGGCAATATCTAATTTAAAACTAAGCAGTAAGTATATAGGTATTTTGTATGATACGATTTCAAACTGACCGATTGAGTGACGTCAAACCGCAGAATCGATTGGAATGAGGCTTGCACTGCACCGGACGAATATAAACCAGTAACCAGTTAGGAATGAAATTCAAGACATAAACAGAACCAGAAGTTCGGCATTATATCCGATCCGAGCATTCATTCGTATATTGTTATTCAACTGTTATCTAACAGTTAACAGTAAGTGTCTTACGATGTGTTTATAAATAAATATAAATAAGTTTTGCGTGAAACTACGAAGATAAATTGGAATAATTTTACCAAGTTCGGGGAATGGTAAATAGGAAAGGAAAACACACTTGTTTATCAGAAGTAGTATGTATTTATCATTTATTAAAACATCATTAATAAATAACACGAAGATTAAGCAAAAAAGTAGAGATTGTACCATGTATGTGATATTTTAAATGCAGCCAGCCGATTATTTTAATATTATATTAAATGTACCGAGTGTAGCGCTTTAAGGTAAAGCCTTCATCTATTTAATATTTAACTCACTATGTAGGTACCTTGAGATTAAAATTTCCGGAAAAATTAAATTCCCGAAGAAAGATAAACTTTTTCCCAAATAAAATTGGAAAAAACGGAAATTTTGATATAATTAATCTTTTGTTATAAACAAGAAAAAAGCGTTTTAATTACTAGACTTGCTTTATATCATTAAAGATTAGTATTTAAAATATTATTTATAAACTATTTTGATGAAGAAGTGCATGTCACGATTACGACACTGACGAAATGGCGTGGCAATGTAATTCAGCGGCGAATGTTTCCTTTACTTGGTTTGGCAATTGTATTCAGTGGCGTGCCTAGAAATTTTGCCTGAGTGGGGTCGACTTATAGCTTGACATAAAGAAAAGTATATGATTTAAAAAAAGTTGGTACGAATAACTAAATAATATATTTCTCAAATATAAAACATATGTAAACAGTTAAATAAGCCAATAGATAATATTAAAAATATACTATAAATAACTTAAAAGATATTGTGAAAATATATTTATGTAGATGTATTGATATATTTTCAGGTTTATTCTTTCAATTCTTATAACCTTCTATTCTCTCAATTCTTCTATTTTGTTCCTAAGTGTATTTCCAATGGTCAAGACAAAAAAAGAAAAACTGAATTCTTCCCATTTTTATCAGAACCGTTAATTCGCCATATGCACCCATGCGTTTTAGTGGTATGTAATGGACATCATACAGGAGTCATCTTTCTACATTTTTACATATTAAAACGTTCTCTCTCTAAAAATTGATATTATACAGGATGTATTTAAATGAAGCCAAACAAACCTAATCCAAAGTTGCTTCGCTTCCAAGTTACAGGGTGGTTAAATTAAAAATAAAATATGTATTTTCTCTGTTTCTGAAAAGAATGATCATATGCTTTTCAAGTTTGGCAGATAGTACCTCAGCATAGTACTCTAGTATCACACAAAATTTTAGTTTAATATATACTTCCAGTGGCGTGCAACCAGTATTACGTGACTCCTCTTAAGAATAAAAAAAATTACGACACTACCTAAATAAAAAAATATAGTTGTATTGAACTCGCAATCGATCTACTAAAAAAGTTACTCATACATAACTTGCATAGTTTTGTCGTAAATCCGACGTTCCTAAAATCATCTCTCGATTTATGCTCATACTTTGTGAGCACAATAAAATAGTCTATGTGTATTTTTAATTTTCTTAATTATTACCTCTTTAAACATACCCGCCTATGGCCTTGGGCACTGTGACGGGAAATTTAATGAAATTAAGGTTAAATCTTTTGTTATTGTGGTGAAAAAACATTTTATATGTGGACAAATAGGCTATTACTACCTCTATACATATTTGATTAGAGATTATTACAAATTTTTTTCACCATTTATTAGGGGCGTGCGTTCGGGGAATATTTTTATAAAAAAATAATGTAAACAACAGCTATAATTTTATTGCCTTTTAATATCTTACAAAAAAAGTCTCTTCATATTCTTTGATTTAGAATATAGTTTAGACAAAAATAGTTATTTTAAAGTCAACTGCACAAGGCCCGATTAAAAATCATGTAGAACTTTAAAAAAATTGTAGTAGCCTATGGAATAAGACTGTTTGTTATGTATTGACACCAAAATTAGTTGTTAATTAGCAAAGATTTTCCAAAACAGTTATATGATCTTTTCTTCATGAAATGGATTGAGAAAGTGTCTCCTTCAGTATTTCAGATGACTTGGGGAACACCCTGTATATATTCAATATAGCAATAGGTACTTCCCTATATTACCTATATGTTTTTTAATTCATGTAGCTTATTTCAATTATAATTATAGCTCGGATTATAGTTAAAAAAAAAATTCAAAACTATCAGTTTTCCTTCAAACCCCAAAATAAATATTTTTAATAAAATAATAAATAATAATAGAATTAATATAAGTAAAGTACGTGTATAAGTAAATAATTGTAGTAATAGGTAATACAGACGCTTTTCAAATTATGTGAGAACTTTTCAAGGTTCGAAATTTTACAAGACAGTTTGTTAGGCAAGACTATATTTTTTAAATATTTTAAAATTGCAAGTTGTTTGTAGGTACAATAACATTTTGTAGATTTAAGAAAAGCAGTATTCATGGTTAGTTAAGTCGATAATGATACTAGAATGATATATAGTACGTACTTTTTTATGTCAATGCCATAAAAATTAGAACAATTATCGAGACTAATAAATATTTGTCCAAATGAGTGTGCAATAATCGGTTATCTGAAGAAATATTATCTAAACAGACATTGTAATGAGATATGATGAACTAATGCCATTTAATACTTTCCTGCTCGCTTTCCTGTCTGTATTTCGGTGATATTACAACCAAGATTTCATAAAATATAAACCTAGTCGTAAATCACATGATTGCAGATTAATACCAATTTATCCCTGCAATCCAGATAGCAGGAGATTTATTTATGTTTAATTCTTATTATCCCTACGATTCTACGATTGCAGATGAGCTGGATTTAGATTTAAAGTATTATCTTTGATACCGGCTTAACTGGCTAAAAACCGGCGTTTCTGAAATAATATTCTATATTAGATAACACTTCCGCATAAGAATGAGAAAAACAAGAATTCGTTTCTGAGATACAGGGTGTTAAATGTAATGATTGAAAAATAGATCTGCTTTATAACTTTGGGACGATTTATTCCACTGAAACAAACTATGGTTATGGTTATTTCATAGTTTCCAACAGTCACGTGTACCTATTAGCACTTTTTTATTCACTATACAGGGTGTTATTTAAGAACGTGGCCAAACTTCAAGGGGTAATTCTCTGAGTGATTCTAAGACGAAAAGTTTATATAAACATAGATTCGGAAATGTTTCGTTTTCAAGATACAGGGTGTGAAACTTTTTTAAAAAATAGTTTTTTCGTAAAATCTTTATAATCCTTTAGCCGATTTTGTTGAAATTTGGCAGTGTTATTTATAGTACAAAGGCGCTGATTTTGCCCTAGATTAAAATTTATAAGTTCAGTGACAAATTCTGACAAATAAAATGTCCGCCACTAACTTTTTTTCGCATTCAGCAATTAAAAATACAACTTCTTTGTCTTTTGAATTTTTTTCGGATCTTACTTCGTTTTAGAGAAAAAATAAAAACCACTTTATTGCATGTGCCTGGGACAACATATTAAAAAATTAAAACTACCAACTATCAAAAACGGGGGGTGTATCTGATATTTTCATATCAATAGGTTTTTCCATATGAAATAATAATTTTTATCGCCAACCGTCAATAGAGCCATATATTACCATAGCGATTTTCGAAAATAAACAAACACTTAGAATCAGAGTCACTTGGAGAATTACCCCTGGAAGTTTGGCTACGTACTTAAGTAACACCCTGTATAGGAGCATATATGCAGCAAAGGCTATCAGACAATAAAAAGATGTTCTGCAACATCGGAACAATAATAATAAAACACAAATAAGTACAAGGTACTATTTATTTTATTTCAGTAGGATGCACTTTTGTATTGAAAAGGAGATTTGCAGTTACCTAGATGAAAATGTTTTGTTTTGAAAAGAAATCCATTACCATTACGAAAGAAATGGCAAAATTGGAAGGATCTGGTTTTTGAAATTCACTCATTACTGTCCGCTATGTCTGTGATAATAAGAGAATTTAGTAAAGTAATAAGGAACTTGAAATACTAATTGTTATTTGTAACTATATAAAAAAGATTCAATATGCGCAGTTACTCGTTTACTCGCGGCAGTTACTGGCTGTTGATTAACTGCCAGTAATGTTATAGGTTATGTTACATTCTCCATACCTTAGAGCTCTATTCCTGCAGGAATCGCAAACTAGTCAGATCTAGTCAAGCCATTCCAAACCAGTCAGCAAATTGGTTTCAACCAATCACAATCCTTCCTTCCAATAATACCTAGTAATAGTACCGGGATATCAAAAATTATCTTGGTCAAGGGTGGTTGTGGAATATAAAACGTGTGTCTTACATGTGTCTTACTTTAAATTTTTGTGTCAGAATCTGTCAAGTCATTGTGCTGAAATTTTCTAATCCAGTTTTTGAATCATGCCTCTTACCACACAGCACAAAATTTTCATGATTGAAGCCTATTTTCGAACGGGTGCGCTAGTTAATGGAAATTGGCAATACAGTCAACGTTTGTGTTTGGACAATTTTCGAGAGCACTTCCCAAACGTGGCAATATTACCGGACAATTTTTATGCGTGCCTTACAAATTGTGTTGAAGTGTTTCGCGAAACTGGTTGTGTGACTCATAAAAAAGGTGCTGGTAGACCAAGAGTTCGTACAGAAGAAGTTGTCCATGACGTTCGTCAACGTATGGAAGAGGAGCCTGCAAAACTTTTGAAACGTCTTTCTCAGGAAGTTGGACTTTCTTATGGAACATGTCATAAGATTTTAAAGAAAGACTTGAACATGCATCCATATAAGATGCAAGCACATCAAGCTCTTCTGCCCGCAGACCACCCCAGACGCCTTGCTTACTGCCATTGGTTTGTCAATAATTTAATGAATGAGGATCTTCTGGACTTAACTTTTTTTTCTGACGAAGCGTGGTTCCACCTTTCGGGATACATCAATTCTCAAAATATGCGAATGTGGAGCAATGATAACCCTCATGTTTTTACTGAATCGCCACTACATGCTCAAAAAATTGGTGTTTGGATGGCAGTTTCTCGCAGAAGAATAATTGGGCCAATTTTTTTCGATTTCACCGTTAACGCAGAAAGGTACAGACACAACTTTTTGGCTGAATTTGTGCAACAGTTAAACGATGATGAACTACTACACGAGAAAATATTGCTTTCCTCCGCGAGTTTTTTGATGACCGGCTGATAAGTTTGCATACAGAAGTTGAGTTTCCTTCGAGATCACCTTGTTTGACAATTATGGACTATTTTATATTTCCTTACTTAAAAAAACAAGATTTTCGCAACTCCGGTAAATAATTTGCAAGAACTGCAACAAAGAATTGTTCAGCAATGTGCAACCATAACGCCAGAAATGCTGCAAAACGCTTTTCACAGCATGAGGAGGCGCGTCAACTTGTGCATCGAACAAAACGGGGGACATTTCGAACAATTACTGTAATTTAGTTTTTCTTGTTACTAAAACCGTTATTTCATAATTTGTAGTTCATTATTGTTTTACAACTGAAATAAATGGATATGAAATTTGTAGGTTATTGATGATGTCAGTGTGACAGTGACATAATTATTTCAAATTTAAAGTAAGACACACGTTTTACATTCCACAACCACCCTTGACCAAGATAATTATTTTTGATATCCCGGTAGTACCTAGTACTACTTGTTTAGGGATCTTGCCTAGTACTGACAATAATAATAATAATAAAAATGAATAGTAGAAATCTTTTTCTTGAAACAGTGGCCAGTCCAAAAGCATTTTTTCAAATGGAAATCGGTATAGTTTTTTCGTGTTTTCTTTTTTCCTTGTAAAATATCAAGATATAATATTTTACGATTAATATTTTTACACGTAAACCTCAATTAAGGCAACTATTTAACTAACACGAATGTTTTGAATATGTATTTTTTTAGATTGAGGAAGCTGTATCAGGCCGAATCTCCTTAAGAGCTATGAAATAAACGTTAAGATGTCTGGATGATAATAAAAATCGTGTAAAGGTTATCGAGACTAATAAAAAATAAGATTAGTTATTTGAAACCGAAAATCAGACACATAACGAGTGAGAGCTATGAAGATCAAACAATTACTATGGTTCCTTTTAATGCTTTTCGTGGCGGCGACAACCAGAGCCAGTGACGTAGACAACAACGAAATAGACAGTAATATAATAACAGGGAGCAGCGCCAGGGATGATGCCTGCGATTTGTCGACAGAACTCATTGAAGAAATAGCTAGTTACCAGTCTACGGTAAATACCATAATCAATTCTTTGACTAATGGGAAATTCAAGGGAGGCACCTACAAGGAGCTGGCGACTTTTGTCGATAAGTTTGGAGCGAGGCTATCAGGGACACAGAACCTGGAAGATTCCATAGATTACATGCTGGCGTTGTTACAAGAATATAACTTGGATAATGTTCATGGAGAAGATGTGCAGGTGCCTCACTGGGAAAGGTAAGTACTCAAATAGTGGAAATAATAAACAGTGGTATGGTTCCCCGCGTATCGCTACAGACTTTCATCGACATCGACGTGTATATTTGGACGTAATTATCACTACATTTTCTAAACCTGTAGAAGTTTTCCAAAATTAACTCAGGTCTTCTCTCCCTAACAATAGAGAGTATTTCAAATGGAAAGAGTGCCTTTACCTCGGGCTTTATACATTTGCCACTAGCTAAATTAATAATATAATAATGTACTGTTGATTTTATTAGGCCAATCCAAAAAACAGGCATGCATGCATTTTCAAATTAACATTCTATGCAGATGTTAATAACAGTAAACATAATTTTCATGAAATTAAACATATTTTTATTATATTCTTCCTGACTGAAATATTATTTCGGATTTTAGAAATTATTTCATTATATAGGTACCTAGGTATATTTTAAAAATATCTTAACATATTTTGTTATTATATATTAATTTGTTATTAAGTAGATACCTACCTAGTGAATTATCAATTGTTACATGTAATACCATTATGTTGAAAAAATAATTAAAAATTGAATAATGTGATCTGAATTAACGGATTTTTTGTAAATTACTTGAAGCTTCGCTGGAATCCTTCAAAATACTTCAGTTTTTGTATAGGTACATTGTGCATTATAATAGTAGTTAGCTTTATTGTCAAAAAATTGCAGTACCTGTAGATATATGCTTGAAAATGTACTTACACCTACCTAGGTATGTTATAGGTAGGTAATAAAAAATAGCGTTTTCTTATGTGGGATATGGTTTACTACCTATTGGTACTTACAACGAGGTCACTCGTCACTATTTTTTATTGTTCTAAACAATCATATGAAAGAATATTTCTTATCATAATTTATTGTTATTTATTATTTTATATTATCATAGAATAGAGAGTGTCAAGAGTACCTATTGATTGATGAACAGCGTACAGTGGTCTTATTGAACTCACTGGATGTGTGATATGGCCTCGAGTATGGCAGTCCATAAAGTAACCATATACTTTATGGGGAGTCATATGGTACCTACATAATTCTGAAAAAGCATGAATAATAATACCTATACCTACTTAGTAAAAAGTGAATTTTGCTTTTTAACTGTTAAGAACCAGTAGGTTAAAAAATCGATGAATAAATAGGAGTAGGTACAGGATGAGAAAAATAGTTGTAATTAATAAAATAGGTAGGTACCTACCATAGACATATTGTCTATGGTACCTACTTACTACCTATTTACCTAAATAAAAATAAATATTAACTATATAGGTAGGTTAATACCATTTGTCATAGATAAATAAATATCATATAAATACCATATAAACCATATAAATACCATATAATACCATAATACCATATAAATACCATATAAATAAATACCAATACTAAAATAAAGTTAATACCATTTGTCATAGATAAATAAAAGACAAGACAAGACTATTAACAAGTATTAATCACGTTATGAAGCTAGAAGTAAATGCAAATGTATTAGCTACCTATTTATGCCTATTATTTTGATTCTTGTAATCCTAACCTAATTTGATGGGTTATTTTTATAGGGTCTCTACTCTAAACAAAGTACAACTTTTGATTTCGAAATATCTCATATATACTTAACATCATTTAGTTTTAAAAATCGTTGAAACAGAAGAAATCAATTCTAATTAAAATATAATTACCTAGGTATGTATAAACTACTTACGTCTTTACGTCGACATCAGTCTTGGTTATTGTCGAGTTTTTTTGGGTTCAAAATGAAAACATTGTCCACTATTTTACACAAACTATTGCTTTTCCTCTAATTCACTATTCTGTAATAACTCATCACTAGACCACGCCACAGTAAAAGACACTAACTTTTATTCTTAAAAGCTGAAAATGCTTTACCAAAAACACGGCATTGTACATTTTTACCACCATATTAAAACAAATTTAAAGAATGGCCAATGGCCGGCACCGGCCGGCAACTGTTGCACCGTGACGTAGTGACAGCGTTTACTTGATCATATTGGTATCATATCGTAAGTGATATTAGTCTCATTATTTGCACATCATGGACTAAGTGCACTAAATACGTGCTTTTTTTAACTTTATATTATGTATATGTGTGTATGTCAGTATATATTTATTTATGTATGTATGTACAAACGTACTTATGTACCTACATACTTACTTATGTATGAAATATGTTTCTACCTATAAGTAGGTATAAACATAGTTTAAAATTTTCATTGTGTTTTCAAAATTTAAAATTTGACACAGTTATAGCACAAGTATAAAGACATACCTACTTTATACTTGTGGTTATAGATCTTATATGACAATACATTTAGATACTGCTCTAAGAGAAGAGAGAGTATGTATTTTACCATCTAGGTATATAGTATGATTCTTCTGAAACCATAGATTGACGGTTAAAAATAAGAAATTTAACACGACAACATAAATGGAATCCATTTATGTTGTACCTAGTAGCGATGTGAGTCGGGTCGCCAACTCCACGGAAAGTCGCACTTAGATAATTATACGAGTTTTTAAGACAAAAGACTAAATATTATACATAAAAAACAATATTTAGACGTTTTTCGGATAGCTATGGAGACTTCCATTCGATGAAAACCATCAGAATTCTTCATTGACGGAATACAAAAACTTGTCACACGCTGGGAGAAATGTATCAGTGTATTGAAAAATTGTATTTTGTAGCTAAAGAATTCTACTTTTATGCATTTTTTGTCTCATTCCGATATTTATATCTTTTCGTTCACATGATACACACTAGTGTGCAACACTTATCAGCCGGTCCTCATAATAGTAGTATTATGCGCCACATAGCAATTTGTGAAGTCATGAACTGTATGTATTCCCTATGAATGGCGTGTAAGGAACTGACGACACTTAATAAATCGAACCAGCTGCCTGTCATTTTTCTGATAATTTGAATTGCCAGTATTTTGAAATCATATCGTGGCATTTCAAGCATTTGGATCTACTTATATACTGCTGTAAAAGTTTACAAAAAGTTACAGTTGGCTACTGTTATCAGTTGTCAAACTACGGCCATGCTTGCGTCCTAGTTGTCGCGACATAAGCACGTGATGTGATGTGTAGGCCGGTCGCACAGGGTATTCGCGTATATTTTAACCCCTACCTCCAGAGGTTATTAAGAAAGTTAGAAAAAAAGTTTAAATACAAAAGTTGTTTGGTATTTCACATATTATTTTCTAGCTAGGTCGAAAAAAAAATTGCATGTCGTAAATTTGGGATAACCAGTTGATCATAATATTTTTAAATGGGACACCCTATATAATTTTACACGCTTGGGTAAACATTTCTTTCCTGATTTCAAAAATATATATTTTGTTGACATTTGCACTGACAGTTTTCGAAATATTCGACAGCAAGTACAATAAAAAAATACAAAGAGCTAAAAATATTTATCAGTAGAAACCAACAGTAATAAAAAATATTTAATGATTTTCGATGTAACCTCCTTCGTTATTTAAACATTTTCTAATATTTTCATTTTTTAATATTTTCTTTATGATTTATTGCAAGCCTTAAATATTAAAGATTTCGAAAACTGTCAGTGCAAATGTAAAAAAAATTATATTTTTGAAATCAGGAAAAAAAATTTACCCAAGCGTGTAAAATTATACCGGGTGTTCCATTTAAAAATATTATGTTCAATTGGTTTCCTCAAATTTACGACATTCTTTTCGACCTAGCCAAAAGATAATACGTGAAAAACCAAACAACTTTTGTATTTAAACTTTTTTGCTAAGTTTCTTAATAACCCCTGTAGGTAGGGGTCAAAATATACGTGAATACCCTGTACATATATGCGACATTTGTTTGCAACACGTCGTTTCATTTTAAAACACTTTATAAGGCCGGTTGTACATATACGCGACATGTCTGCAACATTTTTGATAAGACATGTAGTGGACACATCTCATCAGACAAATGTCGTATGAAATTACAGACCTCGTCCATTTGAGTGAATCATGTCGTCGGATGAGGATACATTACTGCTAGTGGCATTAGTACGAATAAGAAAAAGAAACAAAAGAAAGCAAAGATTTTGGATACATCCCTATTCAGCTCAGCATATACATCGCAATATATTCAAAACTAGTCAATCAAAAGAAATGATAGAGGATCCGACAAAATTTTTATCATTTTATAGAATGACACAGACGAGCTTTAAGGTAGGTACTTCTTGATAAAGCTGGATCAAAAATCAAGAAACAAATTCAAATCAAGATTCAAAATTTCGTGAAGCTATTTTACC
The DNA here is from genome assembly GCA_963924545.1 of Pogonocherus hispidulus. NCBI lineage: Eukaryota > Metazoa > Arthropoda > Insecta > Coleoptera > Cerambycidae > Pogonocherus > Pogonocherus hispidulus. The sequence goes on from OZ004700.1 coordinate 17,074,152, forward strand.
AGAGGAGAAATTGTCGATTTAAATAATTTTCTTGGTTGGAATCATATAACACTTCATATTTTGCCAGTATATATATTAACGAATTTAATATTATAAGCTGGGTCGTCCTTCATATTTGCTAGGAAGTACTGCATGCACCGCAAGATAAACGACAAATGACGCTTGAAATTAGAACATGCACGGTCGCATGAAAATTATCGTCGACAAGATAAAGCTTGTTCGCGACAAGTCTGTCAGATGTACGAATCTCGGTTAATAATCAAGTGTTTTAAAATGAAACGACATGTCGCAGACGTGTTGCAAACAAATGTTGCATATATGTACGACCGGCCTACAGAGATTCGTACATCTGACAGATTTGTCGCAAACAAGCTCTATCTTGTCGACGACAATTTTCATACAACAGTGCATGTTCTAATTTTAAGCGTCATTTGTCGTTTGTCTTGGGGTGCATGCAGTACTTCCTAGCAAATATGAAGGACGATCCGGCTTTTAATATTAAATTCGTTAATATAGTGGCAAAATATGAAGTGTTATATGATTACAACCAAGAAGATTATTCAAATCGACAATTTCTCTTCTGATGAAATAGCTTCACGAAATTTTGAATCTTGTTTCTTGATTTTTTATCCAACTTTATCAAGAAGTACCTTAAAGCTCATCTGTGTTATTCTATAAAATGATAAAAATTTTGCCGGATCCTCCATCATTTCTTTTGATTGACTAGTTTTGAACATACTGCGATGTATATGCTGAGCTGAATATGGATATATCCAAAATTTTCGCTTACTTTTATTTCTTTTTCTTATTCGTACTAATGCCACTAGCAGTAATGCATCCTCATCCGACGACATGATTCACTCAAATGGAATGGACGAGGTCTGTAATTTCTTTAGGACATTTGTCTGATGAGATGTGTCCACTACATGTCTTATCAAAAATGTTGCAGACATGTCGCGTATATGTACGACCGGCCTAGGTGGCCAAGGTTACGTCATGAGACAGCGACACTGGCCGCGTTTTTGACACAGCGTTTATGCCACAACCACGACGCACACGTCCGTAGCCTTACAAACAACAAATTTTAATATAATTTATCTTCCAGGGGTAACGAAACGGCGCAAATGATCTCCCCCAGAGTGGCAGACGTCGGAGTCCTGGCTTTGGGCAACTCGGTGGGCACTCCTGAAGGTGGCATCGAAGCCGAAGTGCTCGTCGTCCGTTCCTTTGACGAGCTTGATCAAGCCAACTTCTCCGAGGCGGCCAATGGAAGAATTGTGGTGTACAACTACGATTTCGTCAGCTACGGCGTGTCGGTTAGTGTAGTCCATAAAATAGTTACTAAAGTATCCTGAAATACTGATAAAACTATACAGAATATACGTATTTATGGCATTAACTTAAGTCAGAAGGCTTTTTCTAACCTTCAGAGGCCACCGTTTTTTTTTATACAAGAGTATGTTGAATCTCATGATTGAAAAATGTTTTTTAAAATTTTTCACTATGGTGAATAATGATAGCTTAAGTCTTTCATTTCTTAGCTTGATCTTTTTTTAATACTCTTACTGCCTGAAAGGCAGTATTCTAAAATGACAAAAATAGTTTCATAATAATAACTAAGCCCGACCATTTGGTTCCCTGCCATAATGTATATACCTATGGCAGCATTTGAAGACTGGCCTTATTATAGGTAAATCCTGGAGCATTTTTAAATAATTAACGGCTTTCAAAAAATAAATATGAGGCTGTGTTGTTTGGTTGTCAAGTGTTTTTCATTTATTAGTTTTCTATATTTTAATTTAATTTCTATACTTTACTTTGCCGCGGCGATAGCTCAGTCTGTTAGGTGCTGGGTGGCCTGTGACTAACAGAATGGGTATATTGCGGCGCGAGTTCGAATCTCGCCAGGGGAGAAATGGCACCTCTCCCAGGGAATGGTTGTGTGTCTGCGTTTTTTTCATGTGTACCCTCCCTCTACACAAGCCTTAGGATTTCAGTAGGGAGGTTGTCCATTTCTGTGGTATGTTTTTAATTGGTTTTTATACAGGATCTTTCAACGAAAACTTGAACCCCTATAATTATAAATCCGAAAAAAAAAAAATTGAATTCGCCGAGATCCGTCGATTTCTGTTCTTGGGAGAGCATTTTTGACAGTCAAACCAACTTGATATGTTCATCCCCCTAACCCCCAACAACCCCAACTTTAAAATTTCAAATGGAACTATACAGGGCGCCCTATTTCTTGACCCGTTGCATGGGTAACTTTTTTATTAGTAGAGATACAAAAACGCTTAAATGAGCAAATTAGTGCAGTTTCGTATTAGTAATTCTACGGTAAGGCGAAAAATTATATACGGGGGAAGGTTGAAAAGTTATTGACAAAAAACGAAAACTCCAACTTTTCTATTATCCCTCGTAGCTCGTTCATTTGAAGAGTTAGAGAAAAATGCTTCACATGTTTTTTGCAGTATTTTTCATGTAAAATGACATGCACTTGCTACTTTTTATATATCTCTTAAAATGGTTGAGAATCACAGTAAAATATATTTTTTTTAAATGTAATGGATAGGTGGCTGTGACATTAACCGAAAGTCCCCTTTTTTCTCTTTCAGATGATATAACATAGTCCATATTTTATCCTTACAAAAGTAATAATAATCGTTGTTTTTAAAGAAACTTTATTGTCACATCAAGAATGCTATGGATTATGGAACAAAAGAATGTTTTGAGAACAGAAATTATTAATTAATTAATTATATTGAAGTAAATGTTCGAAATGACCACCATCCTGTTTGATACATAGTAAGCAACGTTTCTGGATACTTCTTAAAACATTATTTATTGTATGTCCATGTATGCTTCTAATTGCATCTTGAATCCTGACTTTTAGATCCTCTATATCTAGAGGAGCTGTCACATAAACTTTATCTTTCAATAACCCCCAAAGAAAGAAATCTAAGGGGGTCAAATCAGGTGTTCGCGCTGGCCAGTCGATATCCATTCTATTTCCTATAACATTATCAAACTGTTCATGTAAATATTGTTTTACCTCGCGGGAATTATGCGCAGGTGCTCCATCGTGTTGGAAGTACTTAAGATTTCGAAAAATATGAAGTGGTAATTCATTTAAATATTCCTCTGTTAGAGTATTCCTTAGAAAATGAAGGTATGAAAATTCACATTCAAATTATCTTCGTAAAAATATGGTCCAATAATTTAGCCACAAAAAATTCCACACCACACATTTATCCCAAATTGACGTTGATTTCTTCTTTCAGAAACAAGATGTGGATTTTCTCGGCACCACATTATGTTATTATGGCGGTTAAAAATACCATTGTTGGTAAATCTACTTTCATCACTGAATAAATTCTTTTTCCAGAAGTCTAGATCCTCTTCGCATTTTGAAATGTACCATCGACAAAATGTCATCCTTCTTTGATTATCAGCTGGATATAAAGTATTGCATATGGAATAATGATAAGGCTTTAAATTGTTACCTTTTAAAATAGCTCTTACAGTTTCCTTGGAAGTGTTGCAGTGATGTGCAATTTCTGCAGTTGAAGAATCAGGTTTAAAATTTACATAAGCCAAAACATTTATTTCAGTGTCTTCATTGAAGTTTCTTTCATCCTTAGGCTTTGAAAAAGAACCGTATAATCGTATATTATTTTCCAGCTGTCTAAATATTCTATGATGGGGTTGTCTTCGTTCCATTTAAGTTTCAAAATAAAGATTCGCTGCAGCTTGTGCATCTCGATTTTGGTTATAATAACAAAATAGCATATCATTTTTCTCTTCGTTGGTGTACATATTTGCAACACTATTATTTTGTATGCAGTATTAATAATAAACAATAAACTACTTAACAAAAACTAAAAATGTCACTTATGATCTGTCAATAATTAAATGCCAACTAGACGTTTTTAAAAATATCAGGAATCTTATTTTTTGTTCCATAATCCATAGCATTCTTGATGTGACAATAAACTTTCTTTAAAAACAACGATTATTATTACTTTTGTAAGGATAAAATATGGACTATGTTATATCATCTGAAAGAGAAAAAAGGGGACTTTCGGTTAATGTCACAGCCACCTATCCATTACATTTAAAAAAAATATATTTTACTGTGATTCACAACCATTTTAAGAGATATATAAAAAGTAGCAAGTGCATGTCATTTTACATGAAAAATACTGCAAAAAACATGTGAAGCATTTTTCTCTAACTCTTCAAATGAACGAGCTACGAGGGATAATAGAAAAGTTGAATTTTTCGTTTTTTGTCAATAACTTTTCAACCTTCCCCCGTATATAATTTTTCGCCTTACCGTAGAATTACTAATACGAAACTGCACTAATTTGCTCATTTAAGCGTTTTTGTATCTCTACTAATAAAAAAGTTACCCATGCAACGGGTCAAGAAATAGGGCGCCCTGTATACCCTACTCCTAAAACATCATTTTAAAGCCCTTTCCATTGTGAATACACTGGTGCGTCGTTTTTGGAAATCAGATTGAGATTTGACAGAGTTATTGGCGACGAAACGAAACGATTAAAAACGGAAAGTTGACAAACCGACATTCGCGTACTAATTTCTACAGAAATGCCTACCAATAATAAGCTTTTTATCTACTACACAACCATATTACTGGACTATTGTCCTATGTATGCTATTTTCCAGGCATAGGTACATCTATTTTTTAGACAAAGGCAAACCTTATCTCTTCCTAACTAACAGAAAAGCTGTTTTTTGCTTTTGACCACCAAATCGTTAGTTCCAGTCTGTTGTTGAAAGTGTAAACGTGTTTTCTAAATAGTTTAGTCTATCGCAGAAAGAGTAATTGTTGCACTATCGAAATCACGATTGCGCTAAAGCTACAGCATGAATTTTGAATGCTAACAACCATCCGGAAAAAAATGTAAGCCATCAGTACGTTAAACAACTGATGGATAAGTTTGTTGCAACGGGTTCGCTTCTAAACAAGAAACGCGAAGTTGATTGGTTTAAATTTCTAGTAGTACCTGTTTGATAAGTGAAGCGCGTTTGAGTTTACTTTAACAGTAAAGTTATCGCACGCGAATGGAAAGTGTCCTACCGTGACGAAGCCTGGAGTGGAACCATGGCGCAAAGATTCACAATAATATCAGTAACATCTTCGAATCCTTGAATAAGGCCGCTAGTGCCTGAAAAAAACTTTGTCGCGTCGCCACCAACCTACCCGGGCTCTATTTTCATTTGTTAGAACATTCAGCGATAAAACGTTAATACAATAAGTAAAATTTAATTTGGCCCACGTCATCCTAAGGCAACAACCATTAACAGGCCCCTACAACCCGCAAGGAGTCTCAGCCAGACCACCGCCCTGGAATTTGCATATAAGAAATCCCAACTTCAAATTCCCCCATATATACAGGGTTATTCACGGAAAGCGGGTATTAGACGTTTTTAGGGTTCTGTTAACGATAAAAATATGATTTTTTTATGGTGGAGGTTTTCGTTTATTTCCGATTCAATGAAAATATTTTCAGGTTTGCATCACTTCCGGTTATACCGGAAGTAGACCACAACTTCGTTATTTCAAATGGAACACCCTGTATATTATTGGAATTTTGAACTCCGTGATATTCTAAACACATTTCATGTAGGATGTCATATACCTATCTTCAGCTGTTTTTGAAATATTGACAGGTGAATATTGACATTTTGCAACTTTGACACCCTGTAAAATCTAAACGGTTAGAGATCAAGCAAAATGGTTTGCACATTCCTATCTTAACTTTTCAAAAGCTATCGTTTAATACTAATATCAGATTTATCCAGAAATAAAAAATTTCGATTAAATTTAATCTCTTGGTTAAATATGAAATTAGTATCAAACGATAGCTTTTGAAAAGTTAAGATAGGAATGTGCAAACCGTTTTGATCTCTAACCGTTTAGATTTTACAGGGTGTCAAAGTTGCAAAATGTCAATATTCACCTGTCAATATTTCAAAAACAGCTGAAGATAGGTATAGGAATAGGACATCCTACATGAAATATGTTTAGAATATCACGTAGAGTTCAAAATTGCAATAATATACAGGGTGTTCCATTTGAAATAACGAAGTTGTGGTCTACTTCCGGTATAACCGGAAAAAAAACCCATAAAAAAATCTGATTTTTATCGTTAACAGAACCCTAAAAACGTCTAATACCCGCTTTGTGTGAATAACCCTGTAGATAGATAGATAGATATATAGATAGATAAATGCCTTTGTTTTTGAATTATACAAAATAGAAAAAGAAAAGAGAAAATTAAAGAAAGGTGGCGACATCTAACAGAGTTGCTCATATGCAACCACCTCATTACATATAATAATACAATAAATAAATGTCTAATTATTGTGTGTGCCATATACACTTATGGCTGGGAACAGCCTCGCAATGCAGCTCGCAATTTAATGCATAATTGAACAACGAAAAATATAGAGGGTACTCAAATTGTACGTTTTTCAAGATAGGAAGGTTTAGTACCTACCTACCAGATATACGAACAAAACATAAAACGATCGATTTTACTACTATCTACAGTGTGACGCAGATTCATGGTATACCCCTCCTTCCCCCCTTATTTTTTAGATACAATTTTTAAATTTGGCATATTAAACGTCACTTTTTGACATAAAAATGATCTTTTTGCCATTCCGGTGTTACCGGAAGTAATGCCAACTCTCGATTTTTATATGGGACACACTGTATATTATTTTATTTTTGGAGGCTACGTCATTTTCTGAATTCAAAGATATAACATAAGTGACATTTCAGATGTCAAATTACTTTTTGGACCCTATTTTACTTTTGAATGTAGAATGCCTTGACCATTCCCGATTAATTCAAGTGGACCATATAGCAACAATACAAAAATTGACTTGGCGTCAAAACATTCAATTTCTCTATTTACAGGTCATTAAAATTCTTCAAAGTGGTTTAAATAATACCATTATGTATAAGGTTCCTTTATGCATTATGGTACTAAGGTACCTACCATTAAAAAGTACAATTAATAATCAATCTACCCATATGCTTATTTTATCTGTGGGACCAACAGAACGGAAATTACTGTTGAGAGAAGGATATATTCAAAAGTGAAACAAGTCCAAAAAGTAATTTGACAACTGAAATGGCACTTATGTTATATCGTTGGATTCAGAAAATGACGTAGATGCCAAAAATATAATAATATACACGGTGTTCCATATAAAAATCGAGAGTTGGTAACCTTATTCCGATAAAACCGGAAATGGCAAAAGGTAATTTTTATGTCAAAAAGTGACTTTTACTTACGCCATTCCAAATTTGAAATTTGTATCTAAAAAAGTAAGAGGGAAAATAGGGGCAGGTATACCATAAATCTGAGTCACACTGTATACCATGCCAAACTCAATGACCTAAATGCCCGGATTCCAGTTCGTACTCAAGGTTTTTTTACTCAAAGTTTTTCCTTTGGATTTATAGTTTTTCTTTTGGATTTATACTGGATAAATACTTCCTTTACAATTATCCCAGTAGGATCCGAAGAAAAAACTAGTCCCCATAGAAAATTTAGGCAGCTCTTCATTTATATAGGTCCAGTACAGGAGTCAGGGTGCTAGACGGGCGGCTGCCCATGGCGCCGTTGCCGCCCTCGTCAGGTCGGTGACGCCTTTTTCCATGTATACCTTGCACACAGGATCGCAAACTTATGGATCTAATACGACACAGATACCGGCGCTATCCATCACCGTGGAGGATGCCAAGATGTTCCAACGATATCAGGTAACCTCACTGGTCTTTGTACTAACTTTGTACTGGCTTTGTACTGTACTAACTGGATAAATAGTGTTGACGGCTAAAAACATTTTCTCATTGCACAGTGAGTTTGCACAAGCGATAAAATTAATTTATTTATAATGCAGTCATTCTTCTATTGGTAAAATTAAATACTCTGTTTTCAAAAACAAACAAAAAATTGATTTCTGGTTATTTTAAGTTTGCCATTGTATTGACTTATTATTAAGTCCAAACCATTAATCTGGTACTATATTTTAGTTAGTAGATCAATAATTAATGTTCACATGAAGAAAGGCAACCACTCGCATATATTTCTGGATTATTCGCGATATCCTGAGTAATCTCAGTAACACTATAGAAACCAAATTATAAAAATACTTGGAGAAATTTCAGTTTGTTCTTACAACATTTTTTTGTATCTGCATCAGTTTTACTACAATGATTAAAAGTAAGAACAAATGTAGTGCAGGCATCATTTGATTAAAATAGACATTCCTGCCTAGGAGTCTAATCCTGATTAACTTATTCTGAAGTTCTTATACTTACCAATGCATTTTCCATCTGATAGGACAGGGGAGAAACAATTGTTTTACGACTGAATACAGAAGCTCAAACCTTCAATCAATCAACATCTAGAAATACGGTTGCAGAGATAGCAGGTAAGGAGCAACCCGAGAAGGTAGTTTTGGTATCAGGACATCTGGACAGCTGGGACGTTGGAGTAGGGGCCATGGACGATGGAGGTGGTGCTTTCATTTCTTGGTACGCTTTGGCCGTTCTACGATCTCTTGATCTTACACCTAGAAGGACTCTAAGGTACAGTTAATAAACGAAACATATAACCACCTGGTCAGGAAATTAACATTATATTTAATAAAGCGGATACTGGAAGCGGATGGTTCTTTATGAAACATCGTGAAAATAATTGTTTTGAAAAAACACAGTTCGCATTTAGATGTTTCAAGGAATATATAGAAAACACTCTATATACTAGCATTTCGGCTTGTTAGGCCTTTCTCAATAGAGTAAATGTCTATTACTGTAGACTTTTACTCTATTGAGTCTCATGTAGTAATAGACATTTACTCTATTGAGAAAGGCCTAACAAGCCCAAATACTAGTAAATAGAATGTTTTCTATATATTTCTTGAAACATCTAAATGAGAACTGTTTTTTTTCAAAACATACCACATATTTGACTTTTTATTAAGGCTTATTATTATAAAAATAGCATATAGAGAAACAAATCTATATAATAAATAAAAATTTCTAGAAGAAAGTTAAGTTTTTCAGATATTAATATTGAATACCTATCATACAACTCTGTAACTAAAGTAGAGTCAGGATTTCAAGTCCTACACGTCATGACCATTTGTAAATAAATTGTAAGAATAATGAAAATATATAAAGGCCAATCCAATTTTAATCACTGGTATTTAAGTGTGCATAATGTCTGCTTTTAATCCATTAAATAATTTAAAATTAAGTTGGCAACGGCAAGATTTTCATAGCTTCACTCATGACGTGTAGGACTTGAAATCTTAACTGAACCATATAACACTACTTTCGTTTACCTTTAAGTTATTAGGTATATATTTTTCCATCTAAGATTATTAGAGACGTTTCTTTTGGGCTGTTTCACCTTTCTGTAATGTAATAAGAAAGGAGACGTAATACTACGATACCTGGTTAATTTTGGCAGCCCAAAACTGCTGTTTGATACAAATCACGTCAAAGTATAGTTAATTTACATCTACTAACAACAGTTCTCAAAAATAGTGTTTTATTTCATTAAGTAAGAACATTTCTCCAAAATAAAATCAACACGGAAGCACTTAATATCTGTAGATATGAAAAGCCGCGAGTTTTATTGAAAAAATTAATTGCATTGGCACTCCGATTGTACATTTCAGATAAGTTTTTAGTATATTCTGCTAATTCTCTAAAAATAAAAAAATAAAACCTTCAAAAACAAAATTAATTTTAGTATTCTGACTATTATTTTTTTCATTTTCTTATTGCTTAAATTATTTTAGAAGTATAACAGAATACACACAAAAGATAACGATAACAAAGTGACACTACCTTTACGTTTTGTTTGCGCCCTTTAAAGATGGTGATGTAGTATTGGTCATTTCCAGAGCAGTCCTGTGGACCGCGGAAGAGCTAGGCCTAGTTGGAGTTTATGCATACAATTCAGCTCATGCAGATGAACTAAATAATATTACTTTTGTTATGGAGTCTGACGAGGGGACGTTCACGCCTTTGGGACTAGAATATAATGCTGGCACAAGAGGAGGTTGCATTTTACAGGAAATAATGAAGTAAGTTTTAGCCGATATACCTACCCTAAAGTTCGGCTGTTCGGCTCAACGCACCTCAACAACATATTGTGGTGAGATCAGCCGAATTGAGCTGACAAATTGTTGTGATGACAAGTTGTGGCCACAATAACATTGTAATACTCCATGCATAATGAATTTATTTAAAAAAATTATAAACTATTACGAATCGTGGTTAGAATGTACATAAAAAAACAGTACAAACCAGCTTGGAAACAATGGCCCGACAGTAGGTAGGTTTTGATTACAAACAATCGATTTTTGCATGTTACATGGTAGCTACCTAAGTGGTTGTAAATTTATTTTTTACATCGAATCTCAGCGTTATAAAACACTAAATTAAGTACCTGGAGCAGAGATTATGCAGAAAGTAATTTAAATAAAGAGAACTTTTCAGCGTCTCTTAATAATTATTTACCAATTGAGTGTTGGTTTTATCTGCACTATTTCTGAGACGAAATGTAAATGGTTTATTTTTTGATCTGTTGGAGTTTTATGTATTATCCAATATTAAATAATATTTTTTTAAACTGTTAAACAGAGCTATTTTTTTGCAGTGATAACAATCACATTGGTTTAGCTTTCAGATGAGAAAGATTTGTTGTCAACGTATTAGCAGGAGTGTACGGAAATCTATTAATTCACATTTTCTACCTCTGAATCTGAATGTACCCCCTTACTTTGAATTTTTCTTTTATGGAACATTCAGCATTCATTAGTTCATTAAGTACATATTTTACATTTCAAATTATTATCGGCAGAAGTGAGCAAGATAAAATAGAACAGTTTCTAAATTATTCAATAAAATCGTTTATGATACCAATACAGTAAAATTCTAATTATTTTGATTTTGTTGACGATGTTCTGTGAATATATTTAAATTTGGCAACGATGCGCCTGGGCCTGCTACTGAGGTCTGTCAGCTGCGTATGAATCACCGTCAGCGGTCAGTGACAGTCTGTATAAGGGGCTTAAATAATTATTTGAAAATATGTTGTCAACGTAAATATGCATTGAATTTTTTTTACATACATGGTGTATTTTTTAAAGGTAAACACCCCTGTATCTCCGTTATTAAGAGATTTACATTATATATTCTTTGGAACTTTTTTCATAATTTTTTATAAACTATTTGATAATGTGTCGACTTACGTTTCATCACTTACGGTTTCACCGGAAGTAACCCCAACTTTGAAATTTTAAATTGGACACCCTGTATGTTTTCATCCAGTATTGTTTATCATTCAATTTCAAATAAATTTGCGGAACTACATTTCTAAAATCAAAAACAACGTTGCTATTTAAAAAAAATTACTAATTTCTATTTAATTGCAGTAACAAATTTAAGTACATAGTAGGCGTAAAATAAATGAAGGGTAGGTTGTTTGGTTGTCAATAATAGTTTTAAGTCCTATAAAATCTATGGTCCTATAGCTGATGTCACTTTGTAATAGTTCGCGTATTGTTTAAAAAGTTAAAAATAATAATGGAAGAAATTGAAGAAAATTATAGTAACGAAGATATGTTTGAAATAATTGTTCTTTTTGGTATGTGTAACAAGCGTTACAGAGAAACATGTAGACAGTTTAACCTCAGATACCCAAATAAGAAAAAGTTTTATTATAAAACTCTTAACTCTCTTATAAATAATTTAAAAACTGTTGGAAAATTTAAAGTAAAAAGAAGACCCAATAATATTGTTGGAAATGAAGAAGTCCAGATACAGGTATTAATTACTATCAGTAACTGAGAATCCAAATATTTCTCTTCGACAATTGTCTAATTTATATGAAATTTCTCATTCAAGTGTACGGAAAATTTTGAATACAAATAATTATAATTGTTATAAATATGCACTTCATCAGCATTTGCATGTGGGTGACACACAAAGAAGAATTGATTTTTGTGAATGGTTTATAGTTAAATGTCAAGAGAATTTAGAATTTTTGAAAAACATTTTGTGGAGCGATGAAGGCAGTTTCACAAATTATGGTGTATTTAATAGACACAATTATTACTATTGATCACATTGGGCCACCGAGAATCTCCATTTGTATAAGGAAACTAACTTTCAAAGGTCTTGAAAATTTAATGTATGGGTTGGTTTAATAAATAACCGCATTGTTGGCCCATATTTTTATGACGAAAATCTTAACGGTCACAATTATTTAAATATTCTTCATCAAATTGAAAACGACTTTTTGGATAATATTCCCCTCGCGAGTAGAAGAGAAATATTTTTCCAGCATGACGGTGCTCCGCCTCATAATACCGATGCAGTCAACATCTATTTAACAAACACATACGACGACAAATGGATTGCAAATGATGGTCCATTCAAATGGCCAGCGCGCTCGCCAGACTTAAACCCCCTAGACTTCTTTGTATGGGGCTACATTAAAAATCAAATTTATAAAAATGAATGGCATAGTAAGGAAGCAATGTGAAATCGAGTTGAAGAATTGTTACAAACTATACCGCAAGAAATGATATTTAGGGCGACTCAACAAATTTTACAAAGGGGGGAGGCTTGTCTTAATGATGGCGGTGGTATTTTTGAAAATAATTTGTAACGATTACAATTTAGTAAAGATTATAAGTTTGTTACTTATTGTTCATTAGCTTTTACTTAATTTAAATGACGCAGTACATTAGTTATAATAATTTTTTTTTAAATAGCAACGTTGTTTTTGATTTTAGAAATGTAGTTCTATTTGCAAATTTATTTGAAATTGAATGATAAACAATACTGGATGAAAATATACAGAATGTCCCATTTAAAATTTCAAAGTTGGGATTACTTCCGGTGAAACCGGAAGTGACGAAACGTAAGTCGACACATTATCAAATAGTTTATAAAAAATGATGAAAAAAGTTCCAAAGAACATATAGTGTAAATCTCTTAATAACGGAGATACAGGGGTGTTTACTTTTAAAAAATACACCCTATATACATATACATACATATACTTAAAAACGATAGTAATAAACGAAAAGAAATTAAAAAAGAATAAAAGTTTTGGGATCGACAGTGGAACATAATTAGTAGCAGATAGTGTATTTGAGTTGATTCTGGTTTAACTAAAAACAAAACAGTTACATTTTACATTATCATCACATTATTTGAAGATATATTTGTGCATTTTCTTCATAAACATTGCACCATTTCTCATTTTTATGTTTTCATGTTTCTTAATAAACAATATAAGGATACTATATCGTTTTTCAGACTGTTAGCACCAATTAACGCAACTCAAACCGTGGCTAGTAACAGTGGTGTCGGTTCAGATATATCTATTTGGGGCAACATCATACCTGGTGGCAGTCTGCTGAATTCCAACGAGAGGTATTTCTGGTTCCACCACACCGAAGCTGACACTATGGATGTTCTAGATCCAGATGCACTCGACAGATCAACGGCCTTATGGGCTGTAGTGTCCTACATCATAGCGGATTTGAGCGAAGAGTTTCCCAGAGACTTTAACACTGTAGCCACTAACGCTAAGAAGTCTGTATTAATTGAAAAGTTACAAGAAAGCATAGCCAGTAAGAAAATGAGAAAATTGTAGTTGAATTATACGAACTTTTTGTGTCATGATCTACAGGATGTTAAAAATCATTCAAACATAGTGATTAATAATTAGTAAACAGGTGTGTAAATATTTGTCTTTGAATCCTTGTGACTCTGCGTTTTATTTATTTGCACTTATGAAATTGAAATAAGTATAATTTACATAAATTAAGATTGTACATATGGGATTGTAAATAAATTTCATGTTCTACGTTCTATAGTTTTATTTTTTATTCAACATTTACATCCAACGATAATTTTACATATATGAGTTAACATGGATATAAAGTATTATCTCAATTAAATATGTAAATTTCCAACGAAATTAAAAACCATTTTCTAAAATCTTCAAATCAGTCTTTTAGTACCTACTAGGGGTTTACTAATCCTCAAAATCTAAGGTTGATAAATCATCAAGCGCGCATCAATAAACAGTAGATAAGCTATAGCCGTATCGGGACAGAAACTCCATGTAAAAGCCCATAAGCTAAAAACGTGGTCAAAATTTGTGCCCAGATGAATGCGCAGAGCATTCCCAGCAAAAAAGTCGCAGACCATACGGGCCTGAGACTTCTGTTGATAGAGGAACAGCAATTAGTACCAGGGGAGGTGGGGAGATTTTTCCGATTATTTTTTCGATATTTACACGGGTTTACGAGTTATAGCGATTTTATGTTCTTTGTAGGATAAGTACGGCCGTGTCTCGCGCACTTCCTATATCTATACTGAACTATGTATTTCAAATTATTAAATTAGCATAACATAAATTGGTCAGGTAAAACCTTTAATCCCAAAAAGATTCAATTATTTTAGATAATAAATAAATTCAATCCAGGCGTGGAGACATGAGCAGTTAACTCAAAGCGTCTGCGCATTCATCTGGGAACAAATTTTGACCACGTTTTTGACTTATGGGCTTTTACATGGAGATTTTGTCCCGACACGCCTATAGCTTATCTACTCATACAGCGCAGCGGTTTGATGTTTTGTGTAAAAACGAGATGGTTTTTATATAAGCATCTCGTTATAAGAATTAGGTGGTGGATAAAATGATTATAATTGTTTTTATTTTCATATTTTCTTCCAAGTAAATACCTTTTTACCAGTGTTGCATTTATCTTCTATTGTTATTGATATTATAAATCCAAACTAACATTTACTTACATAATATTATCTTCAAGATAATATTATGCATTATAAGCATATTCCGCTATTAATTAAATGTTCTATTAAACCCTTTCAGAATAGCGCCTTAATGAATTCTTCATTTATTCCAATGAACGTCTGACAATTTATACATGAGTCACTGGCTGGAGCAATTATTCGATCATTTCCGACTACATCGCGACTACCAACTGAACTGTGATCCAGCAGATTATTATTTTCTGAAAATGGTTGTAATTCAACACCAAAACAGTCGCCTGCTCTTTTGTAAATAGGTCATGGACGTTAAATCTGGCGATAGAGCCAGATCTATATTATCAAGGTCAGATAATAATTGTCTATGATCTATCTAAATTTGCAATTTGGAGAAAGTACTCGCTGATTATATCGAAAAAAGTACCTACACGATCTCAACAAGGCATTCGTGAGAAATCTAAATATTTTTGTAATATTTTTAGTAGTTTTATAATCAAACGCATTTAGAGTGTTTTCTTATTTTGAACGCAATATAAAACTGTAATCTGTAATCATGGAATTTTTTTTATAATAGTAGGTATACCTATTATTCAACGAGCATATAATGATGGTATTATCCATGAGGGTGACGATTACGACACGAGCCGTAGGTGAGTGTCGTTAATCACCCAAGTGAATAATAACTATTATATTTGAGTAGAATGCTTTGACAAATTGTTATGCCTTACTAATAAAATATTTTTAGGCGCGTAGGTAAATATTATATATATCTGAGCATTCATCGATGTTAAAACAAATAAACCGACGGCTCGAGACGAAGTTGTCATCTCCTCATCAATAACCAGCCCTCGATATGCTTTAAGTGTTTATAGTTTATAGTTATTATGATAATATTAGGTCCACATGTGTGACTGCTCGAAAAACAGATTATTATTATTGAATGAACGCTCATTTAATGGCAGATAGTTGTAACTTAAGAAATAAAGATTTGTGTTGGGCCTCTGGAACAATATATTTTTAGTTTAATATTTCCTAAAATCTAACATCAGAAGTGGGATCACCGCGTGTGAAAAGTGTGGAAAAGTTTTAATTGAACAATTAACTCAAGTTTTAGTGGATACTTCAAAAGAAATTAAACAAAACTCTAACCGTGCCGCAGTGACTGTGCCATCTCTACACCCATTGACATACCGAAGTTTAACCCACCATAAGATAGTGATGGTGCATTGAAGTGGTGCGACGAGATTGAAAAGTTGGAGGAAACATTTCATTGGTCCGATTTTGAACAACTGACACGTGCTTCTAGTGGATTGATTGGAGACGATATTTCGTCTCGGGCCGTCGGTTTATTTGTTTTAACATCGATGAATGCTCACATGTATTTGCCTATTGATCACTATAATGAATAATGAGTAAGTACCTATTATTTTCGAGGGAATACATGTATAATGGATACATTATTTAATAGCCGTGGACAAAGAATATTATTTATTAAGGAATATATACTATAATAGAAATTATATAAAGAATATATAATTTCCTAGAATACCTCCATTTGGAGATAAGTACCTACTGTTTCTTTTATAACATTGCCATATGATACCAGTATCTTTTTGCCATGAAATCAAGTACCTATCGCGCGTGAATTAGGTGCGCTAATATTGAATACTTATCAAAATGAAGTAGACAATTTTAGACCAAATTTTAAAATGACATTTCTGTTCGACGGTGTTTAATAGACTCTCTCCTATTTAAAAATTGGCTATTTATTAAATAAGTGTAGTCTCATCCTGCTCAAAAACCATAAGCAAGGAGTGTTGTGAGGACGACTTCCCATTGTTACCAAGCAAAGCTGTCTTTTCCCCGTTTTCGTTCAAGGAGCAATCTGGGGAGGAGTTGTCCATGTGCAAAAAGTTATTGGCTGTTGTGGCGCTACTAGTCGAAGGAAGGCTGTGTACGTCCGGAGAAGCCAGCGGGGGGAAGGCTTTCGGAGACGTCTCCAATGACTCTTTAAGGTGCATGACTGGGTAGGACTCCCTGAAATACATAATCTATTCAGGGTGTAAACCTTAATTCGGGCAACGATGGGGTTATACACTCATTAAGAACATACTAACTAATACAATGCGTAAAAAAACAGACAAAGCAGAACCTGAAAGAGAAAATGCAGCTTATCTTGAATAACCTTACTGTATTTTTTAGAACTGTCGTAATTGTCAATTATGCGTATGACTTTTTTGTTTTATACAGTGTAAGGCAATTCCAAGAGCTTGATTCTAAATGTGGCTGATGATTTTTTTAAATAAAACTAAATTGTAAGATTGATATGACTGATAAAATAGTATATATGAAATAAAACTTAAACCGTTCTAAGTAATCTTAACAAGTAATATAGTGGAGAAAAGATTAAAACAGGTTGTCCATAATGAAGAATAATTGAGAAGACTAACTAAAGTAACCGTTCAAAGCACGTTATTGTTAAGACTTAGCATGTCACACACTTGATGTTTTCATGAGAAAAGCTTACACAAAGCTCTGAACTGATTTTAGGGTTCTTCAAAATAGTTTTCTGCCAAGTAAGTCCATTAGCATTCAGCATTTTGGTCATCTCTAAAGTAATACTATACTCCAATGTATGATCTTAAGAAATCACCAGTATTCTGAATTTCTAAGCCTACTTGGCTCAAAATTCAAAAAACTATCACGGCAGAAAATTTATAAAATAGGACATGCCCTACTCCACACTTCCACCGACGGCTTGATGTCGTTTTTTTAAACTTTGAGTATTTAGAATATAATGTATTATATTATATTATTCTATTCTATTTTTATTGTATTATAAAGATACCACTTCAAATATGAAGATACGGTTCGAAGACCGGAAACTGAAAGTTGATCCATTTACATTATTGAAATATGTAGCAATTTGCAATGACGTTTGATATTATCTGGTGAATTTTCTATTGATGTCACAAATTTAATCAGTTATATTTATTAATATTAGAAACATTAAAGTGATCACAAAAATATTTACTGCTAGAAGATGTTAAAAAATCCAGAATGGATGTGGAAATAGTTATTTTCCTAACAAGTGTGGAAGGTGATACTTTTCCGCAAGCGACTGCAGTTGTCCGAACGACGCGAAGCGGAGTTCGGACAAGCAGTGAGTGCGGAAAAGACACCTTCCACATGTGTTAGGAACAACGTTTTTTCTACGGGCGTGAAGAAAATTGACATAAGAAAAATAAATATTTGCACACAATGCTGTCTAATAATTAGAAGTGTCAAGCATTCCTTTTTCTTTATGTCAAAATCTGAACAGTGACAACATGATTTTTTGGAATTAAGATAATATTATGATCACATTGCAAGTAATACATAGGTATTTATTTTCCGCACTAGTGCGGAAAAGTGCAATTTTCTAAACTCAAATGCGTGCAGAAAATTGTAATTTTCCACACGCCCGTAGAAAAATAATGTTTTTGATCTATATCTTTATTGACAACGGTAAGGGATAGAGGAAAAGTAGTATTAGTGGAGTAAAACTCGCCCAAAATTATGCACTTAGTGACCCTTGACCTAGAACCAGATGAAATCTATACCATCTTGTAGAACATGTTTTGGGGCATGCGGTGTAATCTACTATAAACTTTTTTAGCAGGGCAATTTTTTTTAAAATGGCCTTAGATCTGCACAATTCGAAAACATATTTTTCTGAGTACATACGTCGCCATTAAAAAAACGGTTAGACTTACCGTACCTACCTATGTATTATTACCGCACCTATACATTTTCAAAAAAATGACGCAAAGGTAAAACTTCTCAAATTATGGATGAAAAACTTCGATATGTGGTTAGCTATGTGAAATATTCAAAATGCGTATGTATATACCAATGCAGCAAACGAAATGTAGCCTAGATACTGAAAAACTTTACAAAAAAGTTTGATCTGTTTTCGAATTATCGAATTTTTAAAAAGCGCTCGCGTTAATAAGAGTGAACTATAACAGGGCGCACAGGCTTATCGCGCGAATACTGGTGCCTCTATAGATGCCTACCCTTAGAAAGAGGCAAGTTTGACCGGCGATTTACTCCACTAATATAGATAGCGCAGCCAGCGGTATGAAAAGTAGTGGGGAGTGTTCAGTTATAATACCGTACTCGCTTGATGGAGTAGCGTCTTATTTGATAGGACGATGGGCGCGCTCATAATCATGTTTCGTATATTTCCAATGTCTCCGATGGTTGCAAGGATTGCGAAATCTGTTAATGTTTTTATAAACATAACAAGACAAAATTTAAAAAACGGACTAGGATTGTCTCGCATATCATTTAATAAAATTATTTGTATAACAGAATATGAAGTTCATAATATGAATAATTAACAAAATCTTTAAGTTTTAGTGTTTCGAGAGGCTCCGGACTAAATACTGCGCGTCAATAATGGAAATATCATACAACGATATTATCTACTTCAACAGTGGTAGTTGAAGAAAATATACATGTTCTAAATTTTATAATTATTTTTAAAATCTTAAATAAATATATAAAGCAAATTTTGCCGGTGCACACCTACATTAAAAATTTAAAAAATTTAATTGCTTAATTTTAGAAAAAAAAATAGTAATTGCAACTTAATTGTATTGAGCCCACGGTGAAATTCATAACAAAAAGATGCTGTACTACTGTTGTCAAAGATTTTCTAGATTCTTGAAAATGAAAAAGTTACAGCTATCGGAAACGCAATTGGTTTTTTCTTAAAGTATCTTAAAAACCCAAATATCTAGAGCAATTTTGCAAAGCGCTATTGCAGACCAAAATTGTCTAAAACGTTCCCCATTTGAGATCATTCTTCTATCTTATACAATCTCTGAAATTCCAATACACCCATATCACTTGTGTGTGTACCAAACACACTAAGTTTAACTACAGTAATAAAAATTTTAAAATGTAACCTGTAACCAGATGTGCTAGATGTTTGCGAAATGGCCGAATCCTCATCCCACGATCCTTCAGCTGCTTTTCCTCTAGTCGCTATCCTTAATCTGTGGGAATCCGATAGTGGTTCTAGTTTTTGTTCTTGCTTTGGTGGGGCACTCGCAACTGGAAAATCAGTTGACTGCTGAATAGTGACTGGCGTTAAAGGTGGTGAACCACATTCAGGATACTGAGGACCAGTTGTTGTAACTTCGGGTTCTAGTTTTGTGTGTGATACCTAGAGATATACTTTATAGGTGCAGTACAATGTGAAATACCTATTCAGAATTTCACGGGGTTTATTAGTTTTGCCTTTGATTTTAAAAAATTTGCTCCAGCACCTAATATTATACCCGAGGGGTAAACCGCTGAAGCAATGTGGTGTACAAGCATGAGAAAATGTAAAAGCAATGCGAGCAATACTATGTAAATCCGAGCAATGTATCGAAAATGTTAGCAATACTCAAGCAATGCAAGAAAATTGAGGAGCAATCTAAAAATAGGCATAGAAAATATGAAGCAATGCGAAATAATAAAAGCAATAAAGCAATACCGAGAGCAATACTCATGGTCGTTATAGTCTATTATAATGTCTACTGCGACTGTAAAAAAAAATCCGACAAAAGAAACACCTGCACCTCGACGGCGGCCCCTTTGTTTACGCACGTGTGTCGTTTGTCGGAATTTTTTATGCAGTTTCAATTGAGATTATAAAGGCTTATACCTGCGCACAGTGTTTATGTTAGGTGTGACAATGTCGGAAATTCTGTTCGAGATCTTAAGGCTAACCGCCAAATTATGTGTGTATCGTGATATTCCGAGTGATAATCCTAAGTTATGTTGTTTCTATTATTTTTGTTTTTAATATGTTTGGTATAAGTTGTGATATATGTTTGCTGGAAATGATGTCAAATTGTGTTTATTAAGGAGCCCTTAATTCCCTTGTACTGTTAAAACAAAAAAAAATCATTAGGCCTTAATTCGGAACAGCTGTAAATGATAGAGTTTATTTGATGGAGATCCCGAAAACAAAAAAAACAATATGTCTGTCAATTTGACAATAATTGTCAGACAGATAGTAGCACAGACCCAAAGAGGGCATTGCGGTGTGTTTCTCACCACTACTAACATTCATGATGTTAGAGTTGCTTTACTGAGGAGCCTTCAATTCCTAATAGTATGAGTTGCCTTGTATAGTCTTTATAACCTCAATTGAAACTGCAAAAAAAATTGCGAAAAACGACACACGTGCGTAAACAAAGAGGCCGCCGTCGAGGTGCAGGTGTTTCTTTTGTCTGAATTTTTTTTTAGATTCAATTGACATTATATAGACTATACTTAGCCAAAATAATAAAAAATCAGGAGCCTTTAATTCCTAACAGCTTCAGTTAGGAGGCCCCGGTTCAGAGAGGCCGCCGTCGAGGTGCAGGTGTTTCTTTTGTCGGAATTTTTTTAGTTTCAATTGACATTATATAGACTATACTTAGCCAAAATAATAAAAAATCAGAAGCCCTTAATTCCTAACAGCTTCAGTTGCCTTGTACTAAGTTCAAAACAATAAAAAAATCATGAGCCCTTAATTCAGAACAACTAGAAATGATGTCAGATTGTGTTTACTAAGGAGCCCTTAATTCCTAATAGCATGAGTTGCCTTGTCCTTAGCAAAAACAATAAAAAATCATGAGCCTTTAATTCAGAACAACTGGAAATTATGTTAGATTGTGTTTTTTATTAAGGAACCCTTAATTCCTAATAGCATGAGTTGCCTTGTACTTAGCAAAAACAATAAGAAGTCATGAGCCTTTAACTCGCATCTTTAATAATGAACACCCAATTTAAGTTGCAAAGTTAATTTACTGTTGTACTGTTACAAAATTACCGATAGAGTGCGAATGCGGCGTTGCCAAAACTACGTTTTTCCCAGCCTTAGGGAAATTATGCACAATCTGGCAACACCGCTTCTGAGGGTGCTAGGAACAACCCCCCAAGAGCGAAGTCTCAACCCTCTAAGCCTTCAAATAAGGGAGTTACGCCCTTTTGTCCACATTTCCTGGATGTCACCAGAGGTATTTATCGAATACCCCTCGTATAACTTGTCTGTCGATTATTTATTGAACTGCCCTGGTGTATGGATTATTCGTGAGTATTTGATGGAAATTTCTACGATTATATAACTCATGTTTAAATAAGCCAATAAAATCTGTGAATTCCTAGTTTACCTATACAGTGTGTCCAATAAAGATGGGATAGCATTGGGATCTTGGAAACGGTAAGAGATACAAAGTTGGTTAAATTATGAAAAAATTGAGCAGTTTGAATACCTTTTACATGGACTTTGCAAAATAATTTATCCTTTTTTGATTTCGAAATATTTGGAAAATTTGAATTTTTTTTGCGATATTTGTTTTTATTTATTTCTGGCGTTATTTTAACAGCTATCAAAAAATAAAAAATACTTTTCTATTGTTACTTTTTGAGCTTAACAAGATGGCATTCATCAAGTTTTTGTCCGACGTTTCGTTTCCGAGAAACCATCATCAACTTCTTTTTTTTAAATACGGCCCTGTATTTTTAAATAGAAATTTTGATACCATTTTTTATTCTCAATTCAATGATGCATCACAAGTAATGGTTTAATTATTTGTGATGCATCAAGGTATTCAAACTGTTCAACTTTTTCATAATTTAACCAACTTTGTAGCTCTTACCGATTCCAAAATCCCAATGCTAGCCCATCCTTATCTTGGACACACTGTATAAAGCCCGCGGCTTGCCGGCTCGTCAGTCGCTCTCAATAGAAGAGCGATCAAGAGAAGAAGCAATACTTCAGTGAAATAAGGGCGACTTTTCAAGTGTTTTCGGTGTGTAATTATTTAGATATTGTACAAAAAGTGTTGTACTGTGTCTGAAGTGTTAAATAAAGATTTGTACTGTTGTATAAGTCTCACTTATCTTTAGAACCCCGGAAGAAGTAACAATACTATACTTTAAAAGCAATGTGAGCAACTTATAAAAATACGAGCAATGCAATGCAATGTAGGTGTGTTTCACCAATACAGTTATCGTGCACTTTCAAAGTAATACGAAGCAACACAAAAGCAATACGAAACAATTCAAAAGCAATACGAAGCAATGCAAATATTTTATAAAAATGAGAGCAATGCTGTGCAATACTAAGAAAATATGAGGAATACATGGCACACCAGTAAAAATATGAGCAATATGTGCCAAATTCAGTGAATATTGAATCAATGCAGTTAATTTTGCTGTAATACTGAGCAATAAAGCAATTGGTGTACAAAATTCATGTCTGCGGTTTACCCCTCGATTATACCATATCTTTCAAATAAAATAGAAGCAAAATAAGTCGGAAATAATTTGGTTAGTTACTAAGACAACTATATACTTTGTATTACTTATATTACTTTATATTATACATGCATACAAGAACGATATACGGGGCGGGCCAATGAAAAGTTTCCACCTTGAATAACTTTGTATACAAGTTTTTTCAAACAAATTCCAGAGACAGGTCGATTTTTATCTCAAGGGGGACACATTTTCATATTATTGACATATGTACAGGGTGTCCCAATAAATAGATATTTACCCAACTTATATTTTTTAAAGGTAACACCCTGTGTATTTTTATAGATTTGGATAGAACGTTCTCTAACGAATACATTGAGATAGGGTTTGATGGATCTAGCTCTAATAGTGAGGGAGATATACATAAAAGAGTATTCCATAAGCATATTGAGTTAGCTATAGAAAGACGGCTGTAGCCTAGCAACAAATCAATATTCTTTTCTAACTCAATATGCTTATGGAATACTCTTTTATGTATATCTCCCTCACTATTAGAGCTACATCCGTCAAACCCTATATCAATGGATTGGTAAGAAGACGTTCTATCCAAATCTGTAAAAATACACAGTGTGTTCCATTTCAAAAATTAAAGTTGTGGTAAATATCTCTTTTTTGCGACACCCTATATAAATGTCAATAATATGGAAATATGTCCCCCTGAAATGAAAATTGACCTGTCTCTAAAATTTGTTTGAAAAAACTCGTATACCAAGTTTTTCAAGGTGGAAAATTGGCCCACCCTGTATAGGTTCCGAGAAAATTTAGAGAAATGCAGTTTTCAGTTAGCAATATACGATGCGAGTCTAAAGTCCGTGCGCCCCCCTACTAACTTTTCAACTAATTGGGTTAGGAATTCCGTACAAAATACAGGGCGAATTATGTAAAATGTATTATTTTTTTAATTGAAAATTAATTCATTTTCCTAAAGTGAAAGTTGACGCCACAGGCGCTGTCAAATATTTTTTTTAAATGATACGCTAGGTCTTATTGTGCATCATTTAAAAGGTCCAGGTCTCTTAATTATCTGCATATTAGTGCTTAAAAATTTAAATCTGTCTATCCGTTCTCAAGTTATACGCGTTTCTGTGAGTAAGGTTATAAATGAATAAAAAGCAGCCAAATGCAACAGATTAACAAAGAAAACAATATTTTAATAGAAACAACTTAAGATTTTGTTCAAAACGAGCACCTTGGACCTCCTGACAGTAGAAGAGCCTATTAGACATTTCCTGGCGCACGTTGTGAAATGTTTGCATGGGGATAGATGCACACTCGTTGTTGATCGAAAAGGATTGTTTGGTTGGGTAATGAACACCTTAGATTTAAGATAACCCCATAAAAAATCCAGAAGACTCAAATCTGGTGAACGAGCAGGCCACTCAAGAGGTACTTGACGTCTAATCCATCTGTTAGGATAAAAGTTCAGTTATGTTATGTTAAGCCCTTGAACTCATGAACATTATTCTAGGAAATTACATCATAGGACCCTTTTTCATTGAAGAAAATTTAACAGGACATATATAACTTGATTTTTTATGTCAATGTCCATGCGCTTCATGAGCTTAACATAACATATCAACAGGAGAGTGCGCCATCACATTATTTTAGGGAAATCTGAAATTTCCTTGATAACTTTTATCCTAACAGGTGGATTGGACGTCGGGGACATCTTGAGCGGTCTGCTCGTTCACCGGATTTGAATAAATTGGAGTTTTTCTATACGGTTACCTTAAATCTAAGGTGTTCATTACCCAACCAGATAATCTTTTCCCAATCAGGGAAACATTTCACAACGTGCGCCAAGAAACGTCTGATAGGTTCTTCTACTGTCAGAAAATCCTTGGTGCTCATTTTGAACAAAATCTTAAGTTGTTTCTATTAAAATATTGTTTTCTTTATTAAACTGTTGAATTTGGCTGCTTTTTATTCATTGATAACCTTACTCACAGAAACGTGTATAACTTGAGAACGGACGAACCGATTTAATTTTAGTATGAATAGAATTAACAAATCTTTTAAACGATATCCAACACATGCCCAACTTATCATTTAAAAAATTTTATTTGACACCGCCTGTGACGCAATCTTTCATTTTAGGGAAACGAATTTGTCGTCAAAAAATAATACATTTTACATGATTCACCCTGTATTTTATCCGGAATCCCTTATCCAATTAGTTCAAAAGTAGAGAGGGGGGGCGGACTTTAGACGCGCCCTGTATATATAAATTGAACTGAAAATTTGTGTAAGGTACTTGCAAATTAAGTACCAATGTAATTCCAACTAATAAACGAATTCCAAACAATGTTATCAAAATACATACGAAAAATATTATACAGACAGTAAAACATAAACGATCTTTGTAGTAAAAATGGATGAGTCTTTTAAGATTGGTAAAAGTATATTTACCTCAACGCGGCTATTATTTTTTCTGCTCCTTCTTAAACGGAAAGTCTTACGACTCTGTGGTTTTATTCGTTGTAGCCTTGACTTATTCGGATATATTTCCCCAGAACTGTCATCAGCTGGACTTACTGGACTAAGCGGTGTAGTAGAAGTTTCTCCTAAAAATGGTTAAAGCAATTCAAAAGATAAATAATTATTCAGCAATAAAACAATATCTAACAACGATAAAAACTGAACTATTTAAAGCAAATGATCCTCAACACATATCATCTTGAAGTATGAGAGAAATTACCTGAGGAATGTCTAAATTCTACAGAAGATACAAAGCGCAGTTTATGGGCCTTGTGAAACACGAGGGATTCAGATTTAGGCAGGGGTACACCATGGTCATCACTAACTGAAGATCTTTGTGAGGACCGATCTGAAACATTTACATGCAAGCAACACCCTAACATGTAACATTAATCCATGACAACTCTAAGGAAACTCGAAAATGGAAAGGTTTCCAACATCTTACTTGTATGTTAGTGGTGGTGAGAAACACACCGTAGTGCAATGTCAGTCGGGGCACACTGCCCGTGGAGTAGTTGTTTTCGGCATCTCCTTCAAATAAATAAGTAGTATTGTCTTCGTCAAAGACAATAGAGGTCACTGTAATGGCGCCTGCGGAAAAGCAGGTCGTTATCTGTCTGTCAATTTGACAATAATTGTCAGACAGATAGTAGCGAAGACCCAAAGAGGGCACTACGGTGTGTTTCTCACCATTACTAAAATTCACGATGCCATTAGGCAATCACGTCGCAACATCGTTCATCGAGTCCACTACCTATGGTACTCTGATGAGCGCATAATAAGCGCGAAACCGTTCAGTGTCTGGTGGTCGCTCTTGATGAAAGATGTGGCGACTCCTATGGAAATGCCGAAGTAATGCAATGCCAGTCGCGGTACATTGCCCGTGGAGTAGTTGTTTTTGGTATCTCCTTCAAATCTTTGGAAACTTGGAATTGGAAACTGTTCCATTACAACACATTTAATAATAAAATCCAATGCAATTTATTCTAGCATCTAAATAATACTGTATATTAAATCAAAATTCGTGCAGGATATTGTGTATATACAATTTTTGAAACTGTGCAATTTGAGGAGCGAAGGAAGAAATTACAACTGGGCAAATCTAAGCGGATACTCAGTATACTCTACAGTATACTCTCCATTTGCCTTCATAATTTCCATTTCACAAACAATTTCTACACAATAATTTTAACGCATTCTGAAATTTGGAACAATTTTAACGCCATTACTAAACAACGGCAAAGTACCTGGTGCATTACAGGGCGTAGAATTTCCATTAGCATTGCTATCGTGTCCCTCGCTAGTACTCATATTGTTTATTTGATTAAGCGTCGAAACGTGACTAGTACTTGATGATTCTAAAAATTTTTAGATTACCAGAAATTTACTGAAATCCTACAAGGACCTTCTCTCGAGGATTACCTTTTATATGCGAATGACAGTGATCAGGGGGAGTAGGCGCTGACTTCGAGCCATGGTGTCCCTCTCCTGTGAATAATCCAATCAGGGAATGCCTTTGATGGCGACTTTGAGGGGGTATTTCCGTTGTCATTTGACAAGTAGGAGTCGAGTCCTGTTTCTTAGGTTCGCTGCTAGATTCAGTTGCTGGAAAATATATTTATAGAGAGACGTGAAGAAGGGAACTTAAGTAATATCTTACATTCATCTAGTTCTTCTTTCAGGACTTTCATCTCATGGGCCAATTCCAAGAGAAGGGCTCCTCGACTTTTAGCCAATGGTAAACCGATGCTCCTCATCTTATTACGTATTTTCGTGTGCATGTTTCTTTCAAAATCTGATATCGGGGGCTGAGCCAGCTAAAAAGTTTGAATTGATGATGATTTTGCTGATAAGCTATTTTGCTATTACCTTTTGAAATATGAAAGGTTGCATTAAAATGTAAAGGGTCGTTCTGTGGGTTACAACGAAGTCCAGAAAATCCCACAAAAACGTAGCTGCTTCATTTCTCTTACCAAGTTCTCTCATTGTCCTGCCAATTCGAGACCACTCGTTCATAAGTTCGCCCTCAAAGCATATCGCCATAATTTTTAATGCTGGAACCATTAATTTTTTTAAATCAGTGTAGTGGATGCACAACTGAAATTTTAAACTGAAAGACTTACGAACCTAAAAATGCGACCTGATATAAAGATGTGTTTATCTTCGCTGAAGTTTTCGTGTCTCTCGTTCCAGTGAAAGTTAAACTGCCAGTTCGTATTTCTGCGGTTGGTTTTACGTTAGTTCCAGAAGGCCCCATAGTCTTCGTGTTAGGGGGACTCATTGCATGAAGCACCAGTGTAAGAGCAAAGCTAATATCACTATGCTTCATTTGGCCTACATCTAGAAAAGGGATTAAATGAAGAAATTATTAATTTATTACGGTTTAAACCTTTATACCTTTTCTTCCAGAACCTACTCTTAAGCAGAGTGGCATGATTAGATTTATTATTATGCTTTCCGTTTTGTCCTGTGTGGGAAAGACGGAACTACCACCACATACCTGCTCCAAAGTGCACGTGTCCTGGTTGAAAAACAAAAGAAAATCCGGCACATTGTACGGGCCCTGTCGGTAATAAACTCAGTCAATTTGGCGCAAAATTTCTTAGTTTGAACACAGAAAGTAGCGGCGTTTAGAGTGCTTTAAGAATGATTCAGCGGATACCAAAAACTCAGTATTTCACAAGCTAATGAGAGCAAATGGATAAATGATTTTACATTTAAAGCAAAAGCTGGCGAAAGTAGCCGTGTTATAGTGTCACTAATGTAGGTATATTTAGTGTAGGTTTATTTTGCACCACATTGAACACACAAATGGTTTTGCACCACATTGAGCACACAAATGGTTTTGCACCACATTGAGCACACAAATGGAGGACTACGTACTGTGGTGTTTTGAATTTGAAGGGCAATGAGTCTCACGACCATTGAGCAAAAATGGGGTGGAGGTGCCTGACTCATTAATGCTGCCGTTGCCCCTGAGACTCCTTCAGTAGCACAAGAATCGCTTACGATAAGGCTCTGTAAATATGAATAACAATTAAAGAGAAAAAAATATAATTTTTAGTGTATATTTTCACCTGGCAAGTGTTGATGAGCGCTTTTATATGAGACCAGTGAATAATATAAGGGTACTTCATCATTGTGTCGTATATTCCTTTAAGTAGGCCGGCGGCCGCATCCCAATCGGTGTTCCTCTGAGAAAACAAGCACAATTTAGTTATACAAAGGCAGTAAAGAGTAAGTAATTAAAATTTACTCTGATTGAAGGCTTCTTCGATATTTTTTGAAATACTTTATCCAGTCTTCTGAGAATAGTCACCAATGCGGGTCTCATTGCGTCATTTGCCCAGTCTGTGGAAGGCAGAATGTAACTCATGTAATGTTGTAGCCCACGACAACCCATGGATTCTGGGTCATATGGTGATACTTTTAGTAACGTGTGCGCAATATCTGCCAGCCGCTGAAAAATTGCTGTGGTGTGAAAATCGAATATTTGAAAATGCTCTTAACATTACCACATGTGACTTAATGTCCAGAAGTTCAACGACTTTTCCGTCTTGATTGTTCTTCTTATTAAGCTGTTGGAGCCTGTTTGTAGCCCTGCACATGAACTCGCCTACCAGAGACAGCAAAACATCTCTAGGTCTTCTATATTCAGCCCTAAGTACTTCGGAATCCTCTGTATCATGTTCATACATACTTTTAGCTCGTGAATGCTCGCTCATGAATTTTGTATGGGAATCGTCTTCAAAATCGAAGCCAGGTGAGTAGACACCTCGGTTATAGTTCCTTTGGCTAGATCCCTTGTGCTCTGGACTAGAGCGATAAGGGCCATTGTAACTCCTAAAAAGTTTGTAACTCCTGTTAGGTTATAGTTAGTTAGTTAGCAGACGACTAAATTTTGAAGAAATTTGCTTCGTAAAAACGTTGCTTTGCTTGCTTCATGATTTAGTCGATTGTCAACTTTTGATAGGCAAAAACCGTAATCAGATCGTTCGTGAAAAGTATACTTACTTTGTTAGTGCTTCACAGTTGTTAACTAGTGTTTTAACGGCCACGGCCAACTGATGTAATATTTCCTTTTCAGTTTTACCCTCCTTATTATAAGTTGGAGATTGTATTTGTTTGACATAGCAAGGTAAAATTGCTTCTAATATTATCTAAAAAGTATTTTCGGCATTATTAAAAATCGTCAAAGTTACTCACTTCCAGTGTAAGATACAATGTACAATGCTGGTTACAAATTAAGTATGCTATCAATTTTATGCCCACTGAATTAATATTAGAGCAATTAGAAAAAGTTGCCCGGCAGCGAAATCCGAACCGTCGCAACCACATCGATAATTGTGTTTGTTGATCGTCATCATTGTGTACGATTAAAATTTTGCGTATTTAATCACTCGGAAATGAAGCTCCGTAATATTGACCTCCGTAATATTGACCTCCGTAAGTCTTTTTGGTCTGACATTGTTCTTATCTTATATGCTAGCTGATTTTCCTCAGAACCCACATAATTTTTTGGTCGTCTTTTTTCAGCAATAAGTATCACAAAAGATGATAGAAATTTCAAACCAAAAACATCAATAGCATTCTTCAATTTATGAAAATAGTAAACAATGACCACCTCTGTCGCTGTGCCTGCCTCATTATCAATACGCACAAACATCTGGGTTTGGGGGCATTTCTCCTGCCCCAGGATATTAGAGAGCTTCCCCTGGAACAGGTGTTGATCTATGCGCATAGCACGGGTCTCCTCCAATAGCTCTCGACTAGCGGCAAGCACAATGGGTCTCAAGCTCTGAGTGCTGCGGGTAACCGCGCCGCCTTCCAACAACGACAACAACACAAACAATGACCACAGAATAGTTTGATAATTGAAAAAATCTCGTGACTTACCAACATTTGATATCCTCTGACACTCTCTGATGAGTAAGAAACAACCATTACACACATGGATATGCAATCAAGGATCGTCACCATTTCATTTTCGTCGTGATAGCAAAAATCTATTGCCTTCAATGGTTTTTCCTCTTTCACTAACTCAGCTATATTAAGAGGATCGGGAGATGGTGTCTCCAAGCTGAGCAATAGATTGAAGAGACAGCTAGACTGAATCTAAAATAAAGTTTAATAGTTTTACCATTTTATACCAGAAGTACTTCATCTCCATAATTGAACGATCTTTATTTAGAAGCTCTTGTATAGATGACTAAATTGTTTTATAGTTACGAACCTTGTGAGCGTCCCCATAAGTGCCCTCTTCATCAGTGTCTAACATAGCCGAAACGGAGCCAAACATTTGTAAAATGAAAGGTTTGCGATTCATCAAATAAAATTGTTTAACAGCATACTCCACAGTTGTCGTTATGAGTTTATTAGTCTGATGATTAGAATAAATCTTTAGCAAAGTAGGCATAATCAGTAAATATCTGAAATATAGACATTTGAAAATTAGTTTTGGCGAAATTTGGTTAATTATTCATCCTACCCATTTGTGGAAAATATATTTTTGAAATGAAAAGCAGCGTTGATGTAGGTGGCCATTACATATCTCAGTATGCAAGCATCCTCAGAGTGTAACACTAGTGCTCCGTTTAACACATTGACAAACAAATGGATGTCTCCGGAATAGGCAAAATTTCCCGCCATGGCCTCGAACATTCTAGCTATTAGCCTTACCCACATGAACTTATGAAGAACATCCAAACCTAGAAGTTCTTTACCTAGAGGACCACTTTTGTAAAGGTCCAAGTCGGATTCAAGAGCTTTCCTCGGAAACGAAGGTAACTTCATAAGTTCCTCGTGGAGAAACACTACCCTTTGTACCACCTAGTTTAAAAAAAATTAAAAATGTCTTTGTAATTACGCATAACCAATACCTTACCATATCAACGTTTTTCAATATAGCCCAAGTTAAAAGAACTTTTCCTATTTCCACAAATTTATGGAGAAGCTCTTGCTTTTGCAACGCATTAAAGGCTATATCTGGCTTCATGTGTACTAATTCTAATTGGGGATACTGCGATCTTTTAAAGAAATAGTAATCACGCACATAGGAAGACGGATTCCTTATTTGATCTAAAGCAAAGGATTTGAGTGAAAATCAATATGTTAATACCAAATATTTGCTTACGCGTTTTGTAGTCCACTAAGAAGAACTCCTTTTGGTTGTTCTCCTCAATGCCAAAAAAGTCCAGAGCTTCTCTTAAAATTTGACAAAATTGTGTGTCTTCTTGAACTGGAAATTGAGATGGGATACCACCTGCGTCTGGATCTGCAAAATTATTAAATATTTGATAACATATTAAACAGAAAAAAACCATACCTTGAGGTCCGTGCACAATTATTTTCTTTGCTGAAGGAACATTAGCAGTCAACAAAATAGAGGCATCACATTGCTCCTTTCTTAAAATTTGTTTAAGATCCTTGAACATTATACCATGTACACTATGTACCACCTGAAATTATGTAAACAGATAATGGCACCTTATTCGAATAGTTTAAACTTACCATCCACAGCAAAGATAACGCTGCTCCAATCAAATGCTGTCCGTCTTCATGAGGACTTCTTACATAGAACATGACATAACCTATGATATAATTGTACAAAGCAAATGCAGCTTGTTGTGGTAATTTGGGTATGAACCTTATTAAATGCCTTAAGATCTTAAACATGATATCTTGCTTTTCCCTGGTAAGCCTTTCCAATATATATCTAAGGAAGAGGGCACTGTCCTCAACCAGACAAGTCCAAATGACCTGGTAAGCCACTTCGTAAACGGCATTACCATCTGCGGAAACCGCGGCGTCATCCAGAAGATTTATAATTTGCACGACGGCAGAACAGAGGCAAGAAGGAAAGAGCGAATGGGCGGAATGGAGATGGTGAGTGGTGTTCCTAGGTTGACCCTCCGCCTGTTCATCATCCACTGAAAGTAATACTCGTATATACAGTCACAATTATATTAAATACCATCATTTAACGAACCTTCTTCGTGCTCTTCACTGGTGTGATAGAGGCTTGGTTCATGGGCAGCTTGTATTGTAATGGGAATGGTAGTAATTAAAAAATTCTCTCTTTCTTCTCTTTTTTTGTCATCCTGGGCTTGCAACGCCATTTTAATCAGTTCTGTCTGCTGTTTCTTCCTAGTTTTTGTAGCGGTTACCAGTGATCTCTGCAAAAGTGTTTAAGAAAATAATTATTACTCATAAATGTATTACAAAACTCTATTACATGTCTTTCTTGGTTGATTGTCACCTCCTCGACTTTAGTTTTGACCAGCAGTTCCCAAGGGGAATCGACGACATCCAACGACTCTATTCCAATTTTCGGAGAAGGCAGAGTAAATTCAATTCCAGGAGGAGGAACTTTGAACAATACTTGGGCGCTTTCTTCCATTCTCGGCCACACCTGGTACCTCATTTTCCATAGAACTTGAAATCTGAGGCAAATTGCAGTCAGTTAGAAAATTAAGACGAGAACTTTGAACAGTGTAATGCAAAGGTGTAGTACCTTAAAATTGCATTTATTCTAACGGCACAATCTGGATGTGACAAACCATGTTGCATTATATCAGACACCTGCTGTGGGGATTTAACCGCTCCCAAAATAAAGAGTGAGGCCGCACAAGCTGTCACTTCCTGGTTACACTCCAATAGTAACTCCCAAACAACAGGTATGATCTCCTGAAAGTGCTCTTCTGATAAAATTACTGCTCCTTTCAACAGAACGGCAAGTGGAGCATGAAAAGCATCTTTAACCTTAAAAGAAGCAATAGGAAAACATACATAAAGTTAGTAAATGAAGTGTATATTTGTTGAATAATTTTACCTGGGTTTTAATATATTTCAAAATTGGTGGGGGCTCTGCAGGTTTGCCATCGCTTAAACTTTTTGAGTCACATGCAGTATCGGAATCTGCTATATCTCTAGAAGAGTCTTTCGAGGCTAATTTGCTCATTTGGGAACCGTCTAAATTCTTGTCAATTCTAAAAGAAATCATTTAATTTGTCTCAAATGTAATTAATTCTACTCTTACTTGTCCTTTTTTCCAACACTGTCTTTTCTTCTAATTGGAGAAACAGTGGAACTTGTCTGATCAGAAACTTTTCTATTTTGATTCTTCTCTTTTTTGTTACTCTTCTTTTTTTCTCCAAAATCCATGCATAATTTGTCATCTACTACTCCAAATTCTTCCCCATATACCTTCCTTACAGCTTTTATTAATCTACTGCAGCCCCTCATGACCCGCCGATAGCAAAACGGATGACAAAAATTCTGATGCGGGCAGTAATAATAAAACGAGTTCGAAACTTGGACCATTACCTTTAAAAATGATAAAGGATAATCCAGTTTCAGTAGATAGAAAATGAGAGAACTTGAAAAATCGACCACTACCTCGACCAATCTATAGGTGGCGTTAATTATAAATGGCATTTCTAGTTCTCTCATTACCTTCAAACACAATATTTTCATTTTTTAACATTAATTTTCAAATTTACCTTCATCCAAGGCATATTTTTTGTTGTATCGTCTGTATCATTGCTATCACTGGGACTTTCTGGAGGTTGATCATCACTCAAAACTCCTGGTGATTCCTCACCACTAACTTCTCCAGCAATTCCAGGTTCCGAAGTATCGCTTCTGTCGGAGAGTGAACTTACTTTCCTTTTTGACTGAATCGAATCAGTTCGTTTAACGCTTTCTGGAATTCTCCCTAAAGTACGAATAAACTCTAATATAAGTAAAAAAATGCAATAAATTGTTTGGTAAAGTTACTGTTACCAATTTATCGTCACGAGGAACAATTGCTAAGTAACAATAAATTACAATAGATACATATGAAGTATCTTTAAGATAGAAGAGTAATTGTAATATCAAAAAGGTACGTTAATGATACGTACAATCTATATCTATGTCTTTGCCTTCCTTAGTTCCTCTTCTCAATTTGAGACTACGTCTTTTAAATGACCCTCCCCCAGGCGCTGCCGTTCCTCTGCGGAGTAAATATGGCCTTGGTTGTTGACCAATACGTTTTCCATCATCTCCTTGCAACATGGCCTAAACAAATTGGTCTTAGAGGTGTCATATAATTAGAAAAATTACCTAACCTGCATCGTTACTGTGGTATTGCTACTTCCTTCCGATTCATTATCTGGTTCATGGAGAACAAAACTAATTTTTCGCTCTGTTTGGCCTATAATTTTTTTAAGGTTTTAATTTTTGGAACAGCGACGCTTAGAGACAAAAATTAAAAAAACATGTTCCTGACCTGAATCTCTGTCTCCCGTTATAGACTGCAAGCTCTGGGCAGAAGTTTGTGAATGTCCCATGGAAGACAAAGCCATACTCCATCTTCTGTTAGCTTCACGGCTGTAGAGCCTTTCCCATGGAGGTGGTCTATCTTTACCAGTTACCCGAGATGATTTCGGTAAAGTCTGATAAGTTTCCCGAAGAAATGCTGTAATTTCATGTAGAAGTATACATGCGATAACCCTCAAAGCCATTGGGCAGGAGGACCCATAAGAATTAATGCTTGCTGAAAGGTATATAATCTAATTAGAGAAAAACTGTATTTTGAATTTTAAGATTTAGTTGTACCTTCATCCAAAAAGTCTTCCTCTTCGTCTTGAATAAGAAGCTCTTTTTGTTTCTGTTCATCAGTTATCATAGCTGTAATTTGAGTTTGCAAGTTTTTGTCTTCATTTACAAATTCTTCCAATCTTTGTCCAATAACCTGCAGTTGCCATATTTATAAATACATAGGCAAACAGTTGTTTTAGTAATGAATTTTCTCACCTCTGCCCATTGATAAAACATTTTCCCAGCAGCCCTTTGCATAATATGGGATCGTCTAACAGTGCTACCTCCTCGTGCCGGTAAGGGGCCAGATGGTCTGAACATGGGAAAATTCAGTTTCATCCAGGATGGCCATTGGCCCTTGTTACAACAGTGAACAAAATAAGAACATTCCAGAAGCAAAGCTGCTCTAGATACCACTGTAGAATGAGGCTAAAACAAACAACATAAATGTGATGTATTTTTGTGGCTCCAAAGCAAAATTACCATATCCAAAGCTGATGCTAGAAGGTGCCCATCTGGTACAGAACCAGGAGGGCAAGTTTCTAAAAGAAATGATAATCTGGATACTCCTTGGTACACCAGACCTGTCGATACCAATTTCCTTTCTTTAAGAATTACAAACTCCGATTCTCTAGACGTCTCTCCAAATTCGAAAGAGTTTTTCCTACTGAAGTCTACAAAATAGTTGAAATAGTAGTAAATAACTTTATTCTCACGAGATAATGCAATCTTACATCCCCCTGCTGATTCTTCCAAACTTCCGTCTTTCTTCTTACCCTTTTTTAGAACAAACTTAAACTTGTCTTCCATTCTTCGTTTTGCTTTTTGAATGCTTTGACTAACATTACTAAAACTACTAAATTGGAAAACATCTTTTACTTTACATTAAGTAAAAAATACCTTTTCGTAGATCCTTTAGCATGGTAATATTTAGAGGGCTGTCTAATGAAGCTCGAAGTATCGGTAAATGAATCACCATTATCCTGATTATCTAGTTCGTCAGCAGAAGCATTATCTCCTTTTTTGAACCAGTTAACTGGAAATTTAAATTCTTTAAAATAATCTATTAAAATTTAAAAAACTTCCTACCTATGCCACCCAACTTGGATTTCTTTGATTTTATTGTTGGTTCTAAGGAAATTCCTAAAGTCCTTTCACTTTGTCTTGGTGTTAAAATATGATGTTTCTTTCTTATATTTCCCAGTGGGCTTTGACTAGCTCTAGTCATGTCTTCTGCTTCAGTTTCTAAGAGACTCTACAAAAATCCAAAACTTTCTTTTTTGAGCTTAGAAAAAAGTTGACATACATACTGCGCAGGTAGAAGAAGTACTTCTTTTTTTGAAGAGTAATTTTCTTACACCTCTGTCGTCTATAGTGTACGATTGTGTATCTGTAGGTGCTTCTGGTTGATCTTCCATTTCGGAATGGTGCATGTGTCTTGAACAGTTCGTGATAAAATTATTTAGAAATTAAGAAATTATTTACCTACCTTATAACTCTGGTGGTTTGAATGTTTGCTTCTTTCTTAGTTGGTCTGTCGGCGGTATCGAGTAAAGCACTCAAAGCCACCCTCCTGAAAACACTTCCATGGCCCTCTTTTACGTAGGTCATTAGTTGACGTATATCACAATAGAGTCCCTATAGTAATACGGAGATTTTGAACTCCTTAGTTTTTAGCTTATTGTTATCGTAATTGTTGTACTGAGCAGATATAGTGCCAAAAAGGATACTTTTTTTGGTACTGCGCATGCTCAATATAACGATAACTATAAGATCTCCTTAATATATCGTAATAAAACAAGATAATTTCTTGGTTTTCGGAAGGTATAATTATACATCATTACATGTATGGCGTTTTGCCTCAACAAATATCTTCTATTTAAACTAAGGATGGAAAGAAGTGAATTTGCTTTCTTAGAACTATATAGAAATACCTAAAGGTATTTACTTCAATGAAGAAATGACAAATTCTACGAAAAACATGACGAATACCCATGATAAAGGATTGTTTTACTTACCAGGCACTCTGGAGATTTGATTTCTTTACTGGATTCCACGAACCTTGTGACAAGCGGTTTGAAGACATGCGACATTATCTGTCCTTCCACGCCCCTTATTCCACCACCCCCTACGCCTGTGTCAAAGTTGGATGCATAACCACCTTGTGACACTGTGTCTGGTGACTTGCTAGAGCCCCTCTTCTGGTCTGACAAGTAAAATTTCCAAAGTCTTTCCATTAACTAAATAAGCACTTTGAAAAAACAACCTTTCTGTCTAGGCATAACAGATTCTTAGTTCTGCATAATTATTTTTGGAAGTCTCGAGATAATACTACGCTTTGTTACTCGTAATACTACGAATTTGTTTTACCCCATAGACAACTGTCATTCTTCCAAAGTTTTGCACAGTATTTTTCGCTACATACTACTCTAACAAGATGAATTTTCGGAAATGAGGTAGGTGACAAACGCAAGACCAGTCTTCTAGGGAGCACAGCATTGCAACATACACTAGTCTCTAGCAAGGTGTAATAGTAAGACATAAAACATAAAATCACCTTAGAGTATAAAAGTAACTTAATGTAAAAATGAAGACAATGCTGCTATTGCTGAAATTAACTTCTAAGTTAAGTTCCATGTTAATGAAGGTTTCCTATGTTAAGAAGGTTTGTGGGTAATCCTAAGGTAATTTTATGCAGCATACATTTAAACAAATACATTTAGAGTTTGCTGTAAGTCATTTTACAACAAAAATATATGCGTGAAGTAGAATGAGTGGCACAGTAAACATGATAATATATTTCTTTATTTTAATTTAGCTCCTAGGAAACATATTCACATGTATCTTAGGGGGTTTAGAAGCGTACCTTGTGAAACATCGAGTAAGATTCTAGAGTTTAATCAATTAATGAAAGTAGATTCAAATTATGCCACTATTTAAAGTAAATATACGAGTACTCACTACAAATGTTCACTCGGCATGATTTGTATATGTATGTTAAAATTAAACACAAACTCTTACTCAGCGGTGACAGCAAGGAACTTGGGTCTATACAGTAACCCAAATAAGCGTGAAAGAGGTCCATAATTTCATGTATAGGCTGATAATGTATGTAGTCACGTAAGAATTTCTTGAACTGTTTTGCGCTGGCTCTATTGAGTTTGGCCAGAATGTTCTGGCACTGAGTTCGAAGGAATTCTGCAGCAGGTCCTCTTTGTCCATCAGCACAACCGTGGGGACATCCAAGATGCTTCAGGACTCTACAATATTGTAGAAAAAAAATTAATTACAAATTCGGCGAAATGGATTTCTGATTCGACCAAAAGAATGTATTAGTGATAGAAGAAAACCAAAGAAAGAAACCAACATATTCGTGAGAGAAGAAGTTAAATTTTAGATGTGGTCATTACTGTCTGAACTATCTCATTCTTTTTTGAGAAAAATATTCTATTGAACATTCTATTTTCCACGGTGGTTCCATTTAGTGATTGTTACATGGAGTCCAACATAAAACTCACCTCACTATGATATTCATGACGAGTCTATGGGAAGACATCGGCTTCCCAGTTTTTTCGGTCTCCACCCCAAGAGACCCTCGGGTATTACTCGTTGGCAACTTGGCTCCTTTGCTGGGACTACTAGAGTCCGGGACCGGAGTGAAACTAGTTGCTGCTTCATCCCGTAGACACTGCTTCAATACCCCCATGTCCATGAGCAGCTCTACCAGATTTAAAATTACCTCCAAGACTCTGAGGGTGCACGAGGCGCTTTCTCTAATTGCAGTCCTGTGTACTGCCTAAATATTACGGAGTAAGTTATTTGAAATAAAAAACAAATACACATTACTTGTGATAATTATCTTTATTTCAAGTATATCCAATAATATAATATTAATATTTTTATCCCTTATTCTCATCGTAACGATGAGCCCGGAAGTCGGAGACTTGTGTGTAAGAAGCAGCGGTATATTATTGAAAACCTTATTAATTAAAATGTTAAAATGAACACTAAGTTATCAGCCATTTATACAGTGTAGTTGCAGTACTGGTTGCATATTAAGAACACTTCTAGTTTTATGCGAAATATGCGATTCGAATTGTATTCAACTGCTCAGCAAGGAGCTCCATATTTTCAACAAAAAATAATGATTTTCAAGTGAATTCAATTATTTAAAATACACATAAGATTGTTTGTATAAATTCAACACAAACGCAATGTGATATTTGGTAGGTAGGTATATTACTATTACCTCCTAATTACTAGCTCCTAATTATTATAAATGTATCTTTAAGTCAAGCGGTGCCAACTTATATTTTTAGCAAGTTTTAAAGTTCTTAGTGAATACCTCAGATTGAATTTATCAATCGAATTTGCGGATGCGGAATTTGAAGAGGGGTTTTAATAGGGGTAATTAATTGTTATACCTCGTTTACTTGGAAGGCCATGTTCTGACATTGGGAACTACAAATACAAATACCAAAAAAGTTACTCGCCAAAGCTGGAAAAAGAAATAAGTCGATGGTAAGTATCAGTTATTTCGTGACAGCAATACATTTTATATTACCGCAATATTACTCAATAAAATTTATTAGAAATTCGCATACCAGATACTAGGAAGCGAATCAAATATTGGAAATTGTTAACTTTTTTTGCATTGGAGTTTGTATGTGTATGTATGGGCAAGCAGGTTATTTACTGCTTCTGCTGAAGTTTCTATAAAACACACAGGACTTCTTAGAAGACATCTTACTTGAACAAAACGAGAAACAGGAAATCAGAACTACAGGAAATCAGAACTACAGAAACATACAAAACTAATGCACTACCTAACAAACACACGATCAACAACAAAACAATTACCTCAAATCAGCTGCATGAAAAATAAATATCTACAGGATAATTCCTACAACTGCTCAGAAAAAGTTATAGATAATAATTAGATAGGTAGTTTCCAGAAATCAGTCATGTAAACACAAAACAACTCTCTTAAATTAATGCAATAAAAATATGCAATAAAAAGTAGACCATTTAATTTAATTGTTATTTAAGATACAAGTGTAAAAAGCCATTCTTTATTGCACGAATGGCTAGATTAAAAATACGAGCGAAGCCAGTGTTTTTAAAAGCCATGAGTACAATAAAGAGGCTTTTTACAAGTGTGTCTTACAACGTTTTATCTTTTTATCGTGCCAATTATTGTAAGAAATTGGCAATTTTTCATGAATATTTGTAAAACTGTATCAACCTTTTGTGAATGTCACTTTGATGGTTAGTTTTTTTGAGTTGTAGTTGATGTCGCCATTCTAATTATGTTACTTCATGGTCGTGATTGAAATCGTGCAATAAAAGCATTCAATAAAATTTTTTATTGCAGTTTCTTATAAAAGGCCAGTTTTTACAATGGAAATTATGTAAAAAACTGTTACTTTTTACACGATCGTAGATAAAATAGATAAGTTGTATCGACTTCCGTGACTATAGTTCCATTCATTTCCATTTTAAAAATATTTTCATTGAATAGATCCACTGTGTTTATGCTGAAATTTTTAGAAAAATGTTGAGTTGAAGTGGAACCTGTCAATTACCTTATATTTAGTATCAGAAATCCTACTAGGCTGTGATTTAGCAGATTATGATTTAGTGATCGATTTATGAACCTCATATAAAATGGAATCATGACATACTTTCGTATACTAGACGC
The DNA here is from genome assembly GCA_963924545.1 of Pogonocherus hispidulus. Lineage (NCBI taxonomy): Eukaryota > Metazoa > Arthropoda > Insecta > Coleoptera > Cerambycidae > Pogonocherus > Pogonocherus hispidulus. Next base: position 17,115,128 of record OZ004700.1, read on the forward strand.
GTTTTTCGCCAACCAAGTCGTCATCGTTGAAGAAATAAATATACACCAGGCATTGCGGTTTGTTAAACCACTCGTTGTTGGCTGTCTCTACTACCTACCTTCAGAACAACTTGAAAATCTATGTCGCCCTCTTTAGTGATATAACACGTCGCACCAGGAGCTTCAGGTATATCTTCTCCAGCGTAAGTGATATTAGAATCAGTTTGGGATCTAGTCAAACTCGCCTTTCGCTCTTGCCAGTTACCCAACTTGCTGCCCGACAAACTTGCTGCATCCAGTTGGCTGTCCATGGAGCCCTATGAGAAAATTAATTTTCTAAATAATGGTATTATATGTGGCCAAAGATCCATATACACTACATAAAATCAATATGTAACAATAGGCATTCTTATACCGTTATTTATTCAGACAAGTTCTTGGAGGTAGAGGTGAAGTGATGTTTTTAAGCCCAAACAGTTTTTGATATTGCGGACATAGGCACAAAATGCCTTAACAGTCATTACTCATTACTGAATGTCTTTTTCCTTGTATATGTATTGTATATTGAACACTCCTTTCATTATGTTGCAAGATGAGGAGACAAATTTGTACAGTTGTTTTTCTCTAGAATTTAATATTATTGTCGAGTTAATGTACCAGGAGACAGAAGGCCATGGAAATGATATTCATTTCGTCATTTAGTCTAAATACATATACAGGGGTCCCAGTTTTATGCTGATGATTATGTAGATCCAGTAAAAATAATGGGACTTTGCTATATAAACTTATATCCAAATTTGCACCGTTTCCGAGACACAGGGTGTTGAAGTTGAAAAAAAATATCTTTTTTTATTTATAAAGACTTTTTGTCTTCCTAATTATAACAATATATAAAACAGTATGGGTATATTTAAATAGTTACGACTTTTATCTAGTATTTTCCACTTCAAATTTCTGATGGTTTCTTAACATTCCCTTAATTTTTGTTTAATGTTTTTAATATTGAGCAAAATGTAAGACAATTTGAACATTTTTAGTAGTTTTTTAAATATTTCTTTTATTATTATTTATTTTTTTATGCATCTAATCTGTTTTTTCAGGAACTATTGAAAATGTCATGAACTAGTAAATAAATATTGAAAATATTTTTCCATTTAAAATACAAGATGTCCGAAGATAATGTGACACATTTAAAAGGCTTATAACTTCAAGGCAAAATGAGATAGCGACGAGCCGTTTTCACTGGTGCTCTTAATTTTACAAAAAGTTTTCTTTTGTATTTGGTACTAGTTTAGTTTACTTCTACAGGTGCTTGAAAAAAAATTGCCACTTTTTAATTCAAAATTGTGATCATTTTTTAAATGGAACGCCCTGTAGATTATATTACCATTCGATAGAGACACTTTTCTCGTCGAATTCCATAGTTCGAATTCGTAGTACCATTCGTATCTCTATCGAATGGTACTATAATCTACAGGGCGTTCCATTTAAAAAATGATCGCAATTTTTAATTAAAACGTGGCAATTTTTTTCAAGTACCTGTAGCATCTGTAGTAATTAAACCAAACTAGTACCAAATACAAAAGAAAACTTTTTGTAAAATTAAGAGCACCAGTGAAAACGGCTCGTCGCTATCTCATTTTGCCTTGAAGTTATAAGCCTCTAAAATGTGTCATATTATCTTGGGACACCCTGTATTACATTAAAATCGTAACTATTTAGCGTAAAAAGCTCCTTTTAAATAGAGAAAGATATACAGGGTAACCTAAAAACAAAGGTATATTTACACTTTTTCTATATCTCTCAAAATACAGGGTCTTGATGAAATAGACAAAATTTCAAAATCACCCTGTAATTCGAAAATATGTGACAATAGAATTAATCTGATAGCAATATCAACCTGCCCTTGAAAAAGTAGGTCGAGACTGTGTAATTAATTTGTTTGTAACTTGTTTGTTTGTAACTTGTAATATGACACATTTTAGAGGGTTATGCCTCTAAAATGTGTCACATTATCTTGGGACACCCTGTATTACATTAAAATCGTAACTATTTAGCGTAAAAGAGCTCCTTTTAAATAGAGAAAAATATACAGGGTAACCTAAAAACAAAGGTATATTTACAATTATTTTTCTATATCTCTCAAAATGGTCTTGTTGAAATAGACAAAATTTCAAAATCACCCATTACTTCGAAAATATGTGACAATAGAATTAATCTGATAGCAATATCAACCTCGCCTTGAAGCAGTAGGTCGAGACTGTGTAATTAATTTGTCTGTAACTTTTACACTTTTTGAGTTACTCTGAATTCCCATGGAAAATGAACTGCTTGCTCTGTACTGAACAGCCCTATACGGAATTAAGTATATCCACTTAGCCGTTTCAGTAATGTAAAATATTTCAGGTATAAAATGGAATTTACATTTATGCCATAACTGCAAGGCTAGTAACTTTCGGAATATTCTCAAAAGTTATAGAAAAACATGGTGTATTTTAATTTTGCCCATTATAATGTAGTGTACATTCTAAGTTTGTTCCAACACGGCAAATATTGTATCGCCTATCGCCTCGAATCGAAGCCATAACGGTGTGCGCATCGGTTTTGTCTGCAGACGTCAACAACGCAGCTTTTTGTATTGATACAAGCAAGTCTAATAATTATTGAAGCAACTCTGTGATTGTTTTGTGCATTCCATTATATGTATATAAATTATACAGGGTTATTCAGAACTTATATCTAAAACTTTGAGGATATGTGCATCCTCAAATAAGAAATCGATATCACCAAAAAAATGTATAATAAAAGACTTAGGATTTCCCGTAAACAATGTTTAAAGTTATACCATTATAAAGGACTACGTAGATGGGCAACTGTACTTCAACGACAATCTGATATACCATATTCCTAAGAATGTGGTAAAAAAAAGTAAACACGTTTTTGTACCTCGAACGCCTGGGCGAAGAGAGTTGGAATGGGGATAATATCTCTATTGTCTATTCAGTCATCAGTCTATGTGTGTACTCTCTGTGTGCCGGTGTTTTATTTATCGTAGGAGTGTTAAACTGTAAAATTTTCAAAATGGCTCATGTGTACAGTAATGCTGAGTTAATGGACTGTTACCAGTGGATTATCAATTACGAGTTAGGTTTTGTGAGTGGTTGTTGCAGCAAAATGCTGAAAATCCCCAATTTACTTAATAATTTGCGTTCACAAGATCAGCAACCAGGAGGAACATTCGCTTTAGTGCGGCAAAATTGGATAATGCGTGCCCAAAAGTGTGTAGAAGTTGAGGGATAAAATTTCGAACAAATTTTGTAACAAGGTATGTGCAAATTTTTTATAAATTTCATGTTTCTAATAACTAGTAATCAAGTAGCGCAATTCTTCAAAATTAGTGTAACAAAATTTTATTCATTTTAAAGGCACGTCACTTTAGTCACATCTATCTATCTTTAAGCTTATTTTAAAGTAAAAACGCTGCAAATCTTTTTTGCGCCGGATGTCGGTATACTCTCAGAACTTCCGAAGTTTTTTTTGTGCTAGCCAGTTTGCATTGTCAGTCCCAAGGTCACTCCATTACAGTGGACCAGTATCCAGCGGCGTGCAATGAAAAATTTTTAAATCACTACCACATTTCTACATGTATGTTGAACATCCCCAAATTTTATTATGGATAAGTTCTGAATAACACTGTATATATGGTCCATTCATCATTCATTTCATAACCCCACTTTAATCCACTTTAATATATTTTAGCAAACTGAAAAAGAGGCAAAAATGTTTCAAACATTTTTTTTAAGGTACAACCACATAGTTACTTTATAAAACGATAAACTACAACCTTGGTTATCTGAAATGGATAAATACAACATATTTTAGTATGTCCAACATTTTTTATTATGGAAAATGTCATAAATCTGTCAAAATTAAATTTCGTCCAGAAAGATCGTCCAATAAACCGTTGATTTTGGAACGAGTTTTATTTAGCATACAGTAAACGATTTTTTGAGGTGTTGGAACAAACCTTATGGATCTCTGACATGTCGAAGCAAACCTGTCAAACCTGTCTGCGTAAAAAATCTGGAGAGGGCGTCGGTGTATGCTCTGTGACCGTTATGATGGGATTCGCCATGGGTTGGGAGTGGCCAAATTTGGTGGGTCTTTGACATTCCCACTGACTTTCGTCAACGTACCTAAACGAAAAAAAAAAGTAATGGTTGTCTAGTTTTTGCTTCTAGTCGCATCTACGGCAAATTTTACCCATAATGTTCGATAGCAAAATAAAAATAATGCATAACAAGCTTGAAGGGTTTGCTAGCTGTATTATTGTGCTAACAATGCTGGAAAGCTCAAGCTTGGTGGGAAGGAAGACGTCATATTAGACAATTTCAAAATAAGCATCTCTAGAAGCCATAAAAAATAAATACACAATATGTTGCCTCGTTGTTATCTCTAGATAAATATCTCTAGAGGATGTCTAATTTTATATTAAAACTACTGTTTTTGATAATTCAACAAAACTTCCATCCCTTGCTCCGGCACTGGCAATGTCAGTACAGTAAAGACCAGAGTTAAGCAAAGTGGAATGACCGGAAAAAGAATAAATCTGTGTTGTCACATTTATTTCTAAAGTATTCTTATTTAAAACAGGAAACGTATTAATTACCTTATTTACCCATTTTTTTACTTGTCTTTAACGTCCCTTATCCCTATTGTACTTTATTAAAGCAAACACAATGTTTAATTTGTCTTTTACTTAATTATATCACAAGTATAAAGATATAATATATCTTTATACTTGTGATAATATCAAGGAATTTCCGAATATGTGGCAACTGCGAAAGTGGTAAAGTTGCATTTACGCTTTCCTTTCTCTGAGCTTCAACGACGTTGATTGGTCGAATCAGAAACCAACAAGCGACTGCGCGATAGTAGGGAAACAGTGGCGTGATGTTGGGTTATTTCGCGCGCGTTTATTAAAGGTAAAAATTGTATATAAATTGATAATAGGTACCTATATTACATTTTTACATGTATACATTAGTTTTTTTACAGTTTTCTACTGAAATTTTTCGGTAATTATTTACTTTAGCGTAAAACTATCAAAATTTTCTGAAATTTTGTTTACCATAATTTTCGTAAATGCTCAAAAACTACATTCGTCCACAAAAAATAACTTTAGATTTGTATTCAGCATACCCGAAAATAGGAGGATAGGCAAAATTTCAGGACAATTTGAGAATTTTACGCTAAAGCAAATAATTTTTCACCTAATGACAAATCTAAAAATGACTAGACATCTAGACATTTTTAGATTTGTATTTTTTTACCACTGAGCATATTTCAGTTAATATATACTAGAAGTATTCTATAAAATACTATACGAGTATATATTAACTGAAATGTGCTCAATGGTAAAACAGAATACGCACGCCCATGCATCACCGCATTTTACCAGATCGGCGAGGTCATTCCACTTTGCTTAATTCTGGTCTTGACTTTAGGTATGGAGTGTTTTTCTGTATTTTTAATGTATAACCACCTTCCGGGCAGCCTTTAGCTTTGGATTTGGGGATTTATTTTGTTTTTGTGTATTTATTTAAACCTAAAATACTATTTTTAAGAATTCTCTAATAAAATCATCTGTGCAAGAGTTAGGTTACTTACCCTCCTGTATTTAATTCGTCTATTAAACAGCTAAGAAAGACAGAATAAATAATAAGAACACTCAGAGAGACGAAAGGCGCAGTTTAAATAGAAAAAGAAGAGGTACACGTAAAAAGAACATTTAAAACACATTGATTTGCCACTTCATTTGCATAATATTTGCATAAGCAGTTTCCAAACTTAAATGTTCGAATTTCTTTAAGCTTTTTTCACCATATTACACAAAAAAATGTTTCACACTGATATGAAATAGCAAAATTGTCAAAAACTAAAACATCATTATAATGAAAAATCTCAAAATACAGAACTTCCAAAACTAAGAAGCAATGGGCTCATTTAGTGCCACTCATATTGTTCATCTTTTTTATTTTTCAGACCGAAGAGTTAGAAATAATAGAAATACTGCATTGAAACTGATGTTTCGTTTCGATGAAAAGTGTAACGCGATGAGCATGTCACACCGACATGTTAGGTAGTGGGGGACTGAGTAGAGCGGGCGGCGTGGGCGCATAGTTTGGCATTCTTATTCGTATATTGCAAATTGCAAGTCTGAGAATCTGAGGTCTCATGTAAATGTGAAATACAAGGTGGCAAAGTCTACAAATCGCAAATGGTAAATTCTCAAATTAGAAGGTAACTTTTGCAAGCTTTCTTTAGTTCCAAATTTCCTTAATTCATTTTCAATGCACTTCGATGGTTGTAATAATTGCGAAATCTGTTAATTTTTTCATTGAGTTTACTGCGAAGCATACGTCCGATTCCACTGTGCACTGTTGCCAAGCTAATGAAAATGAAAAATAGTCTAGCTGTAAAAAATGTTAAATGAGCCCATTGATCATTAATTCTAGCAACGTTTGTGTTACACAAGTCGATCAATTAAAACATGTAGTTATGTTTTTAAATTAAAATCAATTTATACTAAAATATGTCATAACTACTCTAGTTCTTAAAATGTATAATCTACTTAATTCACTTATCTACTAAAGAGAACAGTGTGAGAATATTTAAAAAATCGTAGTTCAAAACATTCAACAATTAATTAAAAAAATCGTACCTTAAACTGGGCATACTTTTCCCTTTAACCAAATTGCTGGGGGGCTCAAATATTTTCGACATAGCAGACTGAGGTCTAGACAAATGCTCGTCCCCCGTATCGAGACTCCTGTGATAATTCTAAAAAAATTACAAGCACAATCTTAATATTCACCTTTTTATTTTCATTTGCATTTAGGAAGAAGAGGAAGAATGAAAACTAGAAGATGGCAGATAGAGAAAGAGATAGATACATACATTCAATATTCTTCTCGAACCCACCGAATGTTGTCCTAAAGTCTTTTGGTCATCATGCCCAATCTTTTCCAGAGCCTTATCAGATTTCGAAAGCAGCTTCGTCTCAACGAAAGTCTTTAAGTCTGTTATCTTCATCCTTCTCTTTATTTTCTCGCTTGATGATCTCTTGTGAAGAGATTCATCAGATTTAGTCTGACTGGTGTAAGGGGATTCTAAGACGAAGATAGATTAAACTGGATAAAATACCATACTGGCAGTACTACCTGCTAACAGAGACACGTCCTTCACTTCGGGTACTTCAATGAAGTCCTTGTTGTTATTTTCTGTTTTCTTGGACTCAGTACTTTGATACAGCGAAACTTCTATCTTTGGAATGGGCAAGGAGTTACTCCTCTTTCTCGGTTGTTGCTGGCCCGCAGTCTCATCGCTAATGTCTCTTAACCTAAAATATAAAACATCGTTATACATTTTCAACGACTGTGATTTAAAATATTATATAGGTACCTGTTGTACATATAATGCAATGCCCAATATATACCTTCCTCTTGCCAGTGAGTAATAAACAAACAACGGAGTACAGCCACGTCTAAAAAAGTGGCCGCACTAATATCCATTACATTTGGAGCCATTTTACTACTCTCTTCTTTTTGTTGGGTGTCCGTGGATGGCATTTTTGTACTGTCTACGGAGTCTTTGTCAGTTGAAGATCTAAAAGTAATAGTATTTTATGTTATAAGTCCGGTAGGTGAGATTTTACAGTACGAGTTTTTTAGTGAACGAGAAGTGTAAACGAGTACTGTACACACCTACAGGATGTGTATCTATAATATTTTATTTTATACTGTCGTCGTGTTAAAATAAAAATGAATTGCTCTAAATTTTAAACCAATCATTAAAATAAATTCTCACAATATTCAAATTGCATCACTATCTTAACAGCCTTGACATGCAAGGTGACATTAACATGACATTAATCTTCTTTTGAGGTATCATAATTGGTTTTGGTTTATAATAATAGGGTGCTCAGAGGAAATTTTAAATAAATTAACACCGTAGCTTCACTGAAGTGGGTAGAAAGCGTTATTTATATTTGCCTGACTTTTAGTTTTACTAAATTAAGGCCCAGTCTTTTCGCCTCCCATTAAATTCCAGATAACTATTTGGGAGATTAGAATGTGATGGTTCAGTATTTCAGTTTTCACAGTCTAATCTGCTAAATAGTTATTTGGAACTTAATTGGAGGAGGAAAGACTGAGCTTAAAGCGCATAAATGTCAGGAATTGATTTAAACTCAAAAACATAGTTCCTAATAACAGTCTTGTAAAGTGTTGCTAATAAACAATATTACAGTATCAAGTACTGTAATGTTCCATTTACCGGCCGCAAATCAGTGGAGGGTAAGTAGATTTACTGTACAGTATGAAATAAAATAAATTACTAGTTGATGGATCTTGTAGATACTATAACATTTCAATGTACTTACCCAATTTTCTGCATAGGTGGTTTGGAAGTGACAGCCTTGGTATCTGAACCAGAAGTAGCTGCTATTTGCTCCAATTTGACATTGTTAGTTCTTCCGGTACCATTGCGTCTCATGGCTAGTTGGATTATACTGGTTTCAGCCTAATAAATAAAGATCTTAGTAACACAAAGGCAAATATTTCTTTGAGAAAATAGTTTTACCGTATAGATGGAAGGATCTCTCAAAAACCCATCTGATTCGTGCAGAGACGGTAGCCTAAAAATTACGACATGTTCTTCTTCCGTGCTGGAACTTTCCTCAGGAATCGTTTCTGGGAAAACTGTCTCCTTTGGAGAAGAGACCCAAGCGCCCTAAGAAAAGTAACAAGTAGAGCAAAACAAATTACTTCTTCAATAATTAAATTACCTCATCATCAATTTTGGTAATGGTAGCAGTGATGGTAACTGTAGTAGGAGTGGCTCCTGTTGTAAAAGGGTGTTGATCTGAGCTGGAGGCACTGACTCCTTGACTAGCTGTAGGGCTGTCTTTGCTTAAGGGATCTTCGCTAGAAGGTTTGCCTGCAAATAAACAGAAATGATATTATAAAAACTGAAAATTATATAACTCCAAAGAGGCATGTAAAATTTTATTTATGATTGAAAAGTTATTTTTAAAAATAACATCTAGGTATATCACATTTAAACTGAAACTCAAAATACTCAGCTGAGATCGCATTATCACACAAAAAACAAATTAGGATAAGTAACCCAAACAATTTTTCGTAAATAGACCAAATTTGAGTTTGATATGGATATATTTGCCAGACAGATTTAACAAATTGCTGATAAATGGATGAACAAATACATCAAAGATTATTATTTTGAATGTTCATATTAATTAATAACATAATTGATGCAGTAGTTTCTCCACTAATAATAAAATTTTAAATAATTCGACATTAAAAGTCGAAAAGGCTAGTGATAAGAAGGTTTTTTTGCGCAAAATCATCAACAGTACCTTAAATCGACTACTTTTCGCAATATTCAAAGAAACGTATCAGTTAGCTCAAATCTTTGTTAGTGAACAACACTTGACAGAAACATTGATTGTAGGAAAATATTAAACCATAATTATATAAATTAATTATACAATTAGTACCTACATTTGGAAATAAGTCTGCATGGATGAGTTTGTAAAGCTTCCGAATTTACTCTGGAGGTAGAATCTTTATGAGGAGAAGCCTGAAGCAGAGATGGAATATTTTCTAAATGTTGCAAAAATAAAATAGCCATAGGCACTTTATCTTTAATAGAATTTATTTTCAATATACCCTTCAGCAACTTCCGTTGATTTTCAACCCCCGTGGCTGTTCAAGCTGATTATATTTTCGCCTTCATCGACCAATAATATTGATGATGTCCTTCTGAATGACTGGACTTATATTCCGCTGCATTCGGCAATTTTAGAAATGTAACCATTTGAAACGGCACTTCACCAATTTTGTTTGTGAATGTGAAAATTTCAAATTAGAGTGAAAATTTTATAAAAACAACTGCTGTTTTAATGTGATAATGAATTTTCTTCAAGTAACGGCCCAATGAATACAATATTTTTCAACTAGATAATAAACAAAAAAACGAGGGTGGTTACAGAAAGTCCTCAATATACCCCTACAGGGTGACCCATTAAGAATGGAAACACTCGCGTACAAAAGTTGTTTATGGACCGATTTAAACCGGATTTTTTTTTTAATAGATTTACAAAATCTCTATGTTGATACAAAATTTTAAGACGAAATTTTGATTTTCAATGCCTTCTACGAATTTTTTTAAGTAGCAAAATTTTGTTAGTGATTTTTTTATAAAAAATCTTACTACACCACTGGATTTAGGAGCCCCTCGAATGCATTTGTAACAATTTTTGCGAAAAAAAGTTTGTCCCTAAAAAAGTTATGACAATATCGTCATCACCAGTGTTTGCCTTTGTCGGTGAACCTATTCTTTTATAAAAATCGATTGGAACCCAAAGAGAAACAAAATTAAATAACTTAAACACGTTGTTACTTAATAAGAACCATAAAAACCAGTATACACAAAATAACCAATAACTCTTAATAAACAACAATTGATAAAAAAAAGTAATGATTAGAAAATTACATTTTTAAAAATGAAAAAGGAGTCTGTCAAATTGATTGATTCACACTTTCTGAATAAAAAATTATAATGTAGTTATTTTTTATTTAAGAAGGTAATATAAGTTTTGGCATAATAACCACGAAATAATAATAATTTGACGAACTTACTTATCAATTGTTGTTTATATTAGAGTAATTGTTGGTTATTTTATGTATACTGGTTTTTATGGTTCTTATTAATAATTACACCAGTAGATTAGATTAGATTTATGTAGGAGTCGGCCCCCTGGCCTGGTCCACCGCGACCTAGAAGATCTATTGTGGCACTCCCAACCTATTTAGAGCACTCTGTCCAGCTTTGTCCTTTGCATTAGACTCCACAGCCTTGATAGAGGCTCTTCCATGTAGCTATTGGCTCTTGGTCTTCCTTCCCCAAGTATTTGAAATCTCAGTCTTGTCAGGCCCTCGCACTGGCACAGTGCGTGTACTGAGGTTTCCTCTTCTTCTTGACAGAATCTGCAAGTTGCATCTTCTGACAGTCCCATAAGATTCATGTGCCTATTTAGCCTACAGTGTCCTGTTAGGAGACCTACTATTATTCTGATGGCCTTTTTATTCTGGCCTAACAGATCTGCTGTGAATTTAGGCATCCGTCCTTTAATGAATAGCTTTGCCTGTCTCAGTTGTGGCAGATTCCTCCACCATTCTAGAGATTTGTTTCTCATCCATTCCTCCATGGATGTTTTAATGCATGGCTTCGCTATGCCGCAGAAGGGTTCTGGTCCTATGAGGTCTTTTGATGCGCCTTCTCGGGCTAGTGCGTCTGCCTCGTCATTACCTTTGTGCCCAGGTACCCAAGCTAGGGTCACTCTATTCTCGTTCCCTAGCTCTTTCAGGGTATTCAGACAGTCCCACACGAGTTTTGACGAAACCTGTGGGGACCCTATTGCCTGTATCGCCGCTTGACTATCGGAGAAAATGGCAATCGAACGGTTATCCGTGCCTCGCCTTATCGCCTCCTTAGCGCAGCATTGTATGGCTATTACTTCAGCCTGAAAAACAGTTGCCCATTTGCCTAGACTTATTGAGATTTTGGTTATTGGCCTCGTCCCATAAATCCCGGCTCCAACTCCCTGTTCTGTCTTGGAACCGTCTGTATACCAGACTATTTGAGCTGTTATTGGGGGACCATTGTTCCAGTCTTCCCTGTCTGGTATTTTGATTACAAAGTTTCTTTGGAAGCTATACATTGGGACCATTATGTCCGTGGGCATTCCTAAAACAGGATCTGCCTTCAATTCTGTGTAAAGCCTCTGAGGCTCCATCCCGTGGCGCAGTGTGATCGGTGTCTGGCCTCGCATAAGTCTGTGCATCACCGACCGGGCCTCACCTTGAATGTATATATGTAGTGGTGGCAGATCCAATAGTACCTCTAATGCAGCCGTAGGAGCGGTCCTCAGCGCCCCAGTGACACACAGGCAGGCAAGCCTTTGTACGCCACTAAGGAGCCTCGACGCGCTGGCCTGAGGGGTCTTTGTCCACCATACCACTGACCCGTAGATTAACATCGGTCTTACTACCTTAGTGTAAAGCCATAGAGTCATTTTGGGATGACTCCTAGATATTTTGCCTCATTGGCAAATGGAATGTCCTCCCCATTTAGAACTAGTGGTCTAGTTCTTCCTAGGGTTCTCTTACGGGTAAACGTTACCGCCGTGGTTTTTTGGGGATTTATTGCAAGGCTCTCCCTTCTGCACCACCTGTCGACAATGTTGAGGGCTCTTTGTGAGCGCTCCAATATTGTATTCATATACTTTCCTCTGACCACTATTACTATGTCGTCAGCGTATCCCAAGCAGTATACACCTTCCATTACACCAGTATTTAAGTTGTTTAATTTTGTTTCACTTTGGGTTTTATTCTAATTTTAGGCAGTCAAACACTGGTGACGCCGATATTGTCATAACTTTTTTAGGAACAAACTTTTTTTCGCAAAAATTGGTACAAATGCATTCGAGGGGCTCCTAAGTCCAGTGGTGTAGTCATATTTTTTATAAAATTCGTAGTAGGCCTTGAAAATCAAAATTTCGTCTTCAAATTTTGCATCAACATAGAGCTTTTGGAAATCTATCTTTAAAAAAAATCCGTTTCAAATCGGTTCATAAACAAATTTTGTACGCGAGTGTTTCCATTCTTAATGGGTCACCCTGTATATCAAAATATAGAAAAAACCAATATCTTGAATATTATCTCAGGTCAGTTTCACTAGTTCCTACCTTTGAGAATCTCCCGGAATGCCCATTTGCGGCAATCTATAAAAATTCATTAATCAGATTAGCACCAGATTTTTAAGAAACCTGTTATATGGTGCTAGCCTAAAAAGAGCATGTAGTTCCTATTTGGTATATATTCTAGATCTATTTGGTTTGTACCTGCGTCCTTGTCTTTTAAGAGAAGCAGGCAACTTCGGAAACCTTGAGAGGTCAACATTTTCTCTGATTGCCAACGTCGATTTTAATATGGAGTAGTGTGACCAAATTCTTAACATTTTTATTGGGTTTGACTATTCGGTAAAAGAGGTCAATACCTTTTTTATATACTGGGTGTCCCATCGAAAAGTATCACATTTTGTCGCCTTATATCTCGAAAACTAAAAGAGATATCGGGATGCGGTTTGGACAGATCGACTTACGATTTTTGTAAGTTTTTTTTGGCACTGTTGCCAAATCTCCAAATATATTAGTAATTTTTTTATGGAATACGCTCCTCTTTGGAGTAAAATTACTTGCTTATATTAAATGGAACACCCTGTGTATTTTGCCATAATCAGACAGCCTAATCATTCTACTTTTCAAAAAGGTATGCATTGTTTACATTATCTTGAGAATTGGAGCCACAAAATTAAATTTGTTAGAAGTACTCTTATTTGGGTTATTACGAATGAAAAAAATACCTTCTTCTTTGTAAAGTTATTTTTAAGTTTTTGTACACTTATTTTAAATAAAATACCCTATATATTTTAAAATTTTAAAATCTCAGATCAAACTTGATGTAGAACTTGACTGCATTTGCTTTTTAAAGGAAAAAAAATAGGGAGAAAAAAATAATTCTTTAATAATCGGTAGGAACGAGTTTTGTTAACAATAACAAGTAATAAAAGTAATAATAATAAGACAGTAATAAAAATAACAGATAAAATAATCAAAACAACTGTATAAATAAAAACTACTTGAATAAGTTAGAAAACAATTTGTTTTAACTGCCCACCATTTACTTCAATATACATTTGTGCATCCTTAGTAGTAAAATGATCAAAAATGTGTGATCCTTTTAATGTGAACATTTTTATATCTACACTTCAAATTTTTGACACAACTGACAATACAATTTATTATTGTACTTTTGTTTTTCATGGGTACTGTGAAAACGAAGAGCAGCTTCACAAACTGTTCAAGTAAGAGGTGCTCCCATTAAACTGAATTTTGTGGCTCCAATTCTCAAGATAATGTAAACAATGTATACCTTTTTGAAAAGTACAGTGATTAGGCTTTTTGATTATGGCAAAATATACAGGGTGTTCCACTTAATATAAGCAAGTAATTTTACTCCAAAGACGAGCGTATTCAATAAAAAATTTAGCAATATATTTGGAGATTTGGCAATAGTGCCAAAAAAAACTTACAAAAATCTTAAGTCGTTCTGTCCAAACCGCGTCCCGATATCTCTTTTAGTTTTCGAGATATAAGGCGGCGAAATGTGATACTTTTCGATGGGACACCCTGTATATTAGGTTCCAAGTTTTTTAATATGCACAAATTTGTTTTTAATTTTTGAATATTTATGTTTTATTAACATATGAAGGCAAAAATATTAAAAAAATGTACTGCCTACGTAATTTTATTTATTTAGAATACATATTTATCAATAACATTTTGCAATAAGGTATTCTACAGAAAAACAAATAAAGCCGAAAATATAACCAATTCCTAGCAATATGAAAGCGCCTTGGATCTTTTTAATATCGATGTGCAAGTCAGGATCTTCTATGTAATTAGTAAAAAAAGTCCTATGCGAAAAATCAGCCTGATTTAATATTTGTTGTATCCAAATATCGTAGAGCCCACTTTCTACAAGTCTCAGATTGGTCTCATCAAAGAGCCTGGTGTATGGAGAGTATTTTTGTAATACAAATCCAGTGTAATATTTTCCGGTGCAATCACTCAGAACCTTGTAGTATTTCCGGGCTTCGTATGGCAGCTCATCTATGTCAGTGACGTAGCGCTGTTCAATTGTTTTTACCATAATGGCAGACCTTTCAGTTCTATCGAATACTTGGTGTTTCCGAACGTACAGATTCGCTATAGCAGTGAAAAGGGGTATATTAAACTTTTTAAAATATTCGTGCATGGAGGGATGCACTGCGAACCACTGAATTTTAGAATCTATCATGTCTTGGAGAGTGTTTACGTTGTTTGTATACCTGGGCTTGGTTAAACAGCTTGTCATACCAGCGGAGAAATAGGTTGTGAATATTAGGCAATACAAGCACCAGAATCCAAGCAAAAACTTGGCCGAAGTCAGTGTTACCACTGGCAGGTTTGGTATGCCTCCCATACTTAAAATTCTAGTTAGATAAAGTAGTTGCTGTCCGCAATCGGAAAGGACGTCGATATTCTCTTTGCTCTTATAAAAACGATGTTCCAATGTTAGCAAGAGGGACACCATTATTAGTATAAGGAACGTAGCTACATACACTAGCCCCTGAAACTGTTGAAAAACAAATGTGGAGTCTGGCAATAGCGTAGGTTTCTTTACTAAGAATGTAGAGCAGATCTGTCTAGATGGATAAATAAAATCGACAGCTTTATTAGAACCAAGCCACTGCGAACAAGCTGCCATATCACTCAAATTTTGTTGAACCATATTCTTAGCGATCACCCACCTGTCGCCATCTTGATTAGCGTTTACTACCATAGGTTTGATATGTGCAGTTTTAATCACTTCTCTAATTATTCTGTATTCTATACCTCCCTCAATGTCTCCTTTTTCATTCAAATATATAAAGGGTGGACATTGGAATAAAGCAATTTTAAAATTCCATTCGTGTGATCCCACACGAAAACGGGGAGTCCACTTGATAGGCCTGAACTTAGTCCAGTCGATGTTACGTCGCTTTCGGTGCCAAGTTAACAGCGTTACATTTTTGTACAAGGACGTGACATTAACCACTGTATTTTCGTGATTAAAACATTTCGACAAATTTAAACAATTCGTTGATTTGGGCATGTCAACTAGTATGACGTCTATAGCAGAAGCTATAGGAGCGAAATATAAAGAATCCAAGTATGATGGAGGTTTTTCATACAGTAGCAAAAGTCTGGTCCAAGGCTTGAACCTGAAAGTGTTTTCTCTTTCCCTGAAATAGTATTTGGCAAAGTCGTTACCATCTTGTAGGATCAAAACGTATCCCATGCAGGGTAAATCTTGGCTTAAGTGTATTAGATTATTGTAAGATATAGATATCACCTCAGTTCCAGCGCCAATAAATGACTTTTCAATGACGTAATTGAATACATTTTTGTTACTTATATAACATACCACTTCGTCATGAAAAACCTCTTTTATTATTTTTGAAAATAAAGCTGTCAGTTCAAGACATTCACTTTCTAATTTAAAAAATGATAATATAATAAGCATTGCAAGACATGATAATTTTTCCATGATAATTTTGGTACCTCGCTTATTAAATGTTTTCAAAATAGTGTTTTAAGGCTTTCAGGAAAAGTTTTGATATCATTTGAATTAATTATTCTAGGTCAAAAGCTTCTAAAACGTATATAAATTATTCAGTGCATATTTAATATTACAAATGACATGAATATTGCGTGACATAAAAAGAACAATTGAAAGACACACATTATGATAATGTCACGACTTATATAATATATTAAATTAAATAATATTTATTACAGACAATATCTAAAGAAAAGTAAATAAGTATATTGCATAGAAAAGTTAGTAGGTATTTACAATTAAACTTTTAACTATTAAAAATGATAAATAGAGTAAAAGGTGCACACTATACAGTGTGATCCACTTAAAATATCCGGCTTTGGCGGCGCGATTATATCTAGCAGTTCCTTGCCAAAACTTGAAAAGTTTTGTATATAGAATAACATAGTTGTAAGATTTTATAGCCACTTATGCATTTGTACTACTGTTTTTTATTTCATTTATTTTATCTATATACTGGTTTATTTATATAGAATTAACCAGTATCTAATAATAAATGTTTTTTTTAACTAGCACCCCTTGTCATTTTATTCTGCCCCTAGTCGTTTTTCATACTGTTTAAGGGCACCGTGTCAGGGTGAAATACATTTGTCTAATATTTACAAGAAATAATGCAAATACATATATATTATCCTATTATTAATGAAAAGTTATAACTTCTGATAAAAAATCTTAAAGAAAAACTTTAATGGAGAAAATCAATAAAAACATATTTCATCTCCATCTAATACAATATTTGATTGATCTGAAATATTGATAAAAAATTAACTTGGTTAGGTAATAAGGTTTATATTCGTTTTGCCTATTTTTTATTTTAAATATGACGAATTAATTTTTTAAATTCATGTCAGGTTCCCAATTAAAGTCCCATTTTGTAGTACTTTTTTAACTACATAATTATCACTTTTTAACTGTAGTAATACCTAAATTAAAAGTTCTACTATCCAATGATATTGCTTACTGTAACTTTATCCAACTTTGAAATTACGTTTGCATATCAACATTTTAATTTGGGAATACGGCTAGCCTAAAATATATTTAAATTTTCCATATTTTCAGTTTAAAAATGAAAATAACACTTTTTATTCTCTATTTGAAGGAAATGCCGAACTACTCCACGGAATATGTGCCCCGACTGGCATTGCATTACTCGAGTATCTCCATGGAAGTCGTCACATCTTTCATCGAAACCAACTGCCAGACACTGACCGCTTTCGCACTTATTATTATTTCGCTTATTATTTCGCATAAGTAGTGGAATCGATGAACGATGTTGCGACATAATTGGCTGAAGGCCATCTGGAATGTTAGTGGTGGTGAGAAACACCGTATTATCCTCTTCTGGTCTTTCCCACTATCCGTCTAACAATTAATGTCTAATTATTATCAATTATTGACTTCCATGGAGATGCCAGAGTAATGCAATGCCAGGCGGGGCACATAGTCCGTGGAGTAGTTGTTTACGGCATCTCCTTCAGATAAGTAAGTAGGATTGTCTTCATCAAAGACAATAGAGATCACTGCTGTAATGGGATCTGCGAAAAAGCAGATCGTTACATGTCTGTCAATTAGACAGTAATTGTCAGACGGATAGTAGCAAAGACCAAAAGAGGGCGCTACGGTGTTTCTCACCACCACTAACATTCCAGATGCCCTTTAGGCAATCATGTCGCAACGTCGTTCATCGATTCCACTACCTATGGCACTCTGACGAGCATAAAAAAAGTACGAACCGGTCAGTGTCTGATGGTTGAACTCGATGAATAATGTGGGGGAGATGCAGGATTTCATGGAGATGCCGGAGGAATGCAGTGCCATTGGGGCGTATAGTCCATGGAGTATAGTCCATAGAGTTGTTTTCGGTATCTCCGTCTAATTTGACAAATGAATGAATACGGTTACCTCACCATGAAGGGTTCTGTTAAACATTACTATCTTGTATCTATGAGTGCACGTCGTGTGTATGTCGTGAATTGCTAGCCTGTACGGTCACCGAGTACGGTCACCCAGTACGTTTGATTTTTATAGGTGTTTCGTACAAACAATGTATCGTATTATATGAAAACTCTCTAAATTAGTTTAAAAAACACTCAATAAAATGAGAGTTTATGTGCATGGCGCATTAAAAACATCATGGAAAACATGAAAATGTATTTTCTTCAAACAGATGGCTAGTGATTGATTTATTTTAATATTTTTATTTAATTCACCAAGTGAATCACATTGTATATATCCTTTTAGTGGCACTTAAAGACTAAACGTCTAATTTTAAATTCAATAATTAATTAAACTTTAAAACTCATTATAGGTACACATTCGAGTAATAAACCTATCCCATACCATTCCCTCACATATAATACTTACCTGCTATTTGCTACAATGAGCCACTATCTTGCATTCTTCCTCATTATTTCTGTTTTTATATCGAGAACGGAAAGTTTAGAAGACATGACTCTATTCGCTGAAATAGTAAAAATACTTTTTCACGAGAAAATTGTTTGTTACATCAGCGACCAGAACGTATTTACTAACATCATAGAAAAATCCTTAATCAGCATTGAAACACAAGTACTGTCGATATCTTTTGACTATTTGGAGCAGATATATAAAGATTTGCCTTGCGCTGGTTATATCTTGGCTTTACGAGATGGAGATGATTTCTTAAGATATCATTATTTCAGAAAAAAACACACTTTTAATTTCAAACCGTGGAAAACGCTCTTGTTGATTTATGAGAAACCTCCAATTCGATATCAATTTTTAACTATATATAACCATTCTGCTTGGGACATCATAGTAATAGACTTGGCCAAGTCACCAAAATGTACTAAACTAATAATATGTTTTAATTTTGAAATTATTAACGTGACGTCCATCTACAAAAATACGAAACTATTAACCTGGCACCAGAAGCAACCAACTATCGATTGGAATAAGCTCAAGCCGATTAAGTGGACACCATCCAGTTTCAATGTTGCTGCATTCCACTGTCCGCCTTTTATGTATTTTAATGAAAAAAGCGAGGCCGTAGCGGGATTAGAATATCAAATAATTAAAGAAGTTATTAAAAACATTAATATAAAATTCACTACAGTAGATTGGAATAAAGACATGGATCAGTGGACCCTTTCAGCAGATAGGGTCGAACATAATCTGACTGATTTGGCCGTTTGTTCACAGTGGATTTTATCAGGTTATGGCAGAGCAATTGATGTCACTTATCCCTCTAAACAGATCTGCTCTACATTCTTAGTGAAAAAGCCTACGCTTTTGCCAGACGAGACGTTTATTTTTCAACCGCTGCAAATCCAGGTGTACATAGCTACATTGTCAATATTCATACTGGTGTGTACGATGCTCATGTTACTTATTTTTCTTAAAATGCAAATAGAAGCCACCGACCAGGTTTCGGATTGTATATCCCAGTCGTTTTACTTATGGAGGATTTTCACCCTGGGAGGCACGCCAAACTTACCCGTATTAACATTGACTTCAGGTAAGATTTTGGTTGGGTTTTGGTGCCTATACTGCGTCACCTTCTCAACCTATTACTCCGCTGGTATGACTAGTTGTCTAACTAATCCCAGGTACACAAACAACCTGGAGACTCTTCAAGACATGGCAGACGCCAATATTCAATGGTTCCATACGACTGTCGACCCCAGAAATCTTTTTCAAGGGGTAAATACGCCTCTGCTTACTGCCTTGACAAAATTGTACGATAGAAAGGAGCGAATATTTGACAGGACTGAAACATCAGCCATTATGGTTAAAACAATCGAACAGCGATACGTTACTGATATTGGTAAACTACCACTCAAAGTCTGGAAGTACTACAAGGCCCTGGATGATTGCATCGGAAAACATTACACTGTATTTATGCTGCAAAAAAATTCCCCTTTCACAAAGCTTTTTGATCAGACAACTATAAAACTGATTGAAAGTGGAATTTACAATAATTGGCTAGAGCGCATCTTATATAAATCTGACAAATTGCAAGAAGTTTTTTTTACTAATTACATAGAAGAACCTCATCTGCTTATCAATTTGAAGAAGATAAAGGGCGCCTTTTATTTTCTGATAGTAGGGTATAGTTTAAGTTTAATTTGTTTTATAATAGAATACGTACTTGGAAAGAACAAGAAGGACACTAGTATTTAACAAGAAAAATAATACACAAGTATCGAATAATGAATATTTATTTAGGTATCTTAGAAATTGTAAGAAAAAATATAAAATTTCTGTTTAATCTTCGGAATTTGTGTTTAATTTCCACCAAATTTATTAGTTAAGGAATATAATAAAATTATAAATAAAATATTATAATTCGACACAGGTCGAACACCTGTGTCTAGAATTAGGCGGGTAGTGAACTAGTGTGAACAAACGTTTGAATTAATTAGATTTGTAACAAAAGTCCACGGTGAACGTCAAGTGGCACTTTTGTGTGTAAATTAAATATATTTCGAAAGTAACATCTGGCTCAAATAGATAGAGTTCGTAGAACCATTTCTGGTTCTTTAGCAAATATATCATTTTGGGTCATAAATAGTATTGAGAATTGCTCGGGCTTAACAGATTTATTAAAACATTTTATGGACGTCTAGATCCGTGTATCCCTCGGGACGGAACAGTGTTTGTAGACAAAGCGCCAAATATGCGTAACTAAATAGGTCCAGTAAATTATAATGAATTATGGTGGTACTTGGAAGTTCTCTAAAATAAGATCTTTTGTATGTTCATATACAATATTGCAAAGGCATAGGTCAACCTGGTTTTTTCGGGGAGTTTTTTTAGGAATAATATCCCCCTCACTTTGAGACGAGGATAATATCTAAGGGTTTTAAATCACTAGCTAGGAAGTGCTATTTTGATTGGACAGCGTGACAGAAACAGGTCATGGTTCGCAGTACTAGACAGAGAGGAGAAACGTATTTTAACAACCAATGGGATTAGTAGATTTGGATTTTATAGATAAGAAAGTTTACTTGGGAAGTTTCGACGGAAGAAAAGGGGGTCTCCCACGGTACGATTTCAGAAGATGTTGTTTGTAATTACGTGGGGCTTCTCCCCATAGGATGAGGGCAAACCACCAAGACAGGGTAAAGTACGTTTCTCGGGCTCGAAGTAGACGCCGTTAGTTGTTTTATATAGTCATTCAGTTTAGGGTTCATTAGTATAGTATTCATTCATTTCTTAGGTGAAATAGTATTTCAGTATTTTTCATTTCTCTTTTGTTTACGTTTCTAAATTCTATTTATTTGTTATTAAAAACCCTTGCCTAAAGGTGCCGTGTTTTCATGCAAATCCGCCCAACTACCCTCTCAGCGTTATATATAAGGAGTGTCCAAAGAATACGTCCATACATCGAGGTTCAGGATAAGATAACCCACGGTAAGTCAATACTCTTTTTATACGTCAATCACAGCATATCTCGAACCCAGCGACATAGAAATTGATTCCGTAGTAAACTTTAGACTCCCTTTTGAGATAAATGACTCACTAAGTAAGTCTCGTGAAGCCTGTATAGAACATCGGCCAGCCTGTTCCAGATTTAATCATAGGTATGAGCGAGAGGAACATAATAGCCGTTTTCTTTTGCACCTGATTTCGAGTTCATGATTTGATATTACTCAATCAGGCTTCTTTATTTTTTAAATCCACGAATAGCATTGCAGATATTGTAATCATGATTCAGAAATCAGGCGCAAAGGAAAACGGCTAATATTATTTTTGACGTATTAGAACGAAAAGCTTTACACCCACTGACTGCCTTGGGTCTGAGCGAGATGGAATATCACACAGCAATGCGTAAAATTTTTTCCTCAATTCAGAACGACCAGTAATTAAAATTAAAATGTAATTGTCACATAATTGCGTGATTTTGTGTCAAATCAAATAATATTTTCCAAATTAATTTAAAAAAGTGAAAATAAGGAGGGGTGGGCCCCCCTCATTGTTCCAAGCCACTATAGTTATCTTTACGTATCAGTGTAACATAACACACCAATTGATATGACGGTAACACGCCACATAACTAATCACAAAATAGTTCGTGTTTCCTAAAAATATAAAATATAAATTCTTCTCAATTATTAAAGGTAGTTTCTTGATCGGTATTTCTGCTTAAATTAGATTGAGTGCACTAATTTAAACTATGCAAGACTGAATGTAGATAGAAAGCTAATTCATACCTCTGCTGCTTCTGTACCTCTGGTACTTCTGCTTATTAATAATAATTAGATTCGGTGCACTAATTTAAACGATGCAAGATTGAATTTAGATAGGAAGCTAATTATGGGTTAATTCATTGATCCCAATAGCAGGAAATTTTACACTCTAAAGGGTCTGATCACCTATTAGTATTATTTTGCTGTTAGATAGTTTTATTTACGTTGCACAAATTTTGTGTTGGATCTGTAGGTATATTAATAATTTCAGTTTTAAACTTTATAATGTATTTATCTATTGTAGGTATAACGCTGATTGTTGTCTTCCTTCTGCTCTTAGTTACAGCAGATGATGTGAAGCGCTCTATTATATTGATCAAGTTACTATAAAATGAAAAAAATTCTATTTGGACAAATATTGAATTGAACAACTGAAAACAAATCAGTTTTTCTCACTTTCAACTGCAAGTTAGATCAGTAAAATGTATGAGTTTACTTACACAGTGCTTTCGTAAAGTAATGAATAGATTCGTTGTTTCATAAATACACAATTTTTTAAATTACCACTCAGACCCGTGGTTTTCTTTTATTTTTCACATATATTTAATTTTTCACAGGGTGATTGAAGGAAGCTACGTCGATACAAACTTATTTCAACGCTACATCGATATAATATTTTAAATGGGGCACCCTCTATTTTTTACAAATTTGAAAAAACAAATTCTTTTTTACGAATACATAAGATTTTATGGGTCAATCTCTAATACTAAGGGACATATGCCCAAAAAAGTGTCTTTCTCTGTGTTGAAATCTGAAGATTAATGTACTTTTTAAAACCGACATTTTCTTCTCAAGGCCCCCCCAAGCATGACATTTTTTTAACAAAATATAAAATTTATGCATTGGAGAACAATTTGTGCTTTAGAAAATTCGTGCCACTTTAGCATATTTTGCTAAATCATGTTTAGGGAATCTGGAAATATTGGGAAAAAATGAATTTTGATGTTCATTTTGTCGCGCGGAGGTCCTTCCAGATTGAATTTTCTTGCATACACTGATACAAATGTTCTATCTTTTTCTATCATCTATTTTCAATTTTCGTTTGGCTCCTCAGAAGAAAACACTGCTTGTATTAATATAGGGCAATGGTGGCGAACCTATGACCCGCGGATCAGACCCTGACGAATGCGTAGATTTTTATAAACTTATTTTTTATATCATAAAAGAGAGAACAAGAATCGAAAATATTAAAAAATTATAGTATAAATATCTAATGTCAAATAATCATAATAACGTAACTATAGTAATATCTAATGTGAGGTAATTAATTCATTATATCACCACAAAACCCCACTGATATCAATTTTTTGACTTGACGTTTATTTTTTGCTTATCACTTGAAAAGTAAAATTTGTAAAACAAAAAAGAAACCTTTGGTATTACCAAATTATTGGTAGCCTTTTTACCACACCCTCCCCCCTTTTCAACCGGCTCCACTGACTTAATGACCATGGGCTAGAATTAAAAAAATAATGAAAACAATTTTACCCACTTCTCAAAAAGGTCGGCCATCACTGATATAGGGAGTCCATAATTTTCTTTCTACAAGATTTCACGTTCTAAGATAGTGTAGATACAAAAAATAACTCATTTATCACTGAACCCACAAGATTTAGGTTAAACCAACTACCATCCACATTAGATTTGCTTCTTACAAGCGACGCAGATCTCCTCACACCTCCAAAATATCTTCCCCCCATCGGCAAATCGGACCACTCTGTGATTCTCACCAATATTCAGTACATTCAAGAGGAAGTTTTGAGTAAGAAATTGGTTTTACGCAAAAAAACTGACTATGTACAAGTTAATGAGGATATTCGAGAATTAAATTGGGATAATGCGCTCGCTGATAAAAACGTCCAGGAGCAATGGACATTCTTCAATGATTTTCTAAACCATTCAGTTAGCAGAAACTCTACGTATATACAGAACACCGTCAATCCTCTGAAGCCGTGAATTGATCATCAAATCCTGGAAATGATTAAAATTAAAAAAAGCCTCTGGAGGCGATTTCAGCGATCCAAATCCGATGGAGATTTTGCAGCGCTGAGAGCTTTCTCAAACAGACTTTCACTAGCCATCAAGCTGTCCAAACGTAACTATGAAAACCACATTGTTTCGAGTTCCAACTCTAAACTACTGTTCAAATATGTACGTTCGTCTTTGTGTTCTAAAGTATCCACTCCTATACTTAAGGATAATGATGGTAATATTTGTTACGACAAATTCCAAGTGTCTCAGATGTTTGCACTAAAGTTTCAGGAATCATTCACTCGAGAACCCAATAATACTAACATCCCTCAAATTAACTCTCCTCGAATAGCTTCATCATTGTCAAATATTTTCTTTGATATAGATGCCGTGAAGGAATTCTTAATCAAACTTAAAGTAAATACTTCGCCTGGTCTTGACGGAATCTCATCTTTTCTGCTTTTTAGCAGATTTGTTCATAATAAGTGACAATGGTGTACAGATTGTCACTTATTATGAACAAATCGTTCAGCAGCAGTACGGTACCTGATATTTGGCTCAAATCTTCAGTGACCCCCATTTTTAAGAAAGATGACAAGACCGATACAAGTAATTACAGGCCTATAAACCTAACATCCGTTCCTGCAAAGTTAATGGAATCTATAATTTCGAAGAAAATGCTAAGCTTTGCATTAGAGAATAATTTGATTTCAACTAATCAGCATGGCTTTGTACCTGGACGCTCAGTTGTAACTAATTTACTGAGATGTGTAAATGATTGGACCGTAGCCTTAGATAATAAAACCTCTATAGACATTATATATCTTGATTTTTCTCGTGCATTCGACCGTGTTCCTTTCAACCGCCTCATTTTTAAGCTTGAACATTTGGGAATACGCGGTTTACTACTGGAATGGATTTGCTGTTTCCTAAAAGACAGGACTTACTGTGTTCATGTCGGTAATCAGCTTTCCTCTGAATACAATGTTATTAGTGGAGTGCCTCAGGGGTCTGTGCTAGGTCCGTTGCTTTTTTTGCTGTATACATCTGATATCTGTCATCCTCTTAAGTTTATCGTGTCCTTTTTTCTGATGACACTAAAATTTATGACAATCCAGAATGCAACTACATGCAAATACAGAGAGATCTCGATTGTATCGTATCATGGAGTAAGATATGGTTATTGCCTTTAAATGCCCAAAAATGTGTGGTTCTGCATGTCGGAAAAGATAATCCTCGATTGCCCTATTTTATAGATGGAAATAGAATCGCAGTAGTGTCTTCACATAATGACCTTGGTGTTACGATTTCAGAGGAGCTTTCTTGGTCTCCACACATTTTCAAAATATGCAACAAAGCTAAATCAACACTATTCATGCTCACCAAAACATTTACGGAATTATCTCCTCAGCAATTCATAAGATTATTTTATAATAACGTGAGACCTATCTTGGAATACGCAGGACCCGTTTGGAGTGTGGACTGGATTCGAGACAAAACACTTCTCGAATCTGTGCAACGTCAGGCCACCCGTTCAATGTATGGACCCACAAGACCTTCTTATGAGCAACGATTGGTAGAACTTAACATGACATCGTTTAGTGAAAGACGCTCACGAGGAGATCTTATCATTACATATCGTGCGCTGAATAATAATTTTGGGGTGGAACTCGGGAATATCTTTTCGTTAAATCACAATGAACGACTACGTGGACATCCCTGGAAACTGACCAAAGAGAGGTTTCATTGCAGAGCACGGCAAAATTTTCTTTCCAACAGAATTTTCTCTCAGTGCAACGCGTTACCTGCCGCGGTTGTCAACTCCACCTCAGTGAACAGTTTCAAGAAAAACTATGATGCGTGGAAAGCTTCTATGTGACAATATGTGTTCTTATATTCTATTTTGTGACTGTAGTGCACCAATTCTGGCTATAGGATATAGTTTGCCTTTTAGTTATTGTATAACTGTGGATGTCAATTTTGATTTTTTAATTAATTTTCTATTTTTCACCTTTGTTGTAGGATTATATAGGTCTTAAGACCTTAATTCCCAATCTAATTAAATAAATACTAAATACTAAATACTAAATATCAATGTGTTAATGAAAGAACACTAATCTATCTAGAAATAAAGGAATATACAGGTTTCAAAAGTTTACATTTAAGTTTCAAAAATTAAGTTACCAGAAGCTGTTGAGACCATATTCAGAAGTATGTGGTTGAGGGAATTCTGCTTGTTTGTTTGGATCTGAATTTGGTTCACCTGTATTTTAAAATTAAAAACATACTATTTCTTGGTTAATCCTATTCATAATATAGAAACATGAATTGGAAGGGTATCTTGTTCCTCGTAAATATTTTAGGGTTTTCGTTAGATGCATTTAAAATCAGAAAGGTACACTGGACTGTAACTGGAACATGATCATAACATAACATAATCAAACATAACAAAATAATGTGTTATTTTGGGGTTTAGTTTACAATGTGAATTTTAAAAAATATAAAAGCAAATCGAATATGAGAAATAAACATGTTACACATTATGCCAAATATGTAGGGGCGGATGATTTAAGACGCACAGTATAAATAAAACAATAATATAGTTAATGTATCATTCAATCAATGTATGTAGTTGGAAAACTGATTGTGTATAATTTTACTGTCCAAACAACTACACCTATATATTATTAACAAAACAAAACACAATCAATTACGTGCTTAGATTCATGTTATTGGTTATTCTGGCGGTTGTTAATAATTTAGTACATACTCAATACATACTTACTCAATGAACATTAAAAAGAATAATAATTATAAAGATACTTGTTTTAACTTACTAAACTGCTTTAATAAGGAACTTTGAGTTGTTCTAAGCATTCAATTTGTTCTATAAACTTTTGGAATAGGAAGTTTTACAAGGCTGTATTTTACACAGAACCGCGGAAACTAATTAAGGAACATTTATTTGGAATACACATTTATTAGTAAACTAGTTAAATAGTTCACTCTTTTCATAGAAAAATAACTCCTTCCTTGGAAATAATTTCCCTAAACGGCTAGTGCCCCATACATAACAACATACCAGAAATCGACATTCGTGCATGGTGTGCTATGGTCGCCATCTTGAAAAATTGAGGCTGATATTAAGTTTTTTGTCTTATCTCATTAATGGATGAGATTATTGAAAAATGTTTTAGATAAAAGTTGAAAAGCGTTAAAAAACACAGTTTCTTTAGAATAATGTTTCTTATATCTGTAAGGCTTACCCAAGTTGTAAGGCAGACAAGTATAATAAAAAATATTTTTTCTATCATGCAAAAAGGTACTACTTGTTGAACTATCGACTGTGCCAAAAGTTAACTTCTTGTACTAGTGCAATAAGTAACTTACTTTTTGCACTACTACAAAAAATAGTAACTTTTTGCACGATTGTAGAAAAAATGTTGTGTGCAATTAGTGCAAAAAATGTGTATTTGTTGCAAGATACATGAAGAATCATGCCGAGTACAACAAATATGCTTTTTGCACATGTAGCTCACAACAATTTTTCTACAATTGTGCAAAAATATTATTTTTTTCACTAGTGCAAAACATAAGTTACTTTTTGCACTAGTACAACTAGTTAAACTTTTGGCACAAGGTTTACACACGATCCTTTTTGCACGATTGTAGAAAAAACATATTTGTTGCACGAGGCATGAAGTTTGAATGCATGAATGTAAGCATGCATGAATCATGCTGAGTGCACTTTTTGCACTAGTTGCACAAATAGCTATTGATTTGGATTTCGATTTATTGGAGTGATATGTATATGAAGACATTTTCTTTAGTGTAGTTTGCATCTCATGTAGTGTCTATTTCTTTTATTGAGTAAAAAATTTAATTTTGGCTGTCATTTTCCAACATGACATGACATGACATGACGCCGCGAGAATAGTATGCAATATGCACTATGAAATAGTACTATGCATAAAATTTATTTTTTATCCTACACTGTCCGAAAATCATATTTTCGTGAGCCTTTAGCGGCGCAAAAGTAGGCATTTTCACGGCTAGGCGCGAAATTTTTTTAACTTTTCTGTCAATAGCTGGCGCCTCCATTATCTGTCATCGTAGCGCCATTTAATTTCGCATTATAAAGTAATTTTAAGTGAACACATCATTATTGTTACCATTAATTATTAAACAATGGACGAGACAAGTATCCCGGGGACATTTCAAGCTTCTGAAAGTGATGAAAGCATGGAAGAAACTGTATGGAAGCTTCACTAGTCAGAGAACTTGCAGAAGTGACATATCATCAAGAATATTATGATTTAATTTCAACAACAGTTTTAGAACAAGCCCGGTTATTGAGTATATGTGAATAAGGTATTGCCTTTGCTGATTGCACTATTCATAATCCTGTATTTAATATCAATGTTTCAAAGAACTAATTTTTTTTGTAAATTATTGTTATAAAAAACTTTTGAAGTTTATGATTTTTATCTTGTGTAGGATAAAAAATGTGTGCACCATGGCGGGAAAGTGGTTTTCCGGGCTTCCAGAAGTGGCCAGGCTCGGCTTCGCCTCGCCCTGTCCATTTCTTCTGTCAGCCCGGATACCGTTCACTTTCCCGCCTAGGTACACAAAATACTATTTATTGCCTGAATACTTGAGCTGCAAGGATTGATTTATTTAAAATGATCTTTTAGCAGAATCTAAAACAATGGATGAATATTACTAAAGATTAGACTGGGGTAGGTATGTCTAAAAATACCAATTTTCAGTTTTTTAGAAATTAGACTATAGAAATAAGTTAAGTGCGTGACATGTAAAATAAAAAGAAAAAAAAAAGTTCCACTGCAATCATTACTAATAAATGAAAATTCAAATCAAATTAATTATTTTACATACCTACATAATTGTGTATATATTACCTATGTGTAAACTATTTTTCGATATTCTCGTTTGTTATTGTGTTAGTGTGTTTGTGGTCCTAAGAGATAGGACCAAAAAACTAAAAAACTGAAAAACAGCCGCCATTTTTTAAGATGGCGGTCGTAGCACAGCTACGGTATATTACATACAGTGAGCGGCAAAAGTATGGAATATATTTATTTAAAAATCAGATGTTGGTTTTTTGAAAAATTGCTCGGACCCGTCGATTTCTATTTTTAGTTGCGAATTTTCTGAAGCAATTGTTATTTATACAGGATGACCCCAAAAAAAGTTATGAAATCAAAGCCAACCTTTTTAAATGGAAATCCCACTTTTTTGTATTTTTATTCAATTCTCCATGGAATTCTGATAATTTTTTATGTAACATAACCTATACCTATCTTTAACCGTTTTCGAGATAATGGCGTCTGAATATCGAATATGGAAAATTTTCAAAAATTAACTATTATCAAGAAACCAATGGATGGCAATTTGAACATTTAATTTAACTCTGTTTATTTGAATTAGTTTATAATCCTGAATTATTTGCAAATATTTCTTACAGTAGTTTGAATGATTGTATGATTTGGATATTTGTTATTCAATATTTGACATATTCTTGCTTTCTTCTGGCTTTGTCAGTTTGTACCAAACAAATTAAAATTAAGAATTAAATTCATTACCTGTGTTTAAATATTTAAAAAACACTAAAAGTACACCAATTCCCACTGACTTTGACATTACAGACGTACGATAGTTAATTTTTGAAAATTTTCCATATTCGATATTCAGACGCCATTATCTCGAAAACGGTTAAAGATAGGTATAGGTTATGTTACATAAAAAATGATCAGAATTCCATGGAGAATTGAATAAAAATACAAAAAAGTGGGGTTTCTATTTAAAGAGGTTGGCCTTGATTTCATAACTTTTTTTGGGGCCACCCTGTATAAATAACAATTGCTTCAGAAAATTTGCAACTAAAAATAGAAATCGACGGGTCCGAGCGATTTTTCAAAAAACCAACATCTGATTTTTAAATAAATATATTCCATACTTTTGCCGCTCACTGTATAGATATTTTGTATGTATGTTATTGAGCACTAGTACGATACATAAGCAAAGTTTCCAGTTTAGAGGAATTAACTATATCGCGTATCCCCTATGTTAGCCCATAAGCGGCTTCACGGAAAACACTAGAGAGCAAAAAATATAGAGCTATTGGCGATTCCAAAAATGAATGCGCCCTCTGCATGAAAAGGTTTGAACCTACTTAAAAGGTAAGTTTTGGAGGCTTATTGCTGATATAATGATAAATAACACGTATTTGGGTTTGTTTATATCCTTGTGTCCTTGTGTGGTCCTTGTAATTTTTTGGTATTACAAAGTTAAAAACGACGTGGTTAGTATTTGTACATATATATTTTTATATTTAAAAATGGCATTCAAAAGAAATCAGTACAACACAAACTGCCGTGTTTATAGATGTCATTCCACAAAATGTGTCAATAAAAGTGTTTAAGATTGCAAATAGGTAGAAGTTTGGCCCTATTATAAGAAACTGTTTCTCAACACATACACATACATAGGATAGAGATAGTATGTCGGCGCCATGGAGTTTCGGAGTTTTTTGGCCTCTACCCGCGATATAGGGGTATTATACAGGGTGTCCTACAGTGACGAGACATTAGACATTTCAGAGACTAATTCGATTTTGATTTTGAAAATTTGGGCAATAGTGTTTTCGGGCATGCCCTTCTCACCTAAAATAATGGCGTCCATCTAACACGTCATCTTCGTTATTTTATATGGAACACCCTATATATATTGCGATTTTGAACTCTACCTGAAATTTTAAACACATTTCATGTAGGATGTCCTATACCTATCTTCAACTGTTTTAGCCTGTACGGTTACCGAATCAGAGTCCCTTCGATTTTTATACGGGCTACACCTTAAATCAAAATGCGCATATAACTCGAGATAACATTGTAACTTGAGATACTCAGAGTCGAAGACCAATCAGGCTATATTTAAGAAATCCAGAACATCCAAAGACGAGATGGTCGTTTTCAGCAAAATCCTTCATGATTTCACTTAAATATTTTTTGGTTCATTAAAATGTTCAAGTTAACTTGACCGTATTTTGTTAATTTGTCAAATTAAATGTTAGAACGCATAAAGGTAGCTAGAGAACTGACAACTTAAGATAAATTTATCAAAATCGCAAATGTAAATAATTAAAATGTCCTCAAAATATATGCAACATGACCCTCCTCTCCCATGGTGTGGCATCTTTTTGCATTTTATTGGATTTTTTACTTCTTACAATTCATTATTCTCAAATTCATTATTTGTTAATTTGTCAAATTAAATGTTAGAACGCATAAAGGTAGCTAGAGAACTGACAACTTAAGATAAATTTATCAAAATCGCAAATGTAAATAATTAAAATGTCCTCAAAATATATGCAACATGACCCTCCTCTCCCATGGTGTGGCATCTTTTTGCATTTTATTGGATTTTTTACTTCTTACAATTCATTATCAGAAAATATTTAATTCTGCATGAGCCAATGTAGAATGAATATGAAATTTTATGTATTTCATTACAAATACAACCCTCTACGTCAAATCGGTGAAATTTCCTTCCTGTGATAATTCATCAATATATTTTAAAATGTTGATAGCCTACAATAACTGTTTCTATTTTATTTTATAAATAAATGAAACCCATTGATTAATGGATAAATCGGTAATGATGAGGGACGGAGGTATGACATTTGTTGCATATACAAGGATATGACTAAAAGAATGCATCGTATTAGATGAAGAATTAGTTTAAAAAACACGGAATAAAACGAGCTATTATGTGCATAGGGCATAAAAAGATCATGGAAACCATGAAAATGTAATTTTATTTTCAAACAGATAGCTAATGATTTATTTATTTTAACTTTTTTAATTATTTCACCAAGTGAATCATTCTGTATATGTCCTTTTAGTGACAGTTAAAGACGGAACGTATAATTTTAAATTTAATAATTCATTAAACTTAAAACTCATTATAGGTACACTCAGTAATAAACCTACCCATATTAATCTCCGCAGATATAACACTCACCTGCTGTTTACTACAATGAAGAACTATCTTGCATTTTTCGTCATTATTTCTGTTTTTATATCGAGAACGGAAAGTTTAGAAGACATGACTTTATTCGCTGAAATAGTAAAAATACTTTTCCACGAGAAAATTGTCTGTTACATCAGCGACCAAAACGTATTTACTAACATCATAGAAAAATCCTTAATCAGTATTGAAACACAAGTATTGTCGATATCTTTTGACTATTTGAAGCAGATAAATAAAGATTTGCCTTGCGCTGGTTATATATTGGCTTTACGAGATGGAGATGATTTCTTAAGATATCATTATTTCAGAAAAAAACACACTTTCAATTTCAAGCCGTGGAAAACGCTCTTGTTGATTTATGAGAAACCTCCAATTCGATACCAATTTTTAACTATATATAACCATTCTCCTTTGGACATAATAGTAATAGACTTAGCCAAGTCACCAAAATGTACTAAACTAATAATATGTTTTAATTTAGAAATTATTAACGTAACGTCCATCTACAAAAATTCGAAACTATTAACCTGGCACCAGAAGCAACCAGCTGTCGATTGGACTAAGCTCAAGTCGATTAAGTGGACGCCATCCAGTTTCAATGTTGCTGCATTCCACTGTCCGCCTTTTATGTATTTTAATGAAAAAAGGGAGGCCGTAGCGGGATTAGAATATCAAATAATTAAAGAAGTTATTAAAAACATTAATATAAAATTCACTACAGTAGATTGGAATAAAGACATAAGTCAGTGGACCCTTTCAGCAGATACGGTCCAACATAATCTGACTGATTTGGCCGTTTGTTCACAGTGGATTTTATCAGGTTATCGCAGAGGAATAGATTTCACTTATCCCACTAAACAAATCTGCACTACATTCTTAGTGAAAAAGCCTACGCTTTTGCCGGACGAGACGTTTATTTTTCAACCGCTGCAGATCCAGGTGTACATAGCTACATTGTCAATATTCATTCTGGTGTGTACAGTGCTCATGTTACTTATTTTTCTTAAAATGCAAATAGAAGCCACCGACCAGGTTTCTGATTCTATATCCCAGTGGTTTTACTTATGGAGGATTTTCACCCTGGGAGGGACGCCAAACTTACCCGTATTAACATTGACTTCAGGTAAGATTTTGGTTGGGTTTTGGTGCCTATACTGCGTCACCTTCTTAACCTATTACGCCGCTGGTATGACTAGTTGTCTGACTAATCCCAGGTACACAAACAACCTGGAGACTCTTCAAGACATGGCAGATGCCAATATTCAATGGTTCCATACGACTGTGGAGCCCCTAAATCTTTTTCAAGGGGTAAATAAACCTCTGTTTACTGCCTTGACAAAATTGTACGATAGAAAGGAGCGAATATTTGACAGGACTGAAACATCAGCCATTATGGTCAAAACAATCGAACAGCGATACGTTGCTGATATTGGTAAGCTACCACTCAAAGTCTGGAAGTACTACAAGACCCTGGATGATTGCATCGTAAAATATTACACTGTATTTATGCTGCAAAAAAATTCCCCTTTCACAAAGCTTTTTGATCAGACAACTATAAAACTGATTGAAAGTGGAATTTACAATAATTGGCTAGAGCGCATCTTATATAAATCTGACAAATTGCAAAAAGTTTTTTTTACTAATTACATAGAAGAACCTCATCTGCTTATCAATTTGAAGAAGATACAGGGCGCCTTTTATTTTCTGATAGTAGGGTATAGTTTAAGTTTAATTTGTTTTATAATAGAATACGTACTTGGAAAGAACAAGTAAGATTAGTATTTAACATGAAAAACAATACACAAGTATTTTGAATAATGAATATTTATTTAGGTAGGTATCTTACAAATTGTAAGAAAAAATATAAAATTTCGGTTTAATCTTCCGAATTTCTGTTTAATTTCCACCAAATTTATTAGTTAAGGAATATAATAAAATTATAAATAAAATATTATAAAATAAATGTATATATTTTATTGTATAAATACAATGACTATTTAATATATTTATTATTTACTTTTTTCCCTTTCAAAGTACTCCAAAAGATGTATTATAAATTGCCTGCATTGTTTATTAATTGTGAAACCATATTGCAACAGTAAATACTATTTATTTCCTAACCTATTAATTAACTACACAATAATTACGTTCCTCCCTGTGTCTTCATTTTATCATCGTAGAGGTCAAAACTCTCAATCGTTCCACCCATTTGACAACGGTCGCCTTTTTGTAAATACGCCAATATTAAATCTGTGCACAAAAAACTAGTAACTAGTTACTACCTCACTCCTCGCACTACTCCTCACACTACCTCACTCTTTAAATGGCTAACAACCTACTATCCACTTCAATTAATAAGGTTTTCCAGGTTTCCCTTACTCTCGACTTATTCTCTTATTCTGTACTAAATGGTAGTTAAAGTTATAACATCGTAAGCCGTTCCTGGGCGCCCGGCCCGCAAAATAATAACATACCGTTCCCTCTCCCACACAAGTATCTGACTTCCGGGCTTATCGTTAGAAGGAGAATGGGGGATATAGATATTATATTATAGTATATTATATTATATTATATATTATATTGTGACGGATACTTCCCGATTTGCACAGGTAGGAAGTGTCACGTTAGTGCCCGAGGTTCGGTTTCTCTTTTACTTTGCCACGGGCGCCAGTTCCTGGTTACAGTGTAGGAACACCACTACTCAGGTAGCTACAGTGAAGATACAGTACGCCAGGTCGGTCGATAGGGAAAATTAGACTTCACACAACAGATAGTAATAATACACCAATAAAACCTTTAATACATTTATTTACCAAATACCATAAAACCTACTCCTAATCTTAGTTCCCTACTAGTCCTCCTCCTCCTAGTAGTCCTAGTACTCCTGGGCACGTCTGCTGCTTCCGGGTGGTCGGTGAAGACTCAATACTTTGGCACCAGCTAGTAGCTGGTACTGGAACGGCTGGTGGGAGTACTTTTGATACCTGCGCAGTAGCTCCCTATTTCGACTTGTAATATTCTCGGCGTCGTTCACACAAGTCGATGAAATTATACCAAGTCCCAACTAGTTTACTTACTTCTTTGGATACTGGTAGGCAGCGGTGTAGATGTACAGGTCTTACTTCGATGCAGGGTGGTCACAGACTGAATGTCTGAGTCTGAGTCGTTCGCGACTGTATATGGTTCTATGAAAACCTCGGACATGCGCAAAAGTGAAATTTCGGACTTTGGATATTTTATACTTGTACACCACTAAATCGGAAATAATTACAAGTCCCCACGATCTTGTGGACTCTGGTCCGGTCTGGTCTGGCCAAAAAACAAAAGTAAGATGCGCGCACCTTTGGCTTCTATTGCAGGTGTCGAAATAATACATTTGATGTCGGGTATAGTTGTTTTATTTACGGCGTTGTATGGGTGACTTATTTACAGGTGTAAAATATTATTTTTAACGGCGAAATAAAATGTACTTCATTACAATATATTATATATTATATATTATATTATATTATATATTATATATTATACAGGGTGTGTCATTAGTGGGTAATTGTTGGATTACTCACAAACGGTACATTATATCAAAAAACTTTTTATATGAAATTTTTTTGGCACTAAAAGTGCATATTGTAAAAATATTTTCAATTACACAGGGTGTTCCAAAAAGTCGGGACAAGGTGCAAGTTGGTTATTTCAAATGCGACGCCCTATATATTATTATATTTTTGAAATCTAGGGATCACTAGGAACATATTTGTACTAAGGTTCCCTATAGCTATATCTTTTCGTTTTCGAGATATTTAACAGTTAATGGAAAAAAATCTCGTAACACTGCATTGGCAAATAAATAAAAGTTCTTCTATGACACAATCTGAAAAGGAAAAAAATGTAGTGTCAGTTAGCGCAAGGGATATCTTAAATATTGCACTTGAAATTATTTGGCAATTTTATACAGGGTGATTTTCATCGTGATTTATATTTCACAATGTTAAATTGCCTAAATTTCATTTTTTTTAAATGGAACACCCTGAATTTTTTTATGGCATTAGATGTAGAATTTAATTACCTTTCAAATGGTATTAGGATGTCCTATACGAAAAGGACAGTATTTAGGACGGCAGACATGCAGCATCGGTGGAGATTAAATGTATGGGGGGAATTCTAGGCGACAAGGTGATTGGACCATATATTTTTGAAGCGACTATCAATAGAGACATTTATTTGCATTTTTTGGAAAATCAACTTTTAAATTATCTTGAAGATATTCCTCTGAACATTTTAGCAGGGATGCGGTTGCAGCATGATGGTTGCCCTACACATTACTGCGGTTCAGACAGGAGATTTTTAAATAAGGAGTATATCTACACTAACAGGTAGATAGGAAGGGTGGACCTATCTCATGGTCTCCACGGTACCCGGACCTTACAAAATTAGATTTTTTTTTGGGAATACACAAAAAATTTAGTTTACCGCACACCATCAACCACACGAGAAAACATGAACGGAATTCGTGGTGCTTTTGAGAACATTTTGGAATAGTGCACCTTGCGTATAAAATGTACAGATTACACAAAATCGAATATTTATTTGACAGTTAAATAACTTCCACAACAAAATAAATTGTTTTCATAACTTACTTGACTATAATCTGTAATAATTAGTTATGGAAGCTAAATTTTAAAAAAATCGTGCATATCTCGAAATCGGTCAACTTTTCGTATAGGACATCCTAATACCATTTGAAAGGTAATTAAATTCCATATCTAATGCCATAAAAAAATTCAGGGTGTTCCATTTAAAAAAAATGAGATTTAGGCAATTTAACATTGTGAAATATAAATCAAAATAAAAATCACCCTGTATAAAATGGCCAAATAAATTTAAGTGCAATATTTAAGGTATCCCTTGTGCTAACTGACACTACATTTTTTTCCTTTTCACATTGTGTCATAGAGGAAATTTTATTTATTTTCCAATGCAGTGTTACGAGGTTTTTTTTTCATTAACTGTTAAATATCTCGAAAACGAAAAGAGATAGCTATAGGGAACTTTAATACAAATATGTTCCTAGTGATCGCTAGATTTCAAAAATATAATAATATATAGGGTGTCGCATTTGAAATAACCAACTTGCACCTTGTCCCGACTTTTTGGAACACCCTGTGTAATTTAAAATATTTTTACAATATGCACTTTTAGTGCCAAAAAACTTCCATATAAAAAGTTTTTTGATATTATCATAGTATAAGTAAATTTACTTATACTATGATATTATGTAGCGTTTGTGAGTAATCAAACAATTACCCACTAATGACACACCCTGTATATTGTATTATATTATATTATAGTATATAAGAATTTGCCATAAGAACCCATGTATGTTCATTTTTAGCACATAAATCAAGAGCTCCTTTTTTTTCTAAAGTTGTTGGTTGTAAAACGACTTTAAATATATACACAGATCCTCAAATAAAAATGAGTTCAATTTGAAGACAAGGACGAGTCGTCGATAGTAAATAAAGTGTGTATTAAAGAGAGAAAAAGAATGCTGCATGTTGGGCCCGTCGAGTTATTAATTTTATCAAAGTCTAAATACGATACCGATACGGTATAGCCAGCGACGTTGCGGTCACAGTTTATTTCTATTTAACAGTCATGTACTAATATCGTGTGCCTTTGTTTTCACAGACATTTTTATTTGGGGATCTGTATATAATATTTTTATTTTACACAGTGGAGGAACTTTCATTTTTAAAAAGCGCCACTGGCTTACAATATTACACTTGATAATAGAAGGTTCCTAGTAGCACAAGTGTAAAGATATATACAGTAATTTCACTCTTTAAATTTTTTGTACAAAAGTTTTTAATGCGCATGTCTGCTCTTGGGTAGTATGCGCGTTGGTAGATATGTAGAAGGGGAAGAATGGGCCGGTGTACGCTATTTTATGGGCGCACATTTCCTTTACAGGTAATCAGCATACGTTTGTGTGTCTAGGCGTTTGTGTTTGTGATTTTGATAAGTGTTTTGTATTGTGCGTAACATAGCTACAAAATATTGTTTCATTTGTAAACGAAATTGTGACATAACATAACTTTTTGTTATATGCCACCCTTTTGACTCTTCAAAAAATAATAGTCCGGACCTGTACGTATCTACCAAAAACGGTCACTAATGCGCATGACTGTGCTTGAGTAGTATGCGCAGTGGTCTTTTTGGGGGGTTAAAAAAACCAAACTTAAGGACACCAACATCAAAGAGATTTTGCCGATTGAAATTACTGTACATATCTTTATACTTGTGATAGTAGTATCCACCGTTAAATATCTGAAAGCAATTGCTCATATATATATTATATATTTGCTAAATTTAACACAAAACGTAGTTCTGTGAACCATAATTATATTTCATTCTCTCTGGTTTGCTCAAATTTTGAGATTTTAAACACAACACTGTATACCTTTACCTATTTCCTCAAAGATAAAATTTTATGTATCTCTCAATTTCTAACGGCTTAACCAACTTTGTTTGGAACCTTTGGTATTACCAAATTATTGGTAGCCTTTTTACCACACCCTCCCGCTTTTTCAACCGGCGCCACTGACTTAATGACCATGGGCTAGAATCATTGAATTTAAAACGACAGGAAGGAGGGTACGCTCTATCGGCCACAGTAGAAAACGGGACGGAAGCGGCCATCTTGAACGGCCAAGTGTGACTCATTTATTGTTGACTATTGATAGTGGTTGTGTTTGTAAAAGTGCCTAAAACGAACGGTTATGGTTAGTTGTGCAGCTTGTGGTTGTTCTAAAACCACGAAAAATAAAAATTTTGGGAGTTACATTTCATAGGTGTGTTATATTCTTTCGTTTAATTTACTTATATTTATATATTGATGCATTTCAAAAGATTTGATTGTAAACATCATTAAATGTCAAAATCATTGTCAAAACAGCAAGCGAGGCAGATCAGTAGCGTAACATAGGTACATGAGGTTTGGGTAGGTATTTTTAGTGTAAAATGTTTCCAAGTAAACAAAAATGTATATTTTTTGTTCAAATTCACCGAAACTTTGTTATATTTGTTACGCAAATAGTATTGTTGTGAAAAAAGTGTTAATTTCTCCACTGAATATATTTATTCCACTGAGTAACCTTTCAAAACGGTACGCCACTGCCATACCGGATACAGCCTTCCGCCATTTGCAACAGCCATTCTGGACGCATATTCATGTAATAAAGGCTCCTTCCTGTAGTTTTAAATTCAATGGCTAGAATTAAAAAAATAATGAAATAGTATATTAATATACCTAGGTTGAGAAGTGAGCTATTATTTACCGAGAAATTTAATAATAATAATAATAATTTTCGAGGTAAATAATGGCCTTCTCAACCGAAGTAGGTATATATAGTATTTTTTTTACTACTAATAACCGAATTAACACCAGAAGATCTTATTTTCATTTTAAAATCAGACATTTTCCCTATTACTCAAACATATCGAAATATCAAGTAGGTGAAATGTCAAACTGATGCGTGAAATGTCAAACAAATAAGTTTCAATACAATTTATTATTAACCTAGGTAAATAATGAAATCATTATTTACCTAGGTTAATAATGAACTACTTCTCATTACACAAATGAGGTAAATAATAAGGTTTTCTCATGTTAGTAGTAAAAAAACAATTTTACCCACTTCTCAAAAAGGTCGGCCATCACTGATATAGGGAGTACATAATTTTCTTTCTACAAGAGAACTACGTTCTAAGATGGTGTAGATACAAAAAATTACTATTTATCAATGTGTTAATGAAAGAATACTAATCTATCTAGAAATATAGGAATATACAGGTTTCAAAAGTTTCCATTTAAGTTTCAAAAATTAAAGTTACCAGAAGCTGTTGAGAGCATATACAGAAGTATGTGGTTGAGGCCGATTGTATTTATTTGTTTGGATCTGAATTTGGTCAACCTGTATTTTAAACTGGAGAATGTACCAATTTATTGGTTAATCCTAAATGTCCTTGGTTAATCCTATTCATAATATAGAAACATGTATTGGAAGAGTATCTTGATCCTCGATAAATACTTTGGGGTTTCCGTTAGATGTATTTAAAATCAGAAAGATACACCGGATTTGTAAATGGAACATGATCATAACATAACATAACATAACATAACTCTGTGTTGAATACTAATAATAGAATTCTTGACTTTGTTTTATGCAATGAATTTTGTGATGTAATTCGAGCACCTGAAATTTTGTTACCAGAAGACAGTCATCATCCAGCCCTTTTTATCGAAATTTTCATCTCTGCTTCCGATTACAATAATGCATTTCCCCTAAGCCAGACCTGTGGCACATCCTCAGAACTCAATTTTAGAAAGGCTGATTTTGAGGCTTTATATCTTGATTTATCATTAGCTGATTGGTCTTGTTTATCATCTGTTTCAGACGTGGAAACTGCGGTCGACATATTTTATGGTATCTTGAAGTCTATCTTGATAGAGCATGTACCCACCATGAAGATTACAAATTTTAGCAGACAGTTTCCACCGTGGTTTAATAGGGAAATTATTTCTCAATGGAAAATAAAAAATAAAGTCTATAAGAAATATAAATCTTCCAAGCTGCCTCAGGACTTTGATAACTTTCAAACACTTAGGTCTTCTCTTAAGTATCAAATAAAGGAAGCATACAAAAAATTTGTGTCTGATGCAGAAAAATCCGTTAGAACTAATCCTAATACTTTTTGGTCATTTATAAACTCTAAAAAAAGCACGACATCTATTCCATCGTCCATGATGTATAACACCCAAGAGATAGATGATCCTCAAACAATAGTGAATACATTTGCCAGCCACTTCTCCGAGGCATATTTAACTCCCGCTAATACTGATATTGACGTTAATGAGTTTAATGTGAATTATACAACTGTCTTGCATTTGATGACGGTTTCTGATAGGGATGTCTTACCTGCACTTAAAAGGTGTAAAAATAATATGTGTATGGGTCCCGATGGTATACCTGCTTTTTTGTTAAGGGATTGCTCTATTGTTTTCGTAAAACCACTAGTTATCTTGTTTAATTTAATACTATCTACACAAAATTTTCCTAATATCTGGAAAATATCTAGAATTACACCTATTCACAAAAAAGATGCAAAAAATAACTTTGCTAATTATCGTCCGATTGCCATTTTAAATAACTTTAGTAAAGTGTTCGAATCTGTTATGCATAATATTATATCAAATCAAGTATCTGATATTATTGTACCACAACAACATGGATTCATTCAGGGTAGATCCACAGTATCGAATCTCGTGTGCAAGACTGAATTTATTTCAAAGGTCGTAGATGAGGGAGGTCAGGTAGATGTTATCTACACTGACTTCTCCAATGCCTTTGATAGACTTGACCATTCTCTTCTAGTCAGCAAGCTTAATGATGTTGGACTATGTCCTGCCTTACTTAAGATGTTCAAATCATATCTTACTGATCGTTCTCAATTTGTACAGTATCGCGGTTTCAAGTCTGGCACTTTTCATCAATCTTCAGGTGTTCCGCAGGGTTCGATACTGGGACCTCTTCTATTTATAATATTTATTAATGATATCGCCACTGCTCTCGGTGTTCAATATTTACTATACGCAGATGATCTCAAGTTGTACTGTGAAATTTCCTCGAAGTCTGATTGTGACAATCTTCAAAGCAACCTCGTGCTACTTAATAACTGGTGTTGTAATAATAAATTGCCACTCAATGCTAAGAAATGTAAGGTCATATCATTTCATCGTAAAAAAGTACCAATAATTTCTGATTATACAATTGATGGTGATTTGCTAGAAAGACCGGAGATTATGAAAGATCTAGGTATTATTTTTGACCCAGAGCTCAGCTTCACGAACCATATTCAAGCCTGCGTGACTGATGCATATAAAAGTCTTGGGTTCATTTTGCGTAACTCGAAAGATTTTAAAAATATTTCCACACTACGTTTATTGTTTGCAACATTTGTTAGATCGAGGCTGGAGTACGGGTCGATTATATGGAGTCCTATATATAACACGCATATTGTTTTGCTGGAACGTGTTCAGAGAAGATTCTTTAAGACGGCACTGTTCTTGTTGGATGGGGTCTACCCTGTAAGAGGGACACCACAAGAGTTGTTTTATGAAATATTCTCATTACATAGTCTTTTGTGTAGACGTAAAATGTTATCGGTTGTTTTTCTTTTTAAACTTGTTCACTATATTGCAAGGTG
The DNA here is from genome assembly GCA_963924545.1 of Pogonocherus hispidulus. NCBI lineage: Eukaryota > Metazoa > Arthropoda > Insecta > Coleoptera > Cerambycidae > Pogonocherus > Pogonocherus hispidulus. The sequence goes on from OZ004700.1 coordinate 17,157,975, forward strand.
TGAGTCACTTACGCAAGTATTACATATCGGGTACCTAGAATGAATAGCCGACATAGCAACTTATTTGTCTTGCCATTTGCGCGCACTAATTTACTGTTAAAGTCGCCATTATATCAAATGTTAAACAACTATGCTGAAATTGAAGGTTCTTTAGACATCTTATCTTGCAATCTGCAGAATTTAAAAAAAAGTGTTTTTAGTGGACTGAGGCATGTTTGGCTCTTTTTGTAATGTTCATATTTTAGGTATTTGTTTTAAATAATTTATCGAATTTTGTACAGGATCAATTTTACTGCTCATTTTATTGTTCATTTTATGCTTGTATGTGATATTTAATTGTTTTTTAATAAGTATTTTTGTTTTTCTTTATACATGTAAATTCTAAATTATGCTCTGCTACTTATCCTGTAATTGGGCTTCAGCTCGTTGGATATTTTATGTAATAAATAAATAAATAAATAAATAAATAAATAAATAAACATAACATAACCAAATATAACAAAATAAAACATAACAAAATAATGTGTTATTTTGGGGTTTAGTTTACAATGTGAATTTTAAAAAATATAAAAGCAAATGGAATGTCAGAAATACACATGTTACACATTATGCCAAATATGTATGGGCGGATGATTTAAGACGCACAGTATAAATAAAACAATAATATAGTTAATGTATCATTTAATCAATGTATGTAGTTGGAGAACTGATTGTGTATAATTTTACTGTTCAAACAACTACACCTATATATTATTAACAAAACAAAACACAATCAATTACGTGCTTAGATTCATGTTATTGGTTATTCTGGCGGTTGTTAATAATTTAGTACATACTCCATACATACTTACTCAATGAACATTATAAGCAATAATAATAAAGATACTTGTTTTAACTTACTAAACTGTTTTAATAAGGAACTTTGAGTTGTTCTAAACATTCAATTTGTTCTATAAACTTTTGGAATAGGAAGTTTTACAAGGCTGTATTTTACAAAGAACAACGGAAACTAATTAAGGAAAATTTATTTGGAATACACATTTATTAGTAAACTAGTTAAATAGCCCAGTCTTATTAGAGAAAATAACCCTTTACCTGGAAATAATTTCTCTAAACGGGAAACCTTGCATATGGATTATACTAATGCCCAGTAACAACATACCAGAAATCGACATTCGTGCATGCTGTGCTATGGCCGCCATCTTGAAAAATTGGGGCTGATTTTTAGTTTTTATCTTATCTCAGTAACGGATGAGAATATTGAAAAATGTTTTAGATAAAAGTTGAAAAGCGTTAAAAGACACACAGTTTTCTTTAAAATAATTTTTCTTGTATCTGCAACGCTTACCAAGTTGTATGGCAGACAAGTATAATAAAAAATATTTTTTCTACAATCATGCAAAAAGTTACTACTTGTTGCACTATCGAATGTGCCAAAAGTTTAACTTTTGTTACTAATTCAAAAAATAGTAACTTTTTGCACGATTGCAGAAAAAATGTTGTGTGCAACATGTGCAAACAAAAAACATGTAGTTATTTGTGCAACTAGTGCAAAAAGTACTAATTAGTACTTTTACTACTTTACTACTAGTAGGTAATTAGTACTATTATCAGATATGTCCAGAAATAAAAAATTTTCAATTAAATTTTATCTCTTGGTTAAATCTAAAATTAGAATCAAACGATAGCTTATAAAAAGTTAAGATAGAAATGTGCAAACCGTTTTGCTTGATCTCAAACCGTTTAGATTTTACAGGGTGTCAAAGTTGAATAATGTCAATATTCACCTGCCAATATTTCAAAAACAGTTGAAGATAGGTATAGGACACCCTACATGAAATGTGCTCAGAATATCACATACAGTGAAGACCAGAATTGAGCAAAGTGGAATGACCTCGCCGATCTGGTAAAATGCGGTGATGCATGGGCGTGCGTATTCTGTTGTACCATTGGGCACATTTCAGTTAATATATATACTCGTATACTATTATATAGAATACTTCTAGTATATATTAACTGAAATATGTCCAGTGGTAAAAAAATACAAATCTAAAAATGTCTAATTAACATAGACATTTTTAGATTTGTCATTAGGTGAAACGTTAAGAAACGCGCGCGAAATAACCCAACATCCCGCCACTGTTTCCCTACTACCTCGAGCGCAGTCGCGTGTTGGTTCCTAATTCGACCAATCAACGTCGTTGAAGCTCAAAGAAAAGAAAGCGTAAATGCAAGAATATGTATGTTAAATAAGGATGAACAGCTTGCCATCAACTTTAAGACTTTCGCAGTTGCCACATATTCGGAAATTCGTTGATATTATTAAGTAAAAGACAAATTAAACATTGTGTTTACTTTAACAAAATACAATAGGGATAAGGGACGTTAAATACAAGTGAAAAAATGGGTAAATAAGGTAATTAATACGTTTCCTGTTTTAAATAAGAATACTTTAGAAATAAATGTGACAACACAGATCTACTAATTCTAATCTATCTAATTCTGGTCTTCACTTTAGAGTTCAAAATTGCAATAATATACAGGGTGGTCCATTTAAAATAACGAAGATGACATCAACTTCCGGTATAACCGGAAGCGTTAAGTGGACGCCATTATTTTAGTTGAGAAGGGCATGCCCGAAAGCACTATTGCCCAAATCTTCAAAATTAAAATCGAAGTAGTCTCTGAAATATGTCTAATGTCTTGTCACCGTGGGACACCCTGTATATACTTGTATACGTATACTGTATATATATATATTTGGTCGAATAGATAGATCATTTTAGTAAATCCCCGTAGACAAATGTTTATATTTCAAATCACATTACTTTTTCAGATATAACTAATAGCCCATCACCCTCTATGTTTACACTATTTATCAAAACATATCATATTTTTCTTATAGCGGGGCGTATTTGTAAATGCCATATTTTTATTTGTTCGCGTTGTAAAGTACTACTGACTGAACAGGAAGATCGATACAGGGCTTTCTACACAATATTCAATTACACTATTATTCTTGGGAGTGTTAACAGACATGCTGATTACAAATTTAATAATCCAAACACTTCTAATGAAATTATGTCTGAGAGACGTTTTCGAGAGAGACTTTCAAGACATGTTCAAGTACAGCTTCTCAGATGATCACACAGTTTGCTATATTACAAATTATGAAACAGAACCGTTTTTCGAGTTTTGGATCAAAGACATAATTCCAGTAAAAATTATTAATTCCGGACGAAGAATTCCCGATATGAAATTTTGCAGTGGGTATGTCATATCTACCAAAAACCATACAGACTTCCTCAGAATATTATCAAATTTCGATTTCTTACCACATAAACGAATGCTGGTGTTTTTGGAAGAAGACTACTATCTAACTTTACCCGTAAAATCAAAAATATACGAAATGGCCTTCTCCTTGATAATTATTCATGGACTAAATCTGCAAAATGGTCGGGAAAATCACCGTGATCTGACGGTGAAGGTACTTTTCGTTATGGAAAATAAAACCAAGATTTTAAACCAAGACAAGATCGAGCAAGCGGACTTTTCCACCAAATGGACTCCAAAACTTTGGTTCGATATTGGCAAAGACGTTCGCGTCTCCCTTTTCCATTGTCCTCCTTTCGTCATAGTAAAATATATAAACAACCATACGGAATATAATTTGGAAGGCATTGACTTTAACATATTCCGCGCAGTAGCGAAAAACTGGCCAGTTGCATTCTCTCTGGAAGAAGAAAAGGAGAACACTAGGGATAATTTCTTTTTAAAAATCATACAAAAAGTTGCCTCTAACGAAAGCGACATAGCTATGTGCGGGTTGTGGCAGAGAGTTATTTTGGAAAGGAAACTGGACATGTCAAAATATAATTCGGCGCAGTGCGTTACTTTTTTGGTCGCCAAACCAACATTGTTGGGCGATGTGACGTTTATTTTTCAACCATTTAGTAACTGGCTCTGGCTATTTATATTTGCTGTACTTATCCTAATGTTTCTTTTTAAAACTTGGTTCGACAGTAATGATATAGTAGAAAACAGAATTCCCGCATTAATGATAATAAGTCACTTATCTTTAGGTAAGTTTTCCAAGTTAAGATACCCAATTTAAAGAATTTTCGTAATTTTTAAACTATATTATAAATATAAAATATAATAATAACAATATAAAAATATTTATTATATATATGTTGTGTTAAAGCCCTTTTCAATTTTGAACACATTCTATTAAAAAAAGAAGAAATAAGAAATTTCCTTCAGATTTCATTTTAATTTTCAACTTTTCGAGATATTTTGAAAAAACTAAAAATCCCCAAAATTTTTTAACTCGAATATCTCGAAAACTATAAAAGATACAAATAATATAAAAATACTGTGTGATAGTGTTTTTTACGTGGAATTATGCGGTGATATTGAAAATTTCACGGGCATCTTAGTTTTTGAGAAAAAAATAAAGTTTTGTTTTTTTTAAATGGCAACAATAGTTGGCTATGGTATCAATAAAAAGCTTATTTTTTTCTGATTTCAAAAATATAATATTTAATAAATTGTTTTTTTCTTCGTTTGTGCACATTTCACAATAACGATTATAACATGAACGTATAATTTTGACGTGTATAATGTGACTTTAGTGTGATCTGACATTTGTATTTTATTGTTGTTTACTGATCTAGTTTTTCATAGCTTACTATGTTAATAAATTATTTATTCATCAGTAAACGATTTTATGTTCAAAATATAAAAAATAAAAGAGAAATGTATATTAGGTAAATATTATATTTTTGAAATCCGAAAAAAAAATAAGTATTTTAAGTCCTTAATGTATTCTGGTCTTTTAAGTACTATATTGTCAATTTTTTATTATGACAACATTCGTTGAATTTGTGATCATCCTATTGTAGTCTTGAAAATCACTACACTCCTGAAAATTATGTATACCTATAAGGTTTCATATAATCTGCATAATATAGTAAATGAAATTACATTTAAACAACTGATGACACTATTCATAAATATATTAAAAATTAATGGCTCCAAAATAAATCCTTGAGGCACACCAGGCAAAACATTAAACTTCGCACAATCATGTAATTGATTTGAGCTTTTTCCTGTGAAAGATGCATTTCCAGAAAATACCACTTTTGAAAAATTACGCCAAAAAAAATTTATCAAGTTTATATGGCAACAATTTGGTATTTATCCATATATATTAAAACGCGTCGATTCTGTCTCGCTCTAAATTCCGTCGCTGAATCCACAAAGTTTCAAAGCTATCTCCTCCGAGAGGGGATCGCGGAGCGATCTCCGCGGGCGACCGGTGGTCACCCCCGGCCTTTCTCCAATGCGTAGGGGTATTTTCGTCCCGTTTCCTAAGCGTTTTCCCAATTTAAACGCCTTTTCAAAAAACCTCTGCAAAATTTTCGTCGATCGCCGTTCGGCGAGAGAGATGCGGCTAGCGTCGGCGTTTGTTCTCGCGGCTAATGGTCCCGTCACGCCCGCCGAAATCCCGACTTTTCGCGGGACCCCCTCGCCCCTTTTCTAATTTTCACGGCTTTGACAACCGCTTCACGCGAAACTTCAGTCCTTTCTCTAATCCTTTGAGATTTTTTTTCGAGACCGTACGTCGATTCCTTCTACGTCTATTTCGTCTTCGAAAATCTCGAGTCGCATCCATCTCAACTTTTTTCTCATTTTATCTGTCGATGTGAGATTGCACTAACGAGGCAAGCACCCTCCACGAAAACTGTCAAATTAATTAAACTTCAGATAGGTTATTTTCCTACGAGTATTGTTAACGGAATCAATAGTACTGACTGCCAAACACTTCTGATTACCAAAATGCTGAAGCGAAATGCTTTTCCAATTAGAAAATCGGTAAAAATTATTTTTTCAGGTTGACACGTATAGTTTACATACTTCCAATTCCAATTATTTATTAGTATTAGTGTTTAGTTATTCTGTTTCATTGTCCGTAGCTTTTATTCTGTCTGCACGTAAAGTTTGGAATTAATTCGTTCATTTTGGCAGTCTGTTAATTTCATCATTTTAGCTTACAAAAGTAAATATCTACAATATTTTTGGTCCCATTGATAAAATTGATAATAATGTTTACTGAAAAATAAATTCTACTTTCAGTACTTATGTTGTTTTGTGTAAACACAAAAATTATGTTGTTTTACCATCAAGAATAGAGTACCCTTACAATTCATCAAAATATTAAGAAAAATCGTTTAGTATAATTCAATCATCATTCCAGATACAAAATCTCTTTAATATGTATTTTCTTAAAAATAATATTATTCTAGAGCATTTGTCACCCGGTAGGGCTAGAAATGGGAACGAAAATCGCTACAGCGATTTTCTCCCATTTATAGTATTTCAATTATTTATTAATATTTCTTATAGAATACCATTTAATTTTCTGGAACGTTCGCATATTATAAAAAATGTATAATTATTTTTTATTATTGTTCCTCGCTGGTACATTCATTACAGGGACACGGTGTTTATTATAAGATAATATTAGAAAAGAGACTAAAGAAATAACTTGGACTATCTTTTACTAAATGATTAACGGACTGACCCAATGACTGTTATCACAATTAATATTAAGCATTATAGCTACAGTTGGATAGCACCACAGATTATAGATAGCACCAAGTGTTTGAAAAGTATGGAATAAATTCATTACTTTCGAAACCAAACATATTTCTTCGGACAGGCCAATTTTTTCTTTCAATTGCGCATCTTATCATTTATTTTTTTAGTTGATTATGTTATCATTGATTCAATTATGACAGATTCGATTGTTTTGTCATTTATTTATTTGGAACCCAGTAACATCGCCTGACTGAGCTATTAGATGTGACTAAAAGAAGACCTCCCTGACGTAGTTTTCCACATAACACCAAAACACTATACTGCACTCGACGCGCGTTCCACCAACCAAGTTGGCATTATCTGGAGATTACTAAAACTGATCTCCACATGATACCAACTTGCTTGGTGAAACGCGCGTCGAGTGCTGTATAGTGTTTTGGTGTTATGTGGAAAACTACATCAGTGATATCTTCACACCAAAGCTTCCAACCCCCTTCAAGATAAGAGAAGACCATTAAATTTGATTTTCTTGAAAAACGGTTAATCGCAAAACTAAGAAGGGCAAGTTCGCGGTAATTTCTTCTGATATTATGTCTTCAGAGACAAGAGGTGTTTACTACAGAAAATAAATATGGTAACATACATCTTGTGCATAGTCTACTTGTATAACAGTTGCATAATGTTTTAGTAAATTTCACTAATGGTATTTGTTGGTTTTATAATATAAGTAAAACTTCTTCTGTGGCCTATAATGGTGATTTCTTTTTCAGGTCCAGCTTTTCCAAAGAGTTCAAGCACTTCAGTGAAGATACTCTTTCAGTCCTGGGCTGTATTCTGCATGATCGCCGTTATTTTCTACTCAGCTGGTTTAACAAGATCCCTACGCTTCCCAAGATTTTCCAAAGATATAAACTCCTTTGAGGATATGGTAAAATATCAAACCCACTGGGAAGAACCAGTAGGAGATATACAGGCATGGTTGCTTAAAACAAACTACACTCTGTATCAGAAAATTGCCCGTCTTTTTTTAATAGGGAACAATAGAACCATCTTGAATCAAAAATTGCGGTCGCAAAACTACGCGTTGTTGGTTAAACTGGTCAATAATCAGTATGTAATGAATGGGGAGGATCTCGATGATTTGGGCAAGGTGCAAATGAAAGTTATTCCGCAGTGTCTAGCCAATTTTTATACAGTTTTCGCTTTCCAACGCAACTCACCTTTCACGGAAATTTTCAACAAGGAAATGCCAAAATTTCTCGAACACGGCTTTGTCGATTACTGGCAAAGGACATATTCAGCTGCCCGGGAAGTTAGATACATGGAAAATCTCTTCAAAAATTTTAATAGCGAAATCAGACAAGAAATCAACTTTCTGAAACTGGGAGGAGCATTTCGACTTTTAATTTACGGTTATGTGTCTGCAACCGTGGTTGTCATTCTAGAAATCATTTATTACAAATATTTGAAGAAATCGACTACATAACCAGCTTATAAAATAATTACTTAGATACTTCTGTGCTTAGTAGATTAGTGAGTTCAGTACTTTATGAGAAAAGAAGATTAGTCTTACAGAAACAAACTTTAAATTTAAACTAGAAATGGGAGAAAAGCTTCTAGAATAATATTATTTTTAAGAAAACACATATTAAAGAAAATTATATGTGTATATGTATTAAAGAGATTTTTCTTAATATTTTGATGAATTGTAAGGCTACTCTATTCTTGATGGTAAAACATCTTAATTTTTTAAGTGGTGAAAGTAGAATTTATTTTTCAGTAAACATTTTTACCAATTTTATCAATGGGACCAAAAATATTGTAGATATTTACTTTTGTAAGCTAAAATGATGAATTTAACAGACTGCCAAAATGAACGAATTAATTCCATACTTTACGTGTAGGAAGAATAAAAGCTACGGATAATGAAACAGAATAACTAAACGCTAATACTAATAAATAATTGGAATTAAAACGTAAAAAAAATGTGCCTCCACCATAACTCAAACTCGCGAAATCAGCATTATTACGTTTTGAAAGTATTTCAAAACTATGACTTTCCCATTGCGCTACCGCGCCAGTTGTCAAAAAGTTTACCCTGACACGGTTAAAGTATGTAAACTTTACGTGTCAACCTGAAAAAATAATTTTTATCGATTTTCTAAATGGAAAAACATTTCGCTTCAATATTTTGGTAATCAGAAGTATTTGGCAGTCGGTACTATCGATTCCGTTAGCAATATTTCTCGTAGGAAAATAACCTATCTGAAGTTTAATTAATTTGACAGTTTTCGTGGGAGGTGCTTGTCGCCTTAGTGCAATCTCACATCGGCAGATAAAATGAGAAAGAAGTTGAGACGGGCGCGACTCGAGATTTTCGAAAACGAAATAGACGTAGAAAGACTCGACGTACGGTCTCGAAAAAAATCTCAAAGGATTAGAGAAAGGAGGAACTTTCGCGTGAAGCGGTTCTCGAAGCCGTAAAGTTAGAAAAAGGGTCTAAGGAGTCCCGCGAAATGTCGGGATTTCGGCAGGTGTGACGAAGCCATTAGGCGCGAGGACAAACGCCGGTGATAGTCGTATCTCTCTCGCCGAACGGCGATCGACAAAAATTTTGCAGAGATTTTTTGAAAAGGCGTTTAAATTGGGAAAACGCGTAGGAAACGGGACGAAAATACCCCAAGGCTTGGAGAAAGGCCAAGGGCGACCTTCAGTGGCCCGCAGAGGTCGTCCCGCGATCGCCCCTCGGAGGAGATAACTTTGAAACTTTCTCGATTCGACGACGGAATTTAGAGCGAGACAGAATCGACGCGTTTTAATATATAAGGATGGATGGATAATGGATAATATAGTAACATAAAAGCTACAACTAAGTCTGTTTATAAGAGAATATGCACTGAAGATTATAATTTACACTAAAGTTTTTAGCTCTACAGTAATATTTAAACTTTGGTCTGTGTCATGATATTATTTAAGATTGGTAATCAAAGGCCCTATTTTGAGTGAGTCAAATTTCAGGTACCATAGCCGAAAAAGGAGACAGAAAGGGTGCCAGAACTATAACTGGGGTGTTTGTAAACCAGTTTCCCTAATCAAAATGAATAGCATTTACTATTTTTGGATACAATTCCTCAAAAACAATCTGAATGATTTTATACAAAATAATATGTGTATTAATATGTACTAGGTACAGTAATGTATGAAAGGCTAGAGAAAATTTAATTAATTTATTATTCTTGCAATTTTCTCTAATATAATAAAGATTTAATGGTTCATTTAATAATAAATTGTGTTTAACAGATATTGATGTAGCATAAATAAAATATGAGTAATGACAGTAGTTAATATTTTTCTTCTATGATACTGGTCAAGTAATACTTTAATACAAAATTTATAGATTGACATTCTGACAACACTGTTTGACTAACAGCTCGTTTAAATTTCGAATAGTAAGGTCATAGTAGGAAATATTTTCAATTATCCCTGTATAACAGTTCGGCCATACAAGGGGAGTCCAAAATGTAATCTCACTCCTAAGGAGTCATTGTAGGGTAAGGACATTTATTTGTTGTACTTTTATGAATCTTTACTAAACGTTTCGTTAGTTTTTAATTTAAATAGTTGTACAAAGTGTTTTTATGCCTATCATTTAAAATAAGTGTACAAGTTCACTACAAGTATGTCAAGTATGTCACAAGTCTGCAGTATCTCAAGAGTGGTTTTGGCAGGTAACGACTATTCAGGAGTCTAGTGATCAGGTTTATCTATAGGTTGGCAGTTTATCAACTGCCAACCGCTGGGGCGGTTGGCAGTTGTTTTAGAAGTGGTTGTCTTATGTTTTTCTTCTATGTACTTTCTAACATTATCCAGTATATTCTTGCAGAGATCGGTAATTTTATTGGTGTAAATTTTATATTACATGTAAATTCCCTTCCATTTTTGTTAACAGGGTTCACTATGATAAAAAATGAAGTTGACTAACTTTATCATATGAACTAAAGGGTTTTTTAATGGGAAAGATGATTTTAAGATGAAATAAAATTAAAATTATTTCAGATACAACCAAACTTTTTATATTATCTTAAAGTACAGTCGACAATATTTATGTTTTAAATAACTCATCGTTTAAATCCCCACCTCGACTTCGTCTACACGAGCGAATTCGACGAACCCAATTTTCGATGAGTTTGTGCAATAAATCGGGCGTAATCTGACGAATGCAGCGTTCAATATTCAATCTTAATGCATCAAGTGTTTATGGTCTGTTTGCATAGACCTTAGATTTCAAATAGCCTCAAAAGAAGTAATCTAAAGGAGTTAAATCACAACTTCTTGGAGGCCAGTGAACAGTTGCACTCCTTGAAATTATCCTTTCGTCAAACTTTTCTTACAATACGTGGATAGTTTCATGAGCAGTGTGACATGTGGCACCGTCTTGCTGGAATCACATATCCCCCAAATTAAGTGCATCTAAATTTGGCCACAAAAAATTTCTTAACATCTGTCGGTATCGTTCACCATTCACTGTAACTGCATTTCCTACCTTATTTTGGAAAAAAATAGTTCAATGATGCCACCATGTCATGAACTACACCATGCAGTTATGTTGTAGATTGTTTTCACACCAAAAACGGCAATTTTGCTTGTTAACATATTCACTTAACCAAAAATGAGCTTCATCTGAAAAGATAATTAGGTATTTTCGCAAAATTAGGATCCCTTTCAATTTGTTCTAAACTCCAAGCAGAAAATTGTTGGCGCCGACGATGGTCCAGTGCCAGTGGTTTAAGTTTATGGGTCAAAACAATCTTATATGGGTGTAAATTCAAGTCTTTTTGCAAAATCTGCCAAGTTGTCGTGTTTTTAAGCCCTAACTCTTGAGCACGACGAGGAATTTGGATCCTCTGCAACACTACCTCTTACAGCAGCAATATTCTCAACAGTTCTTGCATTTCAACGTCTTGCTGATGTTTTTACATCGTGAAGAGTAAAATTATTTTCAAATTTCTCAACGATGCGACGAATGGCAAGCAAAGAAGGGCGATTATTTGTACCAAAGTTTTCGCGAAGTGCGCGATAAGTGTTCACAGAAGAACACCTATTTTCATAAAATCTTTGGATAATAACCAAACGTAGTGACAGGTATAACTTTATTACTATGGTTACCATATCGTTTCAAAATCATATCATTCTTATTGAAAAATCCATTACTTACTTTTCAATGTTTTGATTATATTTTATATAAAACTGCACTACAGTTCTTGGTAGACCCATGGTTTCAAATCTATTTAGGATTTTGACTTTTGTATTCCTATTTATTGCTTTTCTCTCAAACTTTAAACCCAGATATAATCAGTGTTTCTTTCGATTTGCCTCATCGCCTGATACCTCTATTTCCAATCGTGAGTACTCTTTTTGCTCCACTCAGGAAATCATGCCAGATGCTCCAGACATCTTCAATTTAGAGCACATGCTCTTACTGCCTATACAATGTTCGATTTTATGATTTTATCACTTCCTTATTCGTTTAACTTTCCTTCCCCGTCCCTTTGGGATATACAGTGTGGCCTATTAAGAACCGGGACACCCTTCTAAAAAATTTTTGGTAAGTTCGACTCCAAAGAATTCCAGCTGCTAATCCTCAGCCTACTACGATTTTTTTTTTCAATCAATTTTTTCGAAAATTACTTTAGGGATTTTTTTATAAAAAATTTGACATCGTGGCAGTCTTCAGCATCACTTAAAACCCACGTGGCCCAAATTTCTTCAAGATATATCGAAGAATAATTTTTTTATAGAGCCTTAAATATTTCAAGTTTATTGAATTTGGGTTTCGTTTAAAAGATATAGCAGGCATTGGAAACTCTAATAATTATTGTTAATCTAGAATATTGTTCCTTTACTTACTTCACAAATTAATAATAACGTTAAAACATACTTTACAGTGGTCCCCTATATCCCTAAATGCCTAAAGTAATTTTCGAAAAAAGTTGATTGAAAAAAAAATCGTAGTAGGCTGAGGATTAGCAGCTGGACCATCGTAATATGTTCAACAAGTACATCTAGGATGCTAATATACAAAAAAATCATTGGAATCGCCCTTACCAACCATTTTTTAGAAGGGAGTCCTGGTTCTTAATGGGTCACAAAAAATTGTTGTTAAGGGCGATTTCAATGATTTTTTTTATATATTAGCATCCTAGATGTACTTGTTGAATCTATTACGATGGTCCAGCTGCTAATCCTCAGCCTACTACGATTTTTTTTCAATCAATTTTTTTTAAAATTACTTTAGGCATTTAGGGATATAGGGGACTACTGTAAAGTGTTGTTTTAACGTTATTATTAATTTGTGAAGTAAGTAAAGGAACAATATTCTAGATTAACAATAATTATTAGAGTTTCCAATGCCTGCTATATCTTTTAAACGAAACCCAAATTCAATAAATTTGAAACATTTAAGGATCTATAAAAAAATTATTCTTCGATACAAATTGAAGAAATTTGGGCCACAGGGGTTTTAAGTGATGCTGAAGAATGCCACGATGTCAAATTTTTAATAAAAAAATCCCTAAAGTAATTTTCGAAAAAATTGATTGAAAAAAAATTGTAGTAGGCTGAGGATTAGCAGCTGGACCATCGTAATAAGTTCAACAAGTACATCTAGAAGGCCAATATGTATATAAAAAAATTTATTGTAATCGCACTTACCAAAAATTTTTTAGAAAGGTGCCCTGGTTCTTAATGAGCCACACTGTAGGTAAGTATTTCTTTCAAAAAAATTCTGATTTATACTTTTTGGATTTCTGAGGTATTAGGGCTTCATATCCAAACGTTAGCTTTAGCTGTACTGTTGTTTCATAATTATATCATTATTATTATTGATCTGGAAAAATATTTTCTTCTAACCATTATTGTGAGTAATCCAACTGAACTACTTCGTAGTCATTTATTTAGTTGTCTTTTCGTCAAAAGTACCTAACTGACAGTATTATGCTTAATATTAGCAGGTATTACAATAGTGTTATCTTTTCGAAATTATTTTTTTCCTACTCTTGAATTGGTTTTGCTGTTTGCTGCTGTTACCTCTATTTTCATGTCCATGTACTTGCTGTCTGTTTATTGATTAATACACCATATTTCTTAGTTGTACCTTCTGAATTGTAACGCTTTATTTACTTTGTCCCTGTCATCGCCATAACTTATCGTCTGCATGTGCTACACATTGTTGTTTATTAGCTATAATTCACGTCGTTTCTTTATGATGAGTTATAAGTAGCATAACGTAATAAAAATGATTATAAATTTAAAAATATCTAGGTTGTATTACATGCGAGAAAGAGTGAAAAAGTACAAGTCATATATACAGGGTGTACGAGTCCAAGATGAGAATAAACAGTATGGGGATCTTAAAAACGATAAAAGATACATAGTGGCTCAAATTAGAAAAAATATGGTCAATTTAGGGTATGTTTACATGTCTTTGCAGAAATTCATTATTGTTTATCGTTTTTGAAGATTAAAAAAAATGTGATTTTTTGGATTTTCGTTTTTCCTAATTTTTTTAATTTATTTTAAAAGATATTAAAATACCAAGAAGTGGCACCATCAAATTAATTTTTGTATGGCCCCAAACAAAGAGACGCACTGTGTTAGATAGTATTTTTTATTACAAATTTAACAAAGTATCACAATTAGGAATGATTTTAAAGCTAGTTTTTAAGAAAAAAAATTATTATAATTCATAGTTTCTATTGGGATTACACCACCTATAAAATAACAAAAAGCAGAAAACCAGAAGCATACCAATTAAGTATTCAAAGTATAGTATCAAGGCAAACTTCTAAAGTTTGTCCCAAAATATCACTGTATAATATGCAATAAAACAATATTTGGTAAATTAACTAAATTTCACCAGTGGTTTTTCAGTTTTATACCAAATTCTGTAATATTATATGTCATATTTTAAAATATGTCTAAATAAAATAATTATTACAATAAAATTAAACACTTTTTTAAAATTACAGCTTTTTCCTAAAAGTTTCAAGTTGATCCTCAACTCTTCGTCAGTAGATCGTTTGTATGATAAGAAGTTTTTCTCAGATTGACATTTTTTGGGGTAAACTTTAGAAGTTTGCCTTGATACTGCACCTTGAATATTTAATTTGTATGCTTCTGGTTTCCTGCTTTTTGTTATTTTACAGGTGGTGTAATCCCAAAGGAAACTATGAATCATGAAAACGCACCACAAATAAGTTACAGACAATAATTAGTTGTAATGTTTCAACCAATTAATCTTTACAGCCCTATTCATTTTTGCAAAAGAATAAATTTTATCTATATAAATTTACAGTTTGTCAGGGTATTAAACTTGATGTTGAGGTTAAACAGGTTTTTGCGAATGGTCTACCAGAAAATGTGAAGGGGATATAAAATTACCTTTTAAAGTAATCTTATGATAGCATGATAACCAACAATGGCATTTCCAACCGGCGTAACAAACTTTACTGGGCAAAAGAAAATCCTCGTTTAAAAAAAGAAGCAAGATATCAATGTAGATTTGGATTTAGTATGTGGATGGGTATTTTGAGTAGCACAATATTGCCTTTCATTTACCACGGTATTTAAATTCCTAATGATATCTCGACCTGCCGCAGGCTCATATGCAACCCAGCTCATAATCTGTCTCAGCTGTTTCCTGGAAAATGTATTAGAACTCTCAGTGAATCAGCCTGGCCAACTTGATCACCGGATTTAAGTCTGTTGGATTTTTCTTGTGGAGTTATTTAAAAAACTAGTGTATGATGAAACTTTTGTAATCAAGAACAGTTATTAACATCGGTGTTAGCAGCAGTTAATACAGTCTCACCAGAAATGTTAGACCGCGTTTTAAATTCGAAGATTTATTATAATTTTTTAACCTTTAATTCTGTTATTGTACCAACAACGCCTACTAATTTAAAAGTAATAAAACATAAACCTCATTTTTTTTCTTAAAAGTTAGTTTTAAAACCATACCTAATGAGTGATGCGTTGTTAAATTTGTAATAAAAAATACTACCGAACCCAGTGTGTTTCTTTGTTTGCAGCCATATAAAAAAATAAGGTAAGGTTTTTTAGAGACGAAACGTCAAATCAAAGAATTGAAGACGCCATTATGTAGAGGTCAAAAAGGAACAATGAGAAAATTCCTTTGGTTTTCTTCTAATATCTTTTAAAATACATAAAAAAAATAGGAAAGACAAAAATCACATATTTGTTTAAGTTGAGGCACCCTCTATCTTTCACCGTTTTCAAGATCCCCACCTGTGCATTCTTATCTTGAACACACTGTATTTATGAAATAAATTATTAACTACAATTATTATTATTATTGCTTAACTAGGTACATTTTGTGGCACCTTTACACTGGCAGCAACAATTAAACAGTATTTCTACCATAAATGCCAAGAAACCTACAAAATGGGCAATTATCAACATATAAAATCCACCTTTCAATTTTGATAAATTTATTAAAGCCTTCTCCTCTTGAAGATACGTTCGGAAAAGGATTTCCTGTGCCTTGGATTCCTTTGTCGAAATTTTAATCCAGTATTTCAAAAGACCATGTTCGTTGAACATATATGAATATCTGTTGAAAATTGCTGTAAACGGGGAGTTCTTTTGCATAACAAATCCAATGTAATATCTACCAAAACATTCTCCAAGTACTTTCAACGGCCTTCTTTTCTCTTGATCAAGATTTTCGATGTCACAGACAAAGATATTTCCTAAGGTTTTTACTAATAACGCCCTATTGTCTCTCAGGTCCGTCATATCCCCTTAAAAATAAATTTGAAAGATGCATAAATGTAGTTAAAAATAGCAAATTACTTAGTTGTTTTATAATGTTACCCCATATGCTGGATTAAACAACTACGAGTTTGGAAATTAGATTGATGGGATAAAGGCAGTAGTAATACTAGGGCGGTTCTGGAGCAAAAACTCCATGTAAAAGCCCATAAGCCAAAAACGTGGTCAAATTTGTTCCCAGATGTAGGAATGTCCGATATATTTTGTGGGTACGCATGACATATGTGAACAAGGATAACAAGGATAACGTGTAAGGATTACAAGGATAACATGTAAGGATAACAAGGATAATGTGTGAGGATAACGAGGATAAATGTCATGCGTACCCACAAAATATATCGGACATACCCACATCTGGGAACAAATTTCATCACGTTTTTGGCTTATGGGCTTTTACATGGAGTTTTTGGCCCAGAACCTCCCTAGTATTACTACTCATATCGAAACAAGTTTTACTGATACCAACTCTACAGATGTTTGCTTTTTGGTAAATATAAATTGAACTTTCCTATTGAACTTTGAAATTGAGCCTAAACTTTTAGTTCAGTATGCAAAATCGAACTTCCATTTAACGGAAATGGTATAAATAAAAAGGTTATTGGCGGTCAATTTTTGATACATAGAGCATTGGAAATTTTAAAATGGTATAGAATAAATCCTATTTTTAAGATTTTTAACTTCCTTTGTTTCAAAAACATAAGTTAGGAACTGATTTTTTTAAATTGATTTAAGTAGGTACCGTTGGTTTTATAAATATATAATTATTATTGGATTAAAGTAGGTACCGTTGGTTTTATAAATATATAATTATTATTGGTTTTCCAAAATTCTACTCCTATATAAAATAAAAAATTCGAAAAGTGATTTTTTTACTAAATATTAACTAACATAAATCACACAGTAACACTGCAGGGTACAGTGTGCTATAATATCCTTAGACATGGTTATAAAAACATAGTCACTCTCTTTTCACATATTGTGACAACATTAATTTTGAAAAAGACAATGGATACCACCATTTTTGATCAAGGTAAAAAAATATATAAAGGTGTTTTCAACCTCGACTCTTTATAAAAATACATTTTAGAACAATTACAATATTAGAATAACGACCCGCTTTTGTCTAATTATCTCTCATTTCTTAGTGATGCCAACCTGAATAGTGATTTTAACATATTTTCCCATGCATTATGGAAATTGAGTCCAACTTCAAGAAGAACCTACCTTTCATATACAGATTTGCTAGCTTTGTAAATGTTTCTAACCCAGAAGACAGAAAACTCTTCCTAAAGTAACTGGTAGGTGCCAACCAAATCACTTTCTTCTCTGCCATATCGTCCAATGTTTTGATTAGGTTTATATACCTAGGCTTCGTTAAATTAGACGTTAGGCCAGCTTGGTAGTACGTATTTAAAATTATACAAGCATAAATCCAAGAAAAAAACAAAAATCGTATTGGTAAAGCCCTGAGTGATGGAAAGCTCTTTATGCAGCCCATACTGATCAATCTGAAGATGTGCATATATACTTCAATTATATCAACACTGGTCTTTCTCGTCTTATCCTCATAAAAACTCCTGAAAAGATATAGGATGGCAGTTATGAAAAGTGTCATGAAGGCGATTGCGATCCAAAATGAAACTTGGAACGGCTGATATATGAAAGTTACATCAGGAAGTACTTGTGGTTTTGGTACCAGAAAAGTTACGCAGGTCTGTCGAAAAGGGTAGGTAAAGTCTACATTTTTATTCATACTTGCGGTATACCACATCGAACAAGCTGCCACATCGCTAGAATTTTCTTGCATTTGCTTCCAAGCGAGAGACCACTTACCCTTGTATGAACTGCTTGGTATTTTATACTCAACGGGCCAGGCTCCTACAATACTTTCTATAATCTTAAATTCTGTGCCTTCGAATTTTCCATCGTTAGTGAACCTTATAAATGGAGGGCAATCAAATACAGATATCCTAAAAGGAAACTTCATATTATCAATATGAAATTTTGGTGACCACTTGTAAGATTCAAATTTAGTTGTATTGAAAACTGTCGGGCTTTTATAGTTCCATTCTAGCAAAGTCTCATTTTTGTAGACAGAATACACGATTAGATTTTGAGTTTCATCCTGAACTTCACGATTCGATCTCAAATTGAATACTGTAATAATATCTAGACCATGCAGATTTGAGATCATTCGAAGGGTATTCGTTATTTTTGGGAGATATCCGAAAACCATTAAAACGCGATTGTGAGGTTTAAAATAAAAACTATATTTGTCTTTGTTTTTAAAATAGTCTTCGAATTTTGTTACGTCACTTATACATAAAATGTAACCGTTACAAAACACGTCGCTGGTAATACTTTTAAGTGTATCCATTTTGTAGTTGATTAGTACTTTATCAGAAAGTAATAAAGATTGATCCAAAATATCTTCGACGGCATTCTTGTCGTGGATATAACAAATAATTTTGTCATCGCTGAATGTTGTTCTAATAATATTTGATAATAATTCGGGAGTATCAGCTCTGGAACAGTTCACAAAAAATGGAATTAGAAGAAATATTATACTCATTATATTAGTGAACATTATATCAGAGCTGTTAACCTGTTAATGAAATGGAATGGTTTGATGAAAAATTATACTGTTAAATATTCAAGTGCTGTGAGAAAGTGTCACATGTGCTGGACACATTCTAAGGATACGTAAATACCTGTATAGCAGGTAAGGTAATGTTTTGAAGTGGCATATACAAATGATGTTAAAGAGCAGTGACGTATACATTCTGTCCTGATTGACTTTAACACATGTTGATACGTGTTTGGAAGGTTGTCCTATTAATTTTGATGGACAATCAATGATCAAATAAATACAATAATAATTCAACAGGATGGAAGAATTGTTTTGTGGAAAATAAGGAAACAACGACGCAGCTGCGGACATCGACGAAATGGAGTCCGTATTTTCGTTGAATTTTGTTCCAGATCTATACCACCCTAAATTCTTTCAATTAATTATGTTACACTGAAAAGTAAAAACTCGGTTTTTACCATACATATGACATTTGGTTCTGCCGTTTTTGCGTTATGTAAGTTTAAAGTTGCATTGAATTTACATTATCTTGACATACGCTGGCATGATTACTGCATAGAAATCAATAACTTTTCGAACAGTGGGCCATAAAAACAATAGTAACAAATGTTTCTGAATTGACATTGTCATGGACTGTCAATAATAATAACTGTTTCTGGAACTAAATCGATTCCTTCTAATAATTTCTTTTTTTACAAAGGTGTTTTCTGTGGCAGGAAATGTGGAAATCGGACCGTCGGGATATTTTATATATAGTATATTTTAATGCAGAAAAAAGAGATCTTTCATTTATATGAAGTCACCCGGTACACAGATAGGTACAGTGTCTACAGCTACATAAAGTAGCATCTTTATGTAACTGTTGAGTTATAAAAAATATGAATTTTAAATTCTGAACAATAATCTACTTATTTTGTCTAATTTAAGCATGTTCTTGCTATGGAAAAATAACATAGGGCACTAATGTGAATTGTAAAAGAATGGGACGACATTAAATATTAAATAAAATAATAAAAATATAAATACCAAATAATAAGTTTAAATTTTTTTTATTAAGAATCTGGAGAATTTTGCATTCCCAAATTATCATCATCATCAAATCATTCAGGTTACATTATCTAAAATAATACATAACGGTAAATAATATACAAGTAGGTATATACAGGGTGGGCCAATGAAAATTTTCCACCTTAAAAAACTTGGTATAAAAGTTTTTTCAAACAAATTCCAGAGACAGGTCGATTTTTATTTCAAGGGGGACACATTTCCGTATTATTGACATTTATACAGGGTGTTTGACATGCAGGCGAAGAAAGAAGACAAGACAGAAGAGTGCCAGAAGATCCTACCCAGCCTCCAGGCTAGAGCCAGGACAGGAGGAGACCCCACGAATCGCCCACACCTATCACTTTTTGTGATCGGGGTTGGTGAAGGATGAGGTCCACCTCTACGAGGCAGTCTAGGCCTACAGCGATGGGGAGGGTAAAGAGCGATAATCCTGCTCGGCCCCAAACCATCCCAGGTCATGACCACGGTCAATGGATATTGGCGGGCGACATTTATCCAGGGTTTCCCCTGAAATATATTTACCACAACTTATATTTTTTAAATGAACACCCTCTGTATTTTTACAGATTTGGATAGAACGTTCTCTAACGAATATATTGATGCAGGGTTTGATAGATCTATCTCTAGTGAGGGAGATATACCTTAAATAGTGTTCCATAAGAGCAATGTGTTAGCAAAAGGCGTTGTAACGGTTGTAGCCTTGCAACGAATCAATATTCTCTTTCAAACTCATTATGCTTATGGAACACTCTTTTATGTATATCTCCCTCACTATTAGAGCTAGATCCATCAAACCCTATATCAGTGTATTGGTAAGAAGACGTTCTATTCAAATCTGTAAAAATACACAATGTGTTAAAATAAAAAATACAAGTTGTGGTAAATATCTCTTTTTAGCGACACCCTGTATAAATGTCAATAATATGGAAATGTGTCCCCCTTGAAATAAAAATTGACCTGTCTCTGAAATTTGTTTGAAAAGACTTGTATACAAAGTTATTCAAGGTGGAAACTTTTTATTGGCCCACCCTGTAGTTTATTAATTTGGAGAAGAAAAAAATGAAAACCAAATCAACTACTTCAGGCGTCCTCAAGAGTCATAGAAAACTTCACATAGGTAATAGCATTTTAGAAGTGGTAGCATTTGGTTATTTTGATTAATAATTATTAATTACCTACATACAGGGTGGCCCAATAGTATAGTTCCATAACTCCTATGACGTAATAAACAAAAAAACTTTGGATCTCATAGAGCCTAAGACAACGCAATGTATAGTCATATAGGGTGCTCTATAAATCGGGGCCATATCAAACTTATGTGTTTTTAAATGGAATGACGTATTTTTTATTTCATACTTGAATTCCGACCATTTTTTCGAATTCGCCAATATAGGGTTTAGTAGTATTATACAGAGTAATTCAAAAGATATGAGCATTTTTGTATCTTAATCGCAATGATTTGAACACCCTGTATCTTTTTTAAGAAAATAAATACTAGATAATTTTTGGCTCCATTATTTATGCTACATTGTCTAGTTTTAATTTTTATAGAATTTCCTTCAAAATAGCTTTAGTTATATAGAGGACGAACCAAAACTTGCAACCGCAGTTTTCTAAATTTTTATAAATGAAACACCCTATATTTTATATGATTTTCATTAAGGTTTGTCACGACTCTTTCTATTCTATGAAGCATTTCCTATACCTAATTGCAACGATTTTTGAGATGTTTGAGATTTTCTCTAAATTCTCATTTTCTTTAGAAGTAGGGATAAACCTATACCTAAATAATTATAAATTATTATACAAAATTAATTAGGTATTTAAGAAACTGTTGTCATATTTTACACAAATACATATTATTTCACTATTCCTTAAAAAGAGCTATTAAATTGACTTGGATAATAATTATTATTTAATTCTATAAGGTAATAATTCGAAACTCTAAAATACACTTGAGTTTGGGCCTCACCAAATGAAGAGCCCGATATCTCTGAAACTATTAAGTTTTTGAAACATAGTCATTTGACAAAAATTGTTTAGAATTGAACAAAGTATCGGATAAACCTTGTTACAAAGTTCCTGCCAACGAAAAATTTCTTTCAACCTCAGCGCCATCTCCAATTTGCTCTGAAAAAATCAAGTTGAACTCCGTGACGGAGCCATAGATCTGCTCTATCATCTGTTTTTTTCAAAATCAAAATATATCTTCCCGTTGCCGAGATACAAGGCTGAGGAATTTTATGTGGAACACCCGGTATATATATAATATATAGTTTATTATGGCATAGGAGTTATGGAACTTTGTCACACTATTGGGCCACCCTGTATACCGGGTGTCAACGGATCTATTAGACAAGCCATAACTTCTAGAGTATTGGATGTATCAAAATGAGATTTGGTATAGGTAAATGGTAGAGGAAGAGGAAAGTTTTTGCATATTTTTCACGTTTAGGTTACTTCCGGTTTCACCGGAAATGGCTTCAATTTTGAATTTTTAAATGGAACACCCTGTATATTTTTACATATTTGAATTTCTGAGACAATTTTGGACTAGAAAATGACATTTTAAAGAGTTTTTTCGCCTACTTGATTTTTTTAGAGCCATTTTTAATATTGCATCTAGGTTGCCATGATTGAGCGCAAACTAATCTGAAGGCCTTAGATGATGTCAGAAAAATGTAATCGCAAAGTTTTAGTGATTAGTATGATAGATAGGAATGAGACAAGTTGGCAAAATTACTTTTTTATATCTAACTATTTTTTTTTCAAATGGCAACACTTTTTAGACAAGCACTTTTCAAAAAGGGATTTTTTTTGAGAATCCAACGATACTAAATTCATTGTGATTGGATTAAAAATAAGCTCATAAAATACATTTACTTCAGTGAAGTTTTTAATAAATTCGTATACGAGTATTATACTTTAAAAGTTTTAATGTCATTTTCTAGTCCAAAATTGTCTCAGAAATTCAAATATGTAAAAATATACAGGGTGTTCCATTTAAAAATTCAAAATTGAAGCCATTTCCGGTGAAACCGGAAGTAACCTAAACGTGAAAAATATGCAAAAACTTTCCTCTTCCTCTACCATTTACCTATACCAAATCTCATTTTGATACATCCAATACTCTAGAAGTTATGGCTTGCCTAATAGATCCGTTGACACCCGGTATACTTACACTAACTCATTTCAATTTTTTATTCAGTGGGAAAGTTAAACAAAACTAAGTGGTTAACAAAAAACTAATCAATAAATAATAAATAAATCATTGGGTAATGGTAAATAGGCGTTACAACGACATTTTGATATACATGATTAACCGCGTATGGAAATCTATACAAAGTTATTTACAAAATGTAGCAATATAGGTTCAGTTAAAAAGTTTTTACCATTTTTTTTTTTATTTGAAAATAATCTAAAGAGTATCGGGCTATCGTTTAATGGACGAATTATGAGAATATAAAGTCACAGGAGAAGATTTTGAAAAAAAGACCTTTTTAATGAAACCAGAGACTTATACAGTAGATTCTATACGTCTCTGATGAAACAAAATATTACTAGAATAGCCTGCTCTCTCAAAGGATTTGAATTTCTTGGACATTTTTAAATAGAGGTTAAACCTCAAATACAAAATATTCATGTATTTGAGGTAGTTAACTCCGTAAAAAAGTCTGAGGGACTCAGATCGGGAGAGCGAACGAGCTATCCAACCATTACATGAAGTCTACCCTTTAGGCATAAAGTGCTCGTTTTCAACAAAATCGTTGTTGATTAATACCAAAATATGTTTTTGTTCCATTAAAGGGTCCGGATTCGTCTATGGCGCCATATTTCGATTTGAAAGGAATTTATTTACTACTTCATTCATTACGCAGTCGCTGGGACCACTGCGATACAAATATTACTGTTAGGAAACACCAAAATCTACTCACGGCCCAAGAAGACGTCACCGAACGGCTGCTTCACCTTCATATTTTTCCCGTCCAGCAATTTCGGCTTAGGCTTGCAGTGGCTGACGAAACAAGGGGCTTCCGGGTGCCGAAACTCCCACATGGCCTGCCAGATCTTCAGGCCGTTCTCCAGCCGGAAGTTCTGGAAGTCGGATTCTTTCAGATTGTTGCAAATCGGCGCGAACAAATAGATGAACAACTAGAAGAAAGGGAAAGTGCCGTTTTATATCACTAGCCTTAGTAGCCTTACAGTGTCGCTGTTCATAGTAAACTAGTTTCTACCGGGATATCAAAAATTATCTTGGTCAAGGGTGGTTGTGGAATGTAAAACGTTTGTCTTACTTTAAATTTTTGAATATGTTTTATTGTGTCAGAATCTGTCAAGTCATTGTGCTGAAATTTTCGAATCCAGTTTTTAATCATGCCTCTTACCACACAGCACAAAATTTTCATGATTGAAGCCTATTTTCGAACGGGTGCGCTAGTTAATGGAAATTGGCAATACAGTCAACGTTTGTGTTTGGACAATTTTCGAGAGCACTTCCCAAACGTGGCAATATTACCGGACAATTTTTATGCGTGCCTTACAAATTATGCTGAAGTGTTTCGCGAAACTGGTTGTGTGACTCATAAAAAAGGTGCTGGTAGACCAAGAGTTCGTACAGAAGAAGTTGTCAATGACGTTCGTCAACGTATGGAAGAGGAGCCTGCAAAACCTTTGAAACGTCTTTCTCAGGAAATTGGGCTTTCTTATGGAGCATGTCATAAGATTTTAAAGAAAGACTTGAACATGCATCCATATAAGATGCAAGCACATCAAGCTCTTCTGCCCGCAGACCACCCCAGATGCCTTGCTTACTGCCATTGGTTTGTCAATATTTTAATGAATGACGATCTTCTGGACTTAACTTTTTTTTCTGACGAAACGTGGTTCCACCTTTCGGGATACATCAATTCTCAAAATATGCGAATGTGGAGCAATGATAACCCTCATGTTTTTACTGAATCGCCACTACATGCTCAAAAAATTGGCGTTTGGATGGCAGTTTCTCGCAGAAGAATAATTGGGCCAATTTTTTTCGATTTCACCGTTAACGCAGAAAGGTACAGACACAACTTTTTGGCTGAATTTGTGCAACAGTTAAACGATGATGAACTTCGGTACGGTTATTTCCAGCATGACGGTGCAACAGCACATACTACACGAGAAAATATTGCTTTCCTCCGCGAGTTTTTTGATGACCGGCTGATAAGTTTGCATACAGAAGTTGAGTTTCCTCCAAGATCACCTTGTTTGACAATTATGGACTATTTTATATTTCCTTATTTAAAAAACAAGATTTTCGCAACTCCGGTAAATAATTTGCAAGAACTGCAACAAAGAATTGTTGCAGAAATGCTGCAAAACGCTTTTCACAGCATAAGGAGGCGCGTCAACTTGTGCATCGAACAAAACGGGGGACATTTCCAACAATTACTGTAATTTAGTTTTTCTTGTTACTAAAACCGTTATTTCATAATTTGTAGTTCATTATTGTTTTACAACTGAAATAAATAGGTATGAAATTTGTAGGTTATTGATGATGTCAGTGTGACAGTGACATAATTATTTCAAATTTAAAGTAAGACACACGTTTTACATTCCACAACCACCCTTGACCAAGATAATTTTTGATATCCCGGTATTACGACAAGAGGAGGCTGACATACACGTGCAGAAATTTCAGGGACATTTGAACATTCTTCTTATAAACATTTGAGTGCAAATTTGTGCATATCTATTTGTTAACGGATGTTTTTATGGATAACACATCCAGATGCTACTAAGATTTTCAATGGTCCTTTCCGGATCAGTTTGTCGGATTATATAGAACCTGTGGGGTAAACTGAATTGATTGGTTGAATTAATCTGAATTGTGGCCAGACAATTTATCGACGACTTGCATGATGTCGACATTCCGTTAATGGAATGACCAGCTTACAGTCCCGATCTATATCATTATGGGGCGTTTTTAAAAGAAAATTCCGAAATCGAATACCCGCACCTGCCATCCACGATCAACTGGTAGATGCAGTAATTGCAGATTGGAAGAATATTCGCCAGCTAAATATTGAATATTTAATTTCCAACACGCCGAGACGTATGGGCATTCATATAATTTTGATTTAAGGGAGCGTTTACACTCCCTTGTCAATGAAGCTGTCAAAAGATGAATTAAACAAACGCATTCAGTGTGAACTTAGGCAACCGAAACATAGATGTCGCACTAAAAGTACAATCGGCCAAACAAATTGTAGGTTAGGTTCAAAAGTGAACCGAAAACCACACCCTCCTCCGCGACCATGTGGTCTATTGTGGCTCACATCTACTTATATTTCACCCAGCAGGTCCAGCCTCCTAATGAAGCTGATCACTTTATAGGGTGAAAACTTATTCAGATCCTCTAGCAGAAGTTGTCCTTTGCCAAATAATGAGTATCTGATCCTTTCCGCAGCGGGGCAGGTGCATAATATGTGTTCAGCCGTTTCATCATCTTCTAAGCACAAGCGGCACTCAGCATCTTGTGCTAGCCCGAATTTATACAGATGATATTTTAAACGGCAGTGATCAGTATATAGGCCAATTAAAGTTAGTAGGTGCAACCTGCTTAATTCTAAAAGTTTTTTAATACTTGTTTTTGAAGGATTTATTATGAACGCCTTCGAATGAACTAATCTTGGTAGTTCTTGCCAGTAATGGAGGATTTGCCCCTCAGCCCAGGTCAAGAGCGTTGCTTTAGCAGTACTCGAGGATATGCCAAGCACCGGTTCTGGTCCGACAAATTCAGAAGGAGCACCTCACCCTCCCTAGTTAGAGAGTCGACTGCTTCATTCCCTTCATGGCCAGAATGGCCTGGGACCCAGACCAGAGTTACTCTATTTTTCCTGCTCGAATGAGCGAGCGCCTGCTGGCAATTTCCTACCGTTTTTGAGTTACAACGGTAAGAACCAAAAGCTGCTTGGCTTTCTGAGAAGATTTTTATTGATGTGCGTGTAAGTTGCGTTTGTTCCAGCCTCTGTACACACAATTCGATGGCATAGATTTCTGCCTGAAATATAATTGCATAACTACCAAGGGATGAGGATATTTTTACAGTTGGGTCGCAACTATACACTCCGGCTCCAACACCCATGGGTGTTTTGGAGCCATCTGTAAACCAACAACTATCTGCCCTCAATAGGTCAGCTTTATTCCGATCAAAAAAAACAAAGTGTTACATTTTAATCAAAAACCGTACTGGTCGACTGCAATTTAGGGATTTTTACATTACAGTTGTTATTAAAACAATTTTTCTACATTATTTTTTCTAGGTAAGATTGAAATAATTTCCAATTTTGACAAAAATGCGCGCACAAGTGTCAACTAATCTACCATTATCAGTACAGAATATAAAATTATGCACCAATTTTATTAGAAAAGAATTATACCATTCAAAAACCCATTAATGCTAACGTCAAAGTAATAGTAGGTACTATTCTGCCGCCCTTTCTTTTAACTAATTATAAACTACTTATTGACGTGCATATAAAGGGGGTTATTGTTCACCAACTTTAATAAAAATTCAGTCACTCACCGTGATTGTTGGTATGGAAAACAGGTAGTAAAATGGAGAGCCATGAAAAATGCCTTTTTCGAAGTCCTCATCGGCACATTCATCCACCGCATCCAGAATTATCCAGTGTAAAGTATATAATAGCTTAGTTTCTACTGCTCCTAGAGTTTGTATGTTGCCATCTTTCATCCTAAAATGATAAATAAATACAGTTTTTAAAATTTTTTAAATATTTTATAACTTGGAACGAAGTTACTTTTCTTAGCAATTAAAATGAACCGCTTTTATTTATTTTTATTTTAGGTCTCTACATTATTTTGCAGAGCTTAGAGTAATTTGTATTTTCCGAAACGATTTAAATAAGTTGATATTATTTATACAGGGTGAGTCAGTTTATACTAGCAGGACTCTGGCATTTGATAGAGCACCTTATTTTAAGTGAAGTTTGTCATATAAACATATGTCGGGAATCGCTTGGTTTTTGAGATACAGGGTGTCATAGTTTTAGTTTTTTTATAGTATTTTCCACACAGCTCCTAGTGTTTTTAAGATAATTTATTCAAATTTTTACGGTTGATTACCTATGATGATCCACAAATTTTGACATATGTAAACGATTTTAAAACGTACAGGGTGATATTTTTTCGGGGGTCAGGCCCCCTTTCTTCGTCCAGAACTTTTTTGTGATGCGCCACTGCCTGCTGATTTGCCAAAATTTTAATTCCATGTTCAATTTAGAAACTTTTTCATCCTTTGCATTTTTATCATAGCTGTAACCTGTAACAGTTGTCGAGTAAAAGAAAAAATATTTTCATCAAAATTTTCATTAAAAACAATTATTGTCAAACTAAAGTTCATTAACCTAAATTGTCAGAGGTTACATACTTACAGTACAACTTTTGCCACTAATTATTTATTTTTTTGTAGTATTTCAAAGACGTTTAATAACTAAGTAAAATAATTAAGAATTAATAATAAACCAAGGTCTACATCCTGGCGACGAACAACGCAGAGTGATTTTTTGTCGTTGGATCCTTAACATATTAGAAAATAATAGAACTTTCTTATCCAACGTATTATGGACTGATGAATCTTGCTTCACCGACGTGGGATAGTAAATTTCAAAAATCAACATATTTGGGCAGAGCAAAATCCACGTGCTATTAGGCCAAGAAAATTCCAAAATGAGTTTAGCATTAACGTATTAGTTCTTAATTATTTTACTTAGTTATTAAGTCTCTGAAATGCTACAAAAAATAAATAATTAGTGGCAAAAGTTGTACTGTAAGTATGTAACCTTTGACAATTTAGATTAATGAACTTTCGTTTGATAATAATTATTGTTTTTAGTGAAAATTTTAATAAAAATATATTTTTTTTTAATAACATATTCTTTCAGAGATTTCTTCAAATTACTCGACAACTGTTACAGCTACAATAAAAGTGCAAAGGACGAAAATTTTTCTAAATTGAACGTGGAATCCAAATTTTGGCAAATGAACAGTCAGTGGCGCACCACAAAAAAGTTCTGGACGGTAAAAAGGGGCCTGACCTCCGAAATAATATCACCCTGTACGTTTTCAAATTGTTTACATATGTCAAAACTTGTGAACCATCATAAGTAATCTATGGTAAAAATTTGAATAAATTATCTTAAAAACTGTAGGAGCTGTGTGGAAAATACTAAAAAAAAAACAGAACTTTGACGCTCTGTATCTCAAAAACGAAGCGATTCCCGACATATGTTTATATGACAAACTTAACTTAAAATCAGGTACTCTATCGAATGCCAGAGTCCTGCTAGTATAAACTAACTCACCCTGTATAGATATTGTTTATTGATTATTGTAAAATATATTTAACATATTTAGGATGTGCTACAATGTGAATGTAGGTATTTCTTTGAGTTTTAAAACCGTTCTTTTTAGCAATACTATTTAAATTAAATGTAGGAGCCCGTGAATCTATCAGAATATTATTTTGTAATTTGTTTATATTATTTAACGCTGTGACTGGGCCAGCAATAATATATTGACAATATTAGTACCGTGTACCACTAAGCTGACAGAATTAGAATAAAAAAATTAAAATATTCGCGCACCCAATGCGCGAAGATTCTCCCATATGATTTACAGTCACGTGGTGTCGCCGTTATTTAAAGCATTGCAACTGCCTAGAAAGTTAGTAAGTAGTAAGTGTACCAAATTTGAAATGAATCGGTGAAGCAGCATATAAAATATTGAAAAAAAAGTTTTTAAAAATCTAACCTCAAAGCCCTGTAGCCCTGTATGTTTGAATTTTCGAAAAAATGTTGTAGGAACTTTCATTTTTCTCGTAGAATCACGCCCCGAATTTTTGCGCATCATTTCCGGACGCCCTGTATACGGAATATCCCAATTTTATTCTGAAAAAATTCGAGAGCATGTGGACCCAGTCAAAATAATGGGACTTAACATATAAACTAGATAAACTTAGTTTTTATTTATATCTCTAACAGTAATAAACCAATTGTTTTAAAATTTTATTTGGTAGATGCTACTATGAATCTTTACTTCCACAAAAAATTCATAGGGGTATAATCCATATATATTAAAACGCGTCGATTCTGTCTGACTCTAAATTCCGTCGCCGAATCCGCAAAGTTTCAAATCCCGGCCTTTTTCCAATGCGTAGGGGTATTTTCGTCCCGTTTCCTAAGCGTTTTCCCAATTTAAACGCCTTTTCAAAAAATGTCTGCAAAATTTTCGTCGATCGCCGTTTGGCGAGAGAGATACAGCTAGCACCGGCGTTTGTCCTCGCGCCTAATGGTCCCGTCACGCCTGCCGAAATCCCGACTTTTTGCGGGACTCCCTAGACCCTTTTTCTAATTTTACGGCTTCGAGAACTGCTTCACGCGAAAGATCCGTCCTTTCTCTAATTTTGAAGTTTTTTTCGAGACCGTACGTCGACTCCTTCTACGTCTATTTCGTCTTCGAAAATCTCGAGTCGCGTCCGTCTCAACTTCTTTCTCATTTTATCTACCGATGTGAGATTGCACTAACGAGACAAGCACCTCCCACAAAAACTGTCAAATTAATTTAACTTCAGATAGGTTATTTTCCTATAAGAAATATTGCCAACGGAATCAATAGTACTGACTGCCAAACACTTCTGATTACCAAAATACTGAGGCGAAATGCTTTTCCAATTAGAAAATCGGTAAAAATGTTTTTTCAGGTTGACACGTACAGTTTACATACTTAAATGTCTCAAGATAAACATTTGACAACAGGCGTGGTAGCGCAACGGGAAAGTTGTAGGATTGAAAACGTGATAATGCTGATTTCGCGAGTTCGAGTCACGCTGGAGGTAAACTCTTTTTTTACTTTTTAATTCCAATTATTTATTAGCATTAGTATTTAGTTATTCTGTTTCATTATCCGTAGCTTTTATTCTTTCTGCGCGTAAAGTTTAGAATTAATTCGTTCATTAAGGCAGTCTGTTAAATTCATCATTTTAGTTTATAAAAGTAAATATCCACAATATTTTTGTACCCATTGATAAAATTGATAATAATGTTTATTTATGTTTACGAAAAATCGTTTACTTAGTATAATCACATCATCATTCCAGATACAAAACTTCCTTAATATGTATTTTCTTAAAAATAATATTATTTTAGATGCATTTGTCACGCGAGGGGTGACCCCAGGCCGCAGGCCTGGACCCCCGGTAGGGCTAGAAATGTGAACGAAAATCGCGACAGCGATTTTTTCCCATTTCTAGTTTTATTTTAATGTAGGTATTATTTTATTAGAAAAGATTTAGATTAGATTTACTCCGTAACGGTGTATTTTATGAAAGAAACGTAAGTATTCTTTTTTGTACAGAAATGGGTGGGAAATCGAATTATTTTAAACGTTAGTCAGTGGTGTGACAGTTATTTCTTTAGAAAAGAGGTCCCAAGAGTGCAAGTTGCACGCCACTGGCTATTCTCATCGAGCTGGTATGTTTTGTGTAAGTAATGATTCACCATATATATAATACTACTATATCGCGGGTAGAGGCCCAAAAATTCCGAAAACAACACGGCGCCGACATACAATCTCTATCCTTATCGAGAGTACCTTAGTCAAATATGCGCATGCGCACGAATTTCGCGACATCCAATAAGCATGCAGCATAAATACTGCATCTCTGTCTACCGACTTCTTTTAAAAAAAGTTGAAAGTTGGAAAGTCTGTCAACCTATAAGCAATGTGTCAGTTTCCGTAACCATGGATATCGACAAAATCTGCGCATGCGCAAATCGAACAAAGGTACTCTGGAACAGTATAGCACTATATCTTTTGTCCTTTGATGTTTTCGGAGAAACCGCTTATGGGCTAACATAGGAAATACGCGATATAGTAGTATTATATATATGTGATTCACAGTAGCATCCACCAAATAAAATGTTCAAACAATTGGTTTATTGCTGTCAGAGATATAAATAAAAAAAAAATAATTTTTTCAGACTCAACGGAAATGCACAACCGAGTTTCGGAAACGGTTGAGATTTAGAAATAACTTTATGTAGCAAAGTCCAAATATTTTGAATTCATTCTACATGCTCCTGAATTTTTTCAAAATAAAAATGGAATTCCCTGTATACAGACGCAGTGTAGAGATATCCATACTTGTTCAATATCAATGAAGTCCATATTCAAGACTGTGCATTTAAAATTATCCTTTACAAATTGATATTTCGTATGTGTAATAATTAATTAAACGTTGAATAATTTAGCGGAGGACCGATAGGAATAAAATGAATTCAGACATACCTGTTATAGAGAATTGAAGCTACAGCATGCATGACATGTGGCAAGGAAGCCTGGATGAGTCGCCACCTTGGAATGGACTTCATGGACTCTGTTAAGTCCGGTTTTAAGCCCGATTTAATATTCTGGACGAGGACTCTCTCAAATGACTTACAGGCTTCTTTCAGCTCCTGAAACATTACGAAAGAAACATCTATTTATCATTCAAACATCTCATCTAAATTGAGTCTTCAAGCACAACTAACTTTTTAATAGACACCAGTTTCTCAACGTACATTATGTGTTTAGTGGTTGATGCTTTAGATTTTTGGTTTATTCATATTTATTTGGTTTAGTACCTACTTATCCAAGATTGCAACCCGCAACGCATGACTAGTGCCTTCAGTTAACTTTGTGGATACTTACATGATGTCCAGTCATCGCATGTTGACAGAACTGTAAGGGAGAATATTTCAGTTAATATGTTGAACTGTTTTAGCTTTGTTGAGCTGCTTACCGAGCAGGAGGCTTCGTGAAGTTTTCCTAGCTTTGGACGAACAAATGGGCTGAAAACGAAATAAAGTAGATAATAATCTGATGTACGAGATTAGTAGGCAATCGGCCGGTTCAGACCATCCCCTCCACTTTCCCTTTTGCCCATGAAGCCAACCAATCACAGAGCTCCGTTGTGTCGCTGGGACATTTGGGCATAAACATTAAGCATAAAAATCACGTGTTTTGCGAGTACACGTCACGCGTACCTGCAAAATACGTGATCTTTATGCTTAATGTTTATGCCCAAATGTCCCAGCGCCACAACGAAGCTCTGTGATTGGTTGGCCTCATGGGCAAAAAGGAAAGTGGAGGGGATGGTCTCAACCGGCGGATTGCCTACTGAGATTTGTCTGTATTTACCTGACTTGCTTCCACAGAAATATTTGTATTGGTATCGGAAGAGCATTGTCTGCAAGATTCAGTTCTGCTGAACATCTTCTATCTGAGTCTGGCATCTTTAGGCTAGAAATGAAAAAAATAACAGTGTGAAAAGAAGTCGACAAAGAGTTCATTTGATTATGTTTCATATACAATGTGTAAACTTTAATTTTGCCCGTCACTAGAATCGGAAAAGAATTAAATAAATCAGAAAAAAGCTTGAGTACCCAGTTTCGAGTTGGTGTTTGTGATAAATAATCACAAACGAAATACGGACTAAGGTTTAGGCCACTATTATAAGGGTTTTGCATTTCAACGTGTCTGCTAAAAAAATAAAAATCTGTACTTAAAATCAGTCTTTGTTACAATAGGACACTATTAGATATTTACTAGAAAAGGAAAACAATATTAATAATAAAACAGTGAAAGCAAAACTAAATCTTAATAAGACAATGACATTGTCTATAATGTTTTGTGGTATTTCATTCCGTTCCTCTTCCGCAATAATCTATAATTGTTGTAGATTTACTATGGCTTATGGGCGGTTTTTTATTTTTCGTTTCAGGTAATCCCATATATGTTCGAAATCCCATCACGAAATAT
Organism: Pogonocherus hispidulus; assembly: GCA_963924545.1. Taxonomy (NCBI): domain Eukaryota; kingdom Metazoa; phylum Arthropoda; class Insecta; order Coleoptera; family Cerambycidae; genus Pogonocherus; species Pogonocherus hispidulus. Next base: position 17,191,948 of record OZ004700.1, read on the forward strand.
TCGACAGCGAGTACCATAAAAAAGTACAAAAAATACAAAGAACTAAAAATATTTATCAGTAGAAACGAACAGTAATAAAAAATATTTAATAATTTTCGATGTAACCTCCTTAGTTATTTAAACATTTTCTAATATTTTCATTTTTTAATATTTTTTTATGATTTATTGCAAACATTAAATAAATATTGAAGATTTCGAAAACTGTCAGTGACATTGTCTATAATGTTTTGTGGTATTTCATTCCGTTCCTCTTCCGCAATAATCTATAATTGTTGTAGATTTACTATGGCTTATGGGCGGTTTTTTATTTTTCGTTTCAGGTAATTCCATATATGTTCGAAATCCCATCACGAAATATTCGACAGCGAGTACCATAAAAAAGTACAAAAAATACAAAGAACTAAAAATATTTATCAGTAGAAACGAACAGTAATAAAAAATATTTAATAATTTTCGATGCAACCTCCTTAGTTATTTAAATATTTTCTAATATTTTCATTTTTTAATATTTTTTATGATTTATTGCAAACATTAAATAAATATTGAAGATTTCGAAAACTGTCAGTGCAAATATCAAAAAAATATATATTTTTGAAATCACGAAAAAAATGTGTACCCAAGCGTGTAAAATTATACAGGTTGTCCCATTTAAAAATATTATGTTCAATTGGTTTCTTCAAATTTACGACATTCAATTCAATTCAATTCAATACCTAGCCAAAAGATAATACATGAAAAACCAAACAACTTTCGCATTTAAACTTTTTTCCTCACTTTCTTAATAACCCCTGTAGGTAGGGGTCAAAATATACGCGAATACCCTGTACATCTGATATTTACACATCTAGCGCACTAGGTATCCAAAATATGCGCTGAAAATCAACTTTTGGTTGTGCTGAAGATGTCTTAAACAAATAAACAAATACAACAGATCTATAAAATGTATCTAGGATTTCTTAAAATCTCTTTGACCTATCTCTCATCTGTGACTAAGAATATTTATTGTTAAATATTTTTATTTATTATTATGCATCCCCAGCCTCGCAAAATCAAAGCAGTGCCTAGCAGGTGCCTACCTACGCCTCTGATAAGAATTTTAAAAAATAATAATAATAATAGGTAGGTACCCTTGTGTTTGTGTATAAATACAACATAAAAACTAATTCACTTACCTTTTTATAAAATAAGTAATTACCTACTTAATTGCTACAAAACAGCACAGTACAGTCTCCGAATTACAAATTATAAGGCGATTTTAAAGGTTTTTTTTTCAGTGAAACGAAATAGAACTTCACTAGGATTTCATCCCCGGGAACTCCTACGTCTTTATCCTGCTATTTCGCAATTTTAAAGGCAACCGGGATGAAGCGAGAAGTGTTCCATTCCAATATCGATTGTTCATCTGCGCATCGCATCGGTCTCTGATGCCTTCCTCTGGTCCGGAATGTGAGATAGGTAGTATTTGTTTTTGTTTATTTATGTTTTAATTTTACAAATCGTTATTTATCATTCTAATTAAATACAAATAGGTAATATCTGCTATTGTTGTACTATATTCTATGTTACGTGCAAACACAAACACGACGAACGAACACTATGACAAATGCCTCTCGCTGTTTTAGCATCTCGCGCCATGGCCTACTAGAATACCATTTTATTTGTTATAACAAAATCAGAAACTGCTAGATCACAACAGTCCACTTGACTATGGTAATTTTCACGGGTTGGGCGATTCAGAAGATAATACAACCTTATTTCCTTATTAGTCACTTCATTTGTCATTTTTTTTTTATTTTTGAAATACAGGGCTTGGGCATGATAATAGTTTGAGGTAACCTACGTCTAATAATTTGAAAATGTTATATGGTTGTGGTTGTGTACTAACTTCAGTTGTTGACAGATTCCTAGTTAGTTTTTTTTACAACAAAACATTTGGATACTTAGGCATGTGAGTACTTTTAGTCACTTTACCTTACTACTTTACTACCTATTTGAATTGATATTATTGATCTGCACACAGACCTCTTGCTCTTATGATCATAATCGGCTAAATCACGTCGCCTGCTCATAGATTTTGCGCAATTATTAAAATAGAAAATGTTCAAAAATCCCCGGATAACTCCGGTCAGTTTTAGATATGCATGACATACGTACCCCATAACGTAATGCATGTTTTATTAGGCATTTTCAACGTTCAATGTAAATATATAAATAAATACTATGCTATTTGAAGGAGATGCCGAAAACAACTATTCCACGGCCAATATGCTCCGACTGGCGTTGCATTACATCGGCATCTTCATAGAAGTCGCCTATGAAGATGCCGATCGTTCATCGAGATCAAATACCAGACACTGACCGGTTTCGCGCTTATTTTGCACCCATCGGAGTGCCATAGGTAGTGGACGATGTGGCGACCCCTATGGAGATGCCGATGTAATGCAACGCCAGTCGGGGCATATTCCGTGGAGTAGTTGTTTTCGGCATCTCATTCTAATAAATAAGTAAAATTGTCTTCCTTAAAGACAATAGAGGTCACTGCTCTAATGGCACCTGCGGAAAAACAGGTTGTTATCTGTCTGTCAATTTGACAATAATTGTCAGACAGATAGCAGCAAAGACCCAAATAGGGTACTACGGTGTGTTTCTCACTTCTCACCACTACTACTATACCTGCTAGATTTAACAGGGCACTTTTTAGTATAAGCAAATTAGACTTTTTAGAAAAAATAATTTATAAAGTTTTGAAACTTTGGTTGTGAACTCCCAGTAGGGACCCAAATACAGATCCGAAGAGTTCCCACCACCCGGGTTGGAGCTTCATCCCCTTTTGCTCAAAAAACCACCCCCAAACGTGACCTCACAACGCTTTTCGGCACTTTTCTCGTAAACCGTAGCTCCGACGAGAAAATGTTATAGCTTATTATATTCTCCATTAAATTCTCTATAAAATTTGTTATATAAAGTTTTTGTGTATCTCCCATCCATCGCTCATAAATGACGTTGGAAAATAAACATATTTCTCAGCGCAAAGACAAAAATGAGTCCAGCGCCATCTTTTGCGGCGATTATCTCGAAAACTAATAGTGTGAACAAAAAAAATGTATAGAATCAAAATTGTAGAGCAGTTCTTTCTCTATAAGTCCCATATTCAATAAAATATTTATGAGAAAGTGTTAATGGTCAAATGATAAGTTTTTATACCTGCGCATTTTGTACTTTGAGCGGGTTTCCACACCACCCTTGAGGTACAGCTGTCAGCGCGTTTTTTTTTTAGTGGTTTCCCCTATAGGCGTATTCCACTAATAATATATAACTATTTAATCATTTCCCTCTTCAAAGCCGTCCTCTACGAATGAATTTTAACAACTTTGCCCATGACAATTAGAGCACATTGTTGAGCAGCGCAAGCCAACTTTCACACAGCTGCATAGCTTTCCACATCCCTTTTTACAGCCGCAGGATATGAGCTGAAGAATTGAAGCTGGAGCTGGCGCATGGGTCGTAAGAACTGGCATCAGAATTTTGTTAATTTTTGTCCATCCCCATTCAGTTGCATTTAAAGTTCTTCCTCGCCACAAATGAATCTGATGGAAAACGAGATAGGAATGTTGTGCTATAATGCAGCAGATGTAGGCGGTAGTCTGGACAAAATTACTGCGTGGCTCGATTGGCCAACTAACTTATTAAATGAAATGAACCGATAGTGATTTAAAGATGTCTCATTTCGGGGTGCCTTGTATAAGGTAAGCGTAAATTTCTCCCCAGCTTTTGCAATGTCATTTTTTGTCTAAAACGCATGGACAAATAAAGATTGCATTATCTTGGCAATCCTTTAAAACTGTCGAATTTTGTAACTCGTGGGAACTGTACGCCCTTTCCTTAATATTTCCTTGAGCATCTCTCAAAAAACGAATATTTTTGTCCGGCAGAGAAAGAGCAATAAGAAGTGTAACCAAATCGATATCCTGTCCAACAACAACGGGTTTTTCATAATTGTTGGCTGCGTTGATCGCAGTCTGAATAATTAGCGCCAATTCTGATGCCAATTATGAAATTGTGATGCCAGTTCTTATGACCCAGGCGCTAGCTCCAACTTCAATTCTTCAGCTCATATCCTGCGGCTGTAAAAAGAGATGTGGAAAGCGATGCGCAGCTGGGTGAAAGTTGGCTTGCGCTGCTCAACAATGTGCTCTAATTGTCATGGGCAAAGTTGTTTAAATTCATTCGTAGAGGACGACTTTGAAGAGGGAAATGATTAAATAGTTATATATTATTAGTGGAATACGCCTATAGGGGAAACCACTAAAAAAAAAAAAACGCGCCGACAGCTGTACCTCAAGGGTGGTGTGGAAACCCGCTCAAAGTACAAAATGCGCAGGTATAAAAACTTATCATTTGACCATTAACACTTTCTCTTTCTCATAAATATTTTATTGAATATGGGACTTATAGAGAAAGAACTGCTCTACAATTTTGATTCTATAAATTTTTTTGTTCACACTAATGGTTTTCGAGATAATCGCCGCAAAAGACGGCGCTGGACTCATTTTTGTCTTTGCGCTGAGAAATATGTTTATTTTCCAACGTTATTTATGAGCGATGGGTGGGAGATACACAAAAACTTTAATCAACAAATTTTATAGAGAATTTAATGGCGAATATAATAAGCTATAACATTTTCTCGTCGGAGCTACGGTTTACGAGAAAAGTGCCGAAAAGCGTTGTGAGGTCAGGCGGGTGGTTTGGGGGTGGTTTTTTGAGCAAAAGGGGATGAAGCTTCAACCCGGGTGGTGGGAACTCTTCGGATCTGTATTTGGGTCCCTACTGGGAGTTCACAACCAAAATTTCAAAACTTTATAAATTTTTTATTCTATTCGTCGATTTTTCGTCTAATTTGCTTACACTATTTATAGCTTTTTGCTTTTTGTTTACATTAGTAGGGCCCAAGCATTTGGTCCAATCAAAAAATGTCATTTTAAATTACCGCCTAAATTGTTAAGGATTTTGTGACCGTCGCCAATTTTTAGGTTGCCTACTCTACTTTATTAAATTTGAAATCATTTAATTGTTGTCATATATTGTTAACCCTTCAACGTAAAAATATAACTTTTAGAAGTGATTTTGTATAGTGTTTGACGTGTTATAAACCTTAAATATGGTTAGAAGCTGTGTAGTATACAAAAATATTGGCAATTCAAAGGATGGGCGCGGTGTACAGAGCAGTCCATTTTTGATGGGAATCCAGGGTATCTCGGAAACTACAAGATGCATAACAAAACCGCTTGCACATCCTCGAGCTACTTTTTCCAGTTTGACTTAATGGTGAAATCAGATCGGGTCTACTTTGTTTAGGTTTTGAGATACAGGGCATTTCTGAAATTTTGCCTTTTTCGTCAGGGCCCTGTAACTTTTTTATTTTCAGACCTACAAAAAAAGTTTAAAGGGGAAAGTTTTAGATATTTTTAAAGTGGAATCCATTGGCGTAGCAAATTTTTTTTTATTGCGTCCCGTTCTTTAGATACAGACCAAACTTGTGTTTTTTTAAATGCAACACCCTGTATATTTCTAGTTAATTCGAAATAACTTTTAATTCTGGTTACAGTAATATATAATAAATAGGGGTTTATTTGAATTTAAGTACCTTTATTAAACATTTTTATGGTTAAATGGGGGGGGGGGGGAAACGCGTATTTCCATTGATTTATTTCCTTATAAACTACATTGAACTCCTGTTTAATGTTATACTTAATATCTTAATAGTATATAACCAAATACGGTTATATATAATTTATATTTGTAAAAATATTCGACATTTTTATGTTTCCATAATTAATTATTATCTAGTATTCGGAAATATTTAAATCTTTATATAAAATAGTGTGTTTAATTAAATCAAGAGTTTAATATAGTTTATAAGGAAATAAATCAATGGAAATACGCGTTTCCCTCCATTTAACCATAAAAATGTTTAATAAAGGGACTTAAATTCAAATAAACCCCTATATAATATATATTACTGTAACCAGAATTGAAAGTTCTTTCAAATTAACCAGAAATATACAGGGTGTTGCATTTAAAAAAACACAAGTTTGGTCTGTATCTAAAAAACGGGACGCAATAAAAAATAATTTGCTACGCCAATGGATTCCACCTAAAAATATCTAAAACTTTCCTCTTTAAACTTTTTTGGTAGGTCTGAAAATAAAAAAGTTACAGGGCACTGACGAAAATGGCAAAATTTGAGAAATGCCCTGTATCTCAAAACCTAAACAAAGTAGACCCGATCTGATTTCACCATTAAGTCAAACTAAAAAAAGTAGCTCGAGGATGTGCAAGCGGTTTTGTTGCGCATCTTGTAGTTTTCGAGATACCCTGGATTCCCATCAAAAATGGACTGCTCTGTACATAGGTAAGTAACCATGCATAAGCATAGAATCGGCGATAGCAAGAGGGATCGTCAATGATTTTACAATTTTTTTTTTAATAGTAAATATTAAATACTATTATAAATAATGTAATAAATATTATACTCATATGTGTATAAATTGTTCTTGAATAATGTAAATCTTAAACTTTGTATTTACTAAAAATATTCTAATTTGTACTTTTAGTTTCACACCTTAAAACATAGCCGCCCGTGCCCGTCCTACCACACAGTGGCCGTCTAGTAAATATACAGGGTGTCCCAGTGTGAGCGTACAAAAATTTACCAGGGGGTGGACCAGACCAAAATAAAAATAGAATTCTTATAAAAAAAAAATATCTCTGACGCACGCCTAACGAGTTACAGGGTCTTATTTTGGAAAAAACCAACAAGTTTCCGCAATAACTTAAAAACTGTTTCGTAGATTTAGGTAATTTTTGGGTGACATGTACATCTATTAACGGTCATTAAAACTACATGGTGCTTGTTTAACTCTGACACCTGTGATGGCCTACTCTTCCTCATGATTTTGTCTTCATAACTCTTGCATATCCTTCTTTTTCGTGAATTGACTAAGTTTTCCTTAATCGGCTACCAATTCTGAACAGAAAAGGTGCTCTTGTTACACAGCTCTAAAATCAAATATTTTCGAGTAAATTGAGTGTACAGTACCGACTACATTCCTTTATGCAGAAAAATACATGCAAAGATTTTATTTTTTGTCATCTAGTAGGTACGTGTCATAAATAACAAAGTTGCTTACAAGAGTTATGTCAAAAATTGTTATGTGTAGTCACAGTCACACTAGTAAGATATAGTTACTGCTAAGTTACTAGAAGTCAACTCAGTTGTACAAAATAGAAAGTTATTATTTACTATGGAATTTTCCAATAATGAATATGCTGATATTATATATGTCTACGGTTCCTGTTATGGAAATTCATTGGCTGCCGAGAATATCTACGCAGATTCCCAGAGATAGCCAGCGGAAAACTTAGAGTCAATTCACGAAAAAGTAGAATATGTAAGAGTTATGAAGACAAAATCTTAAGGAAGAGTAGGCCACTACAGATGTTACGAGTTAAACAAACACCATGTAGTTTTAATGACCTTTAATAGATGTACACGTCACCCAAAAATTACCTAAATCTACGAAACGGTTTTTAAGTTATTAAGGAAAATTGTTGGTTTTTTTTCCAAAATAATACCCTGTAACTCGTTAGGCATGCATCAAGAGAAATTTTTTTATAAGAATTTTATTCGTATTTTGGTCTGGTCCACCTCCTGGTAAATGTTTGTATGCTCACACTGGGACATCCTGTATTCATTCTAAACAGTAACATTTCTTTTTTTAATTTCATCAGCGAAGGCGTAGTCATAATTCCATTATGTCGATACATTTAATTAAAAGAACATCTGATGAGCAAAAATGGCAACAACGACTTATCGGTGTTGCTGACCACACAATATGCATGTGAAAGACGTATGTGGTGTATGGAAAATCGGTGCATATGGTCAGGGCTGACGATCCATTCTGACCATACGCTCCATGCAAAACAGCACTTAGATAAAATTTTTGGAACTCAAGATTCAATACTGACACTGCCATTTGATTGCTTGTGCTTGTCTTATGTAAGAAAAGAGAATCTTTTTAGTTGGATTACACTTTCATTAATATATATTTTCAGATACTATAATTAAAAACACTACACTAAAATTTTTCCAGAGAACTTAATGCCTCGTGTATTATGTTACAGATCATTACACATCTGGATTGTAATGTATCCCGTAGTGTTAGTTTTCTACCGAAGTTTACAGTAAAGTAATTAGAAGTTATGGATAAGTGGAATGAATATTAGTGGATCAATAACACATCTGCAAGTAAATAATAAATGTACTTAATAAGCGACAAACGCTTGTTTTGAGTCAATGAAACTAACTTTAAAAATGCGTAGGAAATAAATACTTACTTGTGAAGTTGGTAATGCTGGTTTCTTGCTTTGGTAACTGGAAACAATTATAACTATATTATCACTCTGTGACAAATAAGTTTGCTAATATAGTAAATGGAAATTTCATGATGTTGGTTGCACTTGTCTGCTTTTACCATACGATATTACACAACTATGGGTCATACCGATACTCCTATTTATCTCATATTGTAAAAAAACCTGGGCCAGTAATCAAACACTTCTCTGTTCGTTCACAACTTATCGTGTATTTTACAATTAATTTAATTACCCGAAACACCCCAGTTGAAGCAAATAAACATTAAAATTTTTATTTTTAATATTATAAGATGCATTTTCCTAATTTATAAAATTTATTTCTTATTAAAAGTTAATTATTTGATTTTCATTTCTACGTTTACCGTATAGGAAAAAGTAAATTAAAGACTTCCATTCTAAATAATATTTATATTACCAATCAGAAAAAAAAAACAAAAACATTTCAAAATATATACTAAAGTTTATTAAGAAGTACTAATAGTAGGTTTTAAATCTAAAATAACAGGTCCTAATATGGCAGGCCTAAATATTCCTAATCAAAAAGCACTGTAAAAAACAATATATAATAAAATAACCAACTTTTCAGTTCATAGTTACAATTTAAATACAAAATGACAAATACAAAGAGTAGAAAAGGTTCATCAAATAGTAGTAAGATCATCACTTTCACTGATATTTCTGCCTATCCCTAGAATTAATCATACCGTTTGCCAGTAAATTTATAATCATGCATGATATTCCTCATTGTGTTCTAAAATACTGGAATGCGGACATCACAATAAAGGTGTCTGAAAGATTCGTAACAAGTTAGATGTTGGGACAGTTTAAAAGGAAAAACCTCCATTAGGCACTTGAGTAGGAGTTGAGAATTGGATCTGCCCATCTGTGGTTATTGGCGCTGGCATATCTTCAGCGATACCCTGCAAAGAAAAAACCTATATATTTAGTTAAAAATCAAATACACCTACCCAACCCAATGGGGTGTTTTCCTATATTTTTTTTTTTACATCGGCAATGGAAAGTAGTTGGAAAAATAAGAGATACGTATTTCTGGAATTTTAATATTGGGTTCATTTAAGTCCTTAAATTATTTTTTTTATTGTGCGCGATATCTATGTGACGTCACTAAACGAAAATTCAAAATTTGCGCCATTTTTTAGTGATTTCTAGGATATTTTCATTTGTGTGGTTGGTGTCAATGCGTGACTACTTTACTTTTGTTTATGTTTCAATTGTTTGGTTAGGGTAAACATGAGACACTGTTTTTAGTTTATATTTTTACCTGTGAATTGTCTCTGCCTGTGACTGATTACAAGTGTATTTATTAGTAATAGAAGTTCTATTAATTGAAATATCGTAATTTGTAAAGGTAATTTTTGAATTTATTTCATCGACTTTGCAGTAATACTGTTAAGTTAAATACTAACCTTACATTTTTCATCCCTTTTATTTCTGAAAGGATCTATAGGTGCTTTATCATAAAAGGATCTATAGCCGGTAAATTGTCGGACTTAGCCTCTACAAAACCTTGCTCCATGTTTAATAAAAGTTTACTTCACAAGAAAACAACAATACAACACGTCAAGTTGTCAAGCCAAACACAAACAGGAAATTTCAAATGTCAATTGTCGAAATGTCGACTGTCGTTACAAACTGAATCTAGCCACATATTATCAGTGTGGCCCCTTTATAGATACATATTCCCTAGTTTTCGCTTAGTGACATCACGAATATAGAATAAAATTTCAAAATTGAATTAAAAATTTTCTACCGATTCAATCTTAATAATTTTTATCCTAATAAATATAAAAAAAATATATATTTTATAAAAATACAGGTTTCCACTTTCATTTCGATTGAAGGAAAATACCCCATTATACAAAGGGATTAACTGAATATGATTTCTGATTGTATTTTGAAAAGTATTATAATTTTCAAAAACTATTAAATATTATGAAGCACAGGGCAGTCAGTATTTTTTTATGTATAGACAGAACTTATTAATACAAGCACAATGATCGAAGGTTTAACGGAATGGAAATAGTTCGGAAGATAATTCCAACATTGCATCATAATACCAATGTCAATATTGTCAAATAACGAAAATTTATTATGGTGTATGGTAACAATAGGATCATTCGATTGCCGGTTAGTGTACTGTGCACTACACTACATTTTCATCAGCTGATTTATGCAATATAAACCATTAAGACAAACGAATATTTGTTGGGTACACTTCTACTAATTTCTAACCTCATTTTTTCTGTATTCGCCGCATATAGGTATATAATACTATATCGCGGGTAGAGGCCCAAAAATTCCGAAAACATCACGGCGCCGACATACAATCTCTATCCTTATCGAGAGTACCTTAGTCAAATATGCGCATGCGCACGAATTTCGCGACATCCAATAAGCATGCAGCATAAATACTGCATCTCTGCCTACAGAATTCTTTTAAAAAAAAGTTGAAAATTGGAAAGCCGTAACCATGGATATCGACAAAATCTGCGCATGCGCAAATCGAACAAAGGGTCTCTGGAACAGTATAGCACTATATCTTTTGTCCTTTAATGTTTTCGGAGAAACCGCTTATGGGCTGACATAGGAAATACGCGATATAGAAGTATTATATATATGATTCGCCGGACAGATATTTATTATTTGTGGTTCTGAATTCTTTTATCTAGTTTCGTGATAAACTAGATAAAATGGCACAGAAGGGTGGATTAAGCGATATTATTGAAGAAGGCTTAGATTCCGAACATATTTCCAGGTAGTGTTATTATGACAGTGGAAGTAATAATGACACAAGTGGTGATGAACTTGAACTATTATTCACATTTTTAAATAAAGAAAATATAACATCATCATCTACAAATCATAAATAAATGGGCGGGTAACATATAGGTTAATAAATAGGTAAGTATAGTAAGGTAGTAAGGTAAGTATAGTAAGTATATAGTAGTATATAACATTAACAATTTATACCTGTCATATCATATAAGAAAGTGAATTATAAAGTATAGGAGGAAAAATATAAAGCCTAACCAATTTTAAGAGTGTCTGCCACAGTAGCGTCTTTATGGAGTTCTATCAAAATTCCTTGAATTTGAAATTTAACTAAACAGCTTTCCACAGTTTCCATATGTATGTAATATATTTTGTGTATGTATGTGTGTGTGTGATTTATCGGATTTATCACATATCACTTTACATTTGAATTAAACTCATCAAAACATTTATATTAATATTTATTATTAATTACTATTAATATGGGAATAATCAAACCATCAATAACCAAACTATCCAGCAACAGTTAAACCTTTGCGTGCTAGTGTTATCTGCTCTTGCCTCCTAGGAAGTGTAGATAGAATGCACTGGTTGTATTAGCACTTGACAAACGAATAGAAAAAGGTTAGTGCACACTGCCCTAAATAGTGACAAACGAATGGAATTCTGAAATTAGTGTAGTTCAGTGCTACACTTTTCGTGCAAACGAATGGACGGTATAATACAGTATAATATTTAATATGAATAATAAAACATACCTCCGAGAAATAGTTTTCAATAATATTAAGAGCCTTCTCATAGATTTTCTCGTTCTCATGAGATTGCAACACCTCAATACAATCTAAACCTCCACATTCCTCAATCAGTATCGCCACTTTTTCCACTTCACCCATCTTATTAGCTGCCTGAAAACCAATTTATTAGAGTGGTACATTATCAGATACAATTCTATATTTACATTCAAGATATTGGAAAGACCATCCAGTACAACTACTACAGTCTTATAGTCTTTCGAGTTCAACAAGTTGCACATGGGCTTGAGGGCACCCATCTCCACCAATTTTGCTAATTGTGCTATAGTTCCACCGCTGGTGTAGTTGGTAACTGCCCATGCAGCTTCCTTCTGGCTCTTGAAATCGCCAGTTTGCAAAACATGAAGCAGAGGAGGCATAATGCCGGCATCGAGGACCTTCTGGATTTGTTCGCTGTTACCTACGCACCATATAAGGGAGAGAATATTTGAATAGTTTTTGAACACATGAAAATGTCGTCAGAATTAATCCTAAAGGACCATATTTAATAATTACTATTTAAAACTGTAATCTATTATAAATGAAATATTGAAATGAATGAAATAACCCATAAATAAAAGAAATTACAAAATGTTTGTATTTTCAGTGTAAATTATTAATTTGTTAATGAAGAATAAGAATTTTACAAACAATTTTGGTGAATTGAGTGATGTAATTAAATATTTGAAATAAATGGTATTTTCATCATTTTGCAATGACAGAAGCTATTACAAGTCTGTAATTGACCTTTTTCTTAAAATAAGGTAATCCATGGTCTACATTATCACGATATAATTAAAAAAAAATAAGATGAAATTGAGAAAATTATATATCTACAGAATGTGCCGGGTGGCCAAATTTGCTTGCTATTATAGGACAAGTCGAGAACTAAGAGAGATACAAAAAAATTAACCCCCCTTTCTCGAGCTCTTTTTCTGAGACAAACTTAATGCCGAAATGCAAAATGGCCCATCTTCTTTTGTTTTTGAGATATTAGCGAATATTCGATTTTTCAAATTTTCGATGCCTACGCATATCTCGGTTATTTTAAATATTAGAAAAAAACAACTTATATGTTCTTGAGACACTTTTTTAAAAGGAATGCAGTGGCGTAGGCAATATTTTAATAAGTTGATAAAACTTTAAGTTATGACATAAACTTGTATTTTTTTAAATGAAAATCGTAGTCGGCTATGGTTTAGTTAGAAAGATAATTTTTTTCTCCTTTCAGCGATATATAATATGTGTAGTTAATTTATTCGGCTGACTATTTTTTAAGGAATCTTAGAATTTTTAAGGTTATTAATAGCTGCCATTTGGTTTTGGCATAGTGGGCGTAACTTCACAGTAATAATTGTTTCTTATATAATATTCCAGCATGTCGAATTTTTCATAATTTTGAAATGCCATTCTTGAAATTTAAAAGTATTCTAAAATTTCTAGGAAACAACTATTCGCAGACCAATTATTATAAGAGGTATAAATTACAGACACAAAGTGATAAATGCAGGTAGAACTGTCAATAACTTAAATTTCAAACAAAAGATATACGTCTACTACGCGAAAACGAAATGGGAACTATTAATAACCTTAAAAAGTCAAAGATTCTATAAAAAATAGTTAAGTCGAATAAATTAACCACACATATTATATATCGCTGAAAAGAGAAAAAAATTATCTTTCTAACTAAATCATAGCCGACTACGATTTTCATTTAAAAATATACAAGTTTATGTCATAACTCGAAATTTTATCAACTTATTAAAATATTGCCTACGCCACTGCATTCCTTTTAAAAAAGTGTCTGAAGAACATATAAGTTGTTTTTTTCTAAAATCTAAAATAACCGAGATATGCGCAGGCATCGAAAATTTGAAAAATCGAATATTCGCTAATATCTCAAAAACAAAAGAAGATAGGCCATTTTGCATTTCGGCATTAAGTTTGTCTCAGAAAAAGAGCTCGAGAAAGGGGGGTTAACTTTTTTGTATCTCTCTTAGTTCTCGAGTTGTCCTATAATAGCAAGCAAATTTGGCCACCCGGTACAGTACATTCTGAATTATTATTAAACACAATGCAGAAGTTCTCCGATCATCGGAAAACTATCAAGCTCAAAGTTTGTTTATTTATTTTTGAATAAACACAAGTAAATATAAAACAGACCTGCAGTTATATTCGAAATGGTCCACGCTGCTTCCTTAACGATGTTTAATCTATTATGCTGCAGCAGTTTGCCCATGACATTAAGTGTACCAGCACTGATAACCATGTCAGTCTGAGGATCATTTCCAGTAACGATGTTACCAACTGCTCTCAACGCTGGGGTTAGGACAGTATTTTCATCACTGTACAATAGCTGCACCAGCCTGTCAATCAAGCCAGTATCCAAAACAGCTTGGATTTTCTCATTAGAACCGTCTGTCAAATAGCTGAGTGCCCAGCAAGTGTCGGCGAGAACATCCCTGTCATTGTATGATAACAATTTAGCGAGAGTTGGCAGTGCAGGCTTTACCAGATCAAAATCGGGGCAGGGATTCTTATTACGACATAGATTGGAAATCGCCCAAACAGTGTTGCGAAGCAGAGAAATGGAAGTGTCGGGTTTTATTAGGTTAAGAAGATCTGGAAGTACACCAAGAGACAGAACCATGTCTCTCGTAGTGGCACCATCACCAGCAATGTTACCGAGTGCCCATACTGCTTGTTCAGCTACATCTACACGTTGTGAAGCTAGTAACGCTTGCAGTCTGGGGATGGCTCCTTCTTGCACTACTGCAGCTGTTTGTTCTGCTGTACCCGAAGCGATGTTAGTTAGGGCCCAGCACGCTTCGAATTGTAGCGCAGGACTAATAAAATAATAAGAAAAGATATAATCTAGAGACAATATGCCAGGAAATAAATTGGTATATTAAGTATTAAGGTCAGTAAGTGTTCTTTACTGGTTGAGGGTGTGTTTGGAGATCGAGACGAAGTCAAGATATGACATGAAAAATTATGTACATTTTTACGTAATTTTTGCATACGAATGTATTCTCACGACTCGAGAATCGGGTCTCAGAATGGTTGCCAACTGATCCTTGTGAATATGTCTTAATATACAAGTAGACAATTTTATTAAAAAATGTCTGGTGAAATCGGGATGCAAACCCACAACCTCTGTGCTGTTTCCTTTTGAAAAAATAAAGTTGATGGTCGTAACTTATTTTTGGGTTACCCTGTATACATGAATTTAGCATAAAAAAAACCGCATTAAAAAATAAAAATCGGCGGGTTCGATCATTTTTCCAAAGACACCACACCACACCATGGCTGAATTTTAAATGAATTTAAACATTACTTCTGGGACTCACTGTATGTGCATGATGTAAATCACGTAAAGTAAGTCAAGTAAAATGCACTTTAATCAATTACCACCTGAAATTTTTCCATTTGTATGTTTTAAATGGTTTATAGTTGTTATAGATTCTGTTAAAATCCTATTTTTTACTTATTTTAATGGTAAAATTCAGTGTCCGGCGAGTAGGTAACTAAAAAAAGTTGATTTTCAAGTGTTCGAACACCTATCCGAATACTGGCAATTTCAACTTTCAATTTGTTTATATTTTTCTAAACGTTAGATCATTGACAAAAATTTCCCTTTTGTCATAATGTAGTACAAAAATCAGTAGTCCGACAAGTATAATAATATTTGTATGTGTCTGTTGGCGGGTTTAATTTATGTCCGATTTCTGGTTTTGTTGAGATACTGATTAATTTCTAGTTTTCAGACACAAGTTTTTTCCTCAAATTTTGAATATGTTTAATGGATTTTCCTTGTTTTTTATTATAGAAAATGAGCAATAATAAAACTAAAAAGACTTTTTGAAAATATTCCGAAGAAAAATGTTGAAATAAGCATTGGATGAAATCAAATCAGGTTCAAAATGAATAGAAATTTGCTGAAAATATGGAGTACCCAAGTCCACCGTACTGGGCTGTATAAAGGGAAGTATCCCCGAACTGTTGCAATGTATGGGTCCCAATTCTGTTTTAACTGCAAAAATTGTAGAATATCACTTCACTTCCCAAATGCAGTTTCCCTCTAACGAAAGTTCAATATTCAACGAATACATATTGAACTTACACGCTTGACCAAATCTTACCTCTGTATTGATGCACTTAATTTTTAAAATATACCAAAGTTCGCTATCATCAAAACAGTTCGGTCACTGGTAAAATCGCCCCTATATACCTATTATTATAATAATAATGTATGCTATTTACTTTTTCCATCCTTCCGCTATTTTTTTCACCCAAGCCCAAAGAAAATTTATTTTATGGCATTTTCCGCACATCATTTAGTTTATGTGGGCCCCTATTAAATTTATTTGTGATAATTTGGAGCGTGAAATTTAAGTATGCATCTTGCAAAACATGTAGAACTATGGTAAAACATGTAGTTTGGAATTGATTCTACTTGCTTTCGGCAAGTGTTCTTTGTTGCTAGGTAACGTGACATCACCGAAATGAAATAGAATTCAACATTGGATTACCACTACTGGGGCCTAACTTGAATTTGGAACATTGCATCACTTGATGCAACTTTTCTTAAATAAGCATGTTTCATTATTGACAGTTACTATTAAACAAGAACATATACCAGGAACTGGGTAAGAATATATTTGGTGGTGTAAAGAGAAAATTGTGTCACAGTTGTAGCATTTCAAGAAGGAATATTGTAAAAACCAGGTAAATAGAATTTTGGCCACCATTTAAGCCAATAAAATGTGTTAAGTAAAAAAATATAAATTATAACTTACTTGTGCATTTTCCCTAAAAACTCTACACATCTTGGAACAACACCCAATCTAATCATATGATCAATCGGCGGATTTCTTTCCCTACTAAGTACTTTCCTGCAAGCTTGCGTTGCCTTGAATTGAATGTTTTCATCAGGATTCATCATACCTGTGAATATTTTAAATACATACTTAAATATGAATTCATAGTTTGAAATAGAAATCGTAAGACAGGTATAAAAATTATTCTTAAAACTGTAAATAGGGATAGTTCAACATTAAAACTATGATTTAAGATTTGTAGTCATTAAATAAGTTGAGCTGTAGACTAAGTTGACTTGTAGACTAAGTATGAATTAAATAAAGTATTTCTTGGTTAATTCGAGATAACTAAATTGTAAATGTGCATATAACATAAACCTACCATACATAATTTCTTCCGCATTCATTGAAACAGGTGACGTAGTGTTGCTTTCTTGAAGAGGTGATGTTTGCTCCTCGGATGTAGATATATTTCTTCGTTTAAGCAGCTGATCATCTTTTCGAGCCTTCCTCAGTTCCACAGATTGACCTATACGCCTTCTCCTCATCTCCTACAGAAATATTTAAAAAATAGTAATACTTATAAAGTAATACTTTTCTGGAATAATCTATTTAATACACTTACCTCTGTGTCCTTGCCTTTATTTTTGAAAGATCTTATTCTATTCTCGTCTGCCATTTTTTCAACTGTTTGCAAATGATTTTCAAAAAGCTGTAACGTTTTTTCCCAAAGGCTAAAAAATGATTAGGCCTTTACAATCCGTTGGCACGTGATGACTACTTGAAAAATTAGTTACCTATTTAAAAGTACATGAAGATTAACACTAATAATTTAGACGTAGATTACACAATTCAAGTAACTATTCGTGGTGAAATGGCCGATTAACCCTTAAAAAATGTGCAAATAACTTCTACCTAACGCTCAACCGATTTGACGGAAATGAAAAATTTCAGTTACCAACTACCTTTTTGTTTTTGCGATTCTGACAGCTTCAGGCTTTAAATAGCAGCCAACGGGATGTAAGCATTCCTTGTCAATTATTCGATTGGTTTATTTAAACCGCAGATAAAATATAGCGCGAAATTTTGAAAAAGAGGCACCGAAAAAAAAATGTCAGTGAAATACCTGAAACTTGAAATACTAGGTATTTGATTTACAATTATTATTTTAATCATTTATGCACCACCGGCATATTCTGCTGCGATTGAACCAACTAAATGCTTTAATTAGTAATGGCATGACTATTTCTCGAGCCAAAGAGAAACATACACTAGATACAATAAGGTTTATAAACCTTGCACTAGATACTCCCATATTGAAGGATCATAGAGAAATATAAATTTTATATTTCTCTATGTTGAATATTCATCGTTTTATAGCAACAGGCACAACTTTTCTTGCAAAGAAATTATACCTACAACCTACAATGTTCTGTAATATATAGAACTACTTCAACAGTACCGTACCCTATAGTTGCGAGTCAGTTCAGATTGACAATAAAAATTCTGAAGTTACATTATTATATTTGTAAGTACTGCTCTTTGGTCTCAAATGCCTAGGTATTTTGAGACCAATAGTTTGATTTTTTATTCACGTTTATGTAAAAAAACTTGTGCATATTATAGTGGTTAATGTAACTTCTATTGTACAGCCAACATAAAGGGGCTTAATTAAATTTTAAAAGGCAGTTATAAAATTACTTAAATCACATTAAAAGGCCAAAAACATTTATTTTCTTGTAACTATGTAACCACAGTAAATAGCAGCAGTAATAAAATAAAAAAATATACTTGTATATATTTCTGGAAAATAACATTGTGGTTCCTTTATAACATGCATCGCTTGGATTCTTGTTTTCGAGTTTAGTATAAAAATATATTTGTTACATCCACAACTTTTGAAATGATAATGTGTCTTAAGTCCAACTTCCCTTTCAAAATATCTATATGGGTACCCCAGCGAAAGAACACTAGCCTGTGAAATGCCTTGTCCATTGATAATATATACAGTTCTTTCATAAAGTAGTGGATAAATTCATTATTTCATAAAAGCCCAATTTTTAAAAAATCGCTTGGACCCGTCGACTTTTTTTTATTTTCGCCCTTATTTTACATAATATATTATATCTAATTTTTTACAGGATGGCTCAATGAAGCTATATCAATATAAACTTTAATATTTTAACTGAGACAACCTGTATTTTTTTACGTATTTGGAAAAACTTTGACGAACACAATGACATATTATTTGATGGGTTATTTAAGAGTAAGAGAATATAAAATCTGTTGCTAGCAGGTTGTAGAGCCTTTGTCTACACACACTGCACTTATGGCACACATTTTTGGGAATTGTTATAGATCCATCAAATAATATATCACTATGTTCGTAAGAGTTATTTCAAAATATGTAAAAAAATACAGGTGGGCCTATCCTATTTAAAATATTAAAGTCTATATCAATGTAGCTTCATTAAGCCACCCTGTAAAAAATTTTAAATATATGCAAAATAACGTCAGAAATATAAGGAAAAACGATGGGCTCGGGCAATTTTATTTTAATAGGGTATTTATACGATATAGTAAATTTATTTACTACCTTACGAAAGCACTGGTATAATTAGCAGCCTTGTCCGGTTTTTCCGTTTCCCCTCGTCAATACATGCATTTTTATAGATAGGTAGGTACTTCAAAAATGCAGTGTTTAAGATTTTTCTATTTGTACCATCAAAAACCAGCACAAAAAAAAGTACAACTTAAATGATCTCGTTAGTAATAAAGTTAAAAATAAGTAGTAGTGTCAACGGATATATTTCACTCAACGGTAGTATAGGTACTCCTTATGAGACACTAGGTACATCATTTAACCAAAAAAATATTTTCAGTAAATTTTAGATGTGCGGATACAACACTACAAAAAGTTAACTAAATCATTTTTAAATATAATTTCATTTTCTTAATATAGGGCACGTAAGTATTGTTTGAAACAGAAACAGTTTGAAATATTCTCATCATAGTAAATCAGGTTTTTAACCTGAATTGGTACTATTAAACACAGGTACTAAATACAATAGTAGACAAATATCTACTCTATCTCATCATTTCAATGTAGTTGCTTCAGGTTCTATCCAATGGTTTTTAATTAAAGTACCCCAAACTAGTTTAGATTTTAGTATAAATCTAGACTTGAGCAGATTTTATAGTACGTAAGAACAATGAACCCACTAAAATATTCTGTGGGCGAATTTGTCAATACACCCTTTTTTTTTCAATTTCAACAACTTGTTAAATTTGATTTGTCAAAAATTTAAACAAACAAAGTCTGGTCCATTTTTATGAATTTTTATTTAAAAATCATGTTTACAACCTATGCTACAGCAATAGGTATTGCAGGAGGCGCATCTGGTTTAACCGGCTTGATTTCACTGCTTGGGAATAGAGGTAAAATTTCTTCTTTAGGTTCAACAACAGAAACATTATCAGGAAGAGGCTTCTTGGGTCCGGTCTTACCACTGGAATCCCAAGGTAACATAATTTTAACTTTAATGCCCAACACTCCTTGTCTTAGGAGTACGTGGCGGGTTGCCGTGTCAACATAATCATTGCATGGATCTCCTGAATGAATCATCAACCCATCAACGAATTTCATGGATTTGGCTCTTTGTCCACGAAGTTTCCCAGATACAACTACTTCGCAACCTAAAAAAAAAAACAGTAGCTTAGAATTATGATCCTCTATGTAAATATAGTTATTTACCTTTAGCTCCACATTCCATGATATAGCGTAAGACACCATAACATGCCCTACGTACAGCTAATCCTCCGATCAATTTAAATCTAAGAGACTCCGCCTGTGCAATAGCACACAATCCACGATTAGCCACCTTTTCACCATATAAAACTACTGAATTCTCAGGAAAATTGAATCGTTTCTGCACCACAGATGTTAACTCACGGATCCTCCTGTTTTTTTCCCCCAAAACTCTGTCAGTTCTCGTAGCCATAATAATGATTTCCGTACGTGTTGGGGTTACTCGCACCTCGACACCAGAGTATCCATCTTCAGATAACTCGCGTGTTAAAAATTCATTTAATTCGGCTTTGAAAACGCCATCCCCTACGAATTTTCGCTTTTTTGAAATTGTAGTAGCCATTCTCTTCTCAAATCACTCGACGAAAAGGATGAACACGAGGTAAGGAAAACGATAAAACGAAAGCCAATTTAGGAACTTTACTTGGCAGCCCTGCAATAAATATTACCAATTACCGGAAGTTGCCCTAGTCATTTTCCATTTACCTGATATATGACCCGCAGACCGATTCGGATCAATTCGACCACTTGAACTCGATAAAAATAATTCTATTTGGTTTCTCGGCTAGATCTCAGCCACGGCCATGATACAACTTTAACGATAACATAAATTATTAATAGGGAGTTTTTGAACTTCTTAAAGCACGTCGTTATCGTTATCGTTATTCTGAGCATGAGCAGTGCCAAAATCATTCTTTCAGATTCTAATATGTTTTCTGTTTTGATTTTCAATGGATAAAGGCCATGAAAACATCAGAAGAAGAGGAAGACTTTCTACCTCAGAATATAAGTAGTTTATTGTTTGGTTATGTAAATTGTTCTGTGACCTTGTATATATTTTGTGGTTTTGAATATATGAAGTCATTTTGAATTTGATTGTTTTTTATTTCTGTGATTTGAGCATAGAAAATTAAATTTTGATTGGAATTGTCAAATTGTCAAATTTCAACAATTTACATGAATTATTGAATATTGAATTGTTTTAACTTTAGCAATTCTTTTTTCTTGAATAATTTAAAATTGCAGCAAATCTGGATGAAAAGGCAGAAATAATGATTGCTGCCTCTGATCCACAGGTATCTAATTCATAAGCATGATATAATTTTTTGCAAATTTAATCTCATAGATTTTTCATTTTTATGAAATTGTAGGAATATGTTCCAAGTGGCCGGCAGCAAGCATTACGCCACCCCGGCCCTCTGGAACATCCCATGAAGAAAACATCTGGAGGAGCAGACGATTTTTTACTGAATAAACTTGAAAAAGTGTCTTTAGTTGATACAAGAAAGACTGAGTGGTGGTATGTACGTAAGGCAACAGTAAACACCACCAATAAATCGACTAAGCAAGATGCTGATAAATATAATGCTTCTAATAAAAGTTATATACCTTATTACACTAATAAGTCTCACAGTGACTCTCTAGATGAATCTTGTAGTTTTAAATGTGTAGATGCTTATTCATTTAATAAGTTTGGAAAGAGAGTATCGGATGCAAGTGTTTCTAAATTTGCTAATAAAAGAGTGTCGGTTGATAGTGATCATAAAAATGTATCAAAAGGGAGTAGTGATACTGAGAAATCACATATCGGTAAGTACTTAATTATATTTTCGTCATACCTACCTTGTAAGTAGATAGTTGTGACATTGTTTTTCGAAATGTAAGTGGCACTTCCCTCTTTAGAGGACAATAATATTTATTAATTAGAAAATCATTAAAAATTATTGCATTTGCCAATTTTAATAAATTTGACTATACGACGAAAAATCTCATATGCACCACAAGTGGTACAGGCAATTTTATATTATTACCCGTATTTTCCCGTATTTTTGACCATAAAATTGCACTTACGACACTAGGTACATAAATAACTATTTCGTTATATCTACCTTGTAAGTAGACTGTTGTGACATTGTTTTTCGAAATGTAAATAGCACTTTATATCTGTATTGGAAGTTGTTACAACAACGGGCTGTAATATTTATTATGTCCCTGCTTACAGGTCAATAATAGTAATATGAGAACTATGAATAAAAGTAGTAGGTACTAGAAATGTCAGATTTCATTAATTTAGATTGCCAATTTTACCAAATTTGATACTCATTACTCTATTACGGAAAATCTCATATGCATCACAGGTCGTAAGTGCAATTTTATGATCTCAAATACTTGCAAACCTCAACCCTACGGGTCTCGGTTTACAAACCGTATTTTCGACCATAAAATTCCACTTACGACCCTAGGTAGATAAATAACTATTAATTTTGCCAAAAGTTACTACATGCTTTGTGGCTTATTATCAGTATTTTAATAATCCAGATATTTGTATCAATTATTATTATTATGTTTCTTTAATATAGGTATAGGTAGTTTTTAATAGGTATATCTGAAATTTTATGACATTAATAAGAGGTATCACATTTTTGTATAATTGTCACTTTCCAGGCAATAAAATACCAATGGAAAATTCTACATTCCATGCTAAAATTGATCCCAATTACATGGAAGATGAGTTATACGTTAAAGGTCAGACAGTAATATGGTCTCGAGGTATAGTTAACAACGCAGATGGTTTAGATAATGGCAGAAAAACAATTTGTTGCTACACTTCGTCATTCCCTGTACAACAAGCATTGTGGTGCACATTTTATTGTGAGCGACCTACTTTCAATACTAACTTACTGGATGCAGTGAAGTCTGATTCGCCTAATGGTACACCTGTTGAGGCAGTTTGTATCACAGATTCACATAATATCAGAGTTTTTACACCAAAAGGGGAGGATTTTACTATTGCTATTCCTTTTCCGATAAGTAAATTGTGGAGTACTAAATTTGGAATATTTATTGAGGTGGAAAATGAAGGTGAGCTGTTTGTCAGTTACATTATTTTTTTATCTCTACAAAATATAATGTAAATTAGAAATTAATTGAATTGTAATTTCTTTTTTTACATTTAGTTTTACACAAGTTCAAATAAGTTAGTGATACTAAAAATGTAAATACCATAGACTTAATAAGAGGAGACCTCACGGTTCATTCATAAATAACCTTTTGTTTTGTATCAATCATTGGCAATGTGTATGACAAAGAATACTGAGAGAAAGAACGGCAAAATTCCGACTCCGTGCAACGTTGCAAAAGTTTTGGGAGAACTTGCTTCCGACGCCAAAGGCGTACTGTTTTTGGAAGGGTTGGGTATGATAATAAAACATCAAAAAAGGAATTTTAAGAAAATCAGTACTATACATTGCAACAGCAAAAGCTTGTGAGATTAGAAATTAAATTAGTATCGGAGTTTTAATGTAGGGAATATGAATTGAAACTTGAACACTTAAAATTCTGAATTAAGTAAAGGTGGTACACCTACTACATTACAAAAACTTATATATACAGTAGTGTAAAAAAGTATTTTTCAGTTTTTCAAAGATACCCAAACTCTGTATACAGGGTTCAATTACATTTAAAAGTGAAATATAATTTAAAATAATAAAGATGTACATGGTGTTAGTTTTTAATTCAACTTTTTGTTTCAAGTTATTTGACTTACTGTTTTCAAAATAACTCTTTAAAAGCCTGATAATGGTGATTTTCTCTTAGATTAGTATAAAGGATACCTTTAAAAATTACCTTGGTTACGCAACTGATTTTAATTTTTGTGTGCAAACGTTGCATGTTGGCTTCACACTTACCAAACATTATAGGTTTTTTAATTTGTTATGCAGCAAAGTGCTGAATGATGATGATGCCTTAGCTTCTTGCTTGGATTCTTGTTTTGACCATATTTAAGTATGTGTGTAGGTAACTCCAAAAACTAACACATCAGCCATATTTTAAAAAATGACAAAAGCAATTCCATAATATAATATAGTATATATATACTATATTCCGTAAAATGATAAGGAAGCCAGCCAGCACGCCCCTGAAAATCCGTAAATATGGCGTGACAAATATAGCGACCGAATAACCAAACAAAACTTGGCAAAATTTACCTGTGGAAAGACAGTTTTGAATATAAAGAATTCATTTTTCCATACACTTGACACTGACGCACCATTTTCTGAAGAATAGTAATAAAATCCTTATGAAAAACACCGAAAAATTCACAAAAGCAAAATTACGACTGCCAGCAACACCGCACAAAAGAAATACTATATAATACTACGATTCTCGTGCTTGTTAGCGGCATCAATGGACGTGCGGATTGGAGTAGGGAGCAATGATGCCTGTTCATTCCATTTTTGCGTTATGAAGTTAGTTTTTATCGCAACGTTTTTAACAAAATATGATTTATCTACTTAACTAGGAAACGGAAAAATATTTTTATGTAATATTTTAACCTTAACCCATAATCATGGTAGTTAAATGTGAAAATATAAATTACACAATTGACAGTTTGGCAACAGTTTTTCGTACAATCATAAAGTAGACCTTGCAGTTGACCAGATAAAGAGTAAACAAGGGGATCTCTGATTGCTTTAAAATGTAAACAATTACATCTCCCTTGTCTTATAAATCTATGGTAAATACCTATAAATTGTTAGTAACACTATGGTATTATTTTTTATCTACTTTTAATTATTAAATAAAATTTTTGGATTGACAGTTTTATCTTTTTAGGGCTTTTCAAAGATTTGATTTACGAAAACCCTGCAACATTATATTCTCTTGCCTATCCCTTAGACGATGTTTGTCCAGTAGCTCTGCATCAGTCAAATACTACAAATATACTTAATAATAGCAACTATAAAGTGGTTTTCACAAGTGAAATTCCTAGCTTATGTATGGTTTATGATTCGACAACAAAACAACACAGTGTTTATCGTATTAGGAAAATGAAACCTGACGAAAAGGATTTTAGCAGTAAAGTGCACAGTCAATACTATTCAACTGCCAATACATCCAATAGGGTAAGTATCATTAATAAATTTTGTGACGATTGCAAATGTTAAATTTTATTCTATTGAAGCTTAAAAGTAAATTGTCAATATGGGATAATTTAGTAAATAGTAACAATTTAGTAACTCCAAGCCCAGTTGGTGGAAAGTCATCGAATGTTACAAATGCCGGACATTTACAGCAAACACGATCTTTTAGTTCAATGGCGGCAATGAGGTAAAGTATTTTTTTAATTTAAAAAATGTTTCATAATTTTTTTTTATTTTAGTCGCTGTCAGTCCCCAGCTATCTCTGCGTACGAGAGTCCTTGGCTGGCACAAAATTCGAGAACGAATAACAGCTTCTTGAAATTAGATAAATCTACTTCATCAAATAAATCATATTTTGATTATTCCAAGACTATGTCATGTTTAAGATCAAATCCCTTGATTTGTCTGGATTATTTATGGACCGATACTTATTCTGTGCAGTAAGTTGTTCACATTTTATTTTTATATTATGCTCTTTTCTTAATATTACAGTTCAGATGATTTTTTTTCAAAGTATTCGGCTCTTTAGGTTTTAATAAACTATTAAAATGTTTATATTTTTGGAATAATTCCTTCATCAACGAAGGTGTAGCAAATACAAACAAAAATATTTTTTTATTTCTGACTTTAAACTCTAAATTCTGACATTATTCTTAACATTCTGAGTTTAGAATCTCTACTTTAAATCTAAAATTCCTTTATTTATACGTCACATTACTAGTCATATGACAACAACTTCAAAAATTTTAAATAGAGCACCCTGTATGTTATCTAACACCATTTTAACGATACCATAGGCAGAGGCGGGTGGTGCATAGGTGCTGAAGAGCTGCCAGAACTGCCAAAAATTTGTTTATATTTATTTAATTATTTATTTCACCTGCTTTATTTCATTGCAGGCGCCCCTGACCATATATGAAATAAATATATGAACTGATTGTGTTTAATTGTATTAAGGAACAAATAATTATGAAACAAAACAAAAAAGTATAAAAATATTTACCAGAGAAGCTTCATATCAGTACGGTTGGATTTTCTATTACAGTCGTAATAGATCTATTACGTTTGTTTACCAATTTTTGTGCTATTACTACATTATCAAGAACGACCATAATCTGTTACATTTTTAAAAAAGTTAAAAAAGGAAACATTCCAACCAGAGCTAATAATTTGTCTTGTTTTGTGTTTGCTAGGAGGTTAATTTGATACCTAATGTGTCATTCGTAGCCAGTCCAGTTATCATGTTTATGTCTCATCTTACGTCTGTCTATGAAATCAAAATTTCTGTATTTAATTATTGGTTATGTTGCTGTCTATGCCCTTTATCCCAAATAGCAGTTGCACTAAATATTACATCTATTAACTACTTCTTTTCAATTTTATGTTTTTCAAGAGTTTAAAATTTAAATAAATCTGGAAATATAATAGTACCAAACACTTGTTTAACCGTCAGGTACCAACAAGTCATTGTTCACCATTGATTCACTTCAGTTTGAGTGATACCATTAATCTGGACCAATTAAGACTGCATTTACAGCGATGTCTAGAGTTCTACCACGAAATACCAAACTATTTTGTTCTGATATGGACAATGATGCAAGCCGCAAGGTAAGCGGCGAGGGTGAATTGATAAAATCATCTCTGATATATACAGTCTCATAAGCATATAAAGATGCACAAAGAGGTGACATTGATGTAGCGATCGTGAGCTCGACATCCACTTCGCTCATCAAAGCATCTTCGGCATTAACGTACCCTTTGAGTTTAGGTTCAATAATGTCCTGCGATATCTGGGAATTCATTTTGTTTCTCAACTATCTACATTTTGTAAATAGAAATATTTTGTTTGCAAAAACTTGTTCATAACAGCCAAGGCAGATTGCATCTAACTCTAGAAAAGCTGAGTTTAATCACAAATTGAAATGCGTTTAAGAATAAAATTTTCATTTTAATCTTATTACTATTTATATATTCATATTTATAGTCAATAGATGAAATAAATATAAATTATTATCACTATCTCATTTTAAAAACAATCTCTGTTCCAAATTACAAGCTGCGGCTAATTACTTCCTAGAAATTATTATAAATTGTCCTCAGTAAGGAGATTTTTAAAACGAAAAGTTTTGTATTCCATAGATTAAGAATTCTGAGGCTAAGGCTAAACTCAGATTGGAAGCTATAGGAATTTCAAGTTTAAACTTGGATTTTCCAAAAATATGTTTGTTTCCCAAAAATATGTAATTCTTCATTCTACATCTAATAAATTTTTACTTAACTAGACTTTAATTCTGGCTATGTGTAGTAATACCTGGCAGACACCAGGTAGTATCCTGTAAATACTTTTTGCTTTTTATTCATGAATATTAAAAAGTGTATCCGTTACTTATTTAGGGAACCAAGCACAGCTGGACCTGCTTCAAATGTGTTCCTTGTAGATGACCTGGTAGGTCAGTGGTATCTTTGTTACCTACTGACTTCTAGGTATCAGCTGTCTATAGTAAAAGTTGACTTCTCTAACCCTGCAAACATCATATTTGGTATTTTAACAAGCATCAGTGCTAAAGACGCAGTACCTTTGCCGGTAAGTGAAACTTTTTTATTATTTGTTTATTTTACTTATGGTACATGTATTTTTTTAGCTTTTGCATATGCTGGCCATTCTAGAGCACAATGGTAATGTTATGTTATATTCGGGGCTTACAGTGGTTGGTAAGTTGCATGTTGGCGGCACTTTAGCTCAACATACGCCCTCCCCATACGTTAGACGGAATATGAGCTATGCTTGTTCTCCATTTCCAAGGTAATACTGTATTTATTATTATATTATTACTTTATTGCTTAAGAAAATACAGTATTTTATAGCAAGAGTCTGGAAAGATTACAATTATGTTATTAGAAAAAACAATTAAAAAATACATGAAAGAAAGAAAACGAGACAATATAACTTTAAAGTCGAATAGTTATAGGAGGCAAAGGGTGAAATTAAATGAATTATTCATTCATTATAAATGATCGCAATTTCAATACACTCCAAATGTAGTAGGTGATTGTCTTAGCCGAGTTAGCAGAGGTATTTTCTAATGAGGAGATGAAGGAGTTAAAATTTAGTAGAATTGAGTCAGAGCGTGGGGTCCTCATAGAACAGTAAATGGGACAGTCAAAGAGGATATGGTTTATTGTTTCGAATTCATTTGTATTACAGGCAGTACAAATGTCATTAGGGTTTATGTTATGAGTAACATAAACCCTATGTTAACCTAAACACATTATGTTATAGTATTTACACATATATTTGATTTATTTGCAAATTTTTTTTATAAAAGATAAAAATCACCTAAAATTTTATATATTTATGGTATAACCTTTAATACAATCTAATTATCTGAAGATTTGGAATGTTTATTTAATTTAATGACCATGTAATAAATTGTGTCTAGAAACAGTTAACAAGGAAACTTATTAATAGTTATTACTTCTGTAGATATTTTCTTGGGAAGCTTTTTCTTAGCTCTGCATATTATATTCATAATTTTTAGCTTTATTCTTGGTACGAATTCTGAATTAGTTCGACATCAGGCCAATTTGAATAAAAAATTATGTCCTAATCAAAAAAATTTATTTGCAAAACACAACTATTTTATTCAGGATTAATTTCAAATGCATCAGATACGTTCAAGGATTTCAAAGGAACTTTAATTTTATTGCATGCAGCACATTTAAATTTCAGCACATAAAAAAGTTTCAGTAACTAAGAAAATGCTGTGCAGTTTTATTTATTTGAATTATAAACAATTTACATTTCCCTCAATCAGTTTGCTTCAATGTACTGACTGAATAGTTATTATTAACAACTTAATTTAATTAGTTAATGTGACAACTGTGATTAATAAAAAAGTGCTTTTGAAGTTTGCCATCTTAGGATAAACAAACATCGGCTTAAAACGAATGAATTGCTTATTTTGGGAACAACCCAAGTCACATTTTGGCCATTTGGACTTATCCATTATGTTATGCGCTTTTGGGGATCACACGTTGTTTGATGAAGAAACACGTAGATACCTACAGTAATTTGTAACAATTCTGTAATACATCAAATTTTTCGTTTACTGTTTAGTTGAATCCCGTAACAGGTGCAACAAGTTTTCCTAATAAGAGGTCACTCTTTTCTCCCATGTAATCGCTATTTTGGAGTACCTAATTAATAGAAATATATGCCAATTTGAAACAATTTATGACATGCATAAGTACACTAAGATTATTATATTAGCCAGTCCACAAAATTCATTCCCTGTCGTCAAAGGTAAAACGGAAAACGTTAAACTTTAAGATTGGTAGCACAAATATTACAAGTCAGCAACTGAGATCCAAAATTTGCCTAGAGGTAAAAGGATTGAATTACCTATTTCTAAATTTCATCACTTCGTTTATAGCGCCAATATGCCTGGATGCATATATGCTAGTGAATATATTAATTTTATTTATTTTATTTTTTTATTTTAGTATACACCATCCAACAGTACTTAAACCAATTATAGAATGGGAAAAATATCACAAAATATAAAATACATCATTTATCAATAAAATTACCATTAAAATTATATATAACAGAAAATAACTGAATTTACAAAATCGCAAATATATAACGGACTAAGGAAACACTTTTTTCAGAGAATTGTAGGAACAGTTGGAAATATCAACGCTGTTCTGCAAGCTGTTGCAATTGTTACACATAAAATATAACGGCGAATATTAAGAATATTAGTGCGTGGCGTAGGAAGGTAAAAAGTATCATAGGAGCGCGTTGCTAGCGTAGGAACGTGAAATCTCAGGTTTGCAAGTATCTGAGGACAATCAATTTTGTTATTTAAGATTTTATTCAGAAAAATTAATGATTGAGATTTCCTCCGATTTTCAAGACTCAGAACAGGAAATCTATTCAGCAGATCATTTTGAGGTGTTCCAATTGGAGGGTATTGACCATCCACTTTAAAAGCAACAAACTTTAGAAAAAGCCTCTGAATATTTTCCAGACTTACTGTATACGTGTCATATCCAGGTTGCCATACTAAGGAGAAATATTCAAGTTTGGATTTAACAAGTGCATTAAATAACAACATCAAAGTAGATATATCACTGAACCCCTTAGCATTGCAAATAACAAAGCCCAAACTCTTATAAGAAGTTTTGACAACTTCATTCACGTGCAAATTGAAAGTCAATTTACTGTCAAATATTACTCCCAAATCTTTAATGAAGTCGGGGCGATTCAATGGTGTGCTGTCAATAATGTAATTGTAGAGAATCGGATAGACTTTTTTTGTAAATGTCATAACATTGCATTTAGCAATATTCAAGGGAAGATTGTTTCTAGTGCACCAGATATTAATTTTATCAAGGCATTTTTGAAGTGTAACGCAATCTAAACTAGTGTGTATAGCACTGTAAATTTTGACATCATCAGCATACAACAGATAAGATACATTGATATCCCTGATTATGTAAATGTTTTACATGGAATACATTTAAAGTAAATGTTCTGAAAACATCAAAAAAGCTTGTCCAAATATCTTCAAATTGAGCTTTTAAAGAACGGTTACCAGTTGTCCAAGCAAAAAAGAAAACTTGCAAACGTTACTCTAATGGGTGGAGGAGCCATTTATACCCAACAAAAGAGAAAACAAAAAAAAAACAATGTTATTTTGCAGTTTGCTGTTGTACTAAAACAAGCCAAATAATAAATTTGTCTTAATTGCCAGACCTTAGTTTCAGAAACAACCTAAGTCCATTTTTTATTTATTAATTTATGGAGTTACAGTAAGCATTTAAATTGAATTTTGTATGTTAACTTATTGCTAAATATATACACTTTTGGTTTAAAAGTGTGGCCCACTTATAAATAAATTCCTATTGTTGAGACACGTTTTTTTTTATTACCTAAAAATTTATAAAACGCAAGGACATTTAAATAAAACGTGTCTTAGGTCTTTTTCAAATTATGCAATTCAAATATAAATTCCAAAACATCTAGATGGTCGTATGGAACTGATCTAGATAGTGCTACAAAAATATTTTTCCCAGAAAATACTGGATGTTAAAAATACTTTTATAATTTTCTTATAGGAGAAGTAGCCTTCTGCCACACATTAAACAAATAGATGCAAAATTTGATGAACACCTACTGTCTCCAGTCTTGCCAGCAGCTTCAAGTGGCATTCCAAGAAATTCAAATGTACTCCAGTTATCATTTCCAGACCGTATGTAAATATTAAATAAATTGTACAACCATTTATTTTTTTATATCTTAGATGATGCACACAGAGCAATCCTAAATGGCTTAATTGATGCCGTAGAAAATCGAATGACACTGAAGTATTCTGATGGCACTTTCTACAGGATAACCATGCCAAGTTTGGCTTGCTCTTCATTAGTAGAAAGCTGTCTCGTGTGCTTGCGGCAAATCCTGCAGAGAGATGTGGCTATTGTGTTGTTGTGTAGATGGTATGCCACAAAGAATGTGCTCGGAGCCCAGGATATCAATCCCGAACAGGAATGGAGTATGTTTACAGGACTGATTTTCGGTAAGTGCAGTTATTTATATTTAATTCATTCATTGTTTGATCAACGGATTATTTATTTCTGATCAGTAAACGATTTCTTTTTCTTCTTTTGATATTTGTTCTGGCCATGATTAGAATTTTACAAATAGCGTGTGAGGATATTCGTTGAGACCTATACAGGGTTATTCAGAACTTATATCTAAAACTTTGAGGATATGTGCATCCTATTTTACTACATTCCTAAGAATGTGGTAAAAAAAAGTAAACACGTTTTTGTACCTCGAACGCCTGAGCGAAGAGAATTGGAATATCTAAAACTTTGAGGATATGTGCTACCTTAAATAAGAAATCGATATCACCAAAAAAATTTATAATAAAAGACTTAGGATTTCCCGTAAACAGTGTTTAAAGTTATACCATTATAAAGGACTACGTAGATGGGCAACTGTACTTCAACGACAATCTGATATACCACATTCCTAAGAATGTGGTAAAAAAAAGTAAACACGTTTTTGTACCTCGAACGCCTGAGCGAAGAGAGTTGGAATGGGGATAATATCTCTATTGTCTATTCAGTCATCAGTCTATGTGTGTACTCTCTGTGTGCCGGTGTTTTATTTATCATAGGAGTAAAGTAACACTTTACTCCTACGATAAAATTTTAAAAAAGAGACTGTAAAATTTTCAAAATGGCTCATGTGTACAGTAATGCTGAGTTAATGGACTTTTTGCAGTGGATTATCAATTACGAGTTAGGTTTTGTGAGTGGTTGTTGCAGCAAAATCCTGAAAATCCCCAATTTACTTAATAATTTGCGTTGACAAGATCAGCAACCAGGAGGAACATTCGCTTTAGTGCGGCAAAATTAGATAATGCGTGCCCAAAATTGTGTAGAAGTCGAGGGACAAAATTTAAAAGACAAAAAAAGACAAAAAGGTATGTGCAAATTTTTTATAAATTTCATGTTTCTAATGCCTAGTAATCAAGTAGCGCAATTCTTCAAAATTAGTGTTACAAAATTTTATTCATTTTAAAGACACGTCACTTTGGTCACATCTATCTATCTTTAAGTTTATTTTAAAGTAAAAACTCTGCAAATCTTTTTTGCGCCGGGTGTCGGTATACTCTCAGAACTTCCGAAGTTTTTTTCGTGCTAGCCAGTTTGTATTGTCAGTCCCAAAGTCACTCCATTACAGTGGACCAGTATTCAGCGGCGTGCAATGAAAAATTTTTAAATAGTTTTCAGAAGCCGCCAAAAAATTTTTTTTTTGCACTACCACATTTCTACATGTATGTTGAACATCCCCAAATTTTATTATGGATAAGTTCTGAATAACACTGTATACTGAAAAGGGCATCTAATACTGATTAAATAACCATAATTTTTCCTCACTGAATTGATATGAACTTATTATTATATAATTACACCTTATTTTTACAGAATTATTAGGATATGATGATGAACAATCCTCTGAAATGTCCAAAGACATTCCCATAACACCATCCAGTGCCACAAAAAGACAAAAACAGTACTCAGTTGGTACCGATGATGATTGGAATTATGTATGTAATTCTGAACATAAATCAATTAATGAAAACTTGACCACCAATTTAAAACTTCCCTACAATTCACAAAGTCCAAAGTTAGAAGAGAGACCGAGTGTGAGTGTGAATTCTAATAGTATTTTATTTCCATACATCAGGTTGATTCATTTCTCACTGCACTTGCTCTATGAAGATTTGAAGTTAAATACGTTGAGGTCTGAGGATCTTTTACCTTTAATGAAACTTCTAAATAAGCTCTCTCTTGATCTGGATTTAGAAGATTATAATTTGCATTATTGGAAAGATTTTCCCACCGAAGGCATTATGAAAAAGAATTCTAGTATTGCTCAAAACATTTTGAAAAATGTCAGCATATGGCCTGGTATCAGTGATAAGCCACCTAGCATATTTCAACATATTTTCAATTTGCTAAAAGGATGTACTCTTCAGCCTTATCCTTATCTGGCAAATGTGAATAATAGATCTAGAGATATCGTCCAGGTAAGTTGTCGCTTTGGCTACATTTGTTAACACGTTACATTTTTTTATAGAATATTTTTAATTTATACCCTCCATGGGCCCCATATATTTTCTGCTGTCATGAATCTAACATATCGTATTTATCTAGCTCCAGAACGTGTATATAACGGAAGTTATACGGTGAGGACATAAAGTCCATCCCCTCTCTCTAATTTTTGAACCGTTGGGTATATTGTGATGAAATTTGGAATGATAATATATGACTAAATTCTGCATTTTTTGACAATGACAGCTCTGAATGTCGAAGTGACAGTTGGGCGTGCAATACGAATATTTTTTTAAATGGAAATGGGGGTCGAGTAATAACTCATTTTGAAGCTATTTTTATGGTCAAAACATTCCCCAATTTTGAGAAAATTTGGTTCAGTAATTTTCAAATAAAAACCAGTAATATCAGTTTGTAATACAGTAGACTCCCAATTATCCGAAACCCGATTATGCGAACTCCGCATTATCCGAAATGACACATGAACCGGATTATCCGAAATGATTCTCGCTATGCCTCCGCATTATCCGAAATTTATGAAATATGTATGTAAATTATTCGATTAAAATCGAAACACTTTAAAATTGAAACAATGACCAATTACCTCTTTCTTAAATTTACGAATATTGAATATATATTACCATTATAGAATGCAGATTATATATTAGTTTATTATGTACCTATTATTTATCCCGTACATTTGATGTATTGATAGGATTTATTACATACATCTATAAAAGTATATGTAGTTACTTCTAAGTATGTACATATTTAAGTAGATATTTATGTATTTGTTTTGTTATATGTATTTAAATTGAAATTTGATAAATGCCTTAAACAGACACAATATGTACATCATATTAACGATTTTCCTTAATCTCCGCATTATCCGAAATTTCGATTATCCGAAATCGGTCCGGTCCACATTATTTCGGATAATCGAGAGTCTACTGTATAATCTTGTTGTTACCTATTAGGTGTCATTGTTGATTGTTGCTGTCATGTTTGACAGTAAATTTTTATTCGAAATTGTCTAGAATGCCTCACTCCTTACAAAATAAATTTGAACCGGTTATTATTGTTGGCGAAGCTATCCGAAATTACCATGCGGCTGGTCGTATGTTCAATGAACGCTATCCGGAACGCAAAATACGCATAAAATATTTACGAAGTTAATTTCAAAATTTAAAAATGATAACGTAGAAATCGATATTACTGGTTTTTATTTGGAAATTACTGAACCAAATATTCTCAAAATTGGGAAATGTTTGGAGCATAAAAATAGCTTCAAAATGAGTTATTACTTGACCCCATTTCCATTTAAAAAAATATTCCTATTGCGTGTCTAGCTGTCACTCTGGCATTTAGAGCTGCCATTGATGTGCCAAAAAATGCAGAATTTAGTCAATATTATCATATTTCATCACAATATACCCAGCGGTTAAAAAATTAGAGGGGGGGAGGACGGACTTTATGTCCTCACTGTATATTAAATCAAAATGAAACATTTGTATTTTATAAATTAAAATGAAAGTTATTCAATCTATTTCATATTCTGAGTCTACTTCAGTATTTGCACATTAAACATTGATTTCTATACCATATTTGAAACAACAAAAATGTCGCAAAAATATATGCAACCAGATGTCATGATTCGGTTTTGCTGGGTTGCATCATGTCATACTAATACTGCCTGTTGCAGTAACACCAAATAATAAATTATTGTAACAAACAATAAACTGGGTGTAAAGCAGTGTTACTACATCTAAAAATAAAAATAAAAGCTATGAATATATGCCCTAAAATGGATCCTAAGGAAGTTACAGCCCTTTAATGATAGATAAAGCGAATGGTTTTTAGTTTTTATTTATTTTTAGGAACGTCACAGACCATTTTTTTTTTTTTTTTTTAATTCTGTGTTCTGACAAATTTTTATGCCAAAATTAATGATGATGGTAAAAAAGCCGTAACACAGTTCTCTACTACTACTACTAAGTACTTATGAAAACTACTATGAGTAGTTTTCTAAAGGTAGAACGTTGTTTTTCACAATACTTTTTTTATCTAAGTGAATACTTTCCTTACCTTGTAAAACTAAACCATCAAGCTGGATGACTAGAGGTATAAAGAATTCAGCAGTGAAATTAAAGCTATTATACAAGAGAATGATCCAAAGGAATAGAGATGAAGACCGGAATTTTTATCTTTTATATAAGAAAATATATCGTAAAGTAATTAGAGCAGCTAAAAAACTACATAACGATTACATCTATTTAAGGGCTTCAAACAAATCGAAAGCTGCTTGGTCTATTATAAATAGAGAGACAGGTAATGCTATATCAACTCATCAAAATATTCAAACCATTGAAAAAGACAATACTCTAATAAGTGACTCTGCCTTGATTGCCAATATTTTTAATGAATATTTTATTAATCTACCTAAAGATTTGAAAAACAAATGTGGCAACAATGGGAGTGGATTTTAATTTTGTAAAAATGTTCCAACTATTTTTGTAGAACCAGCTACAGAGAACGAAATTTTCAATATTATAATGAATGTAAAAGGATCAAATTCCAGTGGCTTTGATAATATTAGTAGCAATATTCTTAAATCAGTAGTTTATTATATTCTATCTCCATTGACATTTCTGATAAACTGGTCTCTTCAGGAAGGTTGTTTTCCGGAAAATCTGAAATTGGCAAAGGTCATACCTTTGTATAAAAAAGGTCAAAAAACGTTAATTGCCAATTATAGACCAGTGTCGCTTTTGTCAACTCTGTCAAAAATATTGGAAAGGGTAATGACTAATAGAATGACCAAATTTATTTCTAAATATGAAATATTTTCTGATATGCAACATGGCTTTAGACAGGGTAAGTCGACTCAATCAGCCATAATTAGATTTATGGATAAACTATATGATAATTTGGATAATAATAAGAAATGCTTTGGAATATTTTTAGACTTGAGTAAAGCTTTCGATCTTGTGGATCATGTCACACTGATCACTAAATTACATGAATATGGTTTTAGAGGAAGTTGTGGGGATTGGTTGAAATCTTATCTTTGTTGTAGAAATCAAAAAGTTGAAGTGAATGGATATCAGTCGCAAATGATGGAAACAACTTGTGGTGTACCACAGGGTTCTGTCTTGGGCCCCTTGTTGTTTTTGTTATTTGTGAATGATTTGGGTTGTATAGACAATGAAAGTAGGTTGACCTTATTTGCAGATGACATATCATATCTTTGTTCAAATTCAAGCATTGAAAATTTAAAGGCGACTGCTCGAACTGATTTAGACAGAATCACTTAACAGAGAAAAGTCTGTATTTATTCATTTCACTCCCAGATTAAAGCAATACAATGAAAGCAGTCTGTTGAAAATAAATGGGAAATCTATTGAACAAGTTGGGGCAATTAAATTTTTAGGTGTGTACGTGGACAGTGCACTATCTTGGGAAAATCATATTGATGTACTTTGCAAAAAACTGTCATCTAATTATTTAGTGTTTTACAGGTTAAGAGATATTGTTGATAAAAGTATTAGTCTATCCTTTTATTACGCTCAATTCTATTCTAGATTAACTTATGGAATTATTTTTTGGGGTTCTTCCTTCCATTGTCAAAGAGTGTTTAAAATTCAAAAGTGTGCTATTCGTAATTTAGCTGGTTTAAGCAAAGTACATACTTGCAGAAATGTTTTCAAGGAACTGAAAATCTTACCGCTGGCATGTGTTTATATCCTGGAGATGGTGTCATTTGTTAAACTACACCTAGATGAATTTTTAAGAAATGATTATTACCATGATTACGTAACTCGTCACCAAAATAAATTATTAATTCCAAAACACAAATTGTCAGTTTACGAAAGTAGTCCCAGATACATGGGAATAAAACTGTTTAACAGACTTCCTAGTCATATTGTGAAAATATCTCTTATACACCATTTCAAAAAAGCTGTTAAAAAATTACTTTTAGAACATTGTTTCTATTCAGTAGAAGAGTATTTTAATCATGTGTGGTAATTGTTGTAAATTGTATAGATTTTATTTGTACAGATATAGTAAAATATTTAATGTATGTTTTGCCTGACTTGTTCCATATCATTTTATATGATCTAACGGACAATAAAGTTTATTATTATTATTATTATTATTATAATAGTCACTTTAACATATGTGAAAAATAATAACTTTATACATAAAAAGAGTTTGTTTAACTCGCTACAGTCAACAGTTTTCGAGATATTTGTGTTTAAAGTTTGCAATGCACTTGCATTGTCAAATGTGGCATATCTAGGTTTGGCATTTTCAGTCAATGGTTTTTTTGCGAATTCAACTGACAGTTTTCTACACTGTTTAAAAGGCTGTAACTTTTTTTACACCCTGTATAAAGTATAACAATATTAAGTTAGAAAACCTTATCATGTTTCATACCACATTTATTTTAGTTATCCAGTTATTTTAAAAAATAGTATTAAAGACCCTTTTATTTAATCTTTTCCATTTTCATAATATTGAATACTTACTCTTGATCCAACTTTTGTACTAGCTTTATAAGCTTATATAAAATATATTCATATTCTATTTATTTTTTTACTTATTTATTAGTGTTTTTTTTTTCAGTTATGTGGCATACTGTCTGAAGCAAACCGTTCGGTGGCTAGTGCAGTACAAATAGACAGTTTTATTAAAGATGTGAACAACAGCTCTAATATTGACCCATTTTCTCAGCTACAACCTCCAAAAACTATTGTAATAGATAATACAGCAATAGAGCAAGTAGTACTACTTATGATCGATATGAAAATCACGACTCGTTATTTGGACACTTTACCCGTTGGTATTTATTTTTTGTTTTATAATGCTCTGTGGAAATGTAGAGAGAATCCCCCTTCTGATTGGTCTGCTGATGCTTACTATTTGCTATGGAGGGAAGATCTTGCTGCCCAAGCTGTAAAGATGGAAAAGGTAATATAATCAACTATTTTCAGGTATTTTTTTCATCACACTGAAAAAGTGACAGCGCACTTTTTCCCTCCTGAAATAGAGTAAATAAAAATTGAGTCAGTTTATGTTTGGAACCACCCGATAGGTATTTTACCTGGAACCTACAAATCTCATTATTTTTAAAGACTTCATGATTGATTATACTTTTGTATCAGACTTTCAGAAATTTTATGTTCCTTCATATAATTTTAAAACAATGTAGGTTTACTACAAGCTATAAATTCATAAGTCTCATATGCTTCAGAAACTTCAGACTCTATCTTGACTAGTAAATGAAAATTTTCTATTGAAAATAATGTCGAAAGTCATGAAATGTTTTGGGACTATCTAATGAAATATTCATCAACATTTTTTATTATTGAAAATACAAATATGTAAAGTATTTTTAATTCAGATAAAATAACCTTAGATTTTAGTAACTTAAAAGAATATGGAATTCTTTTAAGGAGACTATATAACTACTATCAATGTAAATTTTTTAAATAACTAAAGTAAAAACCAGTATTAAGCAAAGTGGAATGACCTCGCCGATCTGGTAAAATGCGGTGATGGATGGGCGTGCGTATTCTGTTTTACCATTGGGCACATTTCAGTTAATATATACTCGTATACTATTCTATAGAATACTTCTAGTATATATTAACTGAAATATGCCCAGTGGTAAAAAAATACAAATCTAAAAATGTCTAGTTAATATAGACATTTTTAGATTTGTCATTAGGTGGAACGTTAAGAAACGCGCGCGAAATAACCCAACATCACGCCACTGTTTCCCTACTACGTCGAGCGCAGTTGCTTGTTGGTTCCTGATTCGACCGTTGAAGCTCGGAGAAAAGAAAGCGTAAATGCAAGAATATGTATGTTAAATAAGGATGAACAGCTTGTCATCAACTTTAAGACTTTCGCAGTTGCCACATATTCGGAAATTCGTTGATATTATTAAGTAAAAGACAAATTAAACATTGTGTTTGCTTGAATAAAATACAATAGGGATAAGGGACGTTAAAGACAAGTAAAAAACTGAGTAAATAAGGTAATTAATACGTTTCCTGTTTTAAATAAGAATACTTTAGAAATAAATGTGACAACAAAGATCTACTCTTTTTCTGGTCATTGCACTTTGCTTAATTCTGGTCTGGACTTTACTGGAAAATGATGAGTAGTGACAATATAAATAAATATCAGAGCGCTTTGGCAAGTTTATATTTTCACCAGGATCAACAAGAATCCTCCCGCGAACTGCTTGGCATGTACAGCAACACTCAATTACAAGATGTGATGCCTGGATTAAAAGCAGATTCTGAACAGCTAGATGGCATGGAAGACATCGATAATTCCCTAACGAAATTAAGGTTCAACAAGGACGTGAGAGTGAATGAAACGAGAAAGATGTTGCAAAGCTCCAAACCAGTGCCTATAGTGCTTACTCAGAGGCCTGATGTGTCCGATCATGATTTTATTGAGGAACAAGAGAAGCACTTGTATGGAATTTGTATCAGGACTATGGCATTACCCGTGGGAAGGTAGGTTTAAATAAATTTCATTTTAAAACTGAAGGAAGCATTGCTTTTACCAAGCTATTATACACTAACACAAAGTGGTTCAAAAAGTGGGTACAAAAAGTAAAAGGTTCATAAAACATTTCTGGAAATGCATATTTCAGAAAATCTGTAGTGATATACCATAGATTTATAAGACAAGGGAGATGTAATTGTTTACATTTTAAAGCAATCAGAGAACCCCTTGTTTACTCTTTATCTGGTTAACTGCAAGGTCTACTTTATGATTGTACGAAAAACTGTTGCCAAACTGTCAATTGTGTAATTTATATTTTCATATTTAAACTACCATGATTATGGGTTAAGGTTAAAATATTACATAAAAATATTTTTCCGTTTCCTAGTTAAGTAGATAAATCATATTTTGTTAAAAACGTTGCGATAAAAACTAACTTCATAACGCAAAAATGGAATGAACAGGCATCATTGCTCCCTACTCCAATCCGCATGTTCATTGATGCCGGCAACAACCACGTGAATCGTAGTATTTTATAGTATTTCTTTTGTGCGGTGTTGCTGGCAGTCGGAATTTTGCTTTTGTGAATTTTTCAGTGTTTTTTGTAAGGATTTTATTACTATTCTTCAGAAAATGGTGCATCAGTGTCAAGTGTATAGAAAAATGAATTCTTTATATTCAAAACTGTCTTTCCACAGGTAAATTTTGCCAAGTTTTGTTTGGTTATTCGGTCGCTATATTTGTCACGCCATATTTACGGATTTTCAGGGGCGTGCTGGCTGGCTTCCTTATCATTTTACGGAATATAGTATATATATACTATATTATATTATGGAATTGCTTTTGTTATTTTTTAAAATATGGCTGATGTGTTAGTTTTTGGAGTTACCTACACACATACTTAAATATGGTCAAAACAAGAATCCAAGCAAGAAGCTAAGGCATCATCATCATTCAGCACTTTGCTGCATAACAAATTAAAAAACCTATAATGTTTGGTAAGTGTGAAGCCAACATGCAACGTTTGCACACAAAAATTAAAATCAGTTGCGTAACCAAGGTAATTTTTAAAGGTATCCTTTATACTAATCTAAGAGAAAATCACCATTATCAGGCTTTTAAAGAGTTATTTTGAAAACAGTAAGTCAAATAACTTGAAACAAAAAGTTGAATTAAAAACTAACACCATGTACATCTTTATTATTTTAAATTATATTTCACTTTTAAATGTAATTGAACCCTGTATACAGAGTTTGGGTATCTTTGAAAAACTGAAAAATACTTTTTTACACTACTGTATATATAAGTTTTTGTAATGTAGTAGGTGTACCACCTTTACTTAATTCAGAATTTTAAGTGTTCAAGTTTCAATTCATATTCCCTACATTAAAACTCCGATACTAATTTAATTTCTAATCTCACAAGCTTTTGCTGTTGCAATGTATAGTACTGATTTTCTTAAAATTCCTTTTTTGATGTTTTATTATCATACCCAACCCTTCCAAAAACAGTACACCTTTGGCGTCGGAAGCAAGTTCTCCCAAAACTTTTGCAACGTTGCACGGAGTCGGAATTTTGCCGTTCTTTCTCTCGGTATTCTTTGTCATACACATTGCCAATGATTCATACAAAACAAAAGGTTATTTATGAATGAACCGTGAGGTCTCCTCTTATTAAGTCTATGTGATATACCCTACCCTATATATGGAAAATCTGTTTGGGTTTGGAGAAAATTGTAGGTTAAATACCTATGTAGACATAAAAGTAAATAATAAAAGAGCACAAACCTAAGACGTAAATAAACTTAATAGTTTTTATTAATAGAAAATCCATAATAATGTAAATTATTTACTTGTTTACGGCTATATGTTATGCTTCATACCTAGTTTATCTATTATTTTTTAGAACGAAGGTTTATAAATCAAAGTTTATAATCATCGTAGAAAATCGAAAACAATATTCTATAATATATATAAACACTCCACTGGATATAAATGCACTGCTAATTAGTATTTGCATAATATATTAATTTGTTATTGCATTGTGGTCCAGTATAACCTTCTTGATCGATTTACAACTTTAATGAATATTTAATTAAAAACGCTTGGTTGCGAGGTACAAGGAGTATTATGCCAAATTTATCAAAATAGGGATTATCAAATAGGGATAATGTTTTTATTTAGATGGTGTCGCTAAAAGTTAAAATGCGATGATATTGGATCAGATCAAACTAAACCACAGTATAATGCTAAAGAAAACTGTGGTAAAATTTCTTGCATAGAATAAACTTTATGCTTTACGCATTTTACGTTCTTTTTTCGCGACTTGTGAGCCAAACCGTATGCAACACATTATACATATCTTGCATATTGATGGACGCCTAATACCTACATACCTAGTTACTCATCTACCTATATGCTAATATAATACAGACAACAGTGGTTATTTATCAGATTTATCATATCTCTACTGCCAAGGGGGCAATTTGAGTAGAGTTGAAAACTCAGTTTTTTGTTTGCCAAGCACAACTTGATGTAATAAATCTCATGCGCTGCATTTCGAAGGATATAAATGTAATATAATACATAAAATCTCATTTTAAATATCATGCAATGAAGGCATCCAAAAAAGTCCCATTCTCTATAACTTCTAAATGCTAATGACATTGTTTAAAAAAGAAACTAGTGGTATTATTTAACTAGTTAAATAAAAATTTCTTGATAAAGATCCATATTTGACCGTAATGACTCATAAAAGGCCTTATGGGTTTAATATACATATGGTATTATTGTATTAGTTTTGGATAATATTTTTTATGTACCTTGTTTATTTGTATATATTATTTCAACGAATACATAGGCTTCTGGATAACTGCTGAACTGCCCTTTAACATTCTCACAGGAAGAGATGAACGAGTTCTGAATAAACCTATTGAGGGTAGAAGTTGTTGGTTTACACTACACACTACACTTACAGACAGCTCCAAAACATCTGTGAATGTTAGTGCCGAAGTGTATAGTTGCAACTAGTGTTGGCAGACACTTATACAAATGTCCTTAAATGTCCGGACATGTGTCCAAAAGTGTCTGGACAGAATGAAAATGTCTAACATTTATCGTATCTGTCCAGCTTCCTTCAGATTTATAATTACCGACATTTTCAGCTAACTGAGCTAACCTAAAAATCCAATTCAAAATTGTCACAATCTCTTGAAATTGTTTTCTATAGTCTTTTTGTGTTTTTTACTCCTAATTATTTGCGCTTACAGATGGTTAAATCAGAAACTCTGATTTGGAGATACTATAATAAAAAGTCAACAAAACGGCAACAAACTATATAGAAAACTTAACAACTAATTATAAACCTTAATTACATTCAAAACCCTAAGTATTACCCATTGCTGAATTCCTTGATTTTTTCTCTATCCAACCACGTCAAATTCTAATATGGCATCCATAAGAAAAACAAAAGATGATATTTATATATCAGAATCTAGTAGGCGAAAAAAAATTCTGGTTGCATTAAAACAAATATAATTATGCATGTATGTACGAAATAAATTTTTATTTGAAAATTTGTATAAATAGCGGAGCAAGAGCTAATTTAAGTTTTTTGAAAATTTATTGTTTTGCTAAATATTTTGAGAACCGCTGGTTTTTTCAACAATTTTCCGGGACCACGATTTAGTGCTCGTAATTACTCAACTTTTCTCTAATTTAACCAACTTCGTATCTCTTTAAATAACAAAGATACCAATAAATAGCAGGACTCGTGATTCACCCTGTATAATTTAATTTTTTAAATGTTACAGAATTTATAAATATGTTATGTATTGTGCTTGTTACTCAAAACAAAAATTTTTTTTTTAGTTTTCTTTTTTCTATAATTTATTTATTTCATTTCACATGTACACAGTAGAAACTTAAACTTCTTCAAATTAAATCATAATATCGTAATTAACACTATTAATTTTTTACTATGTTAACCATAAGCTGGTAAAAGGTAGACGAAAATTGAAAATTGTTAGGAAAATATTGATTTTTCACCTAATGTGCTTGTATTTCCGAGAATATATAAGTATTTGGTATCATCTTGAAGCTTATGGCATGTGCTGTACAGTAAATCTCTTATATTTCATTTTCTAAAATGTCCGTATAAGTGTCTAAAATGTCCAGACAGTTGTCTGGATATTTGTCCAGTTTTTAAATGTCCGGACATTTGCC
Source organism: Pogonocherus hispidulus (assembly GCA_963924545.1). NCBI lineage: Eukaryota > Metazoa > Arthropoda > Insecta > Coleoptera > Cerambycidae > Pogonocherus > Pogonocherus hispidulus. The sequence continues at coordinate 17,236,900 of OZ004700.1, forward strand.
AACACTAGTTGCAACCTAATACTAAAATTTTCTTCAAGCGTGTTACGTGACTAGTTTGCTGGCAGAAATTTATGCCATCGAAATGTGTGTACAACTTACGCGAATGACGATAAAAAAAATTTTGCCAAGCAGCATGTAAAACTCAAAACGGTATGAAACTGCCAAAAGTCAAGCTCTCGGTTGGGCCGAAGCAACAGAGTGGTCTGGACCCCATATCAATCTGGCCACCTGACTCATTAACCTACTGCTTCTATAGTGTGAATTAACTGTTCCACCTTGGGGCACTAACTTTTAGATCTAACCGAATGTATGCATAAAATTGAAAATATATTGTGAAACACTTAAATAAAATCAATATGTTTAAACGTTTAAACTGATCAAGTGGATAAGAACATGAGTCCATATTATTTCTCATGGAAAATATAAAATATGTAATATAATCTCAAATAAAGGGGAATTTCTAATATTCTAAAGATTAACATGAACCTTGATATGGTGGAATCGTTATTACCTAGGATTAGTCCATTATTATTTTTAAATGTAAAATGTAAATGTAAAATTAATATTGTTCTAAACTGGCTTTGATTAATCTTTGATGTATATAATGTACAAATCAGTTTTGTACATTTTGTATAAGGCTAATATCACACTAGTAGTAAGGAGACTAGCATAAATAGCATATTGTAAACAGGAAAGTAAAAGGGAGCACTACAATATTTCTAATTTGTTAACAAGACAAAGGGTAGAGGGTAGAGATATTTTCCTTGCCTATCGTCCCATACATAAGAGACCTCCGGCTTTACATCCTCTCCGAGGGATAGTACTTCTTATACACAAGTACACTTCTTTTACACTTGCCCTTTATAAGTGGTTGAAACATTATATAGCTAACTTTTAAAATTCAATCTAAAATAAAAAACAATTCCTAGATCTTTAGTTTTAACAACTGTTTTTATGTTTCTTTTTTCTTTAATGATGATAATAGTCAAAGTGTCAAGAATTTTACAGATCTGCACATGAAATGATAAATCATATAATTATTTACTGACAGTTATAAACAATAATAAAAATTTTTGAAAGGACGTCCATGTTTGATAAAGTTGTAAATAACTTTGTGAATGAAACAATTTAAGGTCATCATAAAAAAGTCAACAGAACTCTGGTTTCATACACATTGTTGGCTCTCAGCCATCAGTGACTCTCCAATGATAAGTTGCTCTCCCTGAGGCGTACCCCAATATTTATCTGTTGCTCCCAACAGTATAATGTATTGAAGCAAGCAGCTTGTACCTTTCATGTAAAAATAACTTGAACTGAATAGTCTGTCCATGCCTAATCAGTAAAAATGCAAAAAAGTATAATTACTATTACTGATCATTTATACAACCAGAGACTTATAAGTAGATTCTATAAGTCTCTGATACAACCCAAGCTATATAAATCCAAACTAAACTAAAAAATATTTTTAGGGGCATGTTCACCTTGCGTACAGCCACTCCTGTGATAACTGAGCCTCTACCGGCACCACCTCTCTGCCTCACAGGTAGAGCACCGCCCCGAGGCACGACAGTTGACTTGAACCACATCGATACACCTGCCAACATGAGTCTTTGGCCTATGTTCCACAATGGAGTGGCAAATGGGCTGCGTATTACACCTGATGCTCACAACATTGACAATACTTGGATTATATTCAACAAGTCAAAAACTGGAGTTGATCCTCAGATGGAGCACGCAGGGTTCTTACTGGCCTTGGGATTGAATGGACATTTGAAGAACTTGGCTGTGAATAGTACTTTCAATTATTTGGAGAAGTTGCATGAGATGACCAGTGTGGGGATATTACTGGGTATGTATTTGTTTCTGTCGAATCGACGGAATCCCGAATGCAACAAATTTAGTTGGTTAAAATGTGTACAATCCATAATTTTCCAAATTTTGTTTAGCTGACGACTAAACATTTTGAACAAGGGAACATTTACTCTAAATTAAAACTGAAAATGAAAATAAATAATCGTGCTTTTCAATCGATTGGGCCGGGTGACGAGGAATATACTGAGTGACCCAATGAGATGTTTCTACCTTGAATAACTTGGTATAAAAAATTTTTAAACAAATTTCGGAGACAGGTCGGTTTTTATTTGAAGGGGACACATTTTCATGTTACTGACATTTATACAGGTTGCCAAAAAACAGAGGTTTACCACAACTTATATTTTTTAAAAGGAACATCCTATGTATTAGTGCAGATATGGATAGAACGTCCTCTCATAAATACATTGATATAGAGTTTGATGGATCTAGCTCTTATCGTGAGGGAGATATACATTAAAGAGTGTTCCATAAGAACAATATGTTGGAAAAAAACTGTAGCGTCTGTAGCCTAGTAACTAATTAATATTCTCTTTCTAACGCATTATCCTTATGGAACACTCTTTAACATATATCTCCCTCACTATTAGACCTAAATCTATCCCTATATCAATGTATTTGTGAGTGGACACTCTATCCAAATTGTAAAAATGCATAGGGTGTTCCTCTTAAAAAATCTAAATTGCGGTAAAGTTATCTTTTTTGGGACACTCTGTCTCTGAGTTTGTTTGAAAAAACTTTTGTACCTCGTTATTCAGGGTGGAAACTCTTTGTAGGGCCACCCAGTATATTAAGAATAGGAAAAAATTAGACAGATTCAATAGTTTTTATTTTCATAATAAAAATAGGTAACTAGGTAGCTATCGATGTCAAACCTATTTACTTAATATCTATGAAACAACACAAAGTTCAGTAAAAAATTATACTTTGCGATAAAAGATATACACTAAACATTACAAATATTTTCCTTTTTATCCTATTTTTATTCAAGGTTTATCAGCGGCTTTCCGTGGCACGTGCCATCCCAATCTTACAAAAACTTTGGCGATACACGTTGAAGCATTATTACCCCCTACCTCCATGGAACTGGACGTGCCTCAAAACCTGCAGGTTGCTGGTTTGCTCGGAATAGGCCTGTTGTACCAAGGAACCGCCCATAGGCATATGACGGAGGTGCTGCTATCGGAAATCGGACGTCCACCCGGACCAGAAATGGAGAACAGCATCGATAGGGAGTCGTACTCTTTAGCGGCAGGGCTTTCTTTAGGATTGGTCACTTTGAAGCACGGGGGACATCCTGCTGGATTGTCTGATCTGAATGTGCCTGATACTCTGCACTATTATATGGTGGGAGGAAATAAAAGAGCTCTGACAGGTAACTGAAAAATATAAATGTATAATTAAAGATTAGACAGCAACTACACATATTTTTGGATAATTCATAAAAACATTTAGAATTTATAACAAATTTTATGGTTCTTCCCAAAATCTTTTTCTCTCTTTTTTATAGAATTTCTAATGAATTGTGTATTCTGAATTTGATTTCCATGTCTATTTTTTTTTTTTTTTGTAATATAAAATGTAACAAAATTTCCAAATCTGTGTTAACAATCTTGAAGGGAGTTTGAACCTTTGATGTGAAGATATCACTGACGTAGTTTTCCACATAACACCAAAACACTATACTGCACTCGACGCGCGTTTTGCCAACCAAGTTGGCATTATCTGGAAATGACTAAAACTCTGTTTTTCTTTTAAAAGTTAAAACGTTTTAATCATTTCGAGATGATGCCAACTTGGTTGGCAAAACGCGCGTCGTGTGCAGTATAGTGTTTTGGACTTATGCGGAAAATTACTGTGTTAGCAAATGTATATTTGTGAAGGCTTCAAACAATGGAAGTGTTAAGATAGAAAAATCCTGGTTCTTCTTTTATATAATAAAAACAGTGGCGGCTCGCTAGGTGACGCAAGTGACGCGCCGCTTCACCTAAAATTTCCGTGTTTGGTTGTATCATTTAAAATTATTTTTAATTTCATATAAATTTTGTAATATAGATATATTTACATTTATATAGATAATAGATATATTTATATGGTTAATAAACAGAATAATTATTATAAAACGTTGCGCACTGAACGCCTCCTAAGAAAACATCGCTTTCGTTGAGAGTGAACATGAAACCCCGTAACGTTCCCTTCTTATAATAAGCAAGTGACGCAAATCGCTATCAGGTGGTATTTCTACGACAGTCAGAACGGCGGTTGCCATGGCAGCAATGCAGCCGATACGTGACTAAACTGTCCTGTGGGCGAACGAGTGGCGCGGATTTCAATAGCGCATCACATCACTCCTACAGTCCTGGCCAGTTTGCCTCTATACGTGACGCCGCACCGGTTAAAAAACAATTCTTATAATAATAAATAGTCATTGTTTTCTATCAATCGTAGAAATGTTTTCTATGTATGATCCAGTTTGTGTTTTATTAGAAACACCATTTTCTGGATGGAAAAAAAGAGGACAAAAAAGATTTTTTAAATCTCGAGAGACCTTCGCTGTGCTTTCTCTCGAGTTCGAAAAAAAGGTAAAGTCAAAAGACAAAGTGTTCGTTCAGAAGTTTCGGAATGAGTGGTATTCGGAGTATAAGTGGTTGTGTGGAAGTATTTATTTAAAATTTAAAAAACTAAGCGTGTGGAATAAGGAGGGATTTAACAATTTTGGGAATGTTACGTGAGGCTGGCGTAAGCACGATGCTTCTTTAGAACATATACGGTGTGCATTAATGTTCGCAGAATTTAGAAAAAACCTCAATACAATTGAAGACGCTTTGAGGGAAAATTCCAGAGTATATATTAAACAATTTAACGATGACGTCCTTTTAAATAGGCGGTTTATGCAATTACCTATTCACGCAGCGATTTATTTAGGCAGAGAGTTGGCATTTTGAGGTCACATTGAATCGGAGTGTTCGGACAATGGTGGGATTTTTAAAGAACTTTTGGATGGCCAATTCGCCGCTTAGTATTTGTCTGCTTCAACTATCATAAAGTTCCCAAGCAACAGGCAACTGCAATGACCTTGAATTTGCTTGAAATTTTCGCCTGCGGCGCTGTTTTCATTTCCCGACTTGCAGTCTACAGTCCACGTCATTTATTTACGAACCCACGAGCCGCCACTGATAAAAAATTTTAATTTTTATTTGGATCGTATTTGGAATACATGACTTGATCTTGTTGAATGAATTCAAAAAATCTATTTCAATTGATAATAACTTGAACACTTTGGTCAATGTTTCCATCAATTTTAACATTTCATAAAATTAATTCGTAGGTAGCCAAAAAGACAAGTACAAGACTCCCTCTTTCCAAATTAGAGAAGGTTCATCGGTTAACTTGGATGTAACGGCACCTGGGGCGACTCTAGCTTTAGGCCTAATGTATCTGGGAACGGGAAATAAGGCTGTAGCTGACTGGATGGCCCCACCTGAAACACAGTATTTGTTGGATTTCGTCAGACCCGATTTTCTCATGCTGAGGATATTGTCCCGATGTAAGTAAAACATGACCAACTTTGAAAAAGTAATTTTGATAATTATGTCACCCTATATAATTGCAATGCTGTTTCTCTTTTGTTTTGTCTTAAATCCTTAGAATGTAAAATGTATGCCTATAACGTAGCGTACGTAAGTATATGATAAAAGCCTAATTTCCCTAAATTTAAATTTGGTTAATAATTTTATATTATATAAAATTACACTGCATGAGATGTCTGAAAATATAATTTAAAAAAATTGTCTTGGACAAAAATGAAAAGGCAATAAAAAATTTGTGTTCACTTAAAAATGAGATTATATTCACGTATATAGCTCTTCATCGCTATATTAACAGCGTCAATAAAATTGTCTATTTTTGCCCTCTTCTTTCACTACTATATTCGGATAATAATAAATTTAAAAACATAACCTTTTCATCCGTCTTTCTTGAGGAAGCAAAATCAGTCCAGTCGAATTTTGAAGTGCTCTGCCCACGTGCAGATTCTGCCCAGTCAAACACGAAAATAATCGACACTGGGAGCGTGCTAATCACCCGAACACACGGAACTACGACAGTCCGCATTTAGTTCGCAATAGGGCCGTCAGTCGAATTCGCTGTTATTGTCAAAAGGTCTATTAAACAAATGTCCAAATAGTAAAATATTATGCACTTTGCTCCCTTGTAAAACAAATAGCTAAATTTGCTTGTAAAACACACAGTATCGGTCAAGACATCGTGTTTGCAACGCGCAAAAAGTCGTTTAAAGAATAGAAACAGTATTTCAATAAAAAGCTCTTAATTTTGTTTTTAAATAGTCTGAGGTCAAGGGACTTTATAGTGGCTGGGATCCTATTGTAAATTTGAATATTTAAGGAATTCCTTTGAGATTTTGCCAGTCTGAAACAACATGTTCTTAACAAGTTACTACCTCTTGTAAAATAATTATGAATGTCTGACAGGGTTCTATAATTATTAAGATTTTTATGCACTTCTATTAGAGTGTGGTAAATATATAATAGAGTGTTTTTGAACCCCTTAAATTCTAGCACGTCGTTATCGTTATTCTGCGCATACGGGGTGCCAAAAATGATACTCTTTTAGGCACTGCGCATGCGCAGAATAACGATAACGACGTGCTAAAATTTAAGGGGTTCAAAAACTTTCTATTGTTGGCAGTGGCATTATACCTAAACTAATAGAGGCTGACAGTGTTCGTTAATATTAGCACCAGTAATTATACGAATTACCTTTTTTTGTAGCACAAACGCTGTTTGGGCATATGATGAGTTTCCCCATAATATTACAGCGTAAGAGATGTGCAAATGGAACAATGCAAAATAGGTAGATTTTAAAGTATCCATGCTTAGAATAGGCTTTAAGCGACGAAATATAAAAATAACACTAGACAGTTTTTTGCACAGCTTTTTCACATGACTAGACCAATGCAAGTCAATATCAAGGGTAACTCCCAATAGTTCAACGCTACTGCCATTGGTCAGTTGTACATTTGATTACAATAATATATTTTGTGTTTTGTCAGAATTTAATTTGAGCTTGTTTAGTTGTGAACCATTTTTCCGCTTTGAGATCAATGGTTTTAGAGGTACATACCAAATTTTTAATATCATTTCCACTGGACATCAGTGTGGTGTCATCAGCGAAGAGCACACACTTGTTTGAAAGCAAGAAATTATACAAGTCATTTATGTACAAGATAAATAATAAAGGTCCAGGGACTGAACCTTGGGGTATTCCATGTTTTATAGCAGTCAATTCGGAACTTGTATTACGTATATTAACGTATTGTTTTTGATTGTTCAAATAGGATTAGAATAACAGGTGGGAAATTCCTCTAAAATCAGAATGTGACATTTTTTCTAATAGAATTTTATGCGAAACACAATCAAACGCCTTTGTGAGGTCACATAAGGTGACCATAGAATGGCACCCCTTTTCTAGGCCATCAACCACATCACTTACAATTTTTAAGACTGCCTGAGTGGTTGAGCAATTTTTGCGAAAACCATATTGATAAGGACAAAGAAGACAATCTCCGTTGATGTACCGAGTTATCCTAGAAGCTAAAATTTTCTCCATTATTTTTGAAAAAACCGGAAGTGTCGAAATTGGGCAATAATTGCCTGTAATATTCCTGTCGCGTTTTTTAAAGGTAGGTATAATTTTTGAGATTTTGAACGCTTCTGGGAATTGTCCAGATAGAAAAAAATTGTTTATAAGCATTGTAAGTGGTAAAGCAACTATGTCCGAGGTTTCTTTTACAATTTTACTACTTATTTCATAAGCGTCAATGGAAGGAGAATTTTTTAAAGCTTTTATTGTGTCTTTAACCTCTATTACGGTACAAGGTTGAAGAAGAAATTATGTATTATAAAATAGAAGAATAAAAAATTATGTATTATATAATTATGTAAAAGTATTATGCACCAATGGGAATAAAATATTATTAACAGCCTCAAAACAGGAAGTAAAATGGATGTTTATTCTCTCAAGACAAATTACATAAATTATTATTCTTCAGGTTTAATTTCTATGTTATTTTTTTGTAATTAGGATTATGCCCTCCTAATTAAGATAGTGTTTTCCTCTCTTCGTTCAGGTAGCATACTTCATGCCCTGACTAAAACACTAACTTTAGTCCCTTGGTGCATAAATAACTACTAATATAATAATAATATTAGCATAACATTATTTATTATATCGTTTTAAATTTTTAGCTCTAATATTGTGGAATGATGTGGAACCGAGCAAAGACTGGGTGGAGGGACAAGTTCCGTCAACCATTAGACCATACTGCATGGTAAAACCATGCCACTCCTTAGATATTGACTATGAAGCAATGAAGTAAGTTATAATCAAAGCATTTTCGTTGATACCCCACCATTATTCATATTATTTTTCCACAGTCAGGCTTATTGCAACATCGTAGCAGGCGCTTGTTTTGCTATGGGTCTCAAATTCGCAGGGACAGCCAACAGGGATGCTTTCGAGACTCTCCTCTACTTCTGTCATATGTTTACGTCCCTCACCGGGAAATCTATAGCAGAATTGGCTGGAAAGTCGACGATTGAGACGTGTCTTAATGTACTGCTTTTATCAGCATCAATGGTAAATGAAACTTTCATAATAATTACCCGATAAATTTAAATTTCACGATGTTAATGAAATTTTTTACTTATTTGATTATACACATTTTTAATTTCAGGTGATGGCAGGAACAGGAAATTTGGACATAATGCGCCTTGTTCGCCACCTTCGGAGACGAGTAGGGGTATCGAACAGCCCTGTTGTAACATACGGATCGCATTTAGCCATACACATGTCCTTAGGCCTTCTGTTTCTAGGAGGTGGCCGGTACACACTATCCAATTCTCCGTCCAGTATAGCTGCGCTAATATGTGCTTTCTATCCTAAATTTCCCACACACAGTAATGATAACAGGTAAAAAATAATGTGTGTTTAATACGAAAATTCTCAAATATAATTTTTTCAGATATCATTTACAAGCATTTAGGCATTTATATGTATTAGCCGTTGAACCCAGATTAGTTATACCGAAAGATGTTCACCTAGATGAGATATGTTATGCAAACCTGAAGGTTGTTAAGTTGAATGGTGCTACGATTAATATTAAGGCGCCGGGAATTATACCTGATCTTAATACATTGATTAAAGTTGCGGTAGATGATGAAAGGTACTGGCCTGTGTTGTTCGAGAGGGGACAAAACTGGGAACTTTTGGTGTAAGTGTTTTGGAATATTTCAATATTGTAACTTGGTAATTAATAGTATCGAGATACTTCATGTGAATTTTTTTAGTAAGATCCTGTCAACTACAGGCTATATCGAAGTGAAACAACGAGCAGGTTGTCTTAGCTACATAGTCGATAAGTTTGGATATCATAGTCAACTCGCAAGGACTCTTACCCAGTCGGAAGTTGTACCTTGGGACCCGTCCCCATCCGCAATAATGTCCTTCACTTCCGATGAATCAATAAAATTGTTCTGCGATCACTTTTTGGCCACTGATGTGCCTGGTTTGAGTCCTGTTGAAGCAGAGCTCAAGCAGATGCTCGCAAAAATTACATACGATGCAGTAGTTAAGGATAAATTGATTGTGATATTGGTTTTTACAGCTTTAGCCAAGGTTAGTAGATATAATGTTACAAACATTGGAAATTTAATAAACAAAAAACATTATTGACTATTTTGATATCAGAGTTATAAAATAAAAGATTTGTTAAGTGTAATAAATTCGGAACACTTCTTGTGAAATTCTGATTGTATCAAATACTTAATGTGCTGTTGCATAGTGTAGATCAGGGGTAGGCAACCTTTTGAGTCGGAAGAGTCAAAAATTACAATTTACAAAATTTCAAAGTTTTTAAAGAGCCACAAAATTTTTTTTTGCCAACTATTAATAGTACTCGCATAAATAAATAAAGTTTTTTGAAAATAATAAATAAAAGAAAACGAATCTGTTTATTTATAAGAAAAAATATCTATTTATTTATATATAAGTAGCGTTTTTCACAACAAATTAGATAATATATATGGCCTTATTAGATAATTACTTATTATTTAAGCAAAAAATTAAAATAATTAAACATTTACTTACAACACTAACTTGTACTTCAATAACAAACAATTGAGCAAACAAATTCAATGGGAGCGATGGCTTTGCATGGTTATTCAAGTAGAAAATTTAAACTTTACTAAACAATGTAACTTGTACTTAAAATTAAAAAAACAATAACATACATTTGAGCAAACAAATTCAATGGGAGCGTTGGCTTTGCATGGTTTTAGAAAGTTTGGACAAATTTTAGCATTGGTTAAGACGTCAAATTGTCTTGCGTCGAAAGCGAATTAAAACCTACATAGAAACATCCGACGACAGCGTCATTCGAGAGCTTCCGACGGACTGACGACAGTGACAACGTGTGTCACAGGGGAGGGGTGCGGTGAAAAGCGAGTACAAGTGGCTGAGAGATCGAATCAGTGCCCAATCCTCGTTAATCAATTAAGAACGATTTTTAAATGTTTTTTTTTTTGATAAAATAAATAATATTTGCGTATGGAACTAAAGAGCCGCAGCTTCACATCCAAAGAGCCGCATGTGGCTCGCGAGCCGCAGGTTTCCGACCCCTGGTGTAGATACATCCCTGACTTCTTTATTTATAAGAAAAATTCACCGATTTTGCAATCCTTGCAACCATCGGAGACATTGGAAATGATAACACCATAATGAAACATAATTATTATAAACACACCATTCGTCCTATCAAATGGGACGCTACTCCATTAAGTGAGTACGGTATTATAACTGAACACTCCCACTACTTCTCACGCTGCCCGCCGGTTGAGTGTTGCGCTATGTATATTAGTGGAGTAAAATTGCTGGTCTAACTTGCTTCTTTCTAGGAGTAGACATATGTAGAGGCACCAGTATTCAAGCTATTAAGCCTGAGCGTGCCGTAATATTTCACTCTGATAAACTCTAGCGCTTTTTATAAATTTGATAATTCGAAAACTGTTCCAATCAATCAAACTGTTGATATCAATCCAAACTTTTTCAATATCTAGGCTACATTTCATTCGCTGCATTATATATAAATTTTTGATATTTCACATAGCTAACCGCATATCGAACTTTGTTATGCAAAATTTTTTAACCATTGAAAGCACTTAGGTGGTTAAAATTTTAGGGTGGTAAGTGCCCTTTTTTTTTAATGGCGATGTATGTACTCTGAAACACATGTTTTCGAATTGTGCGGAAACGCACTCTATGGCCAGTTAAAAAAATTGCCCAACTACAGAAAGTTGTAGATCACACCAAACGACTTACATTGGTAGGCCCTAACACCATTCAGTCCTGGAATAAGGGAAACCTGGAAAATCTCATTAGTAGTTAGAGGGGCAGTGCAAACATCAACGGGTTTTAATCTGCCACATTAACACCAAGCTGACATTCCTCCCATCCTAAGCCATCGCTAGGATGGTTGCTAACTCACCCCTACGAGCAAGCCTTAATCTACGAGTAGAAAATTTAATTTAAAATTGTCTTGGTGGAATGGGAATTTGAACCAAAGACCTCTGGTTGAGCAATCGAGGCACTAAACCCTGAGTCATGGACCTACGTATCATATCTAGATAAAATCATAATTTTCTTACAAATGCACTGAGGTTTAATAGATCTATCTATAATAGTAAACGAGATAAGATCAAAAGAAAATATGAGCAGAATATGTTATAGTAAGTTCTTTTGACTATTTCTCCCTTACCACCAAATATAGATATGGGCAAATTATCGACCACACTTTATTTCACTCAGTATTATATTTATGCCTCAAGAAAGTTAGGCTCAGCAGAGATTATAACTAATCTCTGGTCTCCGTGAGAAATTGGTAACCTAATGATAAATTGTTTAGCCTAGTGTACTAGTGATGAAGTGCTAAACAGTTGCTAATTTCTCTTTTACATTTTTCTTAGAACATACATGTACAGGGTGGGCCGTATAAGAGTGCGTATCCCCTTATCTCAGAAACTATGTGAGATAGAAAAAAAAGTTTTATATAAATGTTGTTTGCGTTAAAGATGTCGGTATTTTTTTAATATAGTTATATTTGTAGCTCTTCAATATACAGGGTGATGAACTAAACTTATCTTTTTTTAAATGGAACACCCTGTATATTATTACATTTTTGAAAAGCTCTTCAAAAGACTTGTTCAACGATATATAATATGATGGGTCTGTAGCCCACCGTTTCGGAGCTATTGACTGTTATCTTCAGGAAAAGGTTAATATTTGTAGCGAGCTAGAAAAGTTACTGATTGAGGTGATAAGCTGTAATTTGGGCCAATAAATTCTAATTTGGTCTATTTTATGAAACTTCTGTCTAATAGTAAAATAAAAAAAATTGCAACAGTGATGCCAAGTTTCGTGAAATTTAATTTTTCATGATTTTTTTAAATGGAACACCCTGTATTTTATTACATTTCCTGAAAGTCCTTGCAAAGACGAGTTTATTGATATATAATATCAGGGGTCTACGACACACTTATAACTTATATTTTTTTATAACTTATATTGCCATCTCTTATTTGATACAAATATTTAGAATCGTATGAATATCTGGCAGTTATATTAAATGATATTTTCTTACATAATCTCTCAATGTTAAAGCTGGACTTTTGTGATTAAATATATAACATTCTATTAAGCCTACTTTTTCTTGCAGAGAATACATTACATACAAACATGCATAACTTATGTGTCAATTCCTGAAGAGAAACGCAGATTAATCCAAAACGGTGTGTCGTAGACCCCTGATATTATATATCAATAAACTCGTCTTTGCAAGGACTTTCAGGAAATGTAATAAAATACCATTTAAAAAAATCATGAAAAATTAAATTTCACGAAACTTGGCATCACTGTTGCAATTTTTTTTATTTTACTATTAGACAGAAGTTTCATAAAATAGACCAAATTAGAATTTCTTGGCCCAAATTACAGCTTATCACCTCAATCAGTAACTTTTCTAGCCCGCTATAAATATTAACCTTTTCCTGAAGATAACAGTCAATAGCTCCGAAACGGTGGGCTACAGACCCATCATATTATATATCGTTGAACAAGTCTTTTGAAGAGCTTTTCAAAAATGTAATAATATACAGGGTGTTCCATTTAAAAAAAGATAAGTTTAGTTCATCACCCTGTATATTGAAGAGCTACAAATATAACTATATTAAAAAAATACCGACATCTTTAACGCAAACAACATTTATATAAAACTTTTTTTTCTATCTCACATAGTTTCTGAGATAAGGGGATACGCACTCTTATACAGCCCACCCTGTACATAGAAAGTGCCGTGCCACATTTAGTAATCAATAACAGATAATTAATACAACCTAGGGCATTGCTTTTGTGGGAAAATACCTCATGCAAATATATAAAAAATGTTGACCCATTTAATTTTAAATTGAGACCATTTTTCATCAAATAGAAAGGTTCTAAGTCATTTATAGAGAATTATAGTATAGTATAGTATCACCCACCCCGTATAGTATTTTATAGAAAAGTTACTTAAACAGTTTTTTCTTGTATGTAAAGTCACTGTTTTAATATGTCCCTGTTGCGACTGGTGATAATTAATTGTTATTAGTAAAAAATCAGTAAAAATTATTCTATTTTTTCAGGCCATCTTAGAATTAGAATCCTCTCCAAGTACCTTCAATATGTGGCAGTTAAAACTGGTATCTATGCAAGTGCTTTCCAATTCAACTGTGTCCGATCTTCTTTCCAAAGAAATTATTTTGGCTCTGCAGCAAAAAGTTATTGGGATCTTTGATGGCTGGGAAGAAAATTTGAAAGGCTTGCTAGAGAAATTTCTATCCGGGCAAAATTTCATTAAAGATGTTGATGTTATTATTTTAAGAAAATTGTCTGCATATGTGACCTACTATGATTTTCCTTATAAAACAAACATTTCCAAAGGGGATGTATTAGAAATGATTAGTAAGATGCAAACTAGTGGTTTATCTACCGAAACAGTTAAGAAAATATTAAAAATGTGTGATGTACATTGTTAATTGTTATTATTTATTTGTATAGTCTAAGTTAAGCCAAAAAATTGTATTTATAATTTTTGTACATATTAAAAATAAAATTTATTTTGATATTTCTCGTAGAAGTTTTTTAGACTCCTGGCATTTCTGCTAACCTAATAATTGCAATTATTAATTATGAGTAAATAAATTATTGTTCTAAATAAAAATATATCGGGGACCATTTGTCAATGAATACCTTAACAAGATTTCAGTTTATAAAATTAAAACAATATTCAAAATTACCCAAATGTACTTTAAATTAGTTACAATTCCAACTAATAACTATCAGGAGCAAGTAGGTGAATACCTCCTCGAGATTACTGCTCTCCTAATACAATAATGATCATTTTCTTCAAATTTGTTGTTTCCGAGAAAAGAAAACAGGCAGCAATTAAGCGAATACCCCTCGATATTTCTGCTCTCCTAATAGAATTACAAAATGTGCTTTTAAATTTATTACACTTCAAACTAATAACTATCGGGAGCAATTGGGTGAATACCTCCTGGAGACTCCTGCTCTCCTAATACAAGTTTGCTAATTTGCTTAAAGTTATTGTTTCAAAATAAAGAGAATAGGCAGCAACTAAGTGAATACCCCCTCGATATTTCTGCTCTCCTAATAGAATTATGAAATTGCGCTTTAAATTCCTTACACTTCCAAGATAATAAATATCGGGAGCAATTGGGTGAATACCTGCTCGATATTTCTGCTCTCCTAATAAAATTACAAAAATGTGCTTTAAATTTGTTAAAATTCAAATCAAACTAGTAACTATCGGGAGCAAATAGGTGAATACCTCCTCGCTAGATTCCTGCTCTCCTAATACAAGCATGATAATTTGCTTACAGTTGTTGTTTCAAAATAAGGAGAATAGGCAGCAATTAAGTGAATACCTCCTCGATATTTCTGTTCTCCTAATAGAATTATGAAATTGCGCCTTAAATTCCTTACACTTCCAAGTTAATAAATATCGGGATAAATTTGGTGAATAACTCCTCGATATTTCTGCTCTCCTAATAAAATTACGAAAATGTGCTTTAAATTTGTTAAAATTCAAATCAAACTAATAACTATCAGGAGCAAAGAGGTGAAATACCTCCTCGAGATTCCTGCTCTCCTAATACAAGCATGATAATTTGCTTAAAGTTGTTGTTTCAAAGTAAGGAGAATAGGCAGCAATTAAGTGAATACCTCCTCGATATTTCTGCTCTCCTAATGAAATTATGAAATTGCGCTTTAAATTCCTTACACTTCCAAGTTAATAAATATCGGGAGCAATTTGGTGAATACCTCCTCGATATTTCTGCTCTCCTAATAAAATTACGAAAATGTGCTTTAAATTTGTTACAATTCAAATCAAACTAATAACTATCGGGAGCAAACAGGTGAATACCTTCTCAATATTTCTGCTCTCCTAATAGAATTATGAAATTGCGCCTTAAATTCCTTACACTTCCAAGTTAATAAATATCGGAAGCAATTTGGTGAATACCTCCTCGATATTTCTGCTCTCCTAATAAAATTACGAAAATGTGGTTTAAATTTGTTAAAATTCAAATCAAATTAATAACTATCAGGAGCAAAGAGGTGAATACCTCCTCGAGATTCCTGCTCTCCTAATACAAGCATGATAATTTGCTTTGAGTTATTGTTTCAAAATAAGAATTAGGCAGCAATTAAGTGAATATACCTCCTCGATATTTCTGCTCTCCTAATGGAATTATGAAATTGCGCTTTAAATTCCTTACACTTCCAAGTTAATAAATATCGGGAGCAATTTGGTGAATACCTCCTCGATATTTCTGCTCTCCTAATAAAATTACGAAAATGTGCTTTAAATTTGTTACAATTCAAATGAAACTAATAACTATCGGGAGCAAATAGGTGAATACCTCCTAGATATTCCTGCTCTCCTAATACAAGCATGATAATTTGCTTTGAGTTATTGTTTCAAAATAAGGAGAATTAGGCAGCAATTAAGTGAATACCTCCTCGATATTTCTGCTCTCCTAATGGAATTATGAAATTGCACGTTAAATTCCTTACACTTCCAAGTTAATAAATATCGGGAGCGATTTGGTGAATACCTCCTTGAGATTCCTGCTCTCCTAATACAATCATGAAGATTTGCATCAAGTTTATTGTTTGTGTGTACGAGTGAATTTTATATAAAATCCACTGGTCTTTTAACATTCATACTTTACTTATTGACTGTTGCATACATTTTCCATGCTTCCAAACAATTATCGACATAGTACAGGGCGGTGAAGAAAAAAAAGACAATTTTAAATTTTAATCTTTATTAGACATTAAAAAAGAAGAAATAAATACAATAATAAGTGCTAAAAATATACAGTTAGCTATATAAACATTATCGACTACAACTACATTAGTTTTATTCATGTTTTTTGCTGCCAAAAAGAGTGCCTTCAACATTTTTGTTTGACATTTAAACATTTTTAAATCCAAAACTGTATTAAATCATTAGAACCCTTAAATCTAAGATTTATAACAAAACATTAGTTAACTGTATTAGTATTAGTGAGATTCCGTTACTATACTAATAATATATGAATAAATATACAGGGTATCGCAAAAATATCACAGCAGAAGTATTTTACTTGGTAAACAGGCCATTTCTATTATACACCGATTTCACCTAGAAAAGTTAATAAACAAGCGAAATCTGACTAGAAATACTAGATAATTGTTTTATATACATTCCATGTTTGTGTTTGCCAATGCTTCTGAATATGCTTAAATCGTAACACAACTTGTGGAGCTGTGTTTACTTGATATTTCTACGACAACCCCGTATAACTTTAATAAATAACTCCAACTTCATATATTTGTTTCAGGTACTATACAATCCAAATGAGACAAAAATTTGTCTCTACATCGATCCAATTATATACTGCGGCAGTTTCTCCTACACATTTCCTACCATTTTCATACTAGTATAGAATAAAACCAAATACTGGATCTAACTATGCCCATCTTTTATTAATTTGTCATATTAAAACGCTCTAGTCATTAAATAAAAAATTCGCTAAGTTGTACTGAACGCCTACTAGCTGGTAAAAAAACTATCTTCCCCAAAGCACTTTAACGGAAGCACTCAAACATAATCCCAAAGTTGTTTCGATCTTTACCTTCCTTAAAGTAATTAAGGTTATAAAACTAACCTTGAAACAAAATAATCATATTTGACAATAAAAATATTTTTTGCGAATCATCTGTATGGTTAAATATAAATATTCAAATATCTAATTTTTATATTTTGAAAAATACTTATACAACCTCAAATATTTCGTGGAAAGTGGAAAGGAATGTACAGATTTATCAAGTTGAGACTGTAATGTTATTCAAGCGTGCCTCGAACAATTTTATAATTAAACCTAATATTTTTGTCTATGTGGTAATACTGTATATTTTATCGAGTTTTAGGAATATAAGTTTTATAAAATATTTAGAATCATTTAATGAAGGTATTGCCGCAATTTGCTCTACAAAATTTTTAAGCAAACTACTATATTATAAAAAATGATTTACAAAATGTAATAACAAAATTTAACAATAAAAAAATGTCCATCTGCCACTTTATCTGAAGGTTATGTAACCCCTTTCACACTTCAAATGTAGTTTTTGAAATATTTCTGTAAAGAAATTTATGTTTCTCTGGTAAATTAATTTTACTGAAAACAAACATTTACCAAGTAGTTAAGGATTTTCATTTCAAGGCAAAAGTCTTGGATATAATCCACAGATATAACATTTAAATTTCACATTATAAAACTGTCAAAAATATTATTACGCAGAGCATACTTAAAAAGATGCTTCATAAAATTGAATTAGCTCCCGTTTCAAGTTGGAGATAATTAGAATGGGTTAACCGTTAACTTTGAGGTTATGTTTACTCACATTACATATTCATTTAAATGCAGCTATGTACACGAAAAGGAGAGTATAAACCTTTCTTTAAGTACATCATCAGTGAACATACCAGCAAATATTAATTAATAAAAAAATTGCACATTCAACAATATTTTAAACATATTAATTGTTTAAAAACCTGTGTATAATAATAAAGTACTGTACATAATTTTATTTTTAGATATATAAAGTTTCCATAAATCTACAAACAACGAAAAAAACGTGACAAAATAGTGATGCTTCTTGTATATATTAACAATCAACACGTTACAACTATACTTAGAAAAAATATTAATAAGTAAGTAGCAGCCGTTATATACAGTGGGTATTAGAGGAACTTGACTTAAACGAACATAAAGATAGTTATAACAAACTGTTTACCAACAATTGCTACCGTTTCTACAAAAGTATAGCTGTTAACAAAAAAAAAAAAAAAAAAATGTGTAAAAAGATCACAAGATGTATATTAACAATACTAAATTTAACAATTAATAATAGGTAATTCAATTAATAAAAGTTTAATTTTTACATTTATTTAAAAATGATATTTTTTAGTTTTAGTAATTTTCTGCACAAAAATAACCGATCATACAAATAAGTCCAACTTGTAACGATAATTATGATAAAACACTTTAATAAATAAATAAAATTGAAAAAAGCGTATTCTCCTTGGAATTTCTCTTCAAACATTGAATTTCTTACTTCAAGAGAGCTGCCTGGGTTGCTGGGCATTGAGAGAGAGCAGAGGAAAAGTCACAAAAACAAAAATTTCAACTTACTCAATTGAGAAAGTGGAACAGCCATAGTACTCGATATTTTCTCTGTCTCTTTCTACCTGCGTTTGCACCTTTCGATCGCACACTGAACAGCTTCTGTGATGTTTTCAAATACTGGCATTTGCTTCCGCCTGGCGAGATCCGCTATGTACACTCTGGCCCTGTTGTAATCCTTAATAGCATTTTTCGTTAACTAGAAATAAAAAATAAATCTGAAGAAACCAAATTATATATCATTTAATATGGAAAAATAATAATTATGTATTTTAAAACATAAAAATAAAATTTTTGTTTCTCTTGTTACCTATAAACTAGATATATGCAAAGCAGATAACCTCACTATATAAAAGAGAATATAAAAAACAACTGCTTTACGAATAAAAGCCATAACCATTATTGAATTATAGAGACATATTCTGAAATAATTTCAGTTATTTATTTCTAGATTTTTTATTTTTTAAGACTGAACTTGAAACTGAACATTTATTGAATGTTATTGAATATTTTAGGATTAAATACTGAGTAGATTGCTAGAGCCTAAGACATTTTTGGAAAACTATAAATTGTTGATTTTTATTATTATATATTTTATTCTTGATATTGTAAAACACAAAACGCTAATAAGTTTAATAATTCCAACTTTAAGAAACGATGCGCAATAACGCAATAACCTAATAAAGGGGTAGTTTGTATTTTCCTTTGAGTAAAAAAGACCGATTTGATATACTTTAAGTCAAATTTACAACAAAAAATTAACATTTAAAATAAAAAAAATTACATTTGCCAAACATTTACTGAACAAGAGAAATTTTACAACAAAAAAGAATATAAATTTTTATAATTTTAGAGGGCGCACAAAATAACTCATTACGAACAACTATGACAAAAAAAGAAAAATAAAACCTAACAATACTTAAATATCCAAGATAAAATTCAAAATGAAATATTTCCAATAATTATTTTTTATGAATTTCACGACTTTCTACAAATAAAACAATGGGGTGTTTTCCTATTTTTTTTTTTTACATCGGCAATGGAAAGTAGTTGGAAAAAGAAGAGATACGTATTTCTGGAATTTTAATATTGGGTTCATTTAAGCCCATAAATAATCTTTTATTGCGCGCGATATCGATGTGACGTCACTAAGCGAAAATTCAAAATTTGCGCCATTTTTTAGTGATTTCTAGGATATTTTCATTTGTGTGGTTGGTGTCACTACGTAACAACTTTACTTTTGTTTATGTTTGAATTGTTTGGTTAGGGTAAACATAAGACATTGTTTTTAGTTTATATTTTTACCTGTGAATTGTTGTCTATGCTTGCGACTGATTACAAGTGTATTTATTAGTAATAGAAAAACATCGTAATTTGTAAAGGTAATTTTTGAATATATTTAATCGACTTTGCAGTAATACTGTTAAGTTAAATACTAACATTACATTTTTCATCCCTTTTATTTCTGAAAGGATGTATAGGATTTTTATCATAAAAGGATCTATAACCGGTAAATTGTCAGACTTAGCCTCTACAAAACCTTGCTCCATATTTAATAAAAGTTTACTTCACAAGAAAACAACAAATCAACACGTTAAGTTGTCAAGCCAAACACAAACAGGAAATTTCAAATGTCAATTATCGAAATGTTGACTGTTGTTTTTCGTCATTACAAACTGAAACTAGCCACATATTATCAGTGTGGCCTCTTTATAGATACATATTTCCTAGTTTTCGCTTAATGACGTCACGAATATAGAATAAAATTTTAAAATTGAATTAAAAATTTTCTACTGATCCAATCTTAATAATTTTTTATCCTAATAAATATAAAAAAAATATATTTTATAAAAATACAGGTTTCCACTTTCATTACGATTGAAGGAAAATACCCCATTATGCTGTACATCTAGTAGATTAAAAACACTCACCGTTTCACTGCCAATAACGCACCCCTCCGTGGGCAAACTCTGGACACACAGAATCACCTCCCTACCATGGCCCATGTAGTGTGCCGCCAAGATCATACTCGTCATGGACCTGGCGTCATTTGTGATCACAAACAACAATACCCTACTCCTATCCATTACTTTCTTCCACTCCAGAACATCCAAATGAGGTGTTGTCCCGTTGTCATAGGATAACCTTTCATAAATGTCGTTATCTGAACCTTCTCTGATGGCCGGATTGTAATAAATTAGGCCGTGCTTCTTGATTAGGGGGATGGCAATGTCTCGTCTCCACTTGATGTCTGAAGACAGGGAGCCACCGAGGAAGACATCAACCGTGTGCATGGAACTGGTTTCTGGTGGAGGTGTAGGCGGCTCAATGAGACAGTTTATGTGCGAGTTGGAGAGGTTGCAAGTGTTGTTATTCATTGAGCATTGGCGTTGGAACGGTTGCGTTGCCCAAACTGAAAGGAACAGTTTGAAATTGATTATATGTTTTATGATTAATGATCCTTTAAGGTGTAGCAAATATTTTAGTTTCTACATACAGGGTTATTCAGAACTCATCTGAATAACTCTTTAAAACTTTGAGAATATGTGCATCCTTAAATAAGAAATCGATATCACCAAAAAAATTGTAATAAAAGTATTAGGATTTCCCGTAAACAATGTTTAAAGTTATACCATTATAAAGGACTACGTAGCTGGGCAACTGTACTTCAACACATCTGATACTTTTCTACCACATTCCTAAGAATGTGATAAAAAAAGTAAACACGTTTTTGTCTGGAACGCCTGGTTAAAACCGACCGAATAATGTTGGAGTGGGGGTAATATGTGTAGTGTCTATGAGTCGTCAGTCTGTGTGTCGCTCTCGCGGGTGTTTTATTTATTTTCAAAATGGCTCATGTGTACACTAATGCTAAGTTAATGGACTGTTACCAGTGGATTATCAATTAAAAGTTGGGGATTTTCAGCTTTTTGCTGCAACAACCACTCACAAAACCTAACTTTTAATTTACTTAATAATTTGCGTTTACAAGATCAGCAACCAGGATGAACATTCAGTTTAGTGTACATGTCGAGGAATATTATTTCGAAAAGCTTTTGTAGCAAGGTATGTGCAAATTTTTTATAAATTTCATTTTTCTAATACCTAATAATCAAGTAGCGCAATTCTTCAAAATTAGTGTAACAAAATTTTATTCATTTTAAGGACACGTCACTTTGGTCAGATCTATCTATATTTAAGTATATTTTAAAGTAAAAACGCTGCAAATCTTTTTTGCGCCGGGTGTCGGTATACTCTCAGATCTTCCGAAGTTTTTTTTTGTGCTAGCCAGTTTGCATTGTCAGTCCCAAGGTCACTCCATTACAGTGGACCAGTATCCAGCGGCGTGCAATGAAAAATTTTTAAATAGTTTAAAGACCCCGTCAAAAAATTTTTTTTTTCACTACCACATTTGTACATGTATGTTGAACATCCCTAAATTTTATTATGGATCAGTTCTGAATAACTCTGTATACATTTATTTAAAGTCAAAAATACATGCCGGGAGACTTTTTAAGTTTCAGTTAAGTTTAAGTTTTTTTATATTTCAATAAAACACCTGCTTGTACATTTTCACATTAGATAGAACATTCTCTTAAAAAGTCAAAGGAAGACTGAAGATCTTGAGTGAAGAAAAAGTCTTTACATTGCAGGTGACTTTTGATTATTAGAAAATATCTTTCTTTGAATGGTACAGTTTCCCACAAAGATCTGACATTTTTTAAATTAGTTATAAAAAATAAAATTGAATGTTTATTTCTGTATTTTATTCAATATTATTTTTTATTATTAAATTCAAATGGACACAATCTTGTATGTTTCTATAATGTTAAAGCAAGAACAAAAGGTATTTCTGCTGGAATGCTATTTTTGCAATTGCCGACGATTCGGCAAATATTCGAACAAATGCATGTAAGGAGGAATTTATTATAGATTTTCTAAATGTAGTTGTTGAAAATAGAGCATGAAAATAGAGCATTTACAGCTTCTGTTTTAAGATAAGCACGTTTTGAAGGTACAGATACCATAAGTCATTGATAGAAAACAGGCCATGGAAAGGCCTTATACTATAATAGAAAACATTATTAAAAATATCAGAAATATGATAGGGTTGTCAGACATACCAATTTTGATATTAATATTCTAATTTAAAACCGCTCGCGATGGAAAGACATTCTGATCACACGTTAGATTCTTTGCTATTAGATTGATCCATCAAACTCTATCAGAATCTCACATTGAAGGCGGGATTACCATATTAAAGGAAAAATAATCCAGGAATTACTAATTTCAGTGTTACAAAAGCTTAAATCAGAGTATAGAAAGGATCTGATACAAAATATTTAACACTTATTAGACATACACAACAAAAATGTAATTATATTCTCATGTAAAAAAAATATTGTATACAGCGTGTTCCCGTTTTTTCGTTCATAATGTTGGCAAGGAATGGAGCATGTAAAAATAATAGGGTCTTTCCTATAACATTTTTTTCTAAGATGTTTCGATTTCGTGATACACGCCGTTCAACTTTTAAAAGCTAATTGTATTTTCTTTAATATCTACTAAACCTAAAATATTTTTGCTTGAAACTTACCAATCATAAGGAAATGCTAATATTTTGAAGTGAAAAACATTTTCGACTAAAGACAGTGCCCGTAGTCATGGGGTTTTGTTAGTACCTATTTATAACTTCTACACCAATCGTGAAAAATATTTTTTTATACAGAAATTAGAATTTTGATCCTTTGTCTAAAAAAAGTAGTGGTAGTAGTAGATTCCCAGTTCTGTATCGAAAAGAAAATAATTTTTCGCCATTGGCGTAGAAGTACAGGGGGTTTAAATGCAAACGAAACCCCATAACTACTGTCTTTAGTCAAAAAAATGTTAATCCCATCAAAATATTGGCTTTCAATCATGATTGGTGTGTGCCAAGTTTCTACAAAAAATATTTATAGGTTTAGTAAATATTAAAGAAAATAAAAAATTAGGTTTTAAAAGTTGAACGCCTTGTATCACGAGAACGAAACATCTTACAAAAAGATGTTGTAGGAAAGACCCTACTATTTTTACATGCTCTTGCTTTGCCAAAGTTATGAATGGAAAAATGGGAACACCCTGTATAGCAAACCATATAATTTATAAATTAAGCAGTTGTTGGAATCGTTTTATTTCATGAAAAACATTGAAAAGTGTCATGTTTGCAACAACGATCCTGACATTTTCTCTTTAATTTTAGGGGCTAACTTATAAGGGAGGGTTTTCAAAATTTCTAATTTTTTCAGTCTGCAAATTTTCAAATTAACATCCTCTTTTCTGTAAAAGACATATATTAGTAGCAGGAATTTCTCTGCTAAAATATAACATTTTAATTTTAAATT
This sequence comes from Pogonocherus hispidulus, assembly GCA_963924545.1. Taxonomy (NCBI): domain Eukaryota; kingdom Metazoa; phylum Arthropoda; class Insecta; order Coleoptera; family Cerambycidae; genus Pogonocherus; species Pogonocherus hispidulus. Next base: position 17,261,021 of record OZ004700.1, read on the forward strand.
CGTAAACATAAAATCGAATTAAAACAAAAATATAAAACAGATTATGGAAATGAAGAAACTAAACCAACAAGCACACATCCACAGAAAGATAATAATACCTCTTGATAACTCTTATTAAGAATGGTAGTCACTCAAATCGAATACCAAATGATGCAAACACAGTCCTACACAAAAGTGAAACTAGTTTTTCTAGCAGCTATCATTGTTAAAAACCAGCAGTTTACAGCATATATCTTGATCACTGAAATGCATTGGAAGCCGGGACTGATATAACAGTACGACAAAGGAATGTAATTCGAAATTTCGAGTGCAAATTTTAAATGAGTTAAACATATACATCCAAAATCCAATACAATACATCCAAAACCTTTTATCACAACTGAAATTAAAGCATTAGTGGCATAAAGTAGTAGTCACTTAAATAATGGAGCTAGAACATCTATGTATATCAAATTTATTAATTCCGGATAAAATTTTTATATCAATTTCTGTTTCTAAAAAAGTTAAATGTTACTTTCATGCCAAAAATTTATGAGAGAGTGAGATATAAGATTTCAATTTTGTAAAAAAAAATTAAATTTTCTAATCTCAAAAAACGCAAAAGTGTAATATTTTTGTCTCAAATAAAATCTTATACACTTAACAAATATGACAATAATGTTAATAAAAATAAATAAAAAATAAAGCACATGAGAAAAACTTAAAAAAACTAAAAATGGACAAAATGAACACTTTTGAAAAACCAAATAAAAAATGTGATGGCAGCAATAAAAACATCAAAACGAAATCCATTCTAAACAGCGCAATACCTAAAGCATTAGTTATAGGTCGTAAGACAAAAGATTTGAGCAAGTATCGGGTCTTCAAAAGTGCACATGTCCAATATAAAGCACTATAATAGACTCTACCGTCGGTGGTGCACATATCACATCCTTCCGTGGACGAAAATTCTGCCATGAGAGCACAGAACCTTTCAAAGGTTATCGTGGAATTTGTGATGTTTCCATTTTGTGGATTGAGATAGTTGTACAGCCTACTGATTTCCAAGGACCTGTTTGTCAGTTTCTCATACGCTTCTAGCACATTATATAGTTTCATCTCGCCTCCATAGGAGTCATATACTTCCCTCAGTTTCCTATAAATAAACAAATATTCATGAAAATAAACCTTAACCATCACGGCATTTTATATTTTTTTTTAATTTACTAATGTAGATCTATTAATACTTCTAACTCTCAGTTTAGTTATTTTCAGACTAGGCAGTATTATTATAAAAAAATTGTTTATTACACTTATATTTACTTATTAGGTCTTATTCTCATTAAATAAACTATTAATTAATCCCACTACTGATAGAGAACTTAAAAATTGATTGAACAATGTAAATATATTGTCATGTTAAAAAATCTATTGATTAAAAATATTACATATTGTAAACCATCTAATTTATAAACTGAACACTAGCTGTTGGAATCGTTTAATTTCATCTAGAACTTTGAAAAGTGTCATGTTTCCAATAGCGATCTTGTGAGATAAGACTTTTTCATTAATTTCAAGTCAGAGGTAATTGAATCATCGGCAAATAAAACTAATAATAGATAAAGTTAATAAATAAGCCCTAAGATAAGATAAAAATTAAACAATAAAATATAGAAGTATAAAGTTGCATCTTGTACTTATATGATTAAGTATAAAAAAATTTCTAGCACTAACCTGAGCTTATAAGTGATCTGTTCTTCTGCACTTGTACCGCTATTGGAAGAATTCCTTAAAATATTAGCAGTGCATTGCAAAGCAGACGCCAGACTCGTGTGAATTTTGACGCCTTTACCCTTCACTAAATCCAGTAGGCTCTTTTGACTGCTGACTAGATCCCTATATTCCCTGAAAATTGAAGAAATGCTATATTTTATTTTACAAAAAAAAGAATTATACAATATTTAAAGGTATCATAAAACAATGAATTACCTATCTTAGATAATGCGAATGAAATTTATTTAAAAAAGTACGACTAACCTATCTGTGATGATTTCGCCCATTATGGTCTGATCCTGCTTGTACGGCTGAGCAACAACGACTACACACCTCCCAGAGGCTACTAAATATGAAACTTCAATCATCCCGACAGTACTTCTGGTCTGACTATCTATGACGAAAAGTAAAACTGAGGCAGCCTGTTTAGCATCGTGTTCCTGCGCTACCAGCTCTGGGGCCCAGATAGATACTTGCTAAATATAAAATGTATTACTGAACAAGAAGGGTTCCTTTTTTATTTGAATTGAAAAGTTTCATAAGATTTTACTTTTAAAGCTAAGACTTTAATTATCTAATTATCTTTAATATTATTTGCCTGTCTCATTATTTTTTTATTTAACCTATTATTAACTCAAAAAATTCTTACTGGATTGTAGAAAGAAATGCCATGTTTCTGAAGCTCAGGTATTGCAGTGTCTGTTCGCCATGTTGTAGGATTGCAAGAGCCTCCTAGGAATACATCACATTTGTTGGTGCATTCTAAAACCAAAGAAGACATTTTCACAATCATTAGGGCAAAGAAAAATTTAGAAAATTAAGTGGCAAAAGCAAAACTGACTGGCTAGCCCACAATTTTTTTTAGCAAAAATAACAGAAGCCTGTAAGATAGGTCATAGCCTGCTAAGATACGGATTTTGAAAATATGCGGCACTTTGAGTTTATAATCTATAAAATAAAACATCCTTACTGTTGTTTGCTTTCGATAGAGATGTTTTCCTTTGCTGCTTAGGGCTCTGGTTTTGCATTTCTCTGACGAAAACGCAAAACTCTCCAAAAGTGATGTAGTCCGTGGCCCCATTTCTTCTACCGCACTGCCTTGCACATTGAAGCATTTTTGACACTGCAATAGGAAGGAATCGGTGATGAAATCATACTTGTATTTTCAAAAGTGAATTATTTGTACTGTTTGTAACCTAAATTAAAAGCTACCGACGTCATTTTGTTAGGTTATAAGTAGTATCGATTTTTTGTATTGTTTAGTTCCCTTTCCATTTCTCAGGTAGTAAAGGTGAGTTAAGGTAAGTTCACACGGCTTCTCGGTTGGGAAATAAAATAGAGATGGGTATTGGCTTACCTGTTCTCTGGTATTGGGTACAGAGCAGCAGGCACTATCATAGAAATATTATAGGTATTTTGTATCATTCAGTAATACTTTGGTCTATAACATATCTATGCAATATTCAGTAGGTAACAAACAACAAAGTACCTACCTATCTACAGTTTCTTTACATTTTTCGATGAAATACACTGCCTGTGCTCAAGCATATTTACTTACTTACTTTACTAAGGTAGGTATTTGGTATCATTCAGTAATACTTTGTTCTATTTCATATCTAGGTATGTAATATTCAGTAACTAAGTGTACCTACGTTTCTTTACATTTTTCGGCCAAATACACTGACTGTGCTCATGCATGGCCGCACGTTCTACAACAGTGTCGGCGCAATACTTTTACTTTTTAACTTTTTACTTATTATTAGGTAGTTTTTGAACCCCTTAAATTTTAGCAAGTCGTTATGCTGACCATGCGCAGTGCCAAAAAAGTATAATTTTCGGCACTGTGTATGCTTAAAATAACGATTACGATAACGATACCTAACGTAAAATTTAAGGCGTTCAAAATCTCCCTATTCTCAAACTTTGTAAACAGTAGACAATATTATTTAGGAAATACAGAATGGCATAATCGTAATATTATATAGAGGTAGATAATAAGTAGTGAATTCGTATTTTGATTTTGAAGGTAAACATCACTTATATCATACCTTCGCTATTGCTCTAAGGTTTAACTATTGAATGTGCCAAAATCAAGCACTAATTACTTTAAATATGTTGACGTTGATGTTATAGTAAAGATATAAAAATCTATTTCTAAATATTTAAATAATAAGGGTAGGGATGTAACCTTCAATATCTAAGTATGTAATATAAAAACCCGCCTTATATAATCAAGAAGTTTTGTTTTCAATTTTCCTGGAAATCTGAGTAAAACGAATAAAATAATCATTTTTAATATACCTATACCTATATTATACCTACTGTATTATATTTAACTATACAAGATGGTTTAGAATGGTCAAATTAAACCCAGGATTTATAGATTGATTAGTTGAGGCCGAGGTAGCGGTAGAGGTAACAGTAGCGGTTTATACAAACATTTCACTTACTGCGCGTGCGCAAAAATTTTTACTAATCAACACTGAGTAGGCTAGTCAACACTGAATTTACATTAGCGATTTGCGAGCAATTTTGAATATGGACAAAGAAAAACTTTTATTAGAAGTTTATTAATATAACTTATCTAAAAATGCTACAGTCAAATATTGCTGGATGAAGTGATGCACATATTATGCAGAATGCAGTTAAAAATCAGACTGCACGAACTTCTGCGAATCTGCGACCAACCATTGCCGAACATATAAATGCTGCGTCTTGATCTATAAATCCAACTCAAGTGTCAATTCAATGATTCTAAGTCATAAATCAATAGCTCAGAGAAGCAATACCTAGTTTCCGAATTTTAAAGGTATTTATACAGGGTGTCCCTAAATTAGTATCCAATATTTTACCAGTGTGTTCTATGGTTAAAATGGGAACTTTTTCTTCATATATACATGGGTCTAAAAATGCTTCCTAAAGGGGCTACGCAGTCTCGACAAAATTCGACTTTTTTTATTTTGAAATCTACGACCTACTGACGTTTTATAAATCGGTAAATATCGTAAATCATGCCACAGAAATAAATCTTTAATACCTACTGCATCTTTGGTAACTCTAAAACAGGTATACAATATTAAGCTATGGTCAGACCACATTATTTTGTGTGTAGGTAATAAAATATTTATTTTTATCAAAATATGTTTTTCTACAGTCTAGCGATACGAAATAATTAGTAAGAAAATTCTAATTAATTTATTCTCAGTGGTTATAGTACGGGATGAATTTTAGAATTATGTAGGTATAATCAACTAGAAAAAAGGTATAGCTACGACACTGGTATGTGCGGTCACGCTCCGGAATGTTCGCGTACTCAACATATAAAAAATTAATAGTTACCTTGTGATTTGGACGGAAACAGATGCATATCATTGAACAAGGCCTGCACAGAATCTTCCGGAATGTGTAGAGTATCCCCTAACCTAACGCAAATTGCATTATACACCTCCCTGTAACAAAGAGAAAGACGTTAAAATCATACCGACTTTATCAGATATAAAATGCGGTAATAGTTTAAAATAAAAACCAATTGAAAGTATATTTATATAAATTGTTGCGAAATAAGTATATCGTCTACACATTGTGTATTTATCGTATCTTATTGTTGGACCAATAAAACTAATAAAAATAAATAATACGCACTTCACCGTCTCTCGAGATTTGACCGGCCAGGTATTTAAATGTTTCTGGACCATTTCTGATCTGCGAGCATTAATTTTCTTAAGAGAAAGAATCCGACTTCTCAGAACTACACAAAAATTAAGACTAAATGAGACGATCGTCATGAAAAATGACAAGGGCATTTTATCTATATACCTCCTTAGATTACGGCGAGATAAAGATCGATATCCAAAAAAAATAATTGATGATTATGCGCTCAACCAAGTCGACATTTATTAATAATTTATTTACAGAAAATTATCGCTGCTGCTAATGCAAGGCGCCGAAAAGTATATGAAAAATCAATTATATACTCGTGTTTACTTCTGATTGTAAACATGGCGTTTCGGTCATGAATTTGTTAGAAAGGTCAATAAGATATTGTCAAATAAAACAGGAAGAATGGGTCGAAAATAATGCAACACAATACAATCTTCTACGTAAGATTTTAATGTCACAATCATCCTATTGTTTATGAGGGAAACTTCAATTTTTTATTTACGAAATAGTGAATGAAGGAAACATTTACAGACACATGGGGGGGGGGGGGTACGGTGTCAATGTCGAAAATTAATTAATAAAATTACGATAATAAAGTATAAAGCGAGGTATAAAGTATAAAACTGTTGAGACATTCACTAGTCATCAGAAAAATATAAGCTTGTCTTCAGAAAAAGAATGAACTTTTAACGGCTATGTTTTCTGGCAAAATTTTAGCCTAAAATGGTATTTAGTAATATTAGGTATTTGGTAACTATAAATAATGTTTCTGTTCAGTTTTATAAACTGGTTTATTCTTTTATGAACTATTTATTCTAGTAAATTTCTGGATCTTGTAACACAATCTGCCTACCTTTGGGACATAAGTATAAAAAATGTTTAGTCAGTAACAAGTGTAGCTTTAAATTCGTCAGCACTACTTACCGATGTGATTGGTAGTAGTATCTATATAAATTCACTTGTAAACTTATAAAGTTCAATTGTAACAAGTTCACTTTGTGCAACCATAATAACAAGATTTAAACTTTTGAAAATGAGTGAACAAATTTACTTGTTAAAATCTAGTGAAATAAGCTCCAGCTATTATTGTTGATGACTTAGTTAAACAAATATGTAGGTACCTTCTTGTGGTAGTTTCTCTATTGGTAGTAGTTTCTATATAAATTCACTTGTTGCATATTACTTGTTAAAATCTAGTGAAATAAGCTCCAGCTGTTATTGTTGATGACTTAGTTAAACAAGTAGGTACCTTCTTGTGTTTTAATTCAAATAGAACTACGGGTATTAGGCAGCTACCATTAGATTTTTACATCTCTTTATTTAAGAATTTTTTTCAGAAGTGAAGAAAAGAAGTGTAAATCTAGGTAATCTAGTAAAAATATGTCATTCTGTATACACATGTATGTACTATGTTGGGTTGGGAGGTAAAAGCGAGGATAAAAGCTATAACAGGAAGAAGAATAAACTCGGAAGCAAAGTTAATTTTGATAATAAAATAAGAGAATAAATATAAATAACTTTAGTAATTACTAATTAGATTACAACCTCGATCACAACAAACTGTAGTTGTATAAATCAATAATCTGTTCTGTAACTACTTAAGTAATGACTACTAAAGGTATTAAATAAATACGATTTGAACAGTAAAGCCGGGTACAGAGAACTAAGACTGTCGCTCGCGACAGTAAGTCCAACCAATCATGAGTTGTATTCCCCTGATGCTTCTTCCCCATTTTCTGTCGCTGGCTACTGCTGCCTTGAAGTTCAAATTTCTTAACTGCACACGACAGACTTTATTTTTTGAGTTTATGTTGGTTAATCATAAAAGAATCAATCTCGTGGCGTTTTGCTGTCGCTAGTTTTTAGTTTTAAAAAACACGACACATGAAGACAAGGTGGTGAGGAGCCGTCGTGGGCGACAGTTTTAGTTCTGTGTACCCGGCTTTAACCTACGATAATATCGCTATGCAAATATAGTTTGTTTCAAATACCTAAGAGACAAGAAACTACTTACACATAAGTTAAAATATTCAAGGATTTAAAGAATATGCACTTACAATTTACAAGTAAATTTCTATAAAATAGTAGGTTTATAGTCATGTCTATATGCGAAATTTAATAATCCTATTCTAATCTATGTACTTGAATGTATAAATTTAATTAGCAATGGACATTAAACCTCACATTAGCTTACTGGGTATGTAGGAAATTCTACTTAATTGCAAGCATTTTGATGTACCTACCCCTCGATGTAAAGAAAACATCAGAAAAACTATTTGAATTACATTAAATTTAGCTTAACACTAAAAGCTTACACTACTTTAATAAAGAGCAAATAGATAAATTTATGATTAGCTTAACACTAAAAGCTTACACTACTTTAATAAAGAGCAAATAGATAAATTTATGATTAGCTTAACACTAAAAGCTTACACTACTTTAATAAAGAGCAAATAGATCAATTTATGATTTAAAATTTTATATATTCTTTTGTTTATAAAGCATCGGCAGCCAAAATTACATATTATCGAAAGTGAGGATAAAGACAGGGAGTAAAAGCGGACTTCGACATAATGAGAGGATATATTACGATTACGAATCTGATACAACGAATCGTAGAATCGAATTAACTTTTTAGAAAATAGGTAAAAATCAACATTTACAGAACACCTGCTTTATTTTAGCACGAGCCGCCCCTGCGTATTTATATTTTATTAAGAATGTTGTACCCTGTATATAATATTTTTGTATACCTATTCATCTTTGTCCTTCCCATATAGGTAGTTACTTAGTTCAATGATTTGCTTAAGCAGATTTAGATGGTTTTAATTTCAAATCTCTATGTAGAAAGTTTGCAAGAACAAGAAATAGAAACAAGAATATCATAATATACCTATTATGCAAATAAGATTAAGATTAGCGTTGTTATCATTATCAGTAAATTAAGGACGTCTAAATTTAGCTTCTTGAATTGTAAAGGCCATTGAGTATTAAAGACGAAATTAAACATTTAACTGTATCTATTCAAAATTATAATAATACATAATTCAATCAATCGGTACAAGTAGGCACTCTCCTACGTGTATGTAGAGTTTTATAAGATAAGTAACATACCTATTGTCTTGTATTTATATACAAAAAACTAATAGGTACACTGGCACCTACCTAACAGTGCAAATATTAACAAAAATTATTAGCAGGTAGGTACCTAGGTACTTAGGGATTAAATAATTTTATAATTTGGATACCTATTTCTGTGGCTTTACATACGTCAATGTAAAAAAATGAAAACGCGTTCGAATGTTTACCTTGCAACTCTCCATCCCACACAAGTTCAATTTTAACACAAAAATAGCATGCCAAGTTATACCTAAAAAACCAGCACAACTTACAAATACACATACAAAATAAGAAGACCATCAACGTACTTTTTCTTAACCATATTAGTTGCTTTAGGTTGGAAGATTTCTCTAGGATAAATGCACAAAAACATTAAACTTAAGACTTAAATAAACTATAACCACACACGCTCACATTCTCTTCTTTTCGCTAACACTAAACGACTGGCTGTTGAAGCAAAAACACGATATTTTATTATCATTAATTTGAGGTTACCGCGGACCGCGTTTACACCGACACGATCGCATAGAATTGGATAGTACTACGTTCCATTTCTCAGGCTTTCTGGCATCTGGCTTCTAGTCGTGCGGCGTTAACTCCGTTAGATTAAACGAACTAATGAGCTAAGTATAACCACAAGGCAGATTATAATATAACTTATTCCAAAGTACTGTTAGTTTTCCGATCCAACGCGATGTTACTACTTGGATTGGAAGAATCACTATGAAGTCAATTGACAGGTAGGAAGGAGATAAAAAAAAATGTGTATTGCCAAGTTGGGTCTCATGCTCTGCCCACGGTTTGCTACGTATTTGAAGTTGTCGACTGATGAATTAGGCACGGATTAAAAATGGAATTATGTTTCTGCTTTCGTCCGGAAGATGTTATTTGTAAAAAAAAGAGCCCATATATTCTTCGTAAAACTCGCTGGGCGAAAAACTAAGTTCCCCAAATCCACTTGTTGATATCGTTGTACCTAGTCATACGCTAATCTTTGATCATACAGTACTGTCCATTTTATAAAGCATTATCAATATCAATTTTATCGAGACGTCGAACAAAGTTTTATACGCATGAAAAAATTAATGTAGGTAGGCACCCTATTATAATAGGTATGATTGTTTCCACCGTACCCATGGGGAACCTAGAGTATTACGATGGTTAGTTACGCTTCAACTTATCGAGACTCGAGTCATTTTAGTTTACAATGCAATGACCATCGTCATGACGCTGGTCATGATGATGTAAAACTACTGTAAAACGATATAAGCAAACGGAAATTATTATATATTTTAAGAGTTCTAATATTTTACGTTAAATTCTGGACTGGAGCACTTCCTGCAAAGAATCAATTATTACCGATTTCCAGACAATGTTTAGAGTGTTATGTTTTTAAGTGATATTGTCGATCGTCTTAACTGTCGTTATTAGTCCCATTCTAAATCCGATATTTCACTAAAAGTCATCCGCAACTAGAAAAATTAAATGTGTGGGCTGGAATTTTTGAATTTTTTGTGGATTGTATTGTTGCTTCATTTTTATTACCAAGTAATCAGACCAGGATGATGTACTTCGATTTGTTGGGAAACCGAATGGATCCAATATTGACTGAACTATCAGGAATAATAAGCAATATTTCAAAGACCATCTGATATTCCAGCAAGGTGGAGATCCTCCAAACTACGTCCTGGCTGTTCGACAGTATTTTGGCGATAAATTTGCGAATCAGTGGATTGGACGAAGACATCCTATAGAATGACACGGACGGTCGCCAGATGGGGTCAAATTGATGTATTTCGGCTTTTTTCACAAAACTCTTTAGTTTTCTAGATAATCTGCATACCTACTTCGTTTTTGAATGGTCACCCTGTAGGTATATTGGTTATCAATATTTCTACAAAATCTACATACGTCAATATGTGCTTTCGAAATTTAGTATCTAAAATAAATAATATGGTGACCTTGAGACTAGTAGGCTATCAAAAATTAAAATTCTACATATGTATCTTTTTGTTTTTTAACAACTCAGGTAGGTATTTTTACCTTATAGTACCTACCATAATCTGAAATCTGGCGATTGGTGCATATGGTTGAACTGGCACTAAAGTACCTTCTCGATTTACGTTGTAGTCAAGTAGTGAAATTAGTGATTTGATAAAAAGCACGAGATCTTAAATCCATTGCCAATAACTTTTCAATTAATATAAATGGTTTAGAGAAATCAAACGTAATTGGTCTATCCTTAGGCAACATTAATTTTGCTTAGAAACTATAATACGTAGTCAGAAAGATATAAAAACAGTAAGTAGATATCTCAAAAAAAAAAAATGAAATTTTGACTTCATGAAATTCGAGATGCTTACGATATACAGTGTGATACAGATCTTTCTTTACGTCTTTATTTTTTTTAGACACATTTTTCAAATTTACCATGGGACAGATACTTAATCTTGGATACTACACTTGGAATCCGCAGCAGTTTTTGAATCCAACGATATAACATAAGTGACATTTCAGCTGCCAAATTACTTTTTGGACTCTTATTTTTGAATTTTGAGTGCCTTAACCATCCAAGATTAATTCTAATGGCCATAAGATCAATAAAAATATGGTGTTGGCGTCAAAAACATTCAATTCCCCTACTTACAGGGCGTTAAAATTCTTCAAAGTGGTTATAGATTTGAAACTAGATCTTTAAATACTATACTGAAGTACCTACCGTTATAGAAAATAGGTACAATCAATAAAGAATCTACCCATAACCCCAATCCCAATCTATATAATCCCATAACCCAATCTACCCATAACTCCAATCTACCCATATAAGCAATATGGGTATTGGTAGCGTTACATCAGAAAATGTGGAATTGAGTATGGGGGTTTCACAGAGTTCGGTGCTGGGTCCTATTTTATTTCTGTTATACACGAACGAGCTTGACGCTTTGATTTCAGATGCTTTTCTTGTTATGTATGCAGACGCTCATTCTCTGCTAGTTTCAAAAGCCAGAGATAAATCTCTTGAAGCTAAATGCAACTACGTTTTAAATATAGTGTCCGATTGATTTAAGACAAACGGACTGTATTTTAATAATGATAAGACGCAAATAATTAGGTTCCATAACAGACAGAAAGTGTTTTCAACTGCTCCGCTGCAAGTGGCAAATTTGAAAAATGTTGTCTATTAGGTAAAATAAAGAGGGGAATATAGGTATACTATGAATTTCTGTGACTTTGTATACATAATTTAACTTTTAAATGGAAATACTCGTAACTGTAACAATTCGCATCACATTTATTTCTGTGAAAGGTTATAGTTTATTTTTCCATTCACTATATCAACGACTCATTTGTCATTTTTCGCTAAACTTAATATGACTACATTTTCCCTTCCCCAAGAAATTTCCATAAACCACATAATTGTTACGAAGTAGTAATTAATCGACATATACAAATGTAAAATTAGCGCTTAAATGTCGTAATTCAAACACAACGTACCATTATATATGTGTCGGTCTTTTATACTGTGAAAAAATGAACAGGTTTTCTAATTGATTAGTCACTTTAGCCTTTTCTTATAATATAAGATCATTACCTCAACTTGTAATGCTTATTTTTAAATAGTATAAAGTTCTTCCTTTGTGATGCCGTACCGTGGTCAGTTCCTTTATCTGTTTCCACAATAATGCGGTTTCCTTATCCGATAAGCTACTACATTTACCCTTTAATGTTGGTTACTTTAATGTCCTAGCAGTTCGGTCATGGGAAAGGTTATAGAATAATCTATAAAAAATAATGATATAAATAATGAATATCAATTAGTAATAAGTATCTGCTGTACTATGTGCTACACGTTGAAAACCACAAACTGTGAGAACATCTATAAAAATATGAAACGAATTTAATCATTACAAATTATAAACATTTACATTAACATTGTTTTGACTGTGATGTAATTATGAAAAGTAAGTGGACTGTATATTTTTTCTTGATTTATTTTAACTGCCGGAGAATTATAATTTACACTAGTTTACTGGTTTACAACATTTTTATTTATGCAGACTCGCTGCCTAGTCTCTGGCGTCTCTTCAACCACACTCGGCCGTCCGTCCCACCACATATGGCATCATTTTTTTGGGGTGGGCGTGTTCGCCATATGCAACTCTGGCCAGTGTTGACACCGTTACAAATAACAGATACTTACTTAACTTAAAGATATAAATTACCTAAATTGGGCTTGAACATTCCGCCCGCCTTGAAGGAACTACCTTCAACAGAAAATACAACAATAATACTAGAACTAGTTACAATATATAGTTGTCATTTTATGGTAAGTGAATAAGTGTATAGTTTGTAAATATAGGGATAATAATAAGGTAAATTGATAATTAGTCATTTTGCAATCATTGTTAGTGCAAATTTCATATGTCTGTTTCACTCAATAGGTAATACGCACACTTTATTCACTGAGCGCTTGATTTCACCTCCGCGAACCTTAATGTCTATCACTCGGGTGATGCCATCTCTTCCAGGGTGAAGTGTGGTTACTCTGCCTAACTGCCATTGTAGGGTGGGAGCGTTGTCGCATTTTACGAGTACTAAGGATCCAACCTTGAGAAGAGTGGTAGCTCTCTGCTTCCATTTGGTTCGGGTCTGCAACTCTGCTAAATATTCCTTTTGCCATCTTGACCAATAATGTTGCACCATAGCTTGGAGTCGTTCATATTTTTTTAAACGATTTTCTGGAACATCCACTAGATTGTGTTCAGGTAAAGCGGTCAAGGTTCTTCCAATTACGAAATGGGCAGGTGTGAGTGCCGTTAAATCGTTAGGATCGGGGGAAAGGGGACACAGGGGACGTGAGTTTAATATTCCTTCAACTCGAATTAATACTGTACTGAACTCCTCAAAGGTCATACTTGTGTTTCCTATTACTCTCTTAAGGTGAAATTTTGTACTTTTAATCCCTGATTCCCAAAGACCGCCGAAAGTAGGTGACCTAGCCGGTATAAAATGCCATTTAATGTTATCATTTAAAAGTTCGTTGGCGATTTCATCAGAATTGGTCTTGAGAAAACTCGAAATTTTTGATAGTTCGTTATTGGCACCAACAAAGTTTAAACCGTTGTCTGAATAAATGTTGGCTGGTCTACCTCGTCTACTTATAAACCGGTTCAAAGTTGCAATAAAAGCTCTGGTAGTCAATTCTGACACCAAGTCCAAATGTACTAATTTTGTACTCATACAGATAAATAAGCAAATATAGCATTTTGTTAATTTAGCACCACGAGTGCTTCTATCCTTTAATAAAAAGGGTCCGCCATAGTCGACTCCTACATTAAAAAATGGGAAATTTATTTCTACGCGCACATCAGGTAGATTACCCATCAGGTATTCACCTTCGACTGGTCTAGCCTTCAGACACGTAATGCACCACCTAATAATTTTCTTGCAGGAATTGCGCCCCGAAATTGGCCAATATCGTTCTCTTACTGCACACAACAAATTTTGCGCACCGCAATGCATAAGCCGCTTGTGTTCATTGTCCAGAATAAGATCAGTTATCTTGTGCCCTTGTGGCAAAATAATTGGGTGCTTCTTATCAAATGAAAATTTTGAATTGGCAAGCCGACCACCCACTCGTAATAATTTATTATGCATGAAAGGATCTAATGCCAAAATTTTGCTCGTTTTTGAAATGCCCCCTTTGTCTAATAAATCACGATATTCATCAGAAAAACATTGTATTTGAGCATTTTTTATTAAAAAATATAATGAAGTTTGCATTTCAATTGGGGTTAAAACACCAAACTGTCTCTTATTTGATGCTAATTTTATATTACTGATAAACCTTAAAACATATGCTAGTACTCGCTGAGCCGTTCTTAATGACGAAAACCTACTCACTATATCAAAACAAATTTCATTTGTCAATATAGTAAAATTTGAGTGTGAACGTTGCTCTGGAATCTCATATTCCACTTTAGTTTCAGGTAAGTGCCAATCAGAACTGTCTGTAAAAATCCATTCTGGGCCATGCCACCACAGACTAGATTCAATAAGCAATTTTGAAGTAGTGCCACGAGACAATAAATCTGCTGGATTAAATTTTGTATCTACGTGATGCCAATCATTTATCTCGGTTAAAGTTTGAATTTCACCAACCCTGTTAGCGATAAATGTTTTCCATCTAGTTGGCTCTCCCCTTATCCACGCTAATGTCACCGATGAATCAGTCCAAAAATATTTTTTAGTAAAACAAATTTGTAACGAGTTAATGGTTTTCTTGGTTAATCTCGCCATTAACAATGCTCCACATAATTCTAAGCGCGGTAAACTGATTTGTTTGAGGGGTGCAACGCGTGATTTCGCACAAAGCAAATGAGAATAAATTTCGCCCAAGGAGTTTACACAGCGTATATAGAGACATGAACCATAGGCCTTCTCGCTTGCATCACTGAATCCATGTAACTCAATTTGTATGTAATTTGAAATACTTACATATCTAGGTATTTTAATTTCATTTAATACTGGCAATTCGTTTTTAAAGACAATCCATTGATTGTACAGTTTGTTTGGAACTTGTTCATCCCAAGAAATTTTTAATTTCCACATTTCTTGAATTATTAGCTTCGCGACTATGATGATTGGACCTAGTAGACCTAGAGGGTCATAAATCTGAGATATTGTTGACAGAATTGTTCGCTTACTAATCATATTATTTGTATCAACGTTATTTATTGAATATTGAATAAAGTCCTGATATGAATTCCAATAAATTCCTAGAGTTTTATTTTGTTCGTTCTCACCAATGGGTAAAATAGTAACTTCCAACTCTTTATTTACTTGAAATTTATTTAATACGTTTTTATCATTGCAGAGCCATTTTCTTAGCTCAAAACCCGCATTCGCTAAAATTTGGGAAATATCCCCTTGTATTTGTAATATCTCCGCCACTGAATCTGCTCCAGTTAACAAATCGTCTACGAAAAAATCATTTGCTATAATTTTTGAAATTTGTGCATTTGATGCATTATCGAGCGCTAATTGAAGTATGCACCGCACCGCTAAGAAAGGAGCTGACGCAGTGCCGTAGCTGACTGTATTTAATTGATAGCATTTTATCTGCTCATCTTGACTAGGTCTCCAAAATATTTTTTGATATTTACGCTGATCATGATTGATTAATATCTGCCTATACATTTTAGATATGTCCGCGGCTATTACATATTTATATTGACGAAATCTACACAAAATTGAAAATATATCATTTTGCAATGCCGGGCCACTAAATTGCACATCATTTAAAGAAATTCCCGAATCAGTTTTAGCAGAGGCATCAAAGACAACTCTACATTTTGTGGTTAGACTAGTCCTTTTAAAAACAGCATGATGCGGAATATAGTAACCTTGTGACTCATGCTCGTTTTCATCATGAACCTCGCTCATATGGTTTAGTATTTTATACTCCTCCATGAAATTGACATATTCCTTTTTAATTTCTGGAACCTTACTAAATTTTTGCTCTAATGACAAAAATCGATTAAATGCCATTTGTCTCGAGTTACCTAAAGTTTTTAATGTTTCCTTGAATGGAATATTTACAACAAATCTGCCGTCTTTATTACGTGTAGTAGTCCTTTGAAAATAATCCTCGCAATATTTTTCACAATCAGAGGAAACTGAAACCTTAGTTTCGACCTCTTCAATTTGCCAGAACTTTTGAATTTTTTCATCTAATGAGTTCTCGAAATTGATAGATAAATGACTTACTGACACACCGGCTTGTTTCTCTAAATACAAACTACCGCCTATGACCCACCCTAATTTCGTGTTTTGTAAGATAGGTAAATTTGGTCCAAGCTGTTTCTGCCCAGTACTCAACACTGACCAAAACACATTAGACCCCAATAATATATCTATATTGTTTGATTTATGAAAGGTTGGGTCAGCTAAATTTAAATTTCCTGGAATATTTAAGATATTTTTGTCAATCGTTAACATTGGCAATTTATCTGTAATTTTAGGAAGAACAAGGCAGTTAATATTCATAGAAAAATCATTATACTGAGACATAATTGTTATATTAATTTGTTTGTTTATGTTTGCAAGGCTCTGCCCTACTCCCTTTACCATATGATTAACCTTGTATGGGGTTAAATTAAGGTCCTTACATAGACCTTCACTTATAAAATGGCTTTGTGAACCACTGTCCAACAGACAGCGACAAATATAATTTTTATTATTTATTTTAATTTTAATTAGTGCCGTTGCTAATATTACCTGAGACGGCCCTGGCGCATAGTCGCCTTCTACCGAGTGATTGTTACTAGACATGTTTTGAATATTTTGGGCGTAGGTGGGAACTGAAGGATCGCTTGTGGACGCACTTATCTGGCCCTTTCCGTCCCTTGCTCCACCGCCCGCCGTAGCCTCGATCACGCTACCTTCACGTGAGCAAGACGGTGATGCATTATTTCCCAATTCTAAATGTAATAACTAAGGAATTATGGGGTTTATGACACTTAGGACATTTTTGTAATTTACAATTCCATGATGAATGTGAATTTCGTAAACAATTTAGGCATAAATTTAATTTTTTCGCTGCTGCGATTCGATCTTTTATTGCTAATTTTAAAAATAGATCACACTTATATATGTTATGATCCTTATTACAATAATAACATTTGTACGCATTAGCACTACTTGTTACGAAGCTGCTTGAATGTTTTCTAGTAAAATTAATTTGATTTGACCTTTGTTTGTCACATTTCGCGGTGTCTAATTTTTCTAGCATTTCGCATTTTGTTTAAGAAAATTATTTATGTCGGTCATTGCTGGTAAAGTATCCGCATATTTAAATGATTCCCAGTCTCTCCTGGTTACAGCGTCAAATTTTGCCGTTATTATATAAATAATTAGACGATCCCAAGCATCTATGTTTTCGCCTAACGTTTTTAAGGCTCTAAGATGTTTTGTTACCCCGTCATATAATCCGCGTAACTCTGCATGATTTTCTTTAATTAAACTAGGAAATTCGATTATTGATTTTATATGATTGTGAATCATTAGGGCTTTATTTTCATAACGGTCGACTAGCAAATTCCACGCATTTTTATAATTATCTGCGGAAACCTCCATGGACTTAATTACCTGCGACGCATCCTTTTCAAGGGATGATCGCAAATAATAAAATTTTTGGATATTTGATAATGAATCATTTTTGTCTACCAGGGCTGAAAATGCATCTCTGAACTCTAGCCAGTTACCATAATCACCGTTAAACGTCGGCAATTTAATTGTTGGTAATTTGATTAATGCATTATTGTGATTTAAAGATTGAGAGAAATTACTTGATACCTTGCTGGTGCCACTATGAACTGAATTATTATCAAATTCTGCGCTTTTATTTGTATAAATATTAATTAATGATTTTATATCGGCTGCCAGGGAAAAATAGACATTCTCAAAGGCTTCCCGTTCAGGAGACTCTACTTCCGATTGATCTTGAAGTTCAATTTCAGTTTGAATCTCATTGAATTCATCAAGACACGGTTCAAATTTGTCTAATCTATTATTTAATTGAGAAATAACTGTATCATTTAATTGATCCTTATTAATTTGATCAAAAAACGTTTTTAAACGTGTTACTTTGCCCTTTACTATACCACGTTTGACCCTTAATTCATCCATACTGATAAATTCAATTCGAGTTAAATACAAGAAAATGTAATAGGTAAGGAAAAATGGTACTTACAGGATTTATTTGGAAACGAAATAATAATCGGCACACCTGAGATGATGTCAAGATTGTCGCCGTCCACCTCTGTATTGTGGAAATAATTTTGCACTAAGCACTGAACCACCTGTTGCTAGTAATGGCCGGCTTCTTGTTCTTTTTTCTATAATTCTCCAAATTGCCAATTCAAATCCGGCTCGAAGGACCAATGTTTTGACTGTGATGTAATTATGAAAAGTAAGTGGACTGTATATTTTTTCTTGATTTATTTTAACTGCCGGAGAATTATAATTTACACTAGTTTACTGGTTTACAACATTTTTATTTATGCAGACTCGCTGCCTAGTCTCTGGCGTCTCTTCAACCACACTCGGCCGTCCGTCCCACCACATATGGCATCATTTTTTTGGGGTGGGCGTGTTCGCCATATGCAACTCTGGCCAGTGTTGACACCGTTACAAATAACAGATACTTACTTAACTTAAAGATATAAATTACCTAAATTGGGCTTGAACAAACATTATGAAGGCGAATCTGAAAATTTGATATGATGATCAAATCAAATCAAAAGAAGAAGAGGAAAATCAAAGAGAAGAAAATCTAAAAAACAAAATATAACTCTCTAATCTACTAAATGAAGCTCTCTATTCTACCTTTACCATTTAGGTACTTATTAAATGTCCGAATTTGAGGTCAAGTCTACTAAATATCAAGAAATATTTAATCAATAAATTGATGAATCTATTAAATCAATATTTAAGAAAGACATTCGAAGCAATAAATGTGCAGGCGAAATATTTCTTAAAACAATTTTAAAATTTTGGAAGCTAATACCCTAATATTATCGTTGAAATAAATTTAAACTATGCTAATATATCTATTAGTAGGGATGGCGAGCCTAG